>BTCM01000004.1:699304-1398609 GCA_030805415.1 Cutaneotrichosporon spelunceum
TTGGCTTCACTTCATCAGAGACACAAGACGGCAAGCATAAGCATCTCTCGGTGCACAACCGGGAGGGGGAGCGCTTTGGCGCGCGCGACGACTACCGCAAGGCAATTGCTGAGATTCGCGCCCTCCTCCCTGACGACGACGTGAGCACAGACGAGACGGATCGTGAGGTGCATGCCGCCAACGAGTGGTATTACGGCGCACATCAGCCGCCGACTGCGGTCGTGTACCCCCACACGACCGAGGACGTACAGGCGATTGTCCGCGTCTGTGCAAAGTACCGCGTCCCCGTGATTCCGTATGGGAGCGGGACTAGCCTCGAGGGGCACTTCTCCGCGCCGTACGGCGGCGTGTGCGTCAACCTCGGTCGGCACATGGACAAGATCATCGCCGTTCATGCCATGGACGGTGATGCTGTCGTCCAGGCTGGCATCGGATACGAGACACTGAACAACGCGCTGGCGCAGGGGGGAGTCGGCCTCTTTTTCCCGCTTGACCCGGGTCCGAATGCCAGCGTTGCGGGCATGCTTAGCACCGGATGCTCGGGACCCAACGCCCTGCGCTATGGGTCTGCTCGGGCAGAATGGTAAGCTTTCTCGCGACGCCGCCTGACCCAGGTTCATCAATGTCACGGCCGTGTTGCCTGATGGTAGCATTGTCAAGACCCGGCAGCGTGCGAAGAAGTCGTCTACAGGGCCAGACATGACCAAGCTATTCATTGGGGCTGAGGGGACGCTCGGCGTTGTTACAGAGGTCACGCTCCGCCTCACGCCCAAGCAGCCCACGCGCGTCGCAGTGGTGTCTTTCCCGTCGGTCACCCACGCTGTCAACGCTGTCGTCGACGTCGTGAACAAGGGCGTCAACATCCAATGCGGTACGTGCTTGCCATCGATGCCGTTGACCGTGAGCCGAGCTCCTTGACTCGCTGTTCATTCAAGCTGCCAACCACTTGGGAATTGTGCCGAACCCTCTCCCGGAGAAAGACACTCTCTTCTTCAAGCTCCTGGGCACGGACGCGATGATGGACGAGAGCGAGCGCCTGCTGCGTGAGATTGCCAAACAGCATTCGAGTATCGAAATGCGTATGGCGCACAACGACCAGGAGAGCGACGCGTTGTGGGCCGCCAGGAAGGGCGCACTCTACGCCGCGCTCTCACACAGCGGCTACGAGAGTGGGTCGCATGGTCTTTCTTGGCTCTGCTGACTACAGCGCCAATGCTGTACGGTAACGACCCTTGCGTCCCTCTTTCAGCACTGCCCGAGTTTGTGGCAGAGTGCCAGAAAGAGATGAAAGAGAAGGGGGTCTACGGACCGATAGTTGCGTGAGTCGCTTCTTCCTCTCTTGGACACCCACCAGCCCCTTTGCTCGCTCACAAAAGACACATCGCCGACGGCACTGTGCACAGCACAATCATCATGCGTGACCGCTCCGAGATCCCGATGGTAGACGACCTGGTGAAGAGCTTTGTGAGCAAGGCGATCGCCCTCGACGGCACATGCTCGGGCGAACACGGCGTCGGAGCGACCAAGAAGGTACGTAGTGCGTTGCGCTTGCAATCTGATGCAGAAATTCCTCCCCAGCGAGCTTGGGGACGGCACGTGTGGCATGCTGAGGACGATCAAGGATGCGCTCGACCCGCTGGGCATCATGAACCCGGGCAAGCTGTACCCCGACGAGCCGGATGCGCCGGGCCACGACGCCAATTGGGCGCCGCCGCCGCCAGCGTGCTGCACCTAGGCGTTGGGGGATTGCAGTTACCCAGCGCTGTATTCTCAACGAGGGCGATGCGAGGTAGGAGATCTTGACCTTGTCCTGCGACCTTGTTGATGAATTCAACTTCAATGAGCCGGCGTAGGTTATACATTCGGACAGGACCTTGACGCCTCTGTGAACGCATCTTATGCGAGACGCCAGCCGAGTACTAGTACGCTCAGGTCACGTCATTCAGCCGAATAAATCGGGCCCGGCCAATTTCATCCAGAGGAGTGCGCAGAACATGTCAGTTAGCTGCTCCAGGAGCCGCCCAACTCGGTGCTTGGCATCCCGTTCTCGGAGAATCAGGGCCTCCCCGTCCGTGGAGGCGCGTTAGATGACCCTTGGAGCGGATGAGGGTGACGACGCCGCGGAAGAAGAGGCAGGGGACAGGACGCCAAGCCAGGCCGGCCAAGCTGCCAAGCAGCGAGCAGCCACCAGCCACCAGGCAGCCAAGCGGATAGTTTAGTTGACCACAACTAGAGATTTAGTGTACATTGGGCGAAAGAATTAGTGGATAGAATTAGTAGTCTGAATTAATGGATTTGGTGATTGAAAGACCTCGTACGCCGTCTACTGCTTTGTTGCATCCCATGACATTGCGGTAATCTATTACACTCACAACCCCACATCCCGCACACCCTGTCCCATTGACTTTACTGCTGACAACACTCACATCCTCTCTTCGCTCTCGCCCTCTAGCCCTGGTAGCACCTAGCCCTGGTAGCGGAACGCAGGCGAGCCCTCGATGACGACCTCGCCGCGGTCCGCGCGCCGGTTCTGGTACTTGAAGTAGAGCATGAGCGAGAGCGAGAACACGATGACGGACGCGTTGAGCGCAAGCGTAAGGAAGACACCAGTCGGGTACCCGAGCTTGTACTCCCTCTCCATGAACACGACACCGGAGAGGATACCGCCAATACCGCCCCAAGCGATAATGAGCGCGGACCCAAAGCCGCGCTTGGACTGGCGACGGATCGATGACTGCGCCCAAGCCACGATGAGGGGCACGTTCGAGTTGCATCCGCCGATGGCGAGGAAGATGCCGGCGTACCGCGCCGCCTTCTGGTCCTTCCTGAGCTGAGAGTACATGCAGGTGCCGATGATGACGCAGAGGGCGTTGAAGGACACGCCGACTGCGCGCATGCGCGTCCGGTCTGAGAACATGGACATGGCGACGCAGGGGACGATGCACCATACGTAGGGGGGTGCGACGAGGATCTGGGCGAGCGCGTTGTCGAAACCCATCTGGGCGAGGATGCCGGGGAGGAAGTAGGCGAGGGAGTAGGAGGCGAGTGTGGTCGAGCCAAAGAAGTAGCCGAAGAGCCACAGCTTAAAGTCGGTAATGTACTCCCAGAACAGCTTCATTGTCAGCTTGTCGACCTCGGCGTCGCCGCGGTCGCGCTGGATGCGGGTGATGATGATGTTCTTCTGGTGCTCGGTCAGGAAGTGCGCCTTGTCCGGGAAGTCGGTGATGAAGAGGTATCCCATCAAGCCGATGAAGACTGTGAGCGCACCCTGGATGATGAAGATCCACTGCCAGCCGTGAAGGCCGCGGTGGGTGTGCAAGTGCGAGATGCCCCAAGCCATAATGGACGACAGGCCCGAGAGCACAATCGAGAGGCAGTAGAAGAACGAGTTGCGCATCGCCATCTGGTGGCGCGGGTACCAGCATGAGATGAGGAATGCCGCACCGGGGAATAGGCACGACTCGAAGACACCGAGGACGGCGCGGAGGCCGACGAGGCCCTGCCAGGTGGTCACAAAGCCCATGCCGATCATGACGATGCCCCAGAGCACAGTCGCTGAGCCAAGCCACAGCTTTGCGCCAAACTTGCGCAGGCCGAGCTGGGAGGGGACCTCGAGGATGCTGATGTCAGCACGGGTCTGAGGGGCGCTCACATGTAGGGGATGAAGAACATGACCGTGGCCAGGCCGTAGCGGTTACCGTACGACGTGCCGTCGGGGTTGGTGAGCTGCAGGTCGTAGTTCATCTGCAGATTGTTGGCGGCGCGCGCGAGCGACAGGTTGGTTCTGGATCATCAGCCGGGTACAGAGCAGTAACTCACCGGTCGATCAGAGAGATACAGTAGAGCGCGGAGAGGATGGGGATGAGGCGGAAGTCGACCTTGCGGACGGTCGCGCTGACCTCCTTTGGGTCGAAGCCATGGTCAATGTCCGTCTGGCGCGAGCGGTGGTCCTCGATGTCTTCGGGACGCTCGTGGTACGGGTCGGGCGAGCCGTCGGCGTCGCGCTCTGAGTGACTGACGTCCGTCTTCTTGAACTCCTTCTCGCTAACGTCGTTGAAGTGAGACATGGTGTGTCGGGGGATGGGGGACCAGAGCGTGTGACAAGGCCTTATATCAAGAGCACCACCGACTCATCTCATAGCCGTACGCCAACCCGGAGTTGCCTTGTTCCTCTCCCGCGCTGCCTCGACCCGCCCACCGATCACTGACCAGATTGATACGTTGGATCGTGGAGTGGCGGAGCCCGCCGCCCAGGGCCCGTGAGCAGCAGGCGGCCCGCAGTTTAGGCATGTGCCCCACAGGGTGCCCAGCGAGCCCAGCTTGCCAGTACACAGAGTACCCCGCGTGCCCCGCCACTCTCGGCAACCCTACCCCGGCTTCGTTACGTCCAGTCCAGTCGCCCACCTGGCGTTGATGGCGCCTCCTTCAGCCACAGCCACGAAACGTTATCCCTCAGGGTGGGCGTAAACGAGACAGATGAAGCAAACCGCGGCTGCTCCGGGTGGGCAATCCGGCAACCATTGATAATTTTCAATAGCCGATTGAGGCTTTAGGAGTGCGTAAGGCGTCCGGGGCTTTTCTCAGCTCCGGCTATCCAAGACGAGTCTTCTCACCAGCTCAGGAGTGACAATTGATTGCACCCTGGACGGTCCCGTGTTCTGGGACGCAGGTACTCCAAGACGAGCGGCTGCTCGTTCTCGGAGGTTGGGAGCATGACCGATATGACTTGGCACCGTTTGCTGTCTTGTGGTTCGTGGATCTCATGTAGACGCGGAATCCAAGTTGAATGTCCTCCACTCCGGGTATTTGCTGTTGTTCATCATCTGCTTTGGGCTGGGGAACAATCGCACCAGCTGACGTCGTGAGACCAGGGGCCGAGTGGGCCCCAGTCGGGCTCCGCATGCCCCACGGCCAGACTCTGCATGCCGCCGCACTGGCGTTGAGGCGTAGGCGTGCACCCAGAACAAAGGTCACCGCTGACGGCAGCAAAGTGTTCGTATGTGGCACGTGTAAACACCGGGGATGTGACAGCCGGCAGGTATAGCCACCGGGGATGTGACTACCTGGATGCCGAGCCTCATTTCCACGAGCGCTTGGCCGCCCACGGGGATATGGCGGTTCGCAAGACGCGGCCGTGAACAGCAGGGCCGTGGACAGCTGACGTGACCGCCACCCCCCTTGGTCACGGCAACCCAGCTCCACAGAACAGAACGCCCGCCAAGAGGGTGCCTGGAAACAAGGCCCTACCTGCCACGACAGATATAGATTTCGGGCTTGCGACACGCGGTGGGCTTGCGGCACGAGGTGGGCAATCGCAGCACTGGCACTGTGCATGCAGGTCGGATATCTCCCGTTGGCATGTTCGGTGGGGCATGCCGGCACGTTGAGACCACTGATGCCCAAGCTGGGGAACGGGTCACCAGGAATGAACGACGAGGCGCACCGCGCTTCTGGGCGGCTGTTTCAAGTGGCGCCGGGTAGAAGACAACGTGTGGCCGGGACAGTCCGGGCAACGTCAATTTCGCCCAGTGCCCCTGGGTCCCACCATCAAGTGTTCGGAGGTTGTGCTGGGCATGCCTCAGTCTCGGTTTCTGGCATTTATCGGCTGGATGCGAATGCCGAAACCAGAGGTGTCGAGAACGAGATCTGTACCACAGTCAGGCGGTGAGAAGGGACGGAAGCTCGGAGCCACCGAAGCGACTCCACTCATCACATGGCCACTTCCCACAGAGACCACGACCAGAAAGCCACTGATCGCAGAAGCTCTCACCACAGACGCCATTCACCATGGAGCCACTCATGACAGAACCACTCACCACCTTACATTGTCCAACCCAACAAAGTCCTTTGAGACAGCGTCGACTCAGATTTGCATGTTCAAGCGTCTAGTCGCGTACGAAGGCATGGTTCAGTGGCTCGTCGCAGATGACCATGGGGCCGTTCAGGGGGGAGAGGATGTGATAGCCGGCCCGCGATTCACACGGGCAGTTGACTAACCGGGTCCTCTGAGCACTGTGCTGATTGTGAGTAATTGCAAGGCAAGTGCGCGAGCGTTTGGAAGTCGCCCAAGTCGATGGACGCCGTGCGCTATGGCATTGGCCCGAGTTTGGTAGAGGGTATTGACCTCAACACTAAAGATCTGAGTGAGCTGTGGACTGGGGAGCCAAACCTAGTTGGACTCATGCTCTTCACGCTAGAGCCGAATGCTCGTCAATGGCGAGTGACGCCACGCATGTTTCGTCAGCGCAGAGCAAACTCTAACGAGGCGATGGCTTTATACAACTCACAGCTGCGCCTGCACGAGCATCGCAATCTAACGTGCGGCACCAGGAGCACTTGGTTAGTCAGATGGTGTGGCCGAACGCCGAGGCATGCCGCCCGCGCCGAACTCCGGCACCTACCGGCATTTCGAGCTACCACAGCATTCAATTTGCGCTAAACAGGCTTTTGTCCTGAGCCATGTCCAACTATGAGGCGGTCTGTGGCGACCGTGCAGATAAGAACTGGGCTCTTGTCTGCGTGCGGCTTGGGCGTTGACGTGTAAGAGAATCTACGTGGTCCTGGTCCCAGCCGCAAGAATGCTCAGACGGGAAGCGCTAGCCCTCAAGAGTCATTTTGGAACTTGCGAGACCTCCAATGCCTTCCCATCAGCCCGTGCTTCTTCCTATCGGCCCATGTTGATGAATGCATTTCCCGATTTGGCTCTACCCATGTCCGTATCTATGTCTAATGTCCTCTTACATCTCAAAGTCCTCGGTGTAAAGTGTGACGTGTCCGCGCGTATCGCCCTTACGCAACTTGCTGGGGTCAATGGCATCGGAGACGAGTGCGCGCAGCGAAGTCCCCAGTGCGGCAGGCCCACACGTCCCGACAATCATCGCGCCCTGCGCATTGTGCAGTTCCTCCTCCACGATCGATGCCAGCTTGGGCCGCCCCGTACGCGCGTTCTCAGACAGGATCAAGGCGGCGGCATAGTCGGCCTCGTCGATCCACAGGTTCTCGGCACCGGCGCGACCGCAGCCGGCGCAGCTGTGGCTCTTGCCGTCGTGCGTGTCCTCGAGGAGGACCATGCTCTGCGTGCGCGACGACAGGGAGTAGACGGTGTTGCGCACGTCGTCATCGACGCTCGGTGCCGGCGACGGGCCGCGCCGGAACGGCTCGTACCGCTCGATGCTGCTTGTTGAGAAGGACGACCCTGGCCGGTCGTATGCCGACACACCGCGGTTCACAGAGGGCCGGCGGGGTCGGGGCGTACCCATCTCCTCCGGATCGGGGTATTCTGGGCGGTCGTGCAGCTGCTCCACTTCTGGAACGGCGGGAGAAGGGACTGGGGTGCGCTCGTCGGGACTCTGGATGAGCCGTTTCTTGAGCTTGCGCGAGCGGGCACGGCGGACACGACCCTCGCGCTGAAGGACGCGGCTGAGCATGTCCTCACTCGCGTCCTCGACGTCGCTCTCCCCCTCAAAGTTGGTGAGGTAGCGCACGTCGTTGTAATGGACACGTGTCTCGGGGTCGACACCCTCATAGAACCCGAGCTGGGGTGCGCTTGTGCCCTCGTCTTCGGCCGCGCCGCCGTATGCCGATGCGAGACTGTCCATCGAGTCCTTGCGGTGGACGGGTCGACGAGGCGGCTCGAGCTCCACGTCCCCAAGCTTCTCCGTGAACGAGTGGGCCCGGCTCATGCTACGGCTCTGTGGCGGGCGCGGCATCGGCCGGCTCTTCTCGCCGTTCGTCACGTAGATGTCAATCTGCAGGCGCCCAGGGTCGGGAAGAGAGGCCTTGAAGCGGCACATTGCGCCGGCGCACCATGTGATCTCGGCGTACTCGCGCACGATCCAGATGAAGCGGACGCGGCGCAGGGATCCCTCTCGGTTTTTGGCCATTTCGCGCGAAAGCCAGTCCGTCATCGCAAGGCCAAATGTCACGCCTGAGCCGCCGCACACCAGCAGCGCTGTCGAGTAGGACAGCCACGGCACGCGACCAGCACTGCCCATTGGCCCGTCGACGCCCGCACGAATGAGCACAGGGTCTAGGTGGCTCAGCCGGGGGATGCTCATGTCCGAGTATACCGAGGATGCACGGCTCTCGCGTTTAATGGGTGCGGCACGCGCCTCCATGAGAGAGAGGATGTGGTTGTACAACTCGAGTGTCAGGCCCTTGCGCGCCTTGATGATGAGCACAACCTCGTTTGGGTCGTTGTTGCTGATCGTGAATGGGTGGGTCTGGAAGTGGCTCAGCTCGGGGAGGTGAAGCATGACGCTCTGGCCCGCATGCCACTTCATGGGACGGGTGGTGCGGATCGACACGCGCACTGTCCGGCTCGGGAGGAGCTGGACATGTGCCATGCCAGGCGGGATATTCACGGGGCTCGGGAACATCTCGGGGTCGAGGTCGATGACGCTTTGGATGCGACCATCGATGAGCGTGCCCGAGCTCGCGGCGGAGGCGATGGCGGGTGCGAACGACTGCGAGGCGTGAGTTTTGGCACGCCCTGCCCCGTTGATGTACCAGTAGCGCACGGCACGCCAGAGGCGGTCGCCGAGCCAGAGGAACAGTGCGATGCCGACCCAGTGTGCAATGCTGTAGTGGTGAACGAGTGCGCCGACCATCATAATGAACATGAGGACGCAGTGGGACCAGTAGAACAGCTCGTAACTCCGGTCGCGAACGGAGCGGAGAGAGAACGCCATGGCCAGAGTCATGGCCGTGTACGCGGTGATACCGAAACGGAAGCGGTAGACGGTAAGCATGGCAAACCACATTGGTCGGCCGTCGTAAAAGTCATCGAACAGCTTGATGGTCCACACAACAACGTGGACGGTGACGAAACCCCACACGACCCAACCTCCGGCGCGGTGGAACGTGCCAACCTTGTCCCAGTGCAGGCCTGTGAACCAGCGCATGGTGAAGATGCCGAAGGGGGACGACTTAAGCGCGAGGGTGACGATTAGTGGCATCGCGGCAAACGCCATGAAACCCCAACGGTTACCCTGTGTCCAGACGGATTTTCCAACCTGCCAGCTGACGTGGGTCGTGAGCTCCTCGACAGTGTTATCGGGCTTGGGCGCACGGCGGATCTTCATGCCCGCAGCCTCGCGCTGGAGCTCCGCAAACCCATCGAGGGTGCGTTTGACGATGCCAGTATCCTCCATGTTGGTGAAGTCCATAATACCCTTGGTCTCAAGGACGTGGTCCGGTCCGAGCAACGCGAGGAGGATAAGGGAGAGCGATACGGCCCCGATAGTCAAGAGATACGAGTTGGATGGAAGAACAAATGCCCTGCCCCATGACCGTGGCCACAGTCGGATGCTGTGCCGCTTCATGCCCCACTTGTTGTATGCAGCACCAATGCTCCCACCACTCAGATGCAGGTGGTGGGCCAGTGCGTACAGCGCCGAGATAATACCCACGATGATCCAGAAGATGTAGATGTAACGATACTTTGGGTGACTCAGGTCAGCACGCACCAGCATAGACCCGAATGGACGTACTCTGGCCACGACTCATGAGCGATGATATACTTCCATGCGAGGTCGTGTGGTGACAGCCTGGACGGAGTGGGCGTGGGACTGGCAGTCATCGTAATAGTAGGGACAGCGGGGATGGCAGTGGAGATGGTAGTAGAGACAGCAGTAGACACAACCGTCATGACTGGGGTTAGCGGGGCAGACAGTTGCCCGTACTGATGACAGAGGGAGTGACGGTCAAGACGCTCTGTGTCGATGACTCTGCCGTCGACGACGAGTTGAATGCAGTTCCATTGGCCGGAGCCACCTGATCGGTCATCGTGGACGACTTTGCCGGCTGTGACTTGGTTGTACTTGTCATCGTGCTGGTCGGGCCCTCGCCGGTCGGGCTCTGGCTGTCGCCCTCTTCCTGTCGCCGCCAGCGCACTGCCGACTCGATTGTCGCCATGTTGATCAGCGGAGGGGGGGGGAAGAGGGAGAGAGAGGATTAGGAACAGCGTAAACGTCAGAGTCGTGAGCTACTCATATCTGGTCCAATGCTCGAGACTGTCATGGCCATGTCTGAGGACGTGTGGTCAATCCCCTGCTATACCTTGGACCAGTGACAGCTCATGGCCCTCACTTGGGGAATCTGAGGAGCCGCTTCTCGTCACGGCCCTGGGCCCTGGCGCGCTATCTCATCTCGCCATCGAACGGTGTGAGCATCGCATTGGATGGCACTGAACCACATCGAGTTGATGCGGGAGTGTGATGTAGGATAAAGAGAAGGGAGAGAAAGACAATTTACGTTCCGGGCTAGGGGCCGCGCGGGGATGCTGGTTTAGGGGCGGAACGGAAGGGGTCGGGGCCACAGACAAGCGAGCCATCCACGTGCACCAGAGAGCGTGGGCGGGTGGCCTGTGTCTTGAGCCTAAGTAGGTGGCTGGTGAGTTGCTCATGCACCGAGGCCCAAACAAGGGGAGGGAACATGTTACGGTGGATCAGTACGATATACAACAGCTATGGTTTTCGCTCTTAGATTCGGTGCAAGGTGAGGGGGTACGTGAATCGGAAGGGCGTGTTGTTTGGGTCAGCAGTCGTTCCAGTGCGAAAGTGGCACTGTTTGGTGATCAGATCCGAACGTTCCAACAAACGAGCCATGCCGGCAATACGCGCACCTCACAGTCTGGATCCTGATCTAACGGGCCCAGCACGTGTGGTTTCCCCAGCCTAGAGGATTCCTCTGTGCCGTCATTTGACCGCGAGCTCTTGTCCTCGACAAACGCGTAGATCCCGAAACAGACCAACTTGAAACCATAGTCGGTCTGCTTCCCGTCCTCTGCCCATGCTCCATGTCCTCATCGGCCGCCGCGTCACCCAGCGTCACTCTCCGGTGTGCCCTTCGGTTTCTGGAGGCTGTACACGAATCGGATGGCTTCGAAAACCTTGTGATTCCAGGGCCGAACGGAAGAGGCTGGCTGCCGGCTAATCTCACAATTGGGTTTCGGATTCCGCAGTTCCCGGGTTGATTGCGGGTTAATTCCGACCCATATGCGCACTGGAATCGCAGCCTCATAGGTGCCGCCCTTTACACTCGTACCGCAGACAGCGCAAGGCACTCTGTCTTCGTCAGAGATTGACTGCCTTAGGTACAACCTAGGGCGGCCGGCCCTCGCCGCTCCGGGTGCACTCAGGAATCGAGGCAAAAGCCTGTCCCGGCATGTTGAAGTCGTATGTTGCAAGCCCTGTTGTGTAAAACAAAAGGCACAGCTCAACTTTTATCGCCCGTCCTTAGTCCCCCGGGTGAGCCCATGTCTTGCAGCTGCACGTCAATGCCGTAATGTTGCAGATCCTCCATTCACGAAGAACAGATCGGCTCCCGATTATTTGTTCGCTTGATGGCTTTGGTAACGATCCAGACTGCCGCAGGAGATAGATCAGGTCAGAGAGGACCCGCTTGAAGCACGTACTCTCTCAACGTTCTGCTCGCATGGAGCCTCCGTGCTCTGCCCCCCGGGACATTGGCAATACAGGCGAGCGAGGCGTTCCCGTAGAAAAAAAATGTCATGGAACAGGTGATAACAGATCCCCGATGCAACGTCTGTTGAGAGCTGTGCAGTTGTAGACGGATTGCGGCCCATCAGAAATGTGAACCGGAACACCCATCAGCCCAACCACACCAACGCGTACTGTATATGTCTAGTCCACCACTGGCATCCAAACGCTCAAGCTGTGGTTCGGTTGCCAGCTCGGCCTCTAGTTCGGAGGTTAGTTACAGTACCTGTACAAGCGTTAGGCGACCGGTCAGCCCAACTCAATGGCACCAAGCTTGTTCTTATTATTCCGAGCACTGTAAATGAGACCGGGACCTAGATACAAGCCCTGATGAATGGCAGATATGTATGCGTCGCGTACACGAGGACGTGTTCGGCGAATTGAGAGGATTGTCTCCTGCCACAATCTTGACCCCGACTATGCACAACTCTGGTTTCCGACTAGACTTCGTCGACTCGTGACACCTCCCCTTGGTTTGTCTATTATCGAGGGGGCTCCGAGCTGAACTCCGAGACTGTAGGCCCGCTTGGTGGATCTGTGCAGCTCCCGATGCGCTTCGCCCGGTTCAGCCCACTTCGGCGTTCACCGATCACGTGATCATCTCATCAACCGACTCTATAATAGACCAGTTGTGTCAACTTGTTTCTACCTCTCTCCCCAATCCACGATGCCGGCGTTCCCGCAGCAATACACCTCGACAGTATCTCACTGGCAGGCGACAGTAGGTCTTGCAAAGGGGAAGCCGCTGACTGCAGAACCGCGGGCCAGGCTCCTTGTGGGACCATGGCCGCAATGACGTACTGCCTGCAGATGCGGACATTGTCATTGTCGGTGCTGGCGTGACGGGCGTCTCCCTCGCATACCACCTCACGCGGCCCGGAATGAAGAAGCGCAAAGTCGTACTGCTTGACGCCAAGGACGTCGCGTCGTGCGCAAGTGAGTCTTCCTTACTTTTGCAGGAATGGCTGACATCAGCGGGGCGTAATGGTGGGCACATTGGCCCAGCTTCGTGGGACGTTATGGGTAACCTCATCAAGCCACTCTCTCAGGGAGGTGGTGGCGTTTCCGAAGAGGACGCGCTCGACGTCCTCTTCTTCGAGCAGGACACTCTCGACTTGTGTGAGGTGATCGTGATGCGGGAGCGCCTTGACGTCGACTTCTGGCGCGGCTATCGTCTCAATGTCGCCACCACACCTGAAGGAGTCGAGGAGAGCAAGCAGACGCTTGACGCGTACCACCGCGCCATGAAACGGAGCGCGAAGCACGGCCACAGGCACCTCGACTCAAGTGCTATATTCGACGCGGCAGAGGCGGAGCGCATATCCCGCGTCAAGGGAGCACTGGCTATGAAGTGGACACCGTCCGGGAGCTGGCACCCGCACCGTGGGGTCACGGCTCTGTTGAAGAAGGCGCTGGAGAACAAGGACTTCAGCTTCTACTCCTGGGCACCTGTCGCTTCCCTCAAGGAGTACCGCGGGGGCTGGACTGTCGATTGTGCTGAACGAGGCGTCATCCGTTCAAAACAGGTCGTCCTCGCCACAAACGGATACACGCGCCACCTGTTTCCCGATGACTTTGCCGCCAACACTGGTATCGCAGCACAGTATGTTCCAGCTCCACTGGGAAACAAAACTGACACCAGCCTTACACCCTACCGCGGTCATGCGGGGTTGGTCGTGCCGCCCGTGACATACGCTGGGGACAAGTCGCTTGAGGGATCATACGGCATTGAGAACGGGCCGTACCTCATCCAGACACCGCATGCGGGCGTAGTCCTCGGGCCCTTCAACGCAACGGTAGTCAACACCTTCGGAACCCCGCGCGACCTCTATGGTCTTGAGGACGACTCGATCGTAGTACCCAAGTTCCGCGAGTGTAAGTTCAAGTCTTTACCACTCTGACGGCCGGCTGACAGCAGGGCTCACCAACTATTGTCGCGAGAACTACGTCGGCTGGGGCCCTGAAGTAGAGGGTGAGGGCTTGGCTCGGGCGTGGTCTGGTACGTGTTATTAAATCGACGAGTCTGACCACAGGCATCATGTGCCACTCGGTCGACTGGCGCCCGCTCGTCGGCGAGGTGCCGGGCAAAGCGGGCATGTTTATCTCGGCTGGGTACAACGGTATGTTCAGGCGCCGCCACCTTCGCGATGTGCATGACCTCACCCTAGGCCACGGTATGGCGACCATCGTCAACATCACGCGTTGCCTCGCGCAGCATCTCGTCACTGGCGTGCGCGACGAGCGCCTCCCTCGGTGCTTCGACATTTCACAGGAGCGGCTCGATCGTGCCGCCGCCGAGTGTCTCCCTCTCCTGTAAGCTCCCCACACAGCTGCGCTGACAGCAGTCCTCCAGAGTCCAAGTTGTAGAGCTAGGGTGCCCGCATACGCCTATGAGACACGGAAGAAGCGAACGCTGCCCCACTCTATGTGCCTTACGTAAAGCAAACGGAGACGGGCGTGTAGCTCAGTTGGTAGAGCGTGTCATTAGCATAAGAGATCTCAAGTGTTCTTGACAAGGTCTTTGGTTCGATTCCTAACTCGTCCACACTCATCCCTTTTTGACCGGGCAGCGTACGAGCCTTTCATGATTCCTAACCTCTCTCTCTCCTTGCACAGGTTAGTGCCTACTAGGGACATCTTTGGCAGACAGGGACCACATTTGACAGATACGCCGTTTACATTCCTTTCATTTACGCCAGAGCAGCAACGCCAACAGCCAGGAGCGCAATGGCTGCTGGCACACCAGCACGAGCCGCGCCACTGGCCGGCGGAGCATTCCACGGCTCTACACCCTCAGGAAGCTCCTGGGGGCCCTTGGGACCAATAGTGAAGTTGGACGACACGAGGAAGTTGTACGGGTTGGTCGCGGCGTCGTCACCCTCTGGATGTCAGCCAGTTCTTCTTCCCGCAACTGCGCCGCCTGCAAGGATACCGCTATCCGCATCACACGTACTGTTCTCCCATGCCAGGACGACCTGGTATCCGTCCCCGGCCTTGATGGCGATGTCTCCGGGCGGGTCAATGGGTCCAAAGCTCACGGTGGTCTTGTTGGCAAGGACGCCTGTCATTAGCACGCGCCTAGACTGCACTCCCCAACGTTCAATGGTTACTTACGTTCCTTCGTGTCGTACAATCCCTTGCCGGCCAGTCCGGAAGTGCCCGATGGCGTGTTGCCAGCGGGGTGGAAGATGGTCTTGTTCGAGTTGATGAGGAGAACCATGAGGTTGGGCGTCGTCGTCTCCTCCCATTTCCAGTTGATGTAGAGGGTGCCGTTGGCGGGGACTGTTGTCAGAAAATGAATACAGTGGAGGAGCAGATGGCATACGTACTTGTGGTGTCCGCATTCGGGACAGTGATGCGGCTGCCAGCGGCAGTTACGTTCATGAGTGGGAGTCCGGCGTCTGCGGCCTGGACGGAGATCGCGGCGAGCGCGGCGGTGAAGAGCGCGGTGAGGAGCATGGTCAAGTGAGTGGAGAGAACGTGAACGAGTGAACAATTGAACGAGTAGCAAGCTTGTTAACAACTTGTACTGCAGTATCTCCATGGGAGCCAGCCACCGCACCAGTCAAGCCAGCCGGAGATCACTGGACATGGCGCCGATACAACGGAGACCCCGCCTCCAGGCCCCTCTGGGTGGGGTTAGACGGCTGTCTCCAGCCTCTGTTCGGCTTTAAAGACTGAGCAGGAGAGTAGGAGGCTCCACAGACCCAGGCACTTGTCCGACGTATTGAAACGCTGGCTAGCCATCCGCCACAGGCCACGGCCCGTTCTATTTCCATCGGGGCATCGGCAAACAAGCTTGCCGACATTGCAACCAGCGATCAGCACTCGTCTGCTGATCTTCCGATCTGCGTTTGCATCCCGCATCGATGACGTGAGATCGCGTCGCCTCAGAATATAGAAATAAAGCAATCCCAGTCGACCTGCTACGCACTCTCGCGCCCAAGAAATACCGGTACATGACGCTCTACCATGCCCAAACCTAGCTGCGCTGCGAGTCTAGTGACTCGCGTGCTCGTCCCTCCGATACCGAGATAGCCCTGTCCGTGCTCGAGCGGCTGGTTCTTCGGCCCTCGAGCACAGCAGCCGTCGACACGGGCGGCGCAATGCCGATATCGTCCCAGACGTCCTGTTCGCTCTGGTCCGTGGCGCGGGAGATGCGCCGCGCGAGCGGCTCCCCGACGTGCGTGAGGCGCCGCGATATCGGCTCATCGAGGAAGCGCGAGAGCGAGCTCCGCCTCACAGGGCTGTGCGGGGAGTAGTCCTCCAACGTCTCCTCGACGCTCTGCATGGCCAAGCGTGGGGGCCGCAGCCGGTCGCCGCTTGTGAATGACACGCGCCGGGAGGGCCGGTGCGCCGCCTCGGACAGGTCTAGTACACCTGGGAATCCGGGACTGGATGTGTCTCGCTCTCGGCGCGGCGGCGTGCCGGCGGGGTACATCTCGCCTGGCGACGCTGTGGGGGTGATTGGGTGCATCGGGTCCAGGAGGATGGACACGCCGGGCGCGTGTGGTGAACTGCTGCGGTACAGGCCTGACCTGCCGGGTCTGAGGGGCTGAGGTGATGTGATCGAGCGGTGTGGCATTGGGCGGGCCGGAGCGCGCGCTGGAGTGGTATGGGTTGCCTGTGGCCCGTACCGATCATCTGGTGTCGTCGACGTCGCGGCGCCAGAAACGCCAGGCTGAGCGCCGTAGTGGACTACCTTGCCATGTGCCCTGCTGTCTGTGGGCGTGCTCGACGACGCCACACCATCACCACCAGCCCAGTGGTAAGTGTCGTAGTTGCGGCGCGACCCCAAGTACGCCGCGTACGCGGCACGGGCCTCCGCGTCCTCGGTCTCCTGGCGCTTTTTGCGTGTCCACCATGTGCGCAGCACAGCAATGAGCGTCAACAGAGCAACGCCTCCGACGGCACCGCCCAGGATACGCGACACAAAGATGGCATCGGCCTGGTCAGAGTCGTTTGGTGGCGCCGCGGACGTCTCGGCGGCCAAGCTGGCGTCAGTGCGAGACCGGTGTGTGACTCACGCAATCGCCCGCGGCGTGCTCGGGACGGAGTAGAGCGTGACGCTGTGCAATCCGACCGTTCCGTTCGCGCGTAGGGAGAGCGAATGCGGTGTCCGCGGATCCAGACGCCGGAGGTACAGAGTTGTGACCGAGGGCCATTTCGCTCCAACGTCGACCCGCTCGTCTTCGACTGGCGGCTCCCACTCTACCACTAGCTCACCCCTCGTTGGTCCCACTGCCCCTCGCACAACAACAAACGAATGGCCTGCGGGCACAGGTACGTGGACCGTCGCGCCGTTCAACCCCACAATCTCCATATTATCATCGTCTGCTGTCAGCCCGGTGGACTCTCGCGCACGCGTTTCAAACATACCTATCCCGTTACCAAGAGCCCAATTACCACTCCACTCGAACCCCTTATTCACTGTTCCCCTCTCCGCAAAGGGCACGCGGGTCATGTGCACGCGATTGCCTGCGCCAGCATTGTCCGTGATGTCTGTGAAGACAGTCGCCCCACTGATGCAGTACGCAGCTGCCGTGGGCTCGCGCTCGATTCTCGCCTCGACAGAATCGAATGACGAGTTCCGCACGTCGGCCAGCACCCCATCCCCGCCGCCCCGGGGCGGGAGGAGGCGTCCCATGCCATCGCGCACACTGAGAGCCGAGCTTGGCCCAATGGCCGACGTGGTCGGTAGTGGTGGGTCGCGTGCGCCATACAGCACGACCCCGGTGCCCTCGACCGCGAGCTGCACCGATGCGTGCTCGACTCCCCGGATCGTGTGTACTTGCCGCCCCAGCTTATCGGACCACTCTGGCGCCCACGCGCCGTGGAAGCGGAAGAGGGGGCTCGCGTCGTCGAGGTGGAAAGATATGGTGGTGTCGGAGATGGCGAGGTCGGAGTGTGCTGGCGTGAGGGATCTAGTGTCGGGGCCTCTAGCCTGGCTGGTCGCGGCAGTGCCCGAGACGGCGGACCCCAGCAGGGCAAGGACCGCGCGCACATGCCGCATCCGGGGTGAGCATGAGCTGTTTCGCGAGCGGCCAAAGTTGCGTTCAATGTTCAATTGTGTTTGGAGTGGGTGATGTCAAGCGAGCTGTTCTGCCAAGGTGCAGGTGTGGGCAAAGCCGGGCATCCGGACCTTGGCTGTGCACTGTGAGATGACAGGTGCTACGTACATAACGCACCTGGCTCGCGAGGCAAGGCACAGGCTGCACGGGGGAGCGGTGATTCTGGCTGCCCAACCTCGAGCAGAGTTTCCTGGCTGTCGGTCACCTGGGCACCTGACTTGAGGCGTCTGGTCCGATGCTGGCTACCGAAAGGTTATTAGGGCCGAGGCATTGCGATCGACCGGTGTCCCATAATCCCCCCGTTCGCCAAGCGATGCCCTTACAGTGCATGACACGGCGGCGGCAAGTATTTACTGGGCCCCGGCCAGTAGCAGGGGGCCCACAACTCAGGCAACTTTGTAATGCTTGGCGAGCTAGCCTGGCCAAGCTGGGTTGTCAGCTTGCGTGGTCCTATTGACCTCGGTCTCGGTCTGATTCCTCTGTACTCCTCCAGATCTAGGTGCGATGAGGGTAAGAGGCATGTGAGCTTGGGCCGATGTCTGGGAATTGCGAGGGCTGGCTTAAGCGTTGCTCGGAACAGTCCGCGCTGACGTCGGCGGCTACTTTGCATCTAGCACCGGGCACGGGGTGTCCTGCCTCGGCTTATATGACCGACATGTTGTTGTGGGGAGGGGGTTATCACTTGAGCGACATCACTCTGGTGACAGGTGCGTGATGACCTGCGTGATTGCGCCGTCCCTGTGCATAGACAAACAGTCTTGGGACGACCGAATCACACTGATACAAAGTACAAAATCCAGGCGCATGTTTGTACATACAATTACAAGGCTAACCATGAAATAAGGCCCAGAACACATGCAATCGCGCCTGTCACCCTTCAGGCGCACTGGGGAGCGCCGGAAGGGGGCGCTTCGACCGCCGTGACGGCAGGGGCGGTGGCACTCTCGCTTCTCGTGTCGGGACCGGGGACGCGCCTTCTTGACCCGGCGGCAGCGGCGGCGGACGGGGAGGCTCAGACAAGGCTCCTGCTTCATCGGGCTGAGGCGCGTCGCGTAGCTGATATGTCCCCAAGATATACGGCTGCTTGTAGTCTGCGAACGGCATCATGGCGTTGCTGGTAAGCCCCTTGCTTGGCGTATTTTGGGTGTGCGGCGACTTGGGGAACCCGGCGCTTGATCCATTGGCCCCTGGGCTGAGAGCTGAGTACGGATCGCCTGACGACAAGGTCACAGGAGACACGGGAGACACAGGAGGTACGACTCGGTCGGGGCGATTCCATTGCGGATTGTACGAGGGCGGGAGGGCGCGGCGGTGAGAAGACGAGGTAGAGTGGATCGAACCCCCGTCCACCTCGCGCATGGAAGAGGCGAAGCTAGGCGAGTCGTGCCACTCCTCCTGTTCTTCTGAGACAGCTTTGGCACGGCGCCGCCGTCGCATCCAGAAGAAAGCCAGCAAAGAAGCAAGGGCCAGGGCGCCCAGCACCCCGCCAACCTGCCATCAGCCCGGCCCCGCGCACACTCACCACTCCGCCAATGACCTTGCCACGCCCGCTCGTCGCTGTCTGCGTGTCGGATGTCGCTCCTTCGGATGTACTGGTCCTGCAGTTAGCCAAGCAAGACTGCAGACACACTCGTTAGCCAACGCCGAGTAGTACGTGACCGTGTGTAGGCCAATGTCGGTGACGTTGTGCAGCTCGCTGCTCAGCGTCTGGATGGTGAGGTTGTAGACCTCGTCTGGGTCGAGGTACTTGGCGTACAGCAGCGCCGGTGCGCTCCATCCACACGTCGCGTTGAAATACCATCCCTCCGTTGGGAAGTGGGGCGGGAGCGGCTGCCACTTGACCAACGCCTGTCCGCGGTCCGGCCCTATCGTCCCGTTGATGAAGACGAACGTCGTGCCTACCGGAATGGGGATGGTGATGGTAGACGAGTTGCCTGCGACGAGTTCCGTCACAACGCTCGGCCCCTCTGGTGGTCAGCTACTGGCCCAACCGCCGAGACTTACCGTTCACCGCTGTCCGACGATTCTCCGGCCGCCAGCGTGAGGACGCGCTATCAGTAATGGTGAAGCGGGGATTGTGCGCCCCGTTCATCACGAACTCCTCGTGTGACACCGGGACCTGCTCCCAGGCCGAGCTGGCGTGAGCGGGCAGTGGACTAGTGAACGTACGCATTCGACAGCAGCTGGGTCCTGATTGTCGCCCCGCGCACGGCGTACGTTCGCGCGGGGTCCACAACCTTCATGACGAGGGTGTGCATCTTCCACGATATCGCGTCCACCGACAACAGTGTTCCGTCATTCGGCGGCGGCGCCACGCTATCAGCAGTAGCGTAGTCGAACACTTCCTTATCGACTGTGTACTTGATCTCGGTGGCGGTCCCATCCGTATCTGGCGACCGGGAGCCGTGGATTCGCACCGCAGTCGCTTCGGCGATCAGCTCGAGGCGGGGGGGCTCTGCTGACGAGTTTTGCGGAGGCTTCGCGCTGTGTGACGAGTCACCCCATCCCACCGGGCCTGTGTAGTTGGACGGCGAGGTCCATGGGGCGAACGGAGCTGCCGAACCTGTGGAGAGGTTGTTGAAGCTCGTGGACCATGGTGGGTGGACATTTGTGATGCCCCACTTGAGCAGGGGCGAGACGTCGGTGATGTTGTACTCGAACGAGAAGTAGGTGTATTTGGCCAGTGAGGGCGGGGCGAGGAGCGCAAAGGCGAGCGTGGAGAATGATGCCAGTCGTATATCAACCCCGAAGGGTCCAGAGGTTACTGGGTTCTTGAACGCCACCATTTCGACGAGATCAGTCCCGGTGTGGTCACACCGAGGCGAACGATTCCGGGTGAGGAGCGGGAGATGATGGACAATGCATCAGTGTGTCCATTCTGTTTGCTGCATCAAGTGGGGTTTGGCATTGGGATACCTGAGCGGACAAGGTTGCCGCGACGAGCTGCTATCAGCGAGCAGAACGCCATTCTCGAGTATCATCCTGGGCGAGGCACGATGTCCGGCTTGGCCAGCTGACGGTAATTAACCCCACCCTGCGCGGCCACCCGCTTCGGTGTCTTGTTCGCGTCCGAATCGACGCCGCCGAGTTGGCTTTCCGTGAAGGTTCATCCCTTGATCCTGGTCCAGGCCAGGCTGTTCAAACGTACATGCTGCGGGCTACAGCACTAGGCCGCCGTTATCGTTCGCAGCCCCGCAGGCTCCTTTACGTTTAGTTAGGGGTAATGTCAGAGCGGTATGGGATCTCGGCGGGCGCGCCAGGGAGGTGAGAGGAGGGGGTTAATGGCCGGAGTGGATTAATGAACGGAGGTGATTGATAAACGAGCTCGAGTGAGAACAGAGATGGAGTGCACTCTACTCCATACACCATGCGACTAATCTACGCCATTGGATGGGCTGGTGAGTGGCAAGCGAGCGAAGCTGAAGCTGAGCCAAGCCCTAGCCGACTTGGCCCTCTCCGTTGCTCCCAATGGGCTGGGTGTTCTGCAGACGGCCGCGCGCGTGCTGAGGGACGCACGCGCGACGCGAACACTCAAGCGCGGCCTACCCTGGGACCTTGGGGTGTGCGAGCCCCGCTGCATCGAGGGCGACGGCCTGTGGGACGACTGTTTCATTACAGTCAACTTCACCAAATGCCTCGAGCACTGCTATGTGCGTCCTCACTCGTGGCATGACACTGACGTTGGCAGAGGTATAACGACATTGCCGACTGCTTCCACTGCAACCAGGAAGAGCTGCGGAAAGACTACCGCGTCTACGAGTACCAGCTGGGGGAGGTGTGCGTCAAGTTCCTGCGGAACCCCACGGGAGATCTATCTTGGTTTGGAGGCGATGCGACCAATGCGTTTCCGGCGGCGTCAACCGCAACGTCGCGGACGGAGGCCACTGGCCCACCACCGAAGACCATCACGGCTGGCAAGGCTTTGTGAGTCTGGCTGAGTCTTGCCTCGGTCTGGGTTCGGCGAGCTGACCAAAGGCCCACACCGACTCTACCGCCCGACGCAACCGTATCCGGCGCTGGGCGACTCGGCCTAGGATATCTGCTAGCTGCGTGCAGTGTGGGTGGAATGGTAATTCTGACATTAGGGCGTTAATATGTACCTCTACAAGCAGTACTGTCCATCTCGTCCCTACGCTTCTGATCTTGATCTTGGCTTTGCCGGCCTTCAGTGCCCACCAGGCTACCACCGGCTGCCCTTCTCGTTGAGCTGCGCAACCGAAATGGGCTCCAGTGGTGTCCTGCACCACTCCGGATTATAAGCTGGTGGCAGCAGCGCTCCTTCAATCTCGAACGGCTCCGCCTCCATCTCCGTCTCCGGGATGCGCTGGATCGTGCGCATCTCCCGTTTCCGTTCCCTCCGCACACACAGGTAGACAAGCACGGCGACGATGACGCATCCGACAACTCCGCCAATCTCACATCAGCACAGTCGTGACACACTCACGACGCCACCGACGATGGCTCCCACGTTGGGCGACGATGCGTTGGCATCGCCCGGTTGGAATGTGGCCTGACTTGCGTTTGAGTTTGGGCTTGGGCTTGGGTTTGGGCTTGGGCTTGGCCCCCCGCTCCACGCGGTGAGCGTGACCACGGCGCCCAACGCGGGTGGCCCACTCAGCTGCGGTTCAATTTCCGCTGGTTGGCTTGGTAGTGCGCCCGGTTCTCTTCCGGCTGGGAGGCTTGGTAGAATCGACTGTACTGGGGGTTCCCTCCCCGTTTGGAGGCTCGGCAGTGCCGGGCCAGACGGCAGTGCTTGTGTGGGCATCGATCTGCATCAGACCGACCTGGCATCTGAGGGGGCATCACTCACAGGCCGCTGCCGATGTTGTCCAGCGCGCTTAACACGCTATGAATGGCCGTAAGCGGCTCTTCCATCTGGTGGCGCGATGAAAAGCGACTGACCACATCTGGACGACCTGTGCTTATCAATGTTCTCGACTAGCTCTCGACGTTGTCGTGTCCTTCACAGCATCAGGTTTCGCCTGGAATGTTACCGGGCGTTCCTGGTGGGACTCGCATGAGCGTGGGACTGGGTCAGTATGGAGCGATAGGATTGTGCCGAAACCTGTGCTGTTGGCCACATGATCAGAGGGAGTGGGCAACTTTGTTTGGGCGTCCCACTCCTTGTTGCTCGGTTGCGACCACGTCCGCTTCTGCTGGGCATGGGCGCTCCACAAGAGCTAATTCAGAGATGGCGCGGAGCCACGCCGTTGATATTGAAATATGAAGTTCATGCATGTTGGCAGCAAGACGGGACCAAGCCAGTTTGCAGCATCCATTCTACCATCGGCAATCATTATGCATCGGCGTCTGCCTTGCGGTTCACCGGAGCCTAAGAAGAGCAAAAGTGCTCGACCAGGTTCAAGCTAGTGACCTCGTGAGTTTGAAAGCTGTAGCCTTGCAATGGCACGCTCTATCACCGAGCAACGAGAATGATGTGAGCGTCTGCTCGATCCGGTTGGAGGCGGTTGAGATCTTTGACACAGACTTTCGGGAGGGCGCTTTCCTCCTTGCCCAAAGCCTAAGCGATGTGGGGTCTGGGTCGATTGCCCGAGTTCGGAGACTCTCCGGCGAGTGTGCGGTTTGCGGTTGCGCCCGTACGCAAGGTTAGAGTCTAATTGAAGACGCTGGGAGGACCCGATCGGTGTGGCAGAGTCGCAAGTAGTGATACGTGTACAGTCCTCGAACAAGAATCTACTCCGTGGCCCGTGCAGCATTCAATCCGCGCAACACGGTGCACTCTGGCCGTGGCAGCGGTGACTATCTGTGAGCAGACAATTGTTCGGGGGGACTGTACGTACAAACTTGTGTAACATTACACATGCGTAACATTACACACATCCTATCCTCTCTATCACCCCGCAACATCCACCAGAACTTGTGTCCCCGCATTTGCATTTTTACCCCGACGACTTCTCCATTGTTCCCGCATTCGCCTCTTTATGCCGACGACTTCTCCCTAGGGTAACTCTTCCGAGTCTTCTTCTTCCCAAACAGGCCCCTCTGGTTAGACTCAGCAGGGCCTGCACTGCCAGCGAGCACCGCACCGCCATGAGTCTCAGGCAAATAGGGCCGCTTCCACTCGGCCGCCACAACCTGTGTCGGCGTCGCCGGTCCTGACCCTCCTGACCCTCCGGTCGTGGACGGCGTATACGTGTACTTGGCCCGCGTACTGATGCCCTGCGTACTGGGACCCGGCAGCAAGTCGGCACTGCTGTTGTTGGTCTGAGCGTCGCTCCACTCGGTAGGAAATTGGTTCGCCCATGCCGGGTTGTAGCTAGGCGGAATGGCTTGAATGGTCGCCTCGCTGTCGGACACCTGTCGCATGTTTGACATGTAGCCCGATTGATCGACGGTAGGGACGTCCCAAACCTCTTCCAGCTCTCGCTGCTTCCGCTTCCTGGGCCTCCAGATGCAAAAGTAGGCTGCAAGGACAGCCAGCACGAGAGCTCCCACTACGCCACCCGCCACGCCGCCGACAATGGTAGGGATGGAGGTTCCCGGCGAGGAATTGACGGCTGCCGCAACCTTGGCACTGCGCCGGTTAACACTGCCTACCTCGCAACTTGGGACTCACGGTTCAAGACCCTGGAGGTAGGTGATGCTGTGAAGGCCCACAGTGTTGATCCAAAAGGCTTCAGACGGATGCGGCGACAGCGTGACATTATAGTGTACACTTGGGTCGAGCTCTCGCAGGTACAAGATCGTATCGGTGGCCCAGACGCTGTTGGCCGAGTCGAAACTCTCTACGATGCCGTTCGAAGAGCCGTGAGATGGTGGCGGCGGGTTGATCTGAACATCGAGCTTTGTCCGAGAGAGCCCTGTCGTGCCGTTGATGATAATAAACGCGGTGCCATCTGGAATGGGGATTTCACATTTGGTCGAGAAGTGCGGAGAAATTACCTGCCAGTAGTCCTCGGGACCAGAATCTTTGGAAGGGCTGGAGGGGACTGGCGCAGGCGCACTGGTCGCGACGGCGACTGTGGCAGTCCCAGCGCCAGGGGGAGTGGCAGGGACACCAGAGCCGGCAGCATTTTCGGTGAAAGTCGCAGCGACGGTGGAGAAAGCGACAGTGGACGCGATGGGGGCTGTGGCAGTCCCAGCGCCAGTGGGAGTGGCAGGGACACCAGAGCCGGCAGCATTCTCGGTGAAAGTTGCAGGGGCGCCAGCGCCGGCGGCATGGTCGGTGAAAGTCGCCGCGTGGGCACTGCTGTGACCGCCGCTCTCGTTTCCACTACCAGCGGTATCGCCAGGACCAGGCAAGGGTGAATACCCCTGTGCTCCCACACCTTTAACCACTTGCCAGTTGGTCTCATTCACCCAGCGGAGACGCGGGTTGATAGCGCCATTGATGACGAAGAACTCGGTAACTCGAGGTATCTGGTCAACAGAACTGATGTCAGCAATGTAGGTAGCACAAGCGGCTGCTGCTTGGCGTATGCCACGCAGGGCCGATCAGAACCGGCGTCGGTTCAAACCTTGTCGAGCTCGGACTACTCACTAGTTGGTCATGATGCGGGTGGTGAACCCGACAGCGTCCACAATATACATCGCTTGTCCTCCAGCAGCGAAGACGTCGACCGTGGTGTTTGGCCATGGAATGTCAATGCTGATCGCCGAGCCGTTCTTGCCCGGAACTTGGACACCAGGCGAGACCACAGTCGGTACGGCTTTTGCTGATGTGGTCTGGTTCACAAGCGCGTTGAAGTCTGGCTTGCCGCCCAGCTGCGGCGGCGAACGCCCGCCATAGACTCGCATCTCGCTAGCGAGGAGTGGCGGACGCGCGGAAATGGAGTTGAACGTGGTATCCGCCAGATCTTGGGCGGAGTTAAGGGAAGCATCGAAGACGCGTTGAGAGGGACCCCAGCCAACTTGGTTTGGTTGCGGACTAGTCACACCTCCAAATGCTACCAACCAACCGCCTGCCCATCCGATAATGGGAGACACGGGGTCGAGCATGAACGAGATGGGTTTCCATTCGGGGTCGGCGGCGAGGGCGACGTTGACCAGGATCAGCGCCGCGATGTACGCCCTGGACGCCAGTCCTGGCCACATGACGCGCTGACCAGGAGCGGAGACGGGGGATGTTGGTGAAGGAGCTGTAGATTGTAGATATGCAAGAGGCTGAGGGGAAATGAGAAGCACTAAGATGGAATCGGCTGGTGGGGAGTAGACGGCATGTGGAGCAGCGAGTAGAGTCGTTGACTCGCTGTTCTGTCGGAACGTTTTGTAGCTCGTCTGAGTCGGACAAGGAACGGGTTGATGATGGAAGGAGTTGTTATGAATAAAGAAACGCGCTTTAGCATGGCGGCATGTGGCGGCAAGGGAGCTACTGCGTAAAATAGGTGAGGGTACCTCGTCCGACTCCCGGGTCCTGGGGCCTGGTTGAGTTGAGCGCGCACTCGAGGGTCAGTGGCGCACTAGTCGTCCAGTCGCCGCTCAGCGTCAGCTGATATTTAGTTTGTGTTTTGCTATCGAAGCCCTAACCTCTAACCCGCCCGTTACGAATATTACCAAATGCCTGACAATGCCTGACACTGGCAATACAATACCTTGCCGGGACGGGTGCCTCATTCCAGGTTGCATCCCTTCCACTGCCTTAGTTCCAGATTGAATCACAATGCTAGCCTCCGTCCCCCTTATGACATCCTTCATCTCCTCTGTCACGTCGCAGCCTCATTCTTTTGCTCGACATCCAAAATTCCCTGTCATGGTTGCCCTACTGCTCGCCATGGGCGTGGCAGTAGCTGCTCGCAACTTGGTCCCCTTCCAGCTTACAATCTCAGACCAGTCGCCGCTCGTCGAGTTCAGCACGACTGGCACTGTAGCATGGAACTCGTCCTTTTCAAGGTCGGCATGGACCACCCATACCGACGGCCAGGCAGGGATGGGTGCCTCATGGCACTGGATCAACACTACGGCCTGGGATTCATACGCCCGGCCCAACTTCTCCATCGGCGTGTCCGCATCAGATATCATCGTGAACGGCGACGTCAACGGATCTCCGCCGAATGACACGGCCATCGACGCTGTGGTTACAGAGTACTCGGGCGTGCAGACTGGTGGTGCCGGCCCAACCGGTGGTACGAACACTTCTGGTGTCCCTGCATCCCAGGGCGTCAAGCTGTCTCCTGGCCAACTGGCTCGCGTGAGCGGCCTGGACGTCAATAAACCACTCTCGGTCCAGTTCACTATCACGGAAGCGGTACCCAGCGTGTACAATGTGCGCGGTTTCGTCGTGACGACTGCGCTCTGGAGCGACGCGTTAGTCTCTTCGCACACGGTGAGCTGACTCGAGCAGGGAGACGTTTGACAAGGTGCCGCAATCTACAGCTTGGTTCGTCGTCGACGGCAAGCCCAACTCGCAATTCAAGGTGGACGAATCGGTTTGGACGGTCAATACTTCCACCATCTACGACGACTGTGAGTACCTCTGTTGTATTGTACTGATCTCAGACACTCGTCGTAATGTTTCAGAGCTATTCTGTCCACGAGGGGATCAGAACGCAAACGTGACAATCCATGTCCCTCTGCGTACGTCTTTCGTCGTCCTCAACGGTACAGTTGGACCTGATCGATCTGGACCCAGCTACCACTGGACACCTGTACCCCCGGGCTGGCGGCCGAGTGACATGCAGAGCGGGGGGGCGAGAAGCCCTTGGGTATCTGGACAGCTGCTGCACGCGCAGCGCTTGGACCCGGACGTCAACTACGTTCTTGATGTGACCCAGTCAACATTGGGGAATGTGCACTTGGACACGGTGACGTTCTACAGTGCCAACCAGTAAGCTGAGGGCATCTTGATATGCTAACAGCAGCACTGGCTCTCCTGCTAAGAGTGATGTGGGTCCAATCGTTGGCGGCGTCGTGAGTGAACCATTGCAGCGTGGCAGTTGACACCAGGTGGGCGGCGTTTGTGGTGCTCTCGTCCTCACACTGCTGTGCTTCTACTGGTGTTTCTGGCGGCCTCGCAAACATCGCGAGCGGGAGGGTGAGGCGACACAGAACACGGACGGTTCTGGCTTCGATCCGTTCAGTCCCAGCCAGAACGACGACGACGAGGGGCAGGAACCCCTGATGCAGGAGACGGACGCTGGCAGAGTTGTCCTTCCTCCCCAGTACACCCCCCGCCGGGAGCACTAGCACCACCAACACCACCGGCCTCACTGGCCCAACCGATCCCACTGGTCCCACCGCCAGGAGACAACAGGCCACAGCTGGCTTGCAGATTTCGACATCGCTTCCGGACAAGCCTCATCATCCCGCGCTCACCCGGTCTGGCCCCAGTTCAGTCACGAGTGTGCTTACGCCGCTCGCCCCTTGGAAGGAGCCGTATATCAACGGGGCGTACACGCAGCTGAGCACGCCAGCGAGCACGGTGCCGCCAACGCCTATCGCAAGGGTGCGACCTGGGCCAGTAGCGCCATACGTGTCCCCGATTGACAGCCCTGTGAGCAGGCCGGAGAGGCCTGGGCGCATGTGAGCCGGTGGCTTCAAGTTGTACAGTAATGTATGATTCATTTTCCAGCGAGACGTGGGTGGCTTTGCTTTGCACAGCGGCGACAGCCTCGGCTGACGAGTGCATGGCCCATCCGAGCCTCCATAGTGAAATTAAGTGCGTGTACAACTACTATATGGCGTCTATGAGCCGACCGAGGCAAGCATGTCTCCGTGAATCATGCACTCGGTGTCTGCTCTCCAGCTGGGCGAGTGCAGCAGAACTCGTCTGCTCTCGGCGCGCTCCATCCTCTCCCGGTCGGGGTCACAACCTCACAACCCCAACCCCGGTCACAACACAGCCACAGCCACCAGCACACCGGCACCGACGCCAACCACGAATGGCGACAGGCGGTGGGCCGCACCGACAAGGGAGGCCTGAGTCGGCCCATTTGGTGGGTTCCAGTTGCTCGCGGTCGCGTTGGAGGGATACGCGGACACGTCGGCGGGCAGTGCGTCAGCGCCGTCGGCGCGAATCTCGAAGCGCGCCGACCACGCGAACTGGTGTGGTTGGCTGGCGTCGTTGGTGTCGCCTGCGGTCAGCGGTGCCCTCGCTCTCCGTATCTTTTTTTGTTTTTTTTTTCTCCCTCTCTTTTCCTCTCTCCGTCTCTCCTTGTCTCCATTCTCCCTCTGTTCGCCATCATCTTGAACATCCTCAGCATCCTCAACCCGTAATCCTCCCCGTTATCTCCGCCCTCCCCCATCCACCCCATCCACCCGCGACAAGGACAAGGATGCCAAGGACAAGGACAAGGATACGACGGCCTCACCGCCCGCGTCCTCTGCATGCTCGCCGCGCGCCTGCGGCGAAGGTATGACGATCTCTTCACTACCTTGCCTTGGCCTCCGCCCAACTTTTCCTTCTCCCCAGGATTCTCATCATCGCCATCATCTCCTACCTCGGCCCTTGGCCATCATCGCCATCCACCTCTGGAACACCAACCTCCTCATCCAACCACCCTCCCAACTCACCGAGACGATACGCCACGCCAACCGTATACCCCGTGCCCGGGCGGACATCCTCGGGATTCTCGCCATAAGCCGGCATCCATTTAATCCAGTACGTTCCCGTGCCAGCTGGCTGTGCCGTTGATCCTGCCGTCAGCGCCTGGGTCCATTGGCATTATCGGCCCCATCGTGGACATGGCTGCCCGGCAGCGCGACCACTATCATGACCCAGGACACGCACGAATCATCTTCTGGTACACAAAGTACGACTTGAACTCGTCGATCCCCGAGTTGCCGGTCTTGAGCAAGCCCTGGTCGTTTGCGAGCACATACGTGATCGAATCGGGGGACACGCCATTGGGCAGAGAGTACTTGAGGTACGCGGTGCCGTTGTGCGCCCAGCTCGCGCTGGCAGTGGGGAAGAGGACGGCCGCGGTCGGCGTTGGCGCGGTGTCGGCCTGGGCTGCTGATGGAGCTGATGAAGCTGGTGCGTCGGATTGGGCGCGCGCGAGCGCGGCGAGCGCGGCGCACACGAGTAGGGACAGGCGCATGGTGAAGTGGGCGGTGCATAGATTCGAACGCGCCGGTAATGTTCGACCAGGTCGTGGTCAGCCGCCCAGAGGTGACGGCTGGGTGGGCCGACTGTCTCTGGCTGTACTCTGCCCTGCCTGCTCTGAGTGGGCGCTGTTTCTCAGCTGTAAAGTGCCGGCGCAGCGTCAGAGGACTCGAGGTCGATCACGTCCCTTGGCACTGCGAGCGAGGGCTGGGCCGGGCAGCAGAGTGACGTCACTGGCGCGGCTCGAGGGCGGAAGTGACATTGAATGCCCAAACATTCGCCGTCTCGGCCGTCTCGTCTCCCTCTCTCCGTCGCGCGCGCTCTCGCGTGGGCAACTCACCCCAGCCGCCGAGGTCGCTGCTGCGGTGCTGCTGTCGATGTCCAGGCAGAGCCCAACCCTGGGCCCCACATTCTCTTTAAACATTGTTTCGGGCTTTTTTCTAGATTAGAGGCAGCCATATGCATCACGGGAGACCAACGGTGAGACCCCTGTGAAGCATATTCACCGAGCCACTTGAAGCGGTGCTCGCCTTGCCTGCCGCTCGATCTAGTCTTGTGACCTTTTCGTAATGTAAGGCCCAGAAACACGGCAACTCGCCTCTCAGAACCACTCTTCTCTCAACTTGATTCCGTGTGGCCAACCCAGCAGCCCCGCCAGCACGCCAGCAATGTCCATCGACCGCTCCCAAATCCCCATCCTCTACCCCGCCCCGGCCCAGCTCGAAGTCGTGCCCGGCTACGCGGTCGGCACGCAAGTCTCGCTCGTGCTCAAGGAGACGTTTGTGAGCCACCGGACTGACCGCACTGACGCAAGGACAGCTTCTCCGTCCGCGACCTCGACGACCAGCCCGTCCTCAAGGTCAAGAGCCGCTTCGGGCTCGCGCGCCGGAAAGGTGTGTCTCCAGTCCTGTCGCCTCTGTGTCTCCGTGTCTCCGTGTCGGTGTGTCGATGTGTCCGCGTCCGTGTCCTTGTTCGGCACCGCTCCCGAGGCGGATGGCGTTCTGTGGCGGATGGCCCTGAGATCTGACTCCAGACTTTATAGACAACTACGGCAACACCGTCTTCAGCCTCAAGGGCAAAAAGTACAGCTTCACCGGCTTTGACGCGCACCAGCGCGAGGTGCTCGTGGTGCACAGCCCCGTCGTGACTGGTGAGTGGGGTGGCGTGGCGTTGTGCCGTTTGTCACCTGCCATCGAGTCCGTCGATGGAGAGCACATCTGCCTCGCTCGCCCATTGTATGCGCATGTGCCAGCTCACCACAGCCGACACAAAGCTCGACGCAACACTCATCAATACGATCACACAGGGTCCCGAGACGCTCACGCTCACGGGCAAGTGGCCTGGGGACATTGTCGAGATCTTCTGGCACGGGCACCTCGCCGCGCTCATCCTGCGTGTACTGACGAAGCGTGATATACTCGGGCAGAACACTGTGAGGCGAGAGGCTGGCGGGCATCGACAGAGCTGACGGCTGTACCTGTTGACGGTAGCGCCAAACGTCGATTTGTGCGCCATGGCCGCGCTGTGTGTTTGTATGGACGAGCGGCGCGAGGCGACTTAGCGAGGCGATGCGGTGAGGCACCTAGCGAGGCGACCTGCGGCGGAGTGTACAGTGTCATTGGGAGCCTGTTGTATGATTGTCACTATCAGGAACTGCATCGAATAATGTCGGTCTCTGTGGAAACAGCGTCGCGTAATAACGGTGTGGACAGTGGCGGAGACTGACAGCAGCTGGGACTGACAGTGGCCACAATACTTGCAGACACTAATGGACACCACACATCGTCAGCCTACCTTGCCTAGTCGACAGGAAGCGCTTGGCATCGAGACAGCCTGCTTGACCAAGCACCTAAAGTATAGCGCCGATACATGAGCTCGAACAAGCTACCGAAACCTCTGCACTTGGACCGAGACATTTCGTCTATTAATGTGGCTCCCTTGGCTCCAGTCCCTCGGCCGTCCAAATCGCTACGAGTCCATCTCACATTATCTACTCGCCACCAATCCCCGACTCGCCCTCAGCATTTTCGCCCTTAACGACACCATTAGCGATCCGGTTCTGTCCCCCCCCCTGCCTCTGGCTACAATCGACAGAGTACCCCTCAATATCGCTCCCCCAGACCGAGCCACAAGTCCAAGACCAAGGATAAGTGAGGGGCTGCAAGTCCATGACCTTGTTCTGACAACTCCCGTCCCTGTGTCGCCAGTACAGGTTGAGCGAGCACATGTTGTCGTCGGGTACACCACCTTGGACGGGGAACCGCTCTAGGCGGCACGAGTACATCCCGGCAGGGAGAGCGGTGCATTGGGTCGAGAGCGCGTTGACGTTGTTCAGGTAGGCCGGGGATACGGATTGGGGGCAACGTGTAGAGGTGTAGCACGTTACGCGGTACCAGGGCGAGTTGGGGGGGAGGTCGGGCCAGTACCACTGCCTCTCAGTTGGGGCAGCTGCGGCGGGGGAAGCGAGGGCGAGGGCGAGGGTGAGGAGGGAGGTGAGCATCTGTGTAAGCTTCGATGATGAGTGGAGAGGCCAAGAGAGGAGGAGCCGAGAGAGGAGAGGCCGAGAGAAGAGCAGGTACTCACTGTTGTAATATGATTGATATGATGGGGATTCTCGGAGCGGACGGAGGTTCTTTATAGCCCACTGGAGAAGAGCACAATAGAGTGTCGGGAAGTTGAGGACTCTGGGGTTGCAACATGGTTGCTGGAACCAGTGCTGTCGACGCAGCAACACCCGTCTCCCGGCCCTGTCCCGAACCGGTTCACACGATACCATGCTCGCGGTGACTGCCCACGGTAAAGCCCGTAGAGTGCACTTGGCGCGTTTACGAGAGAAACATGCATCTCCGCGTGGTCCGCCCGCGGACGTAAGATACGTCCCGAACTACGTCCGTGACCCCGCCCCGAACCTACGCTCCGAACCCACGTTCGACGTATGTCAAACTGCAACCCGCAGTCACCAGGCCCCGGGAGTGCGGACGACGGAGCACGGATGCGCGGGCATTCGGGAGCTTAAACGCGGCCAAGGTTGGATTAGCAGACAAGGTCGATGACAAGCCCACCCAGAAAGCCAGTTGCCAGAATGCCATCGCTGCCAAGAACTTTGCTGCTCCCACACTCCCCCTCTCGTATCCAATCGGCTCGGCGTGACGCTGCCGGCATGTCATGTCTTGTCTCGGCATGGTTGTCATGTTGTCATGCTGCCATGTTGCCATGCTGCCATGTCTTGTCCTGCAGGTCATGTTGTCGTGCCATGTCGTCTTGTCATGCCCATGCCACATTTCCATGCCCATGCCCATGCCCATGCCCCATCCCTTGTCATGTCATGTCGCCAATGCCGCCCGTGCCAGTGCCAGTGCCACCAGTTCCACTTCCGAACACAACTCCTTGGATACACCTGTGCCTGTGCCCGCCTGTTCCGGATCTGGCTGGAATCGAAACGACGATCAGAGCAAGAGCGCCCAGCGGCGGGAGCGCCGGATCAAGTGCCGGATGCTAGACGAGTACGGCAGGACCTAGTGTCGGACAACGTTCTGGAGTGGTTGTGGACCGTCCGTGGTTGGACGGTGGGCTGCGGTTGCCGACGGTGCGCGCCTGGTTGCTGGGACGGGGGTGCCTGGGCGGATGCGGATGCTCCACCGACATGGACGTCGTTCTATTGTCTCTTTCCCGCGATGGCATGGTTGGTAGTCGCTGCACTGTGAGTGGCAACTGTGAGTGGAAACTGTGAGTGGAAACTGTGAGTGGAAACTGTGAGTGGAAACTGTGAGTGGAAACTGTGAGTGGAAACTGTGAGTGGAAACTGTGAGTGGAAACTGTGAGTGGAAACTGTGAGTGGCAGTGCATATCAGACAATGACCTACCGATCTGAAGACCTGTCGTCCGTCAACTCGAAGTAGCACTGTACATGCTATGCAGATGAGTACGTATCTATCTTTTTGTCTTGTCTTCTGAACCCTCCCCCCTCAAGCCTGCAACCAAACCCCGTAGCCTATGCCGCTACGCTACGCAACCGCTCGGCACGGCGCTCCACTCTCCAACCCCCGCGAGCCCCATTCCGGGGTAGACGCACACGCCCTCCCCCTCCCCGCTCGGCTGCTCCACGTTCGCAACCCCAATCTCCCCCCTGCAGTCCGCCGTCACATAGATGTGTACACGGCAGCACGGCGCCCCGGCAACCCGCACGCATACTCCTGAACCCGGGCTGGCGCGCCGCGACAGCCCATTGCGCATGTTGTACGCCCCGAGCATGTGCGCGCCGGCACACGTGCCGTCGGGCGACATACCCATACTGAACACAGTCACTTCGGGCGCCTTGCTCATCCCGAACACGGTCGCTGCGTCTGGAGCAGGGCGGCCCGGCCCGGTCGCAGCGCGCGGGGGGTTGACATCGCGTGGGTCCAGGTCGTACAGTGGCCTAGGGGCGGATGGGAGGGCGAGCGCAAGGGTGAGGGGGAGCGCAAGGGCGGTAGGGAGTGGGAGGCGCATGATCGTGGTGCGCGGGTGTGAAGGATGCGTCCCTTTGACTGGGTGAGCCACTTTGGAACAAACCGAAGCCACTCTGGGCTTGTTGGCGGCTGGCGGGCTGGCTAGCGGCGAGCTGGCAGTGGCTCGACTTGAGGTTTGTTCGAGATACACGCCAGTTGGGCACAGCACGAGCCTTTTAAGTACGCCAGTGCCATCTTGTCCATGGCCGACGAACGCATGCATCAGTACAACATACGGGATGCCAAGCTCCGGGTTGGAGGGTAGGTACTGTGCATCAAGTCTCGCATCCCAACCCCGCGGAAGGAGCTTCAGCCCGCGACTCCAAGCGGCACAGTGATTCATGAGCGACTCGAGAATGTGGAGCAGGTTAGCGCCTCTGGTGAGTACATGGCCGATCCAGGAAAATGAGAGACGACGCTAACGACAAGTCGCGGGAAATCCGCAGGCACGAGGAACTCTCTGCCGGCAGGTGGCCACGTGCGAACGAGCCATTGCATCAGATTGCAGCCGAGCAGCTTCCAGCTTGACAACCAAGCTCGCTTCTCGATCGGTGTCGGATGTTTTCAAGCGGGAATAGGCCACACGCTATCAACGCAACGTGGAGACATGCCGAGAGTGGGTACCGGTACGGTGTTGTGCCGCTGGCAACGGCCGCGACAAGCTGTGCTGCTGGTTGTGGACGGGTTCGGATACAGATTGAAGCTCACGCTACGGAATATGGCACAGGCACATGAGCAGCCTGTGAGAGGACTGAGGACGGGAGCATGACGTGTCAGCACGGCCCAAGCTTCAGTAGGTGGGGTTGATTCCGATCGTTGGAGATAGGTGCTGGTATGGGTGAGGCGGCAATGGGTGCTGGAGTTATGGGCTCCTAACTGTGCGAGGATACGTCAGGAATCGAGCAGGACTCTGGTGCCAGTCCCTCTCTTTCGCGAGCAATCGTGGCGCTGGTGAGACTCACGGCGTAGGCCTTTGTGACGCAGGCGAGGAAGCTCGATGCATCGTGTTAAGGGCCTCTGGATAGAACTACTCTGCTAGAGAACAGGTTGGAAGTACAATGCGTGGTAGAGTGCAGGCAGCAGCACAGAGCCTGGCAAATCGTCGTAAATGACTGATATCTAATGCAACCTCCTAAAGCCCTGAACTCGCTGTGCCTCCCACTGAGCGCATGCACCGACAAAACTCATAAACGCTGCGCGGACAATTATCCCACAAGTTTGTGAATTCCAGCCCAATTCCCCTATCGCCACGCGAGGGACTGTGGCTATTTACTGATCACACCTCGCTGCGTCCCACGACTCACTCTGCCACCCAGGACGGCCGAGATCGGACCGGGGCACGCTTTTACGCCCCTGAAAACGGCGCGTGCCGAGATGCCGGGTGGGCTGCAAGCGAGTGGCGCGTCTCGTCGTGCTCCCTGTCCCAGATGCCAAACATAGCCTCGCCAAGCTCCCCCCCAGAGTGCCGCGGCCCTTCTATTTTCCGGCATCAGGGTGGTGTGGCCGGCACCTTGGATCCAACTGTGGTCGGCGATGATGTCGACGAGTGGGCCCCGAATGGCCCCAGACGACGCGGCATTGCTCCGCACAGCTAAATCGACGACAAGCATCTGTCGCATCCTGCAAGGCCATTGATCCACTGCAGTTGCGCGCGAGCTCGAAGCCAAGTTGGAGTTTGAAGGGCTGTGATGGCGGCCTGTGCCAGGCACTAATCCGCTGGCGGCCGGACGAGCTTCCGGCGCCCGGTCAAGAGATGTCTCACCACAGGCCCACCAACAACTGTCCCTCCCAGCCTCGGGCTCGGAGAGGCCACGGACTGCGGAAGATGAACCAGCTCTAGCTCTTCTTGTTGTTAACAACTTAAAGCACCTCTCCTCCCCCAGACGTGGCCCCCCGTCGCCCCACCATCTCACTCTCCTTGCCTTTCTCTAACTGCCCTCCCTTGTCCTCGCCCACCCTCCGCTCTACTCTGTTTCAATGGACTCTGCTTCGGTGTCCACGTCGCCCAAGCGAGTAGAGGCTTCCTCCAGCTCGTCCGACTCCACGATGACAGAACCACAAGACTTCACTCTCAAGGTGCGGCCATGGCGGCGCAACGTCACGCCATGGGCCGACATCCTCGCCCACGAATACAAGGGCGCCGGCACTGATGCGGACCCATACGTCGTGACGTGGCTGCCCAAGGATCCCGAGGACCCTCAAGCGTACGGCCAGGTATACAAGTGGAGCGTCACCTTGCTCGGTGCGTCTATTTCGGGCCGCGCATGAGCCGCCTGGCGCACGGGAGTCGCTGACCTCAGCCGCCGCTGGCACGCTTGCTGTGGGTTTCGGGTCCTCCATGCTCTCTGCGGCCATCACCAACCTCATGCACGCGTTTCCAGGCCACAACAAGATGTTGTACATTATGAGTGCGTCCGACAGGTGTTTCGCTCTCCAGCATCCCTTGCGCCAATTGCATGCCACCGTGCCACATGAGAATCCGAGCAGGATGCGCACCATGCGTTTCTGGCACTGACCGCAGTCACCGGTATCTACGTGCTCGGTTTCGTCGTCGGTCCACTGGCGTGGGCGCCATGCTCCGAGGTGTTTGGCCGCCGCGCAATGTTTGTCTTCACCTACATTCCCTTCACCATCTTCAACGCGGCTGTGTGTGGCACCAAGACGTTGAATGCCATGCTAGTCATGCGCTTCTTTGCGGGCACCTTTGGCAGTTCGACGATGACCAACTCGGGGTGAGTCTGCCGTCGTGTCAGTTCTGACTTGCAGCGGCGTGATCGCAGACATGTTTGCCGCCAAGGACCGTGGCCTCGCAATGGGTGTCTTTGCGGCCATGCCATTCCTTGGCCCTGCCATTGGACCCGTCGCAGGTGGCTTCCTTTCAATGAAGACCAAGTGGCAGTGGGTTGCCGCCGTCATCGCCTTCTTCGCTGCCGCACTCACGTTCGCCGGCTGGCTCTGGCTCCCCGAGACCTATGCACCTGTCCTCCTCCGCGCCCGCGCGCGCAAGCTCAAGGCCGCCACCGGCAAGGTCTACCTCTGCGAGCAGGATGTGCGCAGGCCCCTCAACACCAAGCAGCTGTTCTTCAACCAGCTCCGTGTCCCCTACAAACTCCTCTTCACCGAGCCCATCGTCCTCTTTGCCTCGCTCTAGTGCGTCTTTGGTCAAATCACAATGCTAACCCCAGCATGGCAGTCATCTTTGCCATCCTCTACATGCAGTTCACAGCGTTCCCGTACGTGTTCCAGGGCTACCGCCACTGGTCTCCTGGAATCTCCGCCCTGGCCTTTGTCGGCGTCACAGTTGGCGCCTTCCTTGCTCTTGCGAACATTATCTTTTACGAGAACCCGCGCTACGCTCGCAACCTGCTCCAGGCTGGCTACCTCCCTCCAGAAGCGCGTCTCCCAAGCACGATCATGGGTGCCGCCCTCCTCCCGTAAGTAACCCCCGGTTCACAGCTCATCTCAGCGTCGGCCTGTTCATCTTCGCCTGGACCTGCGTTCCCATCAGCATCCACTGGATCGGCTGCATCATTGCCACGGTTCCCTTTGGTGCTGGTCTCGTCATGCTCTTCCTCGGCATGTCCAATTACCTCGTCGACGCGTATCTTATCAACGCTGCCTCTGTGCTTGCGGCTGGTACCGTGACCCGCTCCATCCTCGGTGTTGGTGAGTTGATGTGTGTCATCTAAACTGACACCAGTCTTTCCGCTCTTCACGTACGACATGTATGAGACACTCGGCCCCAACTGGGCGGGCACGCTTGTTGCCTGCCTGTCTCTCGTCTTCATCCCCTGTCCCATGTACGTTCTCTCTGCAACCGAGCTGACATCAGCATCCTGTACTACTACGGCAAGCGCATCCGGCGCATGACGCAGCCTGGTCGCGATGCCGACGACCTCGGCCAGATGATGGCCAGGATGATGATGGGCGGTGGTGCAGCCGGTGCAGGAGCTGGTGCTGGTGCTGCCGCCACCGGCGAGAAGGTCGAGGAGCTCAACGAGTCCGGCACCGGGCTCGCTTTCGACGAGGAGGCTAACATCGACGGCCGCCCGGCGCTGTATCGCTCCACGACGGCCGCAACGGCGCGCTCCATCCGGTCGATGGACGAGCTCGTCGAGCTCGAATTCGCGCCCGTTGCCTTTGAACTCAAGTCGGACGAGGGCCAATAGAGGGCCTCTGGCATCGCCAACCTTATATAGAGTTTGGACTCTTTTTTTTTATTGTTCACCTGTGGATATCCCACATCGACCCCATTGCGTCACTGTCTCTCATCTGCACCGCCCGCCCTGCTATTGTAGTCAATTAGAGCCGTATCTGTCTGCAGCGTTTATCTATTCCGCTGTTCCGCCGCCGAGCCGCAGCGAGCCAGTGCCGAGCTACAGTTGCCCAAGAATAGCCCTAACGCAACGGATCGAGTGGGTTGCCATGTCACAGCTGCGTGGAATGAAATGCCGGCACGCACCCGATCGCACTCTTGTGCTCTTTCTTTGCCAGAACGCCACAAAAAACACAAACCGCACAACCTGACAGATCGACACACTGATCGGGAGGGTGTGCAGCAGGGACGCATCTCTGAGCATTGTCGAGGCAACAGCGAGCCTGAGAGGTCTCTGTCCAGAGAGCAGGAGAGCGGGTGCAGTCTCAGGGCGAGAAAGCATGTTTCAGCTGGCCCGCGTCCGCCTGACGCAAACTCGGCCCTGGACGGCCTGAACATGGCAGGTGGCGTCACTGGTTGGCCAGCAAGAGGAAAGAATCAACAAGCCCCTCCGCAGCAGGCCGTAAGGCCGTTACTACGAAGAGCCCCAATCGCGGCTCCGCTCTTTTCCTTCCACCCACTCCTCCGTTCTCATGAGCGCCCAAGAATACTACCAGCAGCCGTCGGGCGCGCCGCCGCCGCCGCCGCAGAACGCGTACCAGCCAAACCAGTACGCGTTCAACGCCCCGGCTGGCGGCCAAGGCGTCGACTACTCGATGAAGCAGTCGCAGCCGTACGCAAATTCGTACCCGCCGCCCAATGTGCACACCGGCTCGCCGGAAGGCATGCAGCATCCAGACCCCGAGTACGGAGGCGGCGACAAGTACGGGGACACGGCGCCGTTCTCGCAGGCGACGGAGAAGACGGGTGCACGCTTCCGGCCCAAGTCGAAGCTGCGCGACCCCATCTTCCTGGTCCTGTTTATCGCGGCAATCGGTGGATGGATCGCGCTATCTGTCATTGCGCTGCGCACGTTTGTGTCTGTCGACGGGCTGGGGGGAGGACTTGGCAACGCGTACCAGGGCGGAACGGGCTCGTCGATCACCCTGGACCGGTACGTCTGTGCGCGCGATGCACTGGTGCTGATGCAAGCCACACGGCTTATCTCCTGCTCACGGTGTGCGGTCTCGCGCTGGTAATAGCTGCTGCCTGGCTCGGTCTCGTGCGCTTGTTCACTAAGATCATCATGGAGATTACGCTTGCTCTCACTGTCCTGCTCAATATCGGTATCTGCATCTGTGTGTCTGTCCACGGCGCCACTGACAGCAGACTACTTCATCATCAAGTACTGGTCGGGCGCGATCATCTTCCTCGTTATTGCCCTCATCTCCGTCATCTGCTACTGGTCAATGAGGAAGCGCATCCCGCTCGCCAAGCTGCTCCTCCAGACGACAATCGACATCACCAAGCACCACCCCTCTGTGTACTTTGTGGTGTTCCTCGGGCTGCTCGTGCAGGCCGCACTGAGCGTGTGGTTCTCCTTCACCGCCATCGCGATCTATGTCAAGTGGACACCGGGAAGCGAAGGTGAGTCCAATGGCTCCCGTATCTGACGGCAGGGTGCACGGCGACATCGTGCTCGAGCGGCAAGGTGGCCGGCCTCATCGTCTATGCCATGTTCGCGTTCTACTGGACGTCGCAGGTTGTGTCCAACGTCATTCTCTGCACACTCGCTGGCGGCGTCTTCGGCGGATGGTACTACTACGGTCCCCGGGCCAAGGACGGCACGGGCCTGCCAAAGAACGCGACCGGCAAGGCGTTCGTGCGTGCGTCGACGCTGTCACTAGGCTCGATCGCATTTGGCTCGCTCATCGTCACCATCCTCGAACTTCTCCAGACCCTCTTCCAGGCCATGCAAAACTACCAGGCTCAGGAGGGCGACATGGTCGGCATGATCCTCACGTGCTGCGTAAGTCTCTCCCAGCCCCTCCGCTAACTGTAGGCGACTTGCTGCATCTCGTTCATCCGCTGGATCGTGGAGTGGTTCAACAAATGTAAGCCGCGCCGCGACATCCCTAACACCAGACGCGTACATCGAGATTGCGCTCTACGGCAAGCCGTACATCCAGGCAGCCAAGGACACGTGGCGCCTGATGAAGGACCGTGGCATCGACGCGCTGGTCAACGACTCGCTCGTCGGCACCGTCGTCCTCTGGGGCAGCTACATCAACGGCTTCCTCTGTGGCCTGTACGGCTTCCTGTATCTCAAGTGTGAGTTGCACGAGCCCCGCCCCTCTAACGCCAGTTACCGAACCCTCGTACAACCGCAACGGGTCGTACACGGCCCCCGTGGTGCTGTTCGCGTTCGCAATCGGCATCAACCTCTCGTTCACAATCGGCAGCGTCCTCGACGCGGGCGTGTCGACCATCTTCGTTGGCCTCGGCGAGGACCCAATGGTTCTGGGCGACCGCGCACCGGTGCTCTTCGAGCTCATCCGCCGGGAGTACCCCCGCGTCGTACAGGGCATCCCCAACGGCCGCAACAACGACATGTACTACTAATTCACAAGTCGTGTCAGAACCTACTAGTTAATAATGCGATACACGATTACGTGCTGCTACCCAATGAGACTGACCGGCCAGAGTCGCCGACCGCTGCCTAGGAACCAACTGCAACTGTGCCATGGCCATGGGGCCACACACGGCATCTCGTCCGCAAACCAAACGGCCCGCGAAGCGCTCTCCCCACTTGCACCATTACGTGACCCAACCCTGCAGATTGCGAAATCGAGGGGATCCAACAACCTCGCTTGCTCGCAGTCGTTACCGAGGCTATCGGTGCCTGGCCGGATATCCGGTTCTCAATCCTTCATATCAGTCCTTCAGCGCGTTGTCCGTGCTCGACCTCGATGCAGCCGTGCAGGCAAATGAAAAGTGGGCCCTTGCAAGAGCTCTCGAAGATGTTGGATCTGGGTAGATGCCGTGGGGCTTACACTACGCCAGATGTTGCCCGGACTTGCGGGCTGCCGTGCGGTCTGGAATGCGACGGCCTAGTGCAACGGGGTTGCAGATGAGTGATGATGTGAATGCAGAAAGTAGACTACTGGAGGTGCAAGTAATCTACGGTGAGGGGGGCGTCGGTCACGTGACTGTGACCGGGTAGCCGCCTGGGTAGATGGCGGATTCAACAGAAGAGCATGAGCAGCAGCCCCTATGGTGTAATGGTAACACGTGAGTCTCATAGTCGGCCGCGCCTGTCCGTCAGACGCGCCAGCCTATCTCTAGCCCTCAGTTCGATTCTGAGTGGGGGCACAGCTTTTGGCCTGCGGTGCAAAGGAGAGGTCAGTGAGGAAAAACCACGGTGCTTCGCAAAGTCGTGTGCTTGGTCAGCTCGGGATCTGTCAGCGCGTTAAGTTTCAATCAAGTTGACGGGAATAGGCCGCACATTGAGCTTGTTTTCCAGAGGAATGGGACCTTCGCTCAGGATGGAGAGGCGGGCTAGTGGTAGTGTGAATTTGCCTCTGTTCGTTTGACTGTCTAGCTGTCGGTCGCATTTGCTGGCTGTTGGTACGGATATTATGAGTAAGCGCCAACTGTGTTGCCATTCCACGGTCCGTTTCACCCCACTGCTGTTCAGATGATAATGCCGGCAAGCGCGCACATGCTCTGCCCATAGGCGGTGGCATCCATAGGCCCTCACAAGTACGGCGGTTGGGAGCGACAAACTAGCGGCCATTGCGCGTGGCATCACCTACAACCAGTCATGTGACTGGCGAGTCAAGTTGGCACTTGGGTGGGTCAAGTTGGCACTTGGCGGGTCAAGTTGGCGCTTGGGAGGCGCTCCACCGCTGGCTGGGCGCGAGCTGTAGTACACAGGTAAATCCATACGTACTCGCCTACGCCGACCGCTCGTCCTCTCCAATGACAGTGTTCGGAATGAACGGGGGCGGGGTGTTGATATCGGGGCTGACACCGGCGGCCCACACGTCATACGTGAGGCACGCCAGCCGGTCGTCGTCGGGTTCCAAACGGCAGTGCGCAAGGAGGGCGTCCCGCACGGCCTCTATTTCGTCCTCGGCGTCGGGGAAACCAAAGTGGCGCGCGCCAAAACGGTCCACGCCCACAAGCGTGATCCGCGTCCCGATCCGCCCGCCACCCACTGAAAGTGCCATCATGAGTGTGACACGCAGTCCCTCTACGACCTCGCCGGCGTCCGCATCCTCCGGCACTTCCGGGAGGACAATCACGAGCTCATGCAGCTTGGATCGGATATTGAATACAGTGCCGCGGCGCGGCGGGCCGTCATATGTGAGGTGCGCGACCAACGTGCCGCCACCACCCGCTACACGCGCTCCGGGCGCGCCGAACGGCGTAGTGCCCGTTACAGTTACTGCGAGTTGGCGGAAGCGGTCCCAGGCCCGGAACACGCCGTCGTCCTCATCGGTGGGGCTCAGGGAGCGCGTCTCCGAGATGACATTGGCCGGCAGGCCTGCTGCTGCGGGATTACATCGCCGCACAAGATTCACGGAGAGGGAGGGGAGGTCGTAGATCCTGGCGGTGGCGGAGTCGAGAATCCGGATGTGTCCCATAATACGTTTGTTTGAGGCTAGGTGGGCCGGATCCTGGGTCCGTGGACCATCGGCTTCGCGTGGGAGCTGGCGCACGCTGGGGATGCAGGGGAGCAGGCGGTCCAGCAAATGTGGGGAGACGAATCCCACACCCGTCTTGGCAGATGCCGAGCGCGGCGAGACGGTCACAAGGACGACGTGCTCGAACAGTTTCCCGTCGATGACATCGCGGAGACAGCGGCATGTTGCTCGGAGGCCGAGGAGCGCGTCGAGCGGGGCAACATCGACCACGCGCGAGAGGATGTGCGGGAACCATGTTCGGTCGAGAGGCGTGCGCCGTGCGCCGATGCGCCTCGTATTGCTTACGCCGGCCTGCATGTGTATGGTGTGGTTCGAAGAATGCGAATGCGAATGTTGGAAGCGATGGGGGTTTATACATGAGAGAGCTCGGATGTAGGATTCGGGACGCAGGCTGAATGGTTAAATTGATCTAGGGTATAAACACCGCGGGTCCACTTTCAACCCTAATGCATTCAGACCTATGCTAGGCATGAGGACAGAGTGCTCGTTCTTGTGCAGATAGCAGGGGTGATGGAAGCGAAGTTGAGGGAGGAGTGTTGTTGCCACTCGAACAGTCAGCTGTCGTCTTCTGCTGTGCCTCCAGTGCGTCTCCACGACCGTGCGATCTGCAAATATGCCAGCCGGTGTCACTGCCACACAAGAGCCAAATACATGCTCGCGGCTTGCGCTTGCGGCCCTTGTCGGCAGCCACTACCTCAACCGTTGCCGAGCGCTTGCCTGTCTCGCCGGCTCCGCTCATGTTGGGGCCAGAACATCGTCACCCCGTCCCTCCTAGGTTATGATGCGGGTCTTGTGTTGGCAAGCAATCTTGGTTTTGAAGACTTTGGGGCGGTTGAATGCCCTTGGACCCACCTCGCCACACTTCCCTTGGCAGCTCCAAACCCAATAATGACGTCAATGAACCTGCTGAAGCGTTTCAATCGATTGTTAGGGTTTGGCATGGTCGACAGAAACGGCAACTAAGACAGAACGCGATGTTCTGGCCCGGTATATCCGTAAGCATTGGTTGATCGGAGAGCACGACACAATCCATATGCTACACCAATTTGCCGCCCACTTGTACAGATCCAGATGTGGTAAGTCCCGGCGCGCATAATGGCCGTCCCAGGCCATGAACCATAAACCGCTAACCAGGCACACGGCGACCTCCGGGCTCCACCTGTGATAGCACGATAGGTATTGATTCCGCCCGGAACATCTACGGGGAAACTGCAGAGAGGAGAAACGGGACTACTCGTGGCGGTGGTATGACTGGGGTTTGACGGGTTGAGGCGACCGTCCGCAACAGCGTGAGGCATGATGTGGACGTCTGTTGCCGCCGCAAACTAAGAAGCCTATTGTTATCAAAATTTCTTCCCAACGGAAATGATGGGTGATGGCCACCTCGCTAGAGACAATGAAAAAACATGAGAGACTGCCAAATGGAGCTACCACATCAGGTTGGCATTGTGCCATCGAGACTTGGCTGTTGAGAAAGCATTGCCAGTACCCCCCGACCGAGGGTACATCACGCATAACAATAGACCTGAAATAACTGTATACAACTTTCGATTCGCTATCCTCATTGACCGCATTCTCACTTGGGGCAACGGATCATCTGGATCTTTGGAGTTGAAGGGCACTCCGCGATGTGGCAGTTATGCACATGCCCCATCCCTCTGAGGCTATACACCGGTGTGCGGTCACCGCGCCACTCGTCTCACGTCCGTAACACGAGGTTGCTATGGAGCTCAGGAGCGACCTGCGCGTCCTGGAGGAGGGTGGCAGCGACCTCGAAAAATCGTCGGGCCGGACGCCAGGAGCGGGGCCCAAACGTTCCAGTCCGACTATCGTGGGTGTCGGAAGGATAAAGGGCAGGAGAGCATCGACGGGGACATAAAGCGCATGCTTCAGTGTGGCAAGGATGCCCAGTTCGAAGTTGTCGAAATCCCACCTCCCCACCTTTACGTGAACGTCTGGGAGGACGAGCACGATATTGCGCGAACGTTCGTCGATGGCCTCGGGAGGGATGATGGCCACTCCGCGCGGAGCACGTTTGAGGTTCAGCGTGAAATGAATTACGTGTGCGCCGGCGCCAGTCGGGAGACGGTAGGATGCCAGGAGGCTGTCACCGACCCAGTGAATCGGCCGGAGAGCTGGTTCGAGGCATTCATGGTTAAGGCTGAGTGCCTCAGCGACGACGTGGACAGAAAAGTGGGTATTGGTGATCGATGATTTGCGTAAAACTGGTAGACGCAGGCTGGCCAAGACCGGCTTCCCATCCAGTGCCGAGTCGAGAATACACACATGGGCAGCCTGGCGAAAGACCGAATCTCCGTGCATCGGACTTAATACGGCACCGTCCGCGGGAGGTGGGAGCATGGGGAGGAGGCGACGGGTGGTCGGGTTTATGAGGCCGATTGAGCGTGGCGTGGTCCCTCCGTACTGTGATACAGCGATCAGGGCCACGTTGCGGAACAAACAGTAGTCAATCGCTTCGCGCAGTTCACTGTTTGCGGTGCGGAAAGCAAGGAGGCCGTCGTGGTCCGTATTGTCGAGGATGTTGTCGAAGATGCGAGGGAATGCGGCGCGTTCGATGACCACCTTCGAGATTTGCTTAGGAACCTTGGTAGAGGGGAGGCGAGCTCGTGTGCAGTTCAACGTAGGGGAGAGGCAATCGCCATAGTGTAGCGGGGGTGGCACAAGGTAGTGGGAGTCGTAATGGGGAATCCTAGGGGGGGCGTGACGGGCCTGGTCCGTAGGTAGGCCTGCAGGTGCGACAGGGCATTATGAGCGATGATGAGGGATGGGAGAAAGGGAGATGGGTAGCTGAGAGATTAAATGCTCAAGCAGAGGCTGTGGGGCAATCTGTGAGTATGTCCCCAGTGTTTATTGCTTGTGGTCACTGATGTCACCTGCTGTCCTGCAGGAGACAGAGGGCGAATAGCATAGATTCGTATGATGGGAATCCACAGACACTGCTCGCACTCCCAAACCTCAATTAATATGACTGTTTCACACGCAAGCACAAGCCAATAGATAGCAAAAGCACTGATAAACGGCGAGAGCCACGACATCCATCTGAGTTGTTAGCACTCACCACGTCACCACCTCTGGTGCCCGCCACAATCTCTTTCCACCCACGTACACGTTCGCCCTCTGTGACAGACACGTCCCCCAATTCTCATAATGCGGGAAATAGTGGCGTACATCATCTTCGCACTTCAGAGAGCTGTGCAACAAAACAACAGACAGTCCGTCCTCACAGAGCAACGGATTGCAGCACTCTGAACCAAAGCACTCCACGCCAAGTCATTGTCTCCTCTACCAATAAGATCAACATCAAGTGGGGCTTGTACTCACAACCAAATGTTTAAGGGAGATGTATTGTGCAAGTGTGATTTATTTATTCTATCAACTAATGTTCTTCCACTATCCCACGATTGCGTATGGCGGACCGCTTCATACACTTCATCTACCGAGTTTACATCTCTCTCCCTTTCGCTTCTCCACAGTTTGGAAACTGTCGGTTGCGTGGCCGCGACGCTCTCCCACAACGGTACTGCTGCGTCCAGCCTCTAACACTAACCCAACGGCATAGCGGATTTTAGCATTGAAGCAGACGTGATCACCGTCCTCGTGGTGTAGTGGTTATCATACTCTCTTAGGGTCTAGCTATGGGAGTGGCCCCGCGTTCGAATCGCGGCGAGGACCAGCTGTCTTCACTGGCAGATGAGGTTCCCTTTTTGGAAACGCAAGGGTTGGATTTGGTGCGACGGTATCAGGTTATCAGGGCTGGCGTGCAAGGTCGGTTCAGCAAGTTCTTCGGCTGTGCTCGCCAAGTTCCTTGCATCTGATTCTGGACTGGCGACTTCGGCAGACGTTGTACACCTGTCAAGCGTCTCCATTTGTGGATCATTTGGTGACAGTCGAATGGTTACTGTACCGATGCCGTCAGGAGCGGGAGGGTGCCCAAATGTTTCTGATCTTGGCTGGCAGCCTTAGGGGTAGCCTTAGTGGTTTGGAGATCGGCGATGACTCGCCCATCGCTGTCGGGTTGAACAGCAGGCCCACCCGAGTTAGGCTTGGAGGAGATCGCGGCCAGAGGACTGGGGTAGGAGAGCGGTACGGGCGTTCCGAGGACGTGAACCCAAACGAGGAACCGGTTGGGAGAAACGTGTGCGTGGAGAGCAGTACAGTCCAGCGTCGGAGCATAGATACCTTTAGGGCCGACCCCACTCGGCTTGCTGGCCGCTTATCACGGCCTCGGTCGACCGGCTATCGGCCTCCGGCTATCCGGCCGTTCGTCACAACGGCCCTACTCCACAACCAGTTATTAATCTCACTCCTACTATCACCTCGACAACTTGACTCAGAATGACCAGTCGCAAAGGATTCTCCGGCGAGGAGATGTCGCCCGAGACGGCGGCGATCGACGCGAGCCCGCCCCAGCCCGAGGGCCGTATCGTGAGCAAGCGCATGATTCCCGCAACCGAGGCCGACACGGCGCACGCGCGCCAGATCCTGCGCCGCATGCCGTTCGCAGGCGACATGTTTGCGCCCTATGTGCGCGCGATCGAGGCCGAGCCGATTCCTCCCATCAACTCCAGAGGTGGGCGCGACGTTGAGGGATGGACGGCTGTCTATGAGGCTGTCGTGCAACCAAGTGAGTGGAACGGGAGCGGTGGGTGCTGACAGCAGGCTGGGTGAATGGGGGTGGGGGATTGCATGGTGCGGCGGCGGCGTGGCTCGTCGACATGTGCACTGGGACGAGCTTTAGCCGGCTGCGTACCAAGACTTGGAACCCTGGAGGCCCTTCTATCTCGATCGACATGTCGTATTACAACCCCGCGCCGCCGTGAGTAGCATGTTGACCACCCGGGGAGCTGTGGTGGAGATCTTCCGAGTCGAGTGACACCATTGACACTAGTGGCATGAAACTGCGCATCACGACCATCATCGACCGCATGGGCGGCCAGCTGTCGACGGCACGCTGCCTCTTGAGCGAGTGGGACTCTGGGCAGGCCATCTGCTCGGGAATGCACACGACGTTCAAGCGTCCGCGGAAGAAGGCGCTTGGCTCCGATGGCAAGCCAGCCGTGGAGGCCAAACTCTGAGAAATAAGTGAGGTTGTACAGTAGACGCAGTGCCGTCCTAGGATTTTTGGTTCACATCCGCCCATCGTATCGCGCGACGACGTTTCACAGGAACGATTGATCTAATGGACTGATTCTGACGACTACCTGATGTTCTGGCAAGTACTACTACAATGGCAAAGTGTCCCCCCGCATGCTACTATCAATCGTTCTCCTGTCACGCGCCGCGAGTTTCTCGGCGACCTCGCGGACCTCTCCGTGTCGGAGATAATACACCTGTACAGCCTCGTCCTCGAGGTGCTTCCTGCACTCGTAATGGGATTGCTCAACGTCCACTCGGGAAAGGATCATCATGGCCAAAATGCCAAGCACAAGTAAGAACGTGAACGCCAAGTTGGTGTTGCCAGACTTGTCGATGATCGCTCTGGCCGCTGCATACCCCACCACGCTGGTTTGGCTCACGATGGCGAAGAGCGAGAAGAACAAAAACTCCTTGCCGCGTGGCACGACCTCGGAGATCATGGCCTGACTGATGGCGCGGAAGGGCGACACAAAGACGCCGTAGAAGCCTGCGTCAGCGCTGTCCTCCTATCTCGTGCTGTACCCTGGTAAAGCCAGAACTCCCAGATGGACTTGAACCCGATCGGCTGGGTGAAGCCAACGCACCCCCATACGGTGACGAGGAGAATGAAGAAGCCGTTCTGCGTCAGCTCATTCCACAGGACGCATGATGAGGAGCATGGTCTTGGTGTGGAGGAGCCAGCGCTGTTGAACAAACCAGGAGACGCAGATGCTCAACACCTGTGCGCCGATCCCGTCGAGGAGGAGGTAGTTGAGCGTGAGGGGGTCAAAGTCCACGACCTCTTCCTGCATTCCCCCCACCAACAGCACGGCATCAGTATCTACCAACTGGAGGCGCACCGGTTGCGTTGAGGCATTCACCAAGGAAAAAGTAGGCGGCGAGGCAGAGGTATGTCTGTTTGAGCCGGTGCCACAGCCTGAGCACATTGTAGACCTGTTGAACTCCTGCGGTAAGATAGGTTGTGCCAGGCGGGAGCTGCTGTCCGGGGCGGTGCTGTTCGTTGAAGACTGTCTCAGCCCGGCTCATCACTCGCTCACTCCAGGGGATCGAGCAGAACACTGTGTCAGCCCCGATGCAGTTTGACCTACTCCATACGCCGGCGGCATAGGCGCACACGATTGAGAGAGCACGAGTGTTGCTCTCCGCGTCGCCTTGGGCGATGGCGAGGATGATAGCACAGAGTACTGCGAGCACTACAAGCTCTCCTACAGAGCACAGGGCGAAGGACACGTGTGCGAGAGTGTTACGTGTCATTATGTCGCGCTGTTCGTACTCGGCCTTGCTGCCGTCAGAGGATGTATAGCGAGGGCTCACCTAATCATGCCAGACGCCAGCATCTGTTCGCACTGCTGCATCTCCGGCCGATCCCGCGCCAATGCCGGAAATGCAGCAGTCCAGAACGTCAGAGCGACATGGTACGCCATGATTCCCCAAATGTAGAGCACGGTGCCAGCCCTCCATCTAGGCGGCGACATTACTCCCAGCCAGCCAAAACACGCGCCCCACCCAATGACCGTCGCAATGGTCACAATGTGCGGCCGCCAGGACCCGTAGTCGGCCATGCTCCCGAGTACTAAGAAGACGGCGCCCTGGAACCCAAAGCTGATCGCGTTGGTGACCAGCACGATCGAGTGGATGTTGCGTTCAGCCCCGAAGATGTGGAGATGACATTGGCCGCCCCCGCAGCTCGAGCCAGGGCCGAGGTCCGGGTCCCAGCCGGCACGGTGTAGGAGCTTGAGCCATGCCGCCATGGCAAACTTGAAGGGACCCAAACCAGAGTTGCCGACATAGTAGATGTACCAACCCTAGGGTGAGTGCATGGACGCTGGACGTACCCAGCGCTCGCGACGCGTTGTCGTCAGCCGCTCGCCAGTCATTGGAATGGGGGAGCTGAAGAGAAACGCCTCGTCGGCAGGCATCAAGTCAGGATGCCTGCCTTGCGACTCTTGCGTAAGAGGGGCCAGACTGACGGGGATAGGGATGACTATCTGTGGGACCATTGGTCTCCAGAGCTCGTCATTCAATGTGCAATCCGGCCTGTCCAACACTGGTAGTGTCATAGCCCTACGCATCCTGTTGGGGTTGTCAAGGTTGACGTTGCCGGTTCTCTGCCTCACTCGCGGCTCCTCTGAAAGAGTCAAGTGACGAGCCAGTTCCGCCTGCGTCGACGTTGGCGCTCGAGTATCCCTTGTCTGCCAGAACTGGCGGGTCAGTTCGACCTCCTTCTCGCACATAGTGAGAGAGTGAAGGAGCAGCTGTCAAGGGCGCAAGTGTCTGAAGACTGGCCCACGATGAGCACCACTTTGCGGGGGGCCTGCTGAAGTGCTTCGCCTGTGGCATGGGACCTGAAGATGGTGAAGGCCAGTTGACGTCAATGAGGATGATGCTCAGCCCCGTGGCCCGAGCTGGGGCTAGTGGCGGTGAGTGTTGTGTGGCAAACGTTAACGTACGCCCCTCGGTCCTGACCATATGCGACTAGATTACGTCTGGATCAACCTGAGCCTCATCTGAAATGTCTATACCAAGATACAGAACAGAGACTCCGAGAGCGTGCTCATGCCTAGTCGGCGACCTAAGAGCCGGCCATCGGCCGTCGCCGACTTTCCCGGCCACTCATATACTCCGAGAATCCACCGCGAACGTGCAACAGCACCATGCGCGAGAACGAGCTCACAGCCCCCGTCTCCCTAACAAAGGAGCACAAGTTCAACCGCGCCGCCCATGGGTGGGCACGCCAGCCGCTGGTGGACACGTCCGGCATCCACGACCGGAAGGAGGACAACCCGTCCTGGGGCTCCAACAAGCGCTGGGAGTACTGGTGCGTCATGACGCCCGCCCACATCCTCGCGTGCACCGTTGCGAGTCTCGACTTCCTCGCCTCTGCCGAAGTGTGGATCTTTGACCGGGCCACAAACGCACCCGTCGTTTCAAAGGGCGCCGCGGCGCTGGGCGACGACGGGGTGCGCGCGGCCACGCTGCCGGCGCAAGTGGAGTCTGGGCCTGCGAGATACTCGGGCGGCGGGGTGGAGGTGGCCATTGAGCAGGTGAAGGGGGGCACGCGTATACGCGCGTCTGCGGAGGGTGGATGCTTTGATGTCTTCGCTGCCCGGCCGGAGGGGCATGAACGGTTGGCGGTGGTCGTGCCGTGGAGCGACGAGCTGTTCCAGTATACTGTCAAGGACGTCTCGCGCCCCGCCTCGGGCACGGTCACTATTGGCGGTGTGACGACCACGCTGGGAGGGGAGAGCTGGGCGGTACTCGACCATGGGCGCGGGCGCTGGCCCTCGTCCATCCAGTGGAATTGGGGTGCTGGGTGCGGGCGGGCTACGGACGGGCGCGTGGTCGGGCTCCAGATCGGAGATCGGTGGACAGACGGCACGGGAAGTACAGAGAACTCGTTCCTCCTCGATGGGCGGCTGTTCAAGATCTCGGAGAAGCTCAAGTGGGAGTACGACCTTTCGGCGCCGCTCGAGCGATGGCGGGTGCATGGGGCGGGGCTGGACGCGACCCTTACCCCGTTCTACAACAAGTTCTCCAGGACCGACTCGAAGATTGTCAGCTCGCGGACCGACCAGTGCTTTGGCTTGTGGGAGGGGAGCTTCAGCACTGGGTCTCAAGTCGTGCGCTTCAAGGACGTCATTGGGTTTGCGGAGGATGTCGAGCGCAAGTGGTAGAGAGATGCAGACTGCTCTAGCTTTGGTGTAACCTCACTGTAACAATCACATATCACAGAAACGCTACATCGTGATCACTGTCTAAAACACAAACACAGTCTTGCCAATCTTGTTCTGCTCAAACTCCTTGTAATACTCTGGCGCCTTCTCGAGCGGCACCTCGTGCTCGATAAAGTCGGCGAAGAGGTCCTGGTGCTGGCGGAGGATCTCGAGTGCGGCCGGCGTGAACGTTGGCACAGAGCAGCGGCCGAACTGAAGGCGGAGGCTGGAGTCAGGTCATTCCATCTCCACTATTGCCTCTCTGAGACACAACTCACTTCTTGCCATAAAGAACAGGGCCCGGAATAGTCACGTTGTGCGTGTGCAGACCGCAGCTCGAGAGAACACCCCAAGGGCGGAGGAGGTCAATGCCGGTATCGAGGGCGCTCTGGTGTCCGACGACTTCGATTGCCGCGTCTGCACCACGCCCCTCCGTAGCCTCAAGCACGGCCTTCTTGAGTTCCTCACCCTGGAGCGCAATGGCGCCGTGCTTCTCAGCCTGCTTGAGGCGGTGTGGGGCGAGGTCGGTTGCGAACACCTTCTCAAACATACTCATCGCCGAGGTGATGGCGCACAGCCCGACAGGCCCACAGCCAATCACGACTGCCACGCCACGCTTGCCGCTAGGCTGCTTGACCACGCCGACTTCGAAGGGCCCGGTGGGCGTCACCTGGTGGTCGTCGAGGAGGTGGCGGGCGTTGTAGGCTGCACTGTAGCCAGTCGGCAGGATGTCGGCCATGAGGAGCAAGAGCTGCTCGGGGATGTCGTCGGGTGCGTGGGAGAGGCAGGCCTCAGCCTCGGGAATGCGGACGTACTCGGCCTGCGCGCCGGGGTTTGCGGCTGAACCGAGCAGCTGCCCACCACCATTGCAGCGCGAGGTGTATCCCTGCTTGCAGTAGTAGCAGCGGCCTAGGATGAGCTCAGTACTCTATCGGATCTGGCCGGATCTGTCAGGCATACGGTTGAGTGGGGGCTCTCACGCCCTCGTTCCCACACCCTCACGCAGCTCTCCGGAGCCCGCACTCACCGCAAGCGGTCGCGAAAGGAGCGACGACCTTGTCACCGACCTTGAACTTCTTGACGCCGGGGCCGACAGCGGCGACGGTGCCGACGGCCTCGTGGCCGATCACGTAGTTGTACGGGCCCGGCTGGTGGCCGCGGTAGATGTGCAGGTCGGACCCTGGAGTGAGCTCCACCCAAGCCCTCGCGGAGCGCCAGTCCTGGGCTGCCTAAGACCTACCGCACAAGCCCGAAGCAGTGTTCTTGATGATCACATCGTTGTCCTCCTTGATCTGGGGGGTGGGGACGTCCTTGACGACAATCTTGAACGGCTCCACGATAACGGCCCCCTTGCAGGTGGCAGGGAGTGAGAAAGAGGCAGTCATACTGGGTGGGGCGTTGGCTACTGCCGTGTAGAGCTGAGATGGGAAGAGTGGGATGTCGAGGCAGCGCAGCCTTATGTGGCTGGTGGGCACATGTCTGGATTGCCGGTTAGCCGTAACATGTGGGGTCTCCAACTTGGACGAGCTCGGCAGGTACCGGCATTCAAAAGCCGAGCCAACACGGCCGAGATGGCAGCTTGACAGGATCGTGGTAGTTCACGTGGAGCTGGCAATGGCGGCTCAGCACAGCTCGGCATCCAGGCGGAGCAGACGGCCGTCGTGAGACTGGGGAGGGGGACAGAACTACTTGGAGGACACTCCGTCTCCTGTGAAACTGAAACTGACGATGAAGACGATGGCGCACTGGGCCAGTAGAAGACGTTTCCTTGGGTTGAGATGTGCGCAATGTGGACAAGGTGCCGTGCTATCAGCATTATGAAAATGGCGGGACTCTGTCACAGAGAAGTACCTCATTTATGGCAGCGTGGCTCTCGAGCTCTGACCCACCTAGTCGCCGATGCCGTTCCTCCGACCAGCGTCAACGCCCCACCACGCTCTCCTGCTCTCAAGGCAGAAAGGCTGGAAGGACCAACGGCCGGCGAGTAACCACCCGAACCCAGAAACACAGATCATTCACTTCATAAACTGCATGGCAACATGTCGACGATCAGGGAAACGAGCAGACCCAACTATGCAATCCTCGTGCGTCCTCACCGCGACTCTCTCTCGGTGCCCCTCTCCATTGTTCTCGATTACGCAGTAGCACCATAACCCCCTGCGGAGGCGGCCGCCCTCTCGACGTTGTCAACTTCCGTAGCCCCAGGTCCGCGCTCCTGGGTGAGTTTGGCAACTTCACGGATCAGCACGCGCTGCTGTGCCTCTGCGCGCTGTCCAATCTCCTCCACCATGGCGGCAAGCTGGGGCGAAAGTGCAGAATGGTCAATCTCGGCATTCGTCTCGATCATGTGCTGGAGAACGGCCTCCAGTTGGTTGGGTAGCCAGGTCACGATAGGCGAGCCACCGGTCGCCACGGGGTGCTTCGTGTTCTTGAGGATGTAAGCACGCGTAAAGTTCCAGTCTGAAGTCAGCAGCGGTCCTTTGCATGAAAGGCCAGGAAATGGAGAGCGTGGAAGAGAGCGATGTGATCTCGGTGATTTCCTCCGAAATCACCGTCACCGGCCAATTCGGACCGAGTTGAATTTGGGTGCGGACGAGGTGGGGGCAAACGTGGGGACCGGGAGAGGAGAGGGGTACTCACGACGGTGGCGGAAGGCGCGGATCTGGTCAACGTTGGCAAGGTAATAGGCGGCGCTGTTGGCGTTCTTGAGGGCAAAGTCGCGGATGCCGACCGCGGCGGCACGGTCCTGGACATAGGTGAGGAACGCCTGGTGGTTGCGGGGCCTGTAGGTGCGGAAGTCGCGGAGGACCTCTGTGAGGGGGTTGACGGGCATCTTGGAGGTGATCTCGAGCAGGTTGTCACCGAGTGGGACCATCGAGTCGTTGGCACCCGACTCGCCGCGCATCTTGAACGGCTCGTCCGAGACACCCTCGTACATGACACCGTTGGGGAACATGGGCTGGTTCTTGGTGCCCATGATGAATGTGCGGTACGCGAGGTAGCCCTCGGGCCTGGAGCGACCCCACATGGTCTCCATGACACCGTTGATCTGCTGGTACGTCGCGAGGAGGTCCTTCATGGCCTGGTCGAAGCCGGGGCGGTTACCCGTGGCGGCGGCGTCGAGCGCACGGAGCGAGGCCGAGGTCAGGTTGCCCGAGTGGCGGACCATGGCGACATGCACGAGGATGAAGCCGTACTCATCGGGGTGGCCGGAGAAGGCACGAATGAGGTCGAGGTTTTCAAAGTCGAGGGGCTTGGACTTGTCCTTGCGGCGGTAGTTGTACAGAGCGTATGAGAGCGCGTACTCCATGAAGGGGCGCTGGCCGATCTTCTCAGCGACCTGGTGGAGGGGAACGGCAATGTTGCGGGGCAGAGTCTGGCGGCCAAGGCCGTAAGTCTTGTCCTTGCGGTACTGGATGTCGCAGGGCTCGAGAAGGTACGCGGAAGCGACAAAGGTGAGGTCTCGGTAGAGGGCTGGCAGTTAGCACCAGGACCTGAGCTAGAGGATTGCTGGCACGAGGCCAAAAAGACCCAGATCGACATTACTCACCAGAGAGGAGCTCGCCGTCAGTGACCTTGGAGAGGTCGTACTCGGGAAGGTCACGGTCGACGGCCGCGCCAAACTCGCCGGTCATGAGGAGGCCGTCCGTGCCGTCCTTCTTGTGGAGGCGCATGTTCTCGAGGAGAGTGTCCATCGCCTCGTACTCCTTGGGGAGGACGTCGAGAGGGTCCTTGGTAGGGAGGAAACCGTTCGTGGGACCGACAGCGAACGTGTCGCTCGGGAACGGGTTCTCCCATGACTTGGCTCTGGCGACATGGCTGTCCGAGGCGTGGCTTGCGAGGGCACGGGGTACCGACGTCGTGACACCGCGCGAGAGCGGGCGAAGGGCCTGGGTAGCGAGGCGAGTGCGAAGCATAACAGTTGGGAGTGGATAAGTGGAGAGAGAAGCTCCGATGGTTGAGAAGTACAGAGTCAGTAGGGAGGGAGTTATATATCGTCGCGGGCGCGATACGAGCGCTTCATCCCCCCACTGGGGCCGGCGGTGGCCGGCGGTGGCGTCAGGGCCACGGGCTCTCCGGTCACGGCGAAGGCGGCTAGTGGGGTGGGCTGGAACACTAGTAGAGCGTCACGAATGGGTCGACAGACAGAAAATGCGTCCGGCCAGGCGACGCGCCTTGCTCAAAGCGAGTCGCCATCCGCGACTCGAGCCGGTCGCGGAACGAGATCTGTGCCTGCGGCGTAACGAGCTGCTGACGACCGTTCGGGTCCTCTGGTGAGCAGCTGCGTGGTCCCCCACTCCCTCCCGCGTGTATTCCTATCATGGGAGTGTGACATGTGAAGCCCTCAGCACCACAGTGAATGTGGCGGGGTGGCGGGTAAACATGCCCAGGGCTCTTGCTCGTTTCGCGGCAGGCACCAACATTGAACCTCGTTACGAGGCCAGGCACCACCCCCGCCGTGCGGCCAACGAGCTCGGCACGAATATATCTCATCCTCGGTCTTGCTTCTTGATTTCGCAGCAGGTCATGGCCGACTACGTCGGCCTAACCTTAAAGACCAGCGCAGTGCTCTCCCTGGGGCCACAACTGCGGACCAGCTTCCCCACCATTCAACGGGCTGAGAATGGGCAGCACGGAATGAATGACGTTGCTGGCGTCCAACGCGTTTCTCCAAAGCCTCTCACGCTAACGCTTTACGATGGCGGCTAGTGAGAGAAGTAGTGGGCAGACTGATTGCGACAGCATGTTTGTGTCTGTGAGAGACGATGCAGTCGTCTCAGTACAGCGTGTTGGTGGCGTGGACGTGGGTGGAATCGTAACGAGATCCCACCTCAGCTGTGCTTGGCATCGTGCCTGAGAGACACGGCGCGCAATGAAAGGCGGACATGTGCGACACTGTCGTTGCGGCCGCTCACCATTGTCCAAGCTTTGCGGGTTGGGGGGGGTTGCGTGGCCGGAATTGCCGCCAAGCTTGGCGCGTGGTGGTGCAGGGTGGGGGGGGGGGGGGTGGGCGTTTGTTGGCAATCGCCCGGTCGTCTGGGCGCCGACAACCAAAGGGCCTGGGTGACAGCAGTTATGCTTGTTGCCTCCGAGGCGGATTGTAACATGGCACATCTCCCAACCAGACCTGCCAATTGGTGGGCATTGGAAGGGTGTAGAAACTGGACAGCGCGCGGAGTGCTTAGCCCATATGTAGAGTTTCATGTTCAAACGACGGACCACGGCGACGTCATCACTTGAGGCCGTGTTCACACCGGTCCACACCTTGGGTCACGACCACACTTCTACTCAACTCAACGCCCTTGGGTAATCACCGTCGCGATAGACTTTCATACTTGCCCACGGAACAGTGAGTCGAACAGCGCTTGGTCCTGGGGGAACAGCCAGTCCTGGAGCAAGTCGTCCGGAATGGTAAACACCTCCTGGTCGGAGGGAGTAGTGGCCACGTGGTTGGGACGCTCGGCCGCAAGCTGGGGGCTGGGGATCAGATGAGCTGCCAAGGGCGGGATGGATGTGGTCTCGGCTTTTGGGGCGGTACGCTGCGCATGGATTGCGTCCTGCAGCAGTTCCTGCCCACGTCCGCTTGCCTCGGCTTGCATGAATGTGTCGATGCGCGCGACGTGCTCGAAGAGTCGCTCGGCGATGCCACCCGAGCACTTGAGGCTACTCTCAAGGTGAGAGAGAATGTTGCCCAACGTGAGCAGGATCTGGCGAACATGGATATACGTGCTGACGGTGAGTGGGCCCTGCACCACACCACCGAGAAGGGAGCCGACTGCCCCCAACTGGTGCACAAAGGGCACCGAAATGCCCTGCATGTACGCTGTTGGGATGCGAGAGAGCGTGTCAAGCAGCTCGCCCGCGACTGCACAACGCTCTTGCATTGGTAGTGGACCTGCGCACGCGATTGCCATGCGCACCGCCTGCAGCGTCACGAGCAAGTTGGCTGCTGTGTAGCTGTATATGTCGCGGGACACGTCGCCGGAGAGAGGAGCACACTCCCGTAGCTGTGTCGGAAGAGCGTCAACAAGGGCACGGACCGCTGGCCACGCTGTCGCTAAGGAAACCGTTGGCTCTGCGAACTCGAGCGGCAGTTCAGGTGGATGTGCAAGAGTCATCCCCTTCTGGTGTTCTTCCGTCTCAATGATGCGGTGGAGAATGCGGTATAGGTCCGTGACCGTGTTCCAACCCACAATCCAGTGCGTCTCACCCGAGGTGTTGTCCTCATCGTGACGCCAGCTTGGGTATTTGACATGGCATTGCGACGCGCGGTGCATGATCATCCCGCCCCAGAGGAGTGAAATGAACACGTCAGACGTGTACGTGGACCAGAACTGCGGTCAGCAAACACACAAGCTTCAAGCCCACCAGAGCTCGTCGCTCCTCCCGCTGCCACTCCGCCAGCATCGGCGGCCAGAAACGCTCATCGTGGAACTTGAAGCACGTCGCAATGCCGTGATATCGCGCCAGCGAGAGTTGGACAAGCTCAACATCGCCGTTTTGCTGCCCCAGAACATGAATGAGGCTTGCAGCGCGCAGGTCTTCGAATTCGAACGGCCGATTGGGCGGCATTGGGACAAGCGACGCAACGGCCGCGGCGCGCAGGACGTCGGGGTCGACAGGGATGTCTGTTTCTCCAACATATCCCGATACGAGCTGGTATGCACCATCACGGATGCGCGCAGCAGCGATCGCACACATGGCGAGCACTGTGGAGCGGAACGCGGCATCGTTCTCGTACCTCTTCTCGTGGACATCAAAGATGTAGTGCTGCCATGAGAAATAGTGGTAGCTGGGATTAGCTTCAAGACAGGCTTGATCGGTGACGTACATTGGGTAGACCGCGGTGTGCCAGGCATTGACAAGCTGCAGGATCTGCTCATGTCCCAAACCGCCTGGGAGCAGCTGTGCTCGCGGCACCTCTTTCTTCATCCGCTGGGCTTTCGGCGGAGCCTGTCGTTAGTGAGCGCATTTCCGCGACTCACCCCGCGCTTCCCCATCGGCCGATCGTATGTGCAGTTGTCGCCGTAGTCGATGCATGACTGACACATCTTGCCTGAGCCGGGCAGACACTGGCATCAGCAACGACGATGTGAGATGCCCCACCTTCCGACCTAGCTTGTTACATCGGTCCTATACGTCAGTGATGCCACTGTGATCCTTACACATGCTCGCTGCGCGTCAGCAGAGCGTCCGAGAACGGTGTTGTTTATGAGCAGCGATGGCGGTTGCGGCTGCCGTTGCGTCGCGGCCACGTAGAACGCTCAATCGAACTCACGCTGATGCGCTTGCGCTTCGCGCCGTATCCTGAAGGCAGCGGTGGGTCTGGTGTGCTTTCGAAGTCGCCAGATGGCCTGGTAGATGCCATCCTCAACTTGGCTGGCGGCTCGGGGAGGTATTACCAGGCAGACCAGGTTGACCCGGTCCAGGAGGTTTCGGCGCGGTGGAGAGGGAAGATGCGGAAACAGCGGGCGGCACGGGAACACCGTGATGTCGTCGCACAGCGTTAAACGGGGTGTGTGTGGAGAGTGAACTGATCACGGAGCACCACTGCGGGCTTGAGGACGATGAGGATGATGTGTCAACACGCGAGTGAGGTGTGGCTGGAGGAAGGCAATCGGCGGGAGCCAGTTGCTAATAGGACTGTTGATTCCGCTAATATCAGCCGGTCTTGATTAGCCTACAAACAATCCCGGCGATTCATCCGACGATTAACCGAGGCAGTGCAGTAGGGCGACAGTGGCGCAGGACGATGCTGCAACAGTTGCGATGCCTTGCAATCACAACCTGCGTACATTCCCAATTGACTGCTGCTCTCACCGTTAGCGGCCTACAGCAGAATCTCTCGTCGATGCCGCGTCTCCACATCAAACGTCTTCGCACTTTCAAACTCAACACCTGGGTCTAGGAACCGGCAACGTCGCGTTCAAGCTGGATGAGAGCCCGCCGGTTTATTCACGCTGACTACCATGGCAGGCCTTACCTCCATCTCAGTGGCTGGTGACAGGTTCCCTTCACTGCAGGTGTGAATGTCGGGCTGGTGAAGATGCGGAATCCTGGGCGGCCAGTCATCTGTCACAACTCAGCCCCTCTGGATGAGCCATAACCCGCGACAATCGCCTATCCATTGCTGCACACACCGCCTTGTCTACTTCAACTCATGGACAGCGCTAGTCAATGACGACCCCACCGCGTCGCCGGTGTTCACGACGCCGCTTGGCTCAAACAGGAGGGCTGTAACCAGCTCCTGTGCCCGCGGCCTGTGCTCCACTCCACGAGGGACAACATACACGTCGCCCGGCCCAAGCTCGACAGTCACCTCTCCCTCGCTTCCACGCACGTCAATCCGCAACTGGCCTGAGAGGACGTAGAACAGCTCGTCCGTGTCATCGTGCTTGTGCCTACCGTCAGAAGCCGGGGAAGAGGCTCACCACACAAACATGCCGAGCAGCTTCACCGCCTTGAGCTCGTAGTTGTTGATGGAGGCGACGCGGTGCGGCTGCCACGGGTGGATGATGTGCTCGAGTGCGGCATACACGTTGCGAACTGGGTCGGGCATTGTGAGTCAAGGTGCGCGTGGGATGAGGTGAGTGCGGAATGAGGTCAGTTATGTCGGATTTTGGCGATGGAACCCACGTTCCCAATCGAGTCGAATGCGCGCTTCGGTTCCCTTCGCTCCCACCGAGGTTGGTTCAGGCTGCCTCGTCGTGGGCAGCGGGTTGCAAGAAGTAGTCTAGTCTGCCCATTGCGAGGGTCGTGTTCTCTATGAGACCTGGTATTTGTCCAAGCCTCAGTTATGCGTCTGCTAGACGCTGTCCTGCAGCGCCTGGACAAGGTCGGTGAATTCTGCCGGCGCCAGTGGGCAACTCGGGTAGGCAAGGCTGGCAGGCACATCTCGGCATCCTCTGCCCATTTATCTTGTCCAGCTGACCTGAGGTCCCACCCCACACTCCTCCAGACGACGGCAGGGTTTGCAGAGGCCCAGAAAGTGATCAACCTGGTCGGTTGTTCTGGACGGCTTCGGACATGGGACAGACAAGCTGCAAAGGGATCGAGTCGCTATCCACTGCCAATGTGTCGTCGATTACACTGCACCCCCGGCCTTCCGTAAGGCACCCTCTCCCAGGGGCCGCGACGGGAGGAGGCACGGCGGAGCACAGCGCATACCTCTGATCGCCTGAGACATGAATACGTGGCTGGGTGCTACTGGGCGCTACGCGGCTTAGCACTACTTTGTGGTGAGGGTGGGCCAAGCCCACCTGTTCCTTAGGGCTACCCACACTCGTATCGACATATCACTACGCGTTGGGGGGGAGGTTTGGCATTCGTTCCCACGTCCACGGTTATCAGACGATAAGGGCATATATCGCGCACCTCCAGACTCAACTCCTCCCCCAACTCTACCATCAGAAACACACAACCATGGCGCCCGAGCCCTCCGAGCCCCGCACCGTTGTTCACGTCGACCCATTCAAAACCGAGGTCGGACAGAAGGGCCTGCACAACCGCTGGCAGTGAGTGTGTAGTGAGGCTAGCTCACCCAGCCCCGACATCCCGGCGTACTGCACCGTCAAGCAGGGCGAGGTGTTCAAGGTCGAGTGCCATGACTGGACTGGCGGACAGATCAGCAACAACGACACATCTGATGACATCCAGGTGGGTCTTCACAGGCGATTCTGACGGCAGACCGTGGACCTGACGCGTATCCACAACCTCTCTGGCCCTATTGCTGTCGAGGAGGCCAAGCCGGGCGACGTGCTTGTCGTCGACATCCTCGATGTGACCCCCTTCCCGAACATGCAGTGGGGTTACACTGGCGTGTTTGAGAGTGAGAAACCGCTGGACGCACGCTGCAAGTCGTACTGACGTCATAGGGACGAATGGCGGCGGGCTGTTCTCAAACGACTTTGACAGCAAGGCCGCCAAGGCCATCTGGGACTTTGAGGGCATCTACGCTGTGTCGCGGCACATCCCTGGTGTCCGTTTCGCTGGCATCCCTCACCCCGTAAGTTGTAATTGGACTGCATTGACATCAGGGCCTGATTGGCACTGCGCCGTCCCAGGAGCTGCTTGACACCTGGAACAAGCGTGAGCGTGGCCTTGTTGCCGAACACGGCGACCCGACTCCCGCGGTGGCACTTGTCCCCAACGCCCAGGGTGCCTACGTTGGCCAGGATATCCCGGACGACGTGCGCAAGCGCGTCTATGAGGAGGGCGCGCGTACCATTCCCGGCCGCGAGCACGGCGGCAACGTCGATATCAAGGTATCTTACCGGTAGACTGGGGCTGATTGCAGAACCTGTCGCGCGGCTCGCGCTGCTACTTCCCTGTGTACATTGATGGGGCGAACCTGTCGCTGGGCGACTTGCACTTTAGCCAGGGTGATGGCGAACTGAGCTTCTGTGGAGCGATCGAGATGGCAGGTATTGCGACGCTCAAATGCAGTGTGATCAAAGATGGTGTCAAGAAACTCGGCGATCTGAAGCAGCCCATCTTCCTGCCCTCGCCCATTGACCCGATGTATGCCCAACAGATTGTTTTCGAGGGTCTCAGCGTCGACGTCCACGGCGACGGCAAGCAGTACTCGATGGACGCGACCGTCGCATACAAGCAGGCTGCGCGCAACTGCATGGCATACCTCCGCAAGCTGGGCTACAGCAAGGAACAGGCACACCTGCTTCTCTCGGCTGCGCCGGTTGAGTCGCACGTCGCGGCCATTGTTGACGTCCCCAACGCGTGCGTCACCATGGGCCTGCCGACGGCCATCTTTGACCGTGACATCCTCCCGACGGAGGACGGCATCGAGACGCGCCAGTACACCAACGCAGCTCTGCGCTCGGACGGTGTGCGCTGCAAACAGGATTAGGTTTATAGTACTGTAGTAGTCAGAAGTGGATGAAAAGCGTTGCTGGCCGCGTCTGGTACAGAATCATTAACGCCGAGAGCTTGCCGATCGAGTGGATGGATGGACGGCCAAGTGTTGATGGTGGGCGGTGCATTGCGAGCCACGCGCCGTTTTGGTGGGATGAGCCCATGTTCAGCGACAAGTTCCGTATCCTCTCGCCGGAAGAGTACGAGGATGCAGGCGCTGTTGAGCCGCCGGATCCGAGATGCTGAGACATCAGGTTCAAGCCTTGTGCAGGGGGTTGTAAGTGTGTAAAATTTATGCAAGAAGGCGTTATTGGATTGGCAAGCACCAGTGGCGCCGGGGACTCACATTCACTACTGCTGACTCTTGAAGATGGTGGCTACAGCGCCCGTCTATTCTAACTTGGGTACCGCTCGAATGCCCTCTCTCCGACAATCGCCCTATATTTATCTGTCGACAGGACTCACAAGTTGTCGAGCAACTCGCTCTCCTCCATATGTTGGTGGTCCTCCATCGCGTAGCGCAGTAACATTATCATGTCCAGCATTTCGCGGGCCCTGCCTTCTTCCCAATCGTCTCAAGGCCCATCGTGGCCCCACCACCAACCGGAGATGGCGGATAAATTAACTAGCATATGCCTCACTTCGGGGCGATAGTATAGTTTGGTCAGCAGCTGCTGGAACGTGCTCTCAGGAGTGAGTGGTTCCTCCAGGTCTGCTTCCTCCAGGTCTGATGTATAGGAGTGAAACGGCGGGTGACTGGCATCTCTGCTCGGCGCGTGGAAGATGAGGGCCACGTACTCAACAGTGATGAGGTACGTGGTGTTGAAGGAGAGGAAGCCGTCGAGCGCATCAGGGTCAAAGGTGAGGTTGAGCACGAGGTGACGGCAATAGAGTGCAATGTGGCTGGAGTAGTCGGGGCAACCAAGGAGTGCGAATCGTCCCCAATATCAGAGGCGCGTCCACACCACGGCACAGCAAACAACCCAGTTCTCAGATGGCCAGTTACCGGTACTGATTAACAGGGCCGTGGTGACTGTCCTGTTCCCGCCCGACGCGGATGGGAGGGGAGCAATCGTCGAGCACATTGGCCACGTGAGTATCCCGAGGGCCAGCAAAGTCAAGATCCGTGTAGCCCGCAAGCATTCTGGGAGCTGTGACCTCGCCATCACCATTTGTGTCGGTGAGATAAACGCCCTGAAGGAAAGGCTCAGCTCCACCGGGCCTGATGTTTTCTTGTTACGACGCCCCTTCACCGCTTTACGCGCCGATTCTTTGCCAAGACGTTGGTGGCAGCCTTCGTTATCAAGTCGGCGGTTCCATTCCAAAGGGCGGACACGCGACCCTGGTGGAAGAGAGATACACTGGTGGAGCAGCCATGGCTGTCAGATTGTACCCTTGTTGAGCGGCAAGGTGGCGGCCATGGAGTTGTAGAGAACAGTGTTGAGTTGGTGAGTCAGCAGCACAAATGAACCACGCGAGGGCTGTGGGCGACTGCAGACACAGCAACCGCAGACCAAGAGTCCGTTGAGGGACAAAAACATTAGAGGCTGGACGAGTTAGGAATCGAACCAAAGACCTTGTCAAGAACACTTGCGACGCCTTATGCTAATGACACGCTCTACCAACTGAGCTACACGCCCTGAGATTACGTAACCAGACTATTGAATACAGGGATTACCGCAAGGTGGAAACCTCCACCATGCCACGTGGTAGAGCTCCCCACTTTAGATTACGCTTCCTTCAGTAGTATATTCTTCACATCTCATCATCACTCATGTGCAACCCGTTGCGTTAGCCCGTCTGCATCCTTAACTGCAAGGCTGCAAGCCCGGGAGACATCTGGTGTAGTGTAAGCGCCACGGCATCTACCCAGCTCCAACAAGGACCAGGGCAACCCTTTTAATGGGCGTATGATTCTTCCCGTTGCCAAGAGTCGCCAGCCTTGAACGGCCAGCCAAGTTGGGTGGATGACGTGTCCAAGAGCCGAGGTGCATGTTGACGACGTTGATTTTGACCCAAAGGAGGCTGCATGACGACAACAAGGGGCGGTCCTGCCCAGACAATTCCTGAAGGGCAGCTCAAAGGCGTCTCGAGGTCTTAATCACACCGTACTGGACCAAGTCAGCTCCGAGAAAGGGGATGATGGTGGTCTGGTTTGTGCCTGGTCTCTTAAGGTTAGATGGGATGCTGCCCAGGTCGCGTGACGCGTCAACAGTGTCAACAGGTTTTCTAGGCACACCCGCTGCCGCTCTCCCCATCGCGACGGCAACTCCCGCTGCCCAGGTGGCTAGAGTACGGTGGCCAGAACAGAAGGCAGGTAATCGGAATGGTGCTGGGCACCAGCCTTCACACTTCCAGGAGGTGGCAGTGATGGCTGGAGCGACCACGGTCGTTCGACCGAGGTGTAGCATTCCCGTGTCAGTAACCGGACTGTATGTGTCTGCCCCCACAAGCTCTCAGCCATCCACGCCATGTGTTGCATCAGAATGTTGGTGAACGGGCCAGGCAGCCATGCTATGATAGTCTATGAACAGTTGCCTATAGAGTACTGTATTGTCCAGCGAGCGATTTATGAACGATTGTCTGTGGAGTGTCCGTGTAGTTTCAAAATCCAGTGTCCTAATGTTCCCATTTAATGTCCTTGTGTTTGTGTGCAGAGCGATATCAGGATTACGCGCCCAGGTCCTCAACAGTCTCGAGGCGGAACTGTTCGTCACCGACCTCTTGGCGGAGCTCGTCCAGAGTCAGGATGCGCAGTTGCCGGTCGAGAATGGACTCTGGATCCTCGCCGCCGTCAGGAGAGCGCAGTCTCAGGTCGCGGCCAATCTTCTCGCGGATGTGAGTGGGCCAGTCGCCCCCATCAGCCCAGGCGGGGTTCAAGTCGTCGACATTGACGAGCGTGTGTGTCATGTCGGAGAGGTAGAAGCCCATTGTCTCGAACATGAGGTCCAAGTACCGGTCGATGTCTTCGGGCTCGGCCCTCACCGCTCCGCGTGGACGGTGGCCAGGCTTGGCATGGAAAATGAACACCGCCTCGCGTACGCTGAGAGGATACTCTGCGTCGTTGAGATCGCGTGGGATGCACAACGCCTCTGGGTCGAAATAGAGGTTGAGCACGATGCGGCGAAGATTCTGCTTGCACTCCGAGAGCGACGGATGCGAGACATCTGGGTGTTGGAGCGCGGGGTCGAGAGTGTCCCACAAGTTGCAGAACAGAACGGCCGTGTGAACGTTGTCGAGGACAATCGAGTACAGCTTGATAACGTCAAAGTCGGACGGCAGGGCTGCGCCGATTGCCATCTGAGGCGCGATCCCGGTCTCGTCCCGTCGTAGGCGAAGGACGATGGGGTGACTGATGAGCTGGAACACGAGAGCCGGACGTGGGTCGATGATAGCGCCGACCACGTCGATGACCTGTGTGCCCCGCACGCATAGCATAGCGCGCAGCTTCGATCTGGGGTCAGCCGAGTTGCTACAATACTCACTCCATGCTAAGCGGCTGGTCGTCGACCTCGGCCCAGGTATCACTCCAGATTGCCTGCTGCCAGGCGCGGAAGAGCGGAACACGTCCGTACGGCGATGTGATCGACACCTTGAACCCCTCTTCGCACCGAGAAGGTGGGCCCAATGGCAGCAGAGCGTCAGGTGGATCCTCCCATTCCTCCCATTCCGACTCGGCCCACCGTGGACCCGGGGGAGCAAGAGGCAAGTGCGTGGCCGTTGGCGAGGCAGCGGGCAGGAGATGCCGTGGGGCCATTACAAGGTGGCGGGCGAGGCGGGCATCGCAACGGTCTCGGATCGAGCGCGAGACGGCCCGGAGTGCGATAAGCAATCCGTGCTCCGCATGGTCGAGCACCATGTCTATGAGGTGAGGATACATCGTCGCGTCGATCGCGACCGGGCCTGCAGCCGGCTGGGTAACGGGCACGAATGGCCGGGCTGCTGGATACGGGCCCGCCCTCAGCTTGACGGTTTGCAAGGTCATCGCGGCCGGCATCGTGGGGTTGGCCCGTCGCGCCCACGGCAGAGGAGACTACCTGCGATGGCGGGTGGTGTGGAGGTGGCAGCGAGTGAAGCGTTGCTGGGCATGTTATGCGTTCTCCTTATAGGGAGATGGTTCATCGGTACAGAATATCGAGTTCAAGCTCGCTGTCCAGGCTTGTTGACGGGGCCTTCCCGGCGGGTCGCGTCGAGAGGTGGCCGCGCTCGTTGTGGTTGGCTCGTTGCGCGGTCTCTCGTCAGCTGACGGCATTCCCAATGACCGATCCGAGAAATGATGCAGGCCAGGCACGACCCGCTCCCGCACCCCCGTCCCACCCTCACAACCTTGCAACTCGGTCGCTCGATGGCTACTTTGGGCCTAGCAACGTGCTGTGTTTGGGTAACTGTCCCGAAGCTGTTCTAACCTTGCAAAGAGAGAGGGCTCACCTTTTGAAGAGGTCGTGTGGAGCTGCCCAAGTCGGTATGTGTCCATAACAAAGTCGACGACCTTGCAGGGTGATAATATGGTGCGCAACACAAAACACGGGCCAAACGATAGGGGCACAAGGGGATGTACAGTGCTCAGCCTCAGCAAACATGATTGATAAGGTAATCTCGGGTGCGTTTCTTCAAGCAATCACAGGCTGGAGACGGCGGTGAGGGGGGCGAACAAGGGAGGGAGGAGATGTCGGCAGGGCGGAGGGGAATGTGGGCGGGTAGTGAGGGGTGACAGGCGGTCGGTGGCTGAAATACCAAACGCCTAGACGTGCTCCAAGGTCTCGATGCGGAACTCGCGTGTCCCAACCTCGCGTTCGTACTCCTCGAGTGTCCTGAAGCGGAGGTTGCGAGCGAGGAGCGCCTCGAGCTCATCTGGCGAGAGGTCTGGACGGCGAGCGCGTACGTCGCCCCGGATTTTGTGCCGAATGACATCCTCCCAAGTATGCGGGGGAGTGGCAGGGTTTGCTCCAATCCAGGTGGGGTTAAGGTCGCCAATGTTGACTAGGGTGTGTTGGATGTCATCGAGGTAGAATCCGAAGCCCTCGAGGACGGCGTCCATGTTGGCGCGGAGGTCTTCAAGCGTGACTTCGAGCTCTCCGATTGTCAGGCCGGGTGTCGCGTTTGATTGTCCCATTGCGATGACCGAATTTGGATTCAATGCACCTCGCGGCGGCATGGGCCGCGCAAGGAAGATGACGACGAGCGCCTGCGTTCCTGTCGGGTACTCTGTATCGACAATGTCGGGTGGACCGTGGAGGGAGCTGGGATCAAAAGTGACGTTTATCACACACTTTTCCAGAACGAGTTTGTCCAGCAGCGGGTGCCCAGCATCGGGGTACCGCCTCTGGGGTGCGAGTAGGTCCCACAATGGAGTGAACATGACGTGTCGCTGGGTGCGGCGCATAACTGAAAAGTACACTGCGAGTTGTTCTTCCGGACTGAGATCTTGGCCCGGGGTGAGTGTACGCTCCCCGGCTGGGTTGGCTCGCAACCGTACAGTCACACGGTGGTCTAGGAGTGCGAAAATGAAGCCGGCAGGCCTGTCTGTGATCGGACCAACAAAGTCAAGCACGCGTGTGGACCTGAGGGACCGGGAAATATCAGCAATTGACCTGCTGTTAGCGAGAATAGATAACGAGGACGCACTGGGGAGACGGAGTGCCATCAAGCTGAAGGACCTTGCCTTCCAGGGGTAGAAGAGACGGTATCCGTCCTTCTGGAGCTCGGATAGTTGCAGGTTGACCAGCTTGCTCAAAGATAATCAAGTAGTCGGCGAGACGTGCGTCTACCTTGTCACGAATTGACCTTGACAGCGAACGGAGGGTGATAAGAACGTCATAAGGAGCCTCACGAACAAGCAAGTCGAACAGCTTCGGTCCCCCATCTTCTGTGGGGCTAGAATCAGACCGCATGTCTATGTCCGATGAGGTGTCCGTGGACGTCGTGTCTGCGGACGAAACCCAGGTTGGTGTGGGCTCGGTTGTGTCTTCTTCCATCGGCTCGGACATGATCGCTCTGAAAGCTGGACAAACCCGGTGCGTCTAGAACCAAGAGTTGGGAACGAGTGGTGAGAATGCGAGAAATTCGCTGTATGGCCAGCCGAGATTAATGGATAATAAAAACCATGGTCCTTCACGTCAACTTTCATGAGTGCGTGGTCACCTGTGACATGATCCTGCGCGTTGTGGGGCTGCCGTGAGGAGGGTTGCGACGTGCCTGGTCCCGACGCCGAGAGCAACTGTAAGTGGAGTATGCCGTGAGGGCCCTCGTCAACTGGCCAATGGATCGCATTTGCAATGCAGAGAGGGTTTCAAAGCCATCCTGCCATCTAGCAGTTGGCAGCCGTGGGCTACATGTCGGGGCAGACAGAGTCGCACCAGTGGCACGACACAGCTCACGACACAGCTCTCGGGGCTGTCGGAAACCCTCTCCGCTGGGCTCGTGATCACAATGTTCGAACCAAAGCGGTTCCGCAAGGGCAGGTTTAATCGCACTTGTGGAGAGCAAATCGACCTCGAGGCCATCAGGGAGATGCGGGTGACAAGTAAAAGGGCTCCTCGCCCTGGTTAGGCACGCCCTTCATGGGGTAATCACATCTGAGATGTATTCTTCATCTTGCGCTGCACAACTCGACAAGGGATAGGGACTTCTTGAGCTAGTTTGCTCGGGCATGACCAGCTCACCGTCCACTTTCGCGGCTTGAGATCATGCCTTGGAGTTTAGAACCTCGTCACGCGAGGGTCCTGTATCGCTGTGGGAGAAACCATCCATATCCGAGTCAGGGTAGTGATTCAACACGACGTTCTGTCGTTCCGCCTTGAATGTTCCAGAGGCGCCACTCTCTCTCCCTGGTCTCGAGGTCGAAGTCGCGACCGCAACCAGTCTCCTCCCTGTACTCGTTTGTTCCTGCCTTGTCACTTCTCACACTCTTCGTCAAGGACTGCGATGTTGACAAGCGTGACACTAACGCCAGCGGCAAAGAGCCTCTCCCAGAAGCCGGCCAGATGGTCCTCCAGTTCCTAGAGGCCGCGTCGTCCAGCTCCGTCCACGTCCCCCTCCCTTTAGCATGCTGAATGGCCCGAGGTTGATTGAGGTGTCCCGGTCTCGACTGTGTTCGACGAGGCGGTGTGCCTGTCGCTGTTCTGTTGAAATATTGGTACTGCGTGTGTGGCTGGCTCAACAAACCGTCCGACCTCGCGGGTACCTACGCACAGAGCTTGCGCCACATCCATCTACTGCTATGGCCTGGATCTTGGGAACCCGAACATAACCCTTGGCCTTGGGGCAACACTTCAGAGGGGCGTGGTATCCGTGGCTGCCTGAAAGCCAGCTGCAGCGTTGCGCGCGTCAGATGCCAAGTGCAGACGAGTAGGACTTGGCCGACTTCACGTTCTAGTCGGCTGTCGGTCGCTCGGCCCGGTATAGCCGGCGAGCCAATACCACCTCGTTCTCAGCAGCGATCCTGCTCCCTCTCCATCTCGTCTCCACAACATCTATAATGACCACATCGAAAGCCACTGCCTTGACACGCACGCAGCTCGAGGCTCTCACCGCCACCAATATCGAGGACACCATTCCCGAGGCCGAGCTGGCCGCCGCTCTGGCGTCAAGACCGTTCATCCAGGCTGGTCTCCTGAACCTACGTGACCTCGGCGCGGTCCCTGGCAGTGCAGTCCGCCCGGGCCTCATCTACCGCTCCGCCAAGTTGCAAGATGACGCGTCCACGCACGCGTGGATCGGGGAGCAAGTGAAGACAGTCTTCGACCTACGAGGCGAGGCGGAGGTACGCCACTCGCCCGACCCCGCGGTGGACGGCGTAGCGAACATCTGGTTCGCGCCCGAGCGCAAGCCGGACCACATCGACCTCACGCGCTTCATCGACGGCGACGGGAGCGCCGAGTGGGCACGCCAGTACCTCGCCGTCCTGGAGCTGTACCGGCCCGGCATCCGTGCTGTGCTCGAGCACATTCGCGACAGGCCAGGCCAATCCCTCCTCTTCCACTGTACCGGTACGTTTGGGGCCGGGCTGGGCTAAATGTAGCCGGGCGCGATCGCACGGGTATCGTCGCGGGACTGCTCCACGATCTGGCAGGCACGGCGCACAAGGATGTCGTGTACGACTACATGCTCACCCGAGTTGGGCTGGAACCGGGCCGGGCGCAACTCGAGGCCCGCATCCTGGCTCATTGGAAGATTGCCGATGCGCAGAACGAGCCGGGGTGGTCCAACTTTGCGTCCCTCCGCCCGACGTCTTGGTGTGCGTTCGTGGATGGCGTGCAGGAGACGTACGGTGGGTTCGAGGGGTACGTCACCCGTCACCTCGGCTTCTCAGAGGAGGATGTCGGGACGATCAGACGGCACTTGCGAGACACGACAAGTGTCGTATGAACTGGACAGAACAGATGCAGGCGGCAGCGGTGCTGCCGTGTATTGTCATGCTACAGTGTGCTTCTTGTTGATCGCAATGGAGGGAGGTAGGCTGCGTTGCGCGTGGACGTTGACGCCGACAAGCCAGGTCTTGTGGTTCGCTTGAGGAGCCGCGCAGGGCAATCTCAAGCGGTTCGGGGTTTTACATCCAAGTCGGCAACTTTGTGTATCTACCTCGGTTATCAAAATGTTCCCAGTCATGCCACCCCGGAAACGGAGTGTCAAGCGCGTAAGCCATCTGGGTTGCTCCGCCGCATACACTTGCTCAGCCTACTTCGGCAGCCTAGACACGTCCCGTCAACATGCCCCGAGATTGAAGAAAACGAGGGAACAGGGAGACGGTGGCGCTCTGGCGGTGGCGCGGGACCGTAACGCGTTCGACGTAACGCGCTGCCAAGGAAATACATTGTCCAAGTACGGTCCTGATACAAACTAGTCTGCAAACTCAGAACGAGCGCGAGCGCAGGCCGACCCGCAACCCCATTGAGTCCGCCGCGGGCATTAGCCTCGTTCGCGCCCCTCCGAACACTTGCTGTCAATTCCAACTCCATGGCCACGCACACGGTCCACGGGATCCACCAGACCACTCGCACGGCTCGGGAACCGCGCGGACACGGCCGTCCGTCCTATTCTTGCGTTCTCGTCCTCGCCTGGCCCTAGCGCCCGGAGACTGTTCGCGAGAATCCGCCGTCAGCACGCACCGGCGAGCCCGTGCACCGGTGCACACGGGTGCGCGGCCAATTCTTGCGCCATCTCGTTGGTGCAGATCTCCGTGCGGTGCTCGAGGGGCTTGGTCGCGGACCACGGCGTCTGGTTCTGTTTGGGGAGGAGGACGACCGCGGTGGCGAGGGCGATGGCGAGCGCGAGCAGCAGGAGGAGGAGGGCTGGAGAGCGAGGGCCCAGAGCGGAAAGAGAGGGGGGAAGCGGGGCCGGGGAGGCTCGGGTTGGCCCAGAAGAATACTTGGCACATGGTGAATGGGAGAGTGGACACTGGAGATTCTGCAGTTGGGTTGAGGCAGTCGATGTGCGTCTGTGCAGCTCTCATTCGTTTTCGTACTTTTCACATCGTTCAGACCTCGAGACGCTCGCTGTTGTCACCCTCAGAACGGGCTGTGGAGACAATGAGTTTAGGCTGGAGAAAGGTTGGGGCCGTTTGGTCACATATGTATTCGTCGCATATTGTGTCAATGCCAGGTCCGTCGGGGTACGTACTCTATTATAGCGCCACGGACGCTGAGTGGGTAGCTCTGACTGAGCTTGCTCACAGGCTCCAAGTGGTTGGGGCCAATGGCAAGGCAGCCGTCAAGCGTTAGGCTTGGGGTCAACTCTCGAGGTACCGCCTCGACAAACAGCATTGGCACTGGTCGAACACGAACATTCTACTGCTTCCCCATTATGGCTACCTGGAATCATGCATCTTACTGGGCAATCTGAGAGACCGGGGCTGTGATGTGCCTGGCTGGGTTGGGCCAGTGCAGTACGAGTCTCCCGGTACCTGAACGGACGGCAAAGTTTGTGAGCTGACCACGTCCATTTAGGGCCCTCTGACTGTCCAGGCCGTCCAGTCAGGTTTAGACACTGGGCAAGCATGTATCAACTAGGAGTCGTAATGTTGTGTGTTTGAGAGTCGCTGTGCGCAGCGCCCACCGTTACACACCACGCCCTCGAGGCTGCTTGAGGCACGGTCATGAGCGAAGGATCATGAGCGCGGTGAACGGAAACAATGGCATTCTGAGGCAGAACCATTTTCAATCCCTCACAACCTCTCCTACTCTCCAGATGCTCCACAACCGCCTCATCCTAGTATTTGTGGCGCGATAATCTCCAACTGAGCAGGCTCAGGACCCACCATGGCCCGATACTCTTCCAGAGTCATGAACTGTATGCTCGCCAACCAGTCTCGCGCAGCTTTGTAGGCCGCCGCATCCGAGGGATCCCAGTCACCAGTAGTCCCGCAGCCAACGCGGAAGTTGGTGTCGTTCTTTTTACCCTGTTCCTCTCCGCTATCGTCCAAAAAGTCGCTGATTGCCTCTAGCCCGACGACGAGGACATTGGTTGAAAATCTCTCGCAGCGTCGCCAAGGCGGAGAAGGGTGGCGTACGGTGCCAGGGAGAGGAGGTTGTCCAAGATTGAGAGGAGCTGTTGTTATCCAGCAGAGTCATTACGAGACGTTGTCAGGGTGTTGGAGGATGCAGTTTGAAGACTGTTGCTCGCATCCAAGCGCGACCAAGAGTCCACTGGCGAGAGCGCGAGTTCCTGCGGGGACCCCACAGCCAACGCGACTGAGCTCTGCTTCATCACCACATCTCCTTCGTCCTCTTCACCCTCATCCTCATGGATTACCCCTCCGACACCATGCCCATGCTCGATACGCCGGCTTACCCGCACCTCCTGGACGCCATCATCTCCCACTCCTCCCCTCCCGCCCTTCAATCCCTCGCCCACACTTGCCGCACCCTCTACACCCGCCTCATCCCCCGCCTGTACCGACACGTAACGCTCCGCACATCCCGTTTCCGCGGCGAGATCGTATCCGCCCTTCCTCCCTTTACGCACCTCCGCACTCTCCGACCATGCAGCGAGCCCCCGTCCCATCTATCCTACACCCACATCCTAGACCTGTGCGCAGCCTACGGCTACGGCCGCCCACAAGCCTTTCCCTCCCTCCGCATCATTCGCCACCCCCTGGCCTACCGCACCTGGCCCATGCCGCGCTTCCTTCTCCCCAAGCACCCAGTCTCTGGTAGGCTACCGCCTCGCATAGTCTCCAATGGTGGCGAGTGGATGCCGCCCGAAAGGTGGGAGAGGGTGCAGGATGGCGTATACATCGCATACCTCCACCTTACCCATGCTCGGTGGCATGAGGAGCACGACGTGCCGGGCCTCTACATCGGTCCGCCGGAGGGTACGCGCCGCCTCGTGCTGCGGCTGGCGTGGGACCCGGCGTATCCAAGGGTACGGTATGCGGACATTGTGTTCGGCGAGGTCGCGATGCATGCCGACATTGTCGTTGTTTTTGAGCCTGTGTGCGTAGACCCGAGCCAGGCGAAGCATGTCGTCGCCAAGAGTGTCGCGGGGTACGGCACTGGCGAGTCTGGCGATAGGACTGGCGTGAGTTCCCGTCGCCGTCGGCGGTCTCTCAGCCGATCACCCAGCCCATCGCGCCCCGCCAAGCGTGCCCGCCGCCCAAGCACATCGTCACCGCCACCAGTGCACACCGGACACGCTCACGCGCCGACCACGACCGAGTCCGAGATGCCCGACACATACCATGACCCGCTCCGAGCTCACGGCCTCTTCGGCAGCCTGTGCTACGCCCTCATGAACAGGGCCATTGAACAGGGTGTGGCAGTGTGCTTCGTCGGTGTCGATGCGTGTATGCGACATGAGCTCTTCCTGCCCCCGACCGAGCCGAGCGGGGCCGAGCCAAGCAGGGAGGAGCCGAGTGCAAGGTTCCAGGAAGACAAGGGGGACAGTGAGGACGAAGAAGATGGCGTCGGCAAGGGCGACAAGGGAAACACGGGCAAGGAGGGCAGGGAAGACACCGTGGCAGCCGCTCGGATCATGCTTGAAACTATCCTCGACTCGGTGCTTGTGCTGCCTGAGGAGTTTGGGTGGGACTGCATGACGGCATGGCAAAGTATGGCGTGCGGTGAGCGGTGGTTTGATGGGCAGGTTGCGACCGGCTTGAGGCGGCACTTTCGCTTCGAGAGCGCTGAGACTTGGCGCAGCGAGGGCGAGGGAGGACAGTTGCGGGCGCTAGAGAGTGGGAATATTGCGTGGGAGGAGAACGAGGAGCGTGTCCGCGCTGCCGCGGGAGTGACAGAGGGAATCGTGCCACGGTTTGCGTAGGCTCGTCGTGTGATCATGTTGTACAACAATGTTCTGTATCAAATGTCTTGGATCCGATGCATGCTCTTCGCGGGGCAAAGTCCGTGAATTAAGAGAGTACCTAGTTGACTACAATGTTCATACAGCAGGTCGACGCCGGTTACGCCTTGGTGACGCACACGACGGGGAACTGGCCGACACGGCCGATCTGGTTCGGATCTCCGCCTGCAGAGACGACACCACGCGCCCACCCGTCATCGTAGATCTCGTACACAGTCAGGATCATGCCGGGCACGAGGGTGAGCTCGTCAACAAGCGCAGCGTTGTATGGGTGTTGTGCGATAACCTGCGACCCCTCTTGGATCCACACGCCGCTGCCCTGCGGCAGTTCGAGGCGCGGCAGGCGAGTCGTGTCTGCGCCTGCGACTGCAGAAGCAGCAGCAGCGGCCGACGCGCCGGCACCGACACCGGCCATGTTTGCGGCGTTTGATGGAGCAGCAGCAGCAGCAGCAGGAGCTGGCGCGGGAGCTGGTGCGGGAGCTATGACAGCACCAGATTGAGGAGCGGTGGCAAGCGCGGCCTTGGGGCCAGGAGCCTGAGCGACCGCACGAGACTGGGAGGCGGGCTGCTGCAATGTCGGGTATTGCGACTGCGGGGATCGAGGAGAAGTGTTGGTCGGGAGCGAAGGCAACGGCCGAGGCGGCGACGACGGAACATGTGGGAACGAGGCCGCGGTCGGCGTGGTTGAAGAATGCGGCTGCGGCATCGATTGGTGAGGCGCTGTGATAGGTGTCGGAGGCGAAACGTTACGCTGTACGGGGGGCGAAGGGGCGTCGCGGCGCTGCTTGTTGGCAGCAAGTGCGGCAGCACCAACAACAGCCGCGCCTGCTGCAGCCGCGCCAGCCATTGCGCCGCTGTGACCATGGGAAGGGCCGGAGGACGGGGCGCCACGAATGTTGCTGGAAGCACCAGGAGCAGTGGGGTTAGCCACAGACGGGCTGGCGGACAAGTCGGACGTAGTCGGGGTGGCGGTCTGCACAGGGTGCCCAACCGCAGGGGTAGCCGCAGCGCCAACCGAAGCGTTCGTGCCGGAGTGCTCACGTTCAATAGCAGCCCCAGAAATGGGGCCGCTCCGTACCTCGGGCGAGTTCTGTGTCGGGCTCTCGGGTGTTGTCTGGCGCCATCCATTCTCCTGGTTCTTCTCCTCTGGCGACATGAGGAGGTGGCCGTTGGACTTGTTGTTGTTACGCTTGCGGCGCCAAAGGTAGAACGCAAGAGCGGCAATCTGATTTACCGTCAGCCAATTCTGTATAGAGCACAAGGCGTGGCAACTCACCAGAGCAATACCACAAACAACACCAACGACGATGCCTGCAATTGCGCCACCCGAGATGCCCTTGTTCCCGGAACCCTGCTTGGACGCACCCGCAGTGGCAGTACTCGTGGCAGCTGCAGAAGAAAGCGCAGCCGCGTCGATGCCACACAGTCCGCTAATGTCAAAGCTGGCTGGTGCCGTCAGCCCAGACTATAGCCACAGGCACCCGAATGGGCTGGGAAACTCACGCTCAGCACAGCACTTTTCGGGAGAGTTGGAGCAGAGCGAGCACACTTGGGAAGTCGAGTTTGCGTAGCCGCAGTTGTGCTCGTTCATGTCGCCCGAGACACAGGTCGTCGCCGTCGAAGCACCCGCGGTGCAGGCGGCATAGTCGGTAGCAATCTGGTTGGCACGGCTGCTACGGCTCTTTCCACAGATGGTCGAATTAGAGGTGATGTCCTGCAGTGACTGGCGGTTCTGGTCGCATGTTGTCGCGCACACCTGCTTGGGAAGAACAGCCGTCGGGCCCTCTGCAAGTCAGTTTGAACTGGTGCCATGGAAACACGCCAAGCCTCGATCGAATTGCACCTCCTGACTCGGTCACAGCAGTTTCACAGGGGTATGGTGTGTGCCAGCAGCACGACTCTTTCACAGCTGCTAGGCATGTTGTCGTCCACCAGCAGAATGCGCCTCTGGCCATAGTATCCCCAAAGACGCTATCTCAGCCAACACAGCCCGCATTGCGGTGTTTGCGGCAAGATGACCGACATCCTTTGCGCGCATCCCAAGACGAACCAGGCTGCCAAAAGACCCAAGCCAGACTCACGGTAGTATTGAATGCAGCTCAAAGAGCCGGAGCTACTCGTCCAGATTCCACACAGAACAGTGCGCTCGTAGCGAATAGTGGTCGACTGGGCGTTGTTGCACCCCAGTGTGTCGTCGAGCTTGGTAGACGCAAGATTGTTGACGTACTGGGTGCCATGGTTGTCAAAGTCTTGCACATCGTAGACTTTGGAGAAGAATGGGTAGATAGAAATGTGGTCATTGACAGCCACGTACGACCCCTCGACTGCACACATGAGTGATGGCACTGGAATGCAGACTTACAGCCCGGGCACAGAGTGCTTCCTGTGAGGTAGAAGCAGCCGCTGCTTGGGTCGAGCGACTGAGCGAGGGCGGGGGTGGCCAACGTGAACAAAGTCGCCACGGCCGCAGAGGCCTTGAGGCGTGTCATTGCTGCCTTGAGGAGGAGAGGAATGAGTGTGTTTGGAGGGAGGGCACGCTGAAGTGAGGGGGAGATTGCAAGAGAAGGGCGGAGGGAGAGGAAGGAGGAGGAGAAGGGGGAGGTTGAGCGAGGAGGACGAGATGGGAATTATCAAACAAGGATGTCAGTCGACGCGGGTTGTGTCGGCTGCTCAGACGAGGACTGGGAGGTGTGATGGGATTGCAGCCCAGATGGAGAGACGTTGGGGCGGCGGGGGAAAGGAAGGTAGGGGGGGGGGCCAAGCAAAGGGCCGGGAGCTGCGGTGGGAACAAAACGAGCCGCAGGTGGTCTCAGAGGGGAAAGGGAAAGAAAGGCTGGGCATCAGGGTAATGATTCATCAATCCACGTGGTGAAGCGCCACATGCACTGCCACGTGACTGCGCGCCTAGGAATGAGAGGGCTGTTTATCGTGCCTAACTTGGCAAGGGTTGAGCGTGGGTTCGATCCAGACCAAAGGCTACTTGGGCTTTTTAGGCTCCCGAAATCTGTTTGTGGATGCTTGTACAGCAAGGTCCAACTCTGTCAGACCACAAACATGTCAGCATATACATCCTCGTCGCCATCCTGCTCACAAAGAGCCGAGCACGCTCTCTCAAACACCCAAAGTGTCACTGTCACTGCCCATGCCCCAAATCCTGGAATGCCAATGCGGGCATGCATTCCTAACCAATGTGTACGCGCTCGGACAGTGTTCGGGACCAGCCAGAGGCCAGTGGCGTCAATCGCAGACGCAAGGAATCCTCACTCGTTCTCACACCCGCTCTTTCACTCGTTCTTACACTGCTCAGTCACCTCACAATGCTCGACGAAGACGCGGCAGCGCTCGACGAACTGATGACGCTCTACCAAGACACAATGCTCTTGGAAGATGCAATGCGCCACCAAGACGAAATGCGCGCCGGAGAAGCGATGCGTGCCCAAGACGCAATGCACAACCAAGGCGCAAGGTCGGTCTCAGACACAGCCGACGACAACAAGACCAAGATCGACGCAGACTTCTTTGACCACCTCGTCAAGCTCATCGTCGCGTTCGCCCCGTACGAATCCCTTCTCCGCCTCCGTACCGTCTCACGCAAGCTCCGCGCCATGGTGGACCAGCGGCTCGTTGCGGGCCGTATCATCGTCACCGCGCTCGGTCCAGAGCCCACACCCAGCGACTCTGGCGACGTCTGCGCCAACTCGGACGCTTCAGACGAAGAACCCAACGCCTCTCGCGAATACTCTGATACCTCGGGCGGACACTCTCGCTCCTCGCACCTGCACTACAACACCCGACGCTACGACCACTCAAAGCCGTTGCCCGACCCACCAGATCTATACACCCGGCTGGGTGCGCCTGTCATTGTGGAGTCGCTAGGGGGCCGGATCCCTGCCTTCGCTGGGATGGCGCGCCGCGAGCTGTTCGACCCTTCAGCCCACGACCTGAGTCTCACGCGTGTCGTCGACTTGATCGGAGTCCGCACTCTTACGCCTCAGCCGGTCCGCATCACGTGCACTCGCCAGAAGCCCCTTCTCCCAGGCGCGTCCGACATCCTCTCGGCGCCGTCGCTCGACTGGGACCAGCTCACTGTGAGGTTCATGCACAACCGCACCGGCGATCGGGACGATATAGAAACGCCCCCAGAAGACAGCATCCGCGCCGTCGCTGGCTCGGCAGACACCACAGTCCTATTCTCGCCGCTCCCACACATCTTCTATCACAACTGGCAAGCGCCGTCCATGCTGCTCTGGCCGACGCCTCAGGTTTACCCGCCGCGTAACCTCGACCTCCGACGCGCCGTCATCAACCTGTCGGTGCACCCCGACGACGCTCTGCCGGACGAATTTTCTGCGTCGCCGCTCAGCTGCCCAGAGGTTGTTTATGTCTTCCATTGCGCCAGCACGCCAGTTGAGAAGATCGAGAGCCGTGCAGACGCCCTCCGGACGACGGACAACACACGAGAGTCTATGCTCCACATGTTAATCTACGTCATTGCCTTGCCCCTCTCCCATGGCGACGAGGCCACGGCTGCTGGCATCGAAGCATTCGTCGGGTGGCCGGGATGGGAGGCAGAGCCTGGCGAGACCGAATGGGAGGGTGTGGTAAGGGTCTTCCGCCAAAAGTGCAGGAACACGTTGGGCGGCGTGGGAATGGGAGACTGCGATCCCGAGCAAGCACTGCGCAGACTGACGCTCATGACGCTTGCCGAGCTCCGCGACGAGCTTGGGCCCGAGCGCGCTGCGATAGAGACCATGGAGAGCGGGTGGCCGTAGTAGAGCCGCGTAAGTAGAGCCGCGTATGCATACTGCGCTTGCGAGACCCAGGCTCTGAGAGTACGTGTACCGAATCGAGTCCAACCCACAGATGCATATTTTTGTCATCTTTGCCAGATACGAGCATGTCACTGGCCCGATATTGCCTACGGATCCTCCGAGACGGTGACAATGACCTTGCCCGCCGCGGCGCCGTCGACGCGGTCGTACGCGTCCTGGAACTTGGCGAAGGGGTGCACGCTGTCAATCGCGGGCCGCCAGCCGCGCTCATCGATGAGATCGGCAATGTGCGCCAGCTCTGGTCCCCGCGTGCGCACGAGATACCACTTGGCCGTGGCTTTTTTGCCGCTCGGTTGCGTCGCCGCCGGATCGCCCGCGGCCCTGGTGTCAGCGGTGTCAGCGGTGTCAGCGGTGCCAGCGGTGCCAGCGGTGCCAGCGGTGCCAGCGGTGCCAGCGGTGCCAGCGGTGCCAGCGGTGCCAGCGGTGCCAGCGGTGCCAGCGGTGCCAGCGGTGCCAGCGGTGCCAGCGGTGCCAGCGGTGCCAGCGGTGCCAGCGAGCCGCAGTCCACTCACGCGACAGAGAGGAACGTTCCCCCGTCCTTGACGGCGGTCCACACCGCCCTGTGGTCGTGCCCTGCACAGTCGAGGACGAGGTCGACCTGGTTCTTCTGCGCCCACTCGGCCACGCCGCCGCGGCTATAGTCTACAACCTCTGCTGCGCCAGCGCTGCGCATCTCATCAGCCCGCTGCCCACTGCCCACGCCGATCATATACGCGCCTGCCGCGGCGCCAAGGCGCAGTGCCCAGCTCCCCACACTCCCACTGGCGCCGGTCACCAGCACCCGTTTACCCTTGTTCGCATTACCGTCAAACACGGGGCGCAGGCCGCCCTGCTCGAACAGGCCCTGCCACGCCGTTTGTGCGGAGAGGGGTACCGCAGCCGCCTCGGCCCAGGACAGGTTGGGGCGGCGGGCGGCCGCGGACACGGGCACGGTCGTGTACTCCCGCATGCTGCCGGCCGCCCAGGCGTCGAGGGACCACATGATTTCGTCGCCTGCCTTGAAGGTGGCGTTCGGGGGCGCGGAGAGGACCACGCCCGCACCCTCGGGGCCGGGGACGCGTTGCCGCCGCTCCGTGAAGAACTGGGGGTCGATTAGCTCCCAGCCTAGCTCGTCGCGACAGGCTGCGGCTGCGCGCACTGCGACAACGTAGCTGTCCTCTTCGGGGAGGAGGGGGAGGGTGGCCAGCTCGAGGTGCCGGCTGGCCGGGTCGGGCTGGGTGATGGCGGCGCCTGTGTACATTCTGCGTAGGTGAACTGGTCGACGGGCATGCGGGGGCCTATGTATACCAAGTGCTGCATCGTCATTAAGTAAGCGGCGCAAGCAAGGACTGAAAGACGAGCAATGTCGTCATTCTTACATGGCCAGTTCCGCGTGTCGGCCACTTTCTCATCCCCCAGCCTCAATCCATACCAGACGCGACAGCGATGGACACACGATTACCTGGAGACGGCGTACAAGGCAGCTGCGGCTGACAGAGTTTGCTGCTCCGAACCATCTATCAGCTTCGGACGTCGCTGGCGATTGGTTGAACGCGTCTCAGGCACTTTTCTCAATTCTTCAGCCTGCTGTTTTGCGTCGCAACTGTGACTGAGTAGCGTCGCTTTTGAGCTTTAGGATCCTACCAGTTCTGGAGTTGTGGACAGGCGGAGACGCGGTTGCAGAAACGCCAACGCCCCAGCCTCGGCCGATGGGTCCTGGCAGCCCATGCAGGCGTGAGTGTGTATCCGGCGGCAGATTGCGACGCACATGAGCTTGGTTCCTCTTTCTCTGCGTCTCCATCCACCATCCACCTCGACATCTTTAGCTACGATGAGGATCCTAGGCATCTCATACGGCACCGAGGGTGACACTCGACCTATGGCGGCGCTCAGCCGCGGCCTCCTGGATGCCGGACACACCGTGCTCCTCATGGGTGATGCGTCCGGTCTCGTGTCGGCCGAGGCGCTCGGCGTGCCAACTGTCGCCCTCGCAGGCGACCTGCAAGACCTGATGCGGAATACGCCGGCCGACGCGACGGGTCCTCAAATCGTCAAACTGGTGAATAAACACACATCAGCATGGATGGCAGCTGCACTCGCCGAGTGTCCGGCCGACCTCATCCTCGCGGGCGGGCTGTCAGTGTATGTAGCCGAGAGTGTTGGCGAGCGTACAAACACGCCCGTTATCCAGACAATCTTGACACCGGTTGGCTCTCGCACGCGCGACTTTGTCTCGCCCATCCTCGCTGGCCTACCCTTGCCACGCTGGGGCTGGCTCAACCTCCTCACGCACTCCATCGTGTGTTGGTTTGCCTGGTTTGTCTTCGTCTCGGCCACCAACGCCGCGCGAAAGGAGCACAGCCTCCCTCCCAACCGGAGACGCCGCCTAGGTGACCCACAGGTGTATGGCATCTCGCCTGCCCTCCTCCCTCGCCCGATCGACTACCCCGCCAACGCGCTCTTCACGGGCCAGTGGGTACCGCCCGCGAAGGCGTGGGACCCGCAGCCCGAGCTCGAGGCGTTCCTCGCCGCAGGCGACAAGCCAATCTACGTCGGCTTCGGAAGCATGGCGGGCGTCAGCACAAGCCTCCTCGCGCAGTTGCGCGCGGCAATTGGCGACCGCCGGGCAATCTTCGGCCGCGGATGGAGCACCGTCACCGACCTCCCGCCCAACTTCTTCGTCGTAGACAACGTGCCCCACGACTGGCTTCTGCCGCGCTGCGCAATGGCAATCCACCACGGCGGGAGCGGGACGACGCACTCGGCGTGCGCGGCGGGCGTACCGTCCATCATCTTGCCCACCGTCGCGGACCAGTACTTCTGGGCGCGGGTCATGGTCGACATTGGCGTTGCGGATCACGTGCTCCGTATGCACCGCCTCGACGTGGTCAAGTTGCGCGCCGCTATTGCGTTCGCTGACACTCGGGCACCCCAGGAGCGGGCGCGCGCTATCGGAGAGGCGATGGGAAGGGAGGACGGTGTCAGCGCTGCTGTTGCCGCGATAGAGGCGTTCGCTGAGCGGTAACGTGCGCTGTTGTCGTTGTTGGCTTGCTGTCGGTAGAGGAACTGGCGAGCACCACCAGGTGTTCCGGTCCAGGGAGCTGTGGCGGCGAGGTGGTGAGGACGAGGGCCGTGTTGATATTAGAGAGGGGATCTGCAATTACCATGTCGATATCAATATATTCCGTGCTGCAACGTTGTGGCTGAGGTACCGGCCGATGGGGAAGAGCATGTGGTCACATACGGTACATGAGAAGGTCCAGGGGACTATGGTCGCGGCCGAGATCAGCTGGGTTGGTCTGTTGAACTCTGGTGTGCTCGACCTGGATGTGTTGGCAACCTCGTCCCTCCTCTTCATAAATCCGTTATACGTGCAACGCACACCAGTTGTTCGCTGCTGATGCCTGCGGTATGATATGATCAGTTCCGTCCTTTACCAGTGCTGGGAGGTAGCAAGTATTTGTTTCGAGACACTCTCCTAGTGCTTGATCATGTGGGCGTGGGGCCAGAAACTGGATAGCTAAACCGCCGTCTCGGCTCACGTCCAAGCATCCAACACATGGGGAAGAAACACCCCCAAGCACTCTACGACATGTGCATACAACATGTATGGACGTACACGCTAGCAGCCAAAGTAGTCAGCGAGCGCGGCAAGGTCGCGGAAATGCAGCGGGTGGCGCGGAGACGGGCTGACGTCCTTGACCCTCGTCGCGCCAAGCTCATGGGGCCGCTCAATATACGCCGTAAGCAGGCCGGCGTCCTGGGCCGCATCGAGGTCAGTCTGATGTGCGGCGACCATCATGACCTCGCCAGGCTTGACTCCGAGCACGCGCGCGACGCCCGTGTACGTCCGCGGATCGGGCTTGTACGCGCCAAACACCTCTGCGGAGAGCACGACGTCCCACGGCAACCCGGCGCGCTTGGCCATGTACGTCAGCAGGCCAATGCCTCCGTTCGAGAGGGGTGTGAGGACGAAACGGGTCCTCAGGCGCGTGAGCGCCGCCACGGCCTCGGGCCAGGGGTCTAGTCGGTACCAGGCGCGGTTGAGGTCTATGAGCTGCGCCTCGGAGAGCGAGACCGGGGCGATGGAGCGCAGGATGTCCATGTGCAAGTCGTCGAGGACGCGGAACTCGCCCGAGGCCATGGTGGATGCCATGGCGGGCGCGTAGCCGTCGCGCCACCGCAGGGCGAAGGCATCCGCGTCGACGTCGGGGAGGAGGGCGGCGACCTCGCGCGCGATCCCGGTGTGCCAGTCTACGACGGTGCCGAAGACGTCGAACGCGAGGACTTTGGGCACGGGGAGACTGTGTGGTGAGGCGGCTTCAGACATTGTGTATGCTCAAGAGGTGGGAAGACGTCGCTCATCTCCATCTCTAGAGGTGCCGGTTATGTACATACCGATAGACGACTGGACTCTGGGTGCGGTATGTTGAACGGCGGTTGGTGCCCACCGCCTTCTGCCGTGTTGTCGCCAACGACTCGAGCCACACTCCCCGAGTCAGATTGCATGCAGTCAGTCGCTCGGCACGGTATCTTGTGAGCTCATATGTCTGTCCTGATCGTGCGGACGTAATCGGCAACATGGCCGAGCCGTTAGGGTTGGGCTCTGAGCGCAAGACAGGTCAAGTGGAAAGAGTGTACTGCAGTCCAGCCCTCGCTAGCAATCTGCATGCATAGTTGATACCCAAAGTCTTCTGAACTGGCCAGGCCACCGAGCCTCTCTACACGTCCTTCTCGCCACCCATCACAAAGACCGTCTTGCCAATCTTGTTCTTCTCAAAGAGAGTGTAGTACTCCTCGGCCTCGCTAAAGTCAATCTTCTTCTCGATAAAGTGCGAAAAGAGCTCCTTGTTGTCGCGCAGCACTTCCATCGCGCCAGGAAAGTATGTGGGCACAGAGCACTGGCCCCACTGGAAGCGGAGGCTAGTGTGAGCAACATTCGAGAGCAAACTCACCCCTTGCTGAACATCATGTAACCGCTAGTGGTGATCGGCCCAGAGTGGACGCCGCAGCTCGAAACAACGCCAAAGAAGCGAGTGAGTTCGATGGCTTTGAGGACTGCATCGGCATGCCCAACAACCTCGAGGGAGACGTCGGCCCCACGCCCCTCCGTCGCCTCCATGAGCGCTGCCTTGAGCTCCTCCTCCGGCAGGGCGATTGCGCCGTGGCGCCTAGCCGCCTCGAGGCGATGCGGGGCGAGGTCGGTCGCGAACACCTTGTCAAACATGCGCACAGCGGACGAGATCGCGCACAGCCCGACGGGGCCACAGCCAATGACGACACACACGCCCTCCTTCCTGCCCTCGACGTCCTTGACCAGGTCGCCGGTCATGGGCTGCCCCTCGCTCTCCATGAGCAAGCGCTTACCGCCCGACGCGACAAAGTAGCCTGTCGGCAAGATATCGGCCATGAGCAATAGTGTGCTGGCGGGAATGTCGTCGGGCTGGGGGAAGAGGAACGTGTCAGCCGTCGGGACGCGCAGGTACTCTGCCTGGCAGCCGTCGAGGCCGCGCCCGGTGCCAAAGGTGATGCCGGTGTCGCAGCGTGCCATAAGCCCCTTCTTGCAGAAGTAGCAGTTGCCTGGCATCAGCCGCTGCTGGGGTTTGCGCCTACTCACCGCAGGTCGCGGTGAAGGGGACGATGACGTTGTCTCCGACCTTCCACTTGGTCACCTCGTCGCCGACCTGCACAATCTTGCCCACCATCTCGTGGCCGATCGTGAGGGGGAGGGCAAGCGGGATGTGGCCACGGTAGATGTGCAGGTCGGAGCCGCACAGCCCGGCCACGGTGGCCTGGACGATCACGTCGGTGGCCTTCTGGATCGTAGGGGTGGGCACGTCCTTGACGGCAATCTTGTACGGCGCCTCGAGGACAACTGCCTTCATGGTTGGGGGGAGCGCGCCGATGGTCATTGTGAGTCGTGTCTGTGTGTGTGACAGGAGAGAGAGAGCGTTGGAGTCTCAGAGGCAAGACCAGCTATAAGGGTATTCTGAGGTGGGAGTGGGCGTGGCCTCGGGACGCGGGTGATGGTTGCCGGTGATAACGGCTTGCGGTATTCGGTTTTCGCCGACTACATTCCGCGGCCTCTTGCTCTTGAACGCGTATAGACCGGCGGTGAGCATTTTGCGACGCGTCGGGCGCCGATGACACGACCACTTGAGCAAGTACTCTGCATACACTGTGCCGAACAGCCAGAGGCGACTACGGTTGCGGCGTCATGAGCTCCCAACACGCACTGCCTCAGCCTCCCACAGTACAGGAACCGGCGCAATTTCACTTGGATCAGCTGTTTGCGTCCACTCCTCTAGAGTCACGAGGCCAATCTGGCCTCTTAGCCCGTCCACATCAGACGTCTCTGCCGGCCACATGGCCTCACACGCCTCCATCTGCGCGTCCGTAACGTCGCACCACGCCCGCGAGCACGTGCTGTCTAAAAGGCGCACGACGGCGCCAACGAGCTCCTCTCCACGGCGGAGAGGCTCAGGCTTTGGCAGTGTGCGCTGCCACTTCGCAATAGGACGAGGTTGCGGCCGCATGCCGAGATCGGCGTCCGTGCACGCCTCGACACCCACAATTGTGACCAGCGCTCGCCGCTGCACCGCAACTTTGGCCAGGTGTTGCAGGAGCGTGGCGAACCACCCATCATCACTCACACCCTCGCCCTCACCTGGAGGATGGAGGATGATAACGACGTCTGCGTGCTCTCCCAGTGCCTGGGGGAGGATCTGGATGTCGGTGCCCGCGCGCAATGTGCCTGCCCAGTGTAGGTGAAGCACAAGTCGCTGGGTCTTTGAGGGCATCGCGACCTGGAGCACGGCACTGGGTCGAGACGCATGGAACTGGGACCCTTCCTCTTCATCGCTGTACTCGAGGTCGTAGAGCCATGACGGCTGTGGTGGCCACGTATGGAGGTCCATGTGAGTGACAAAGACCCGTGCGCGTACCGGATCCCAGTTGTGGAACGGCAGATATCCGTTGGGTCCTGAAACGGAGCGTGGACGCAAAGACCACTCCGCCCAAGGTGGGAAGGAGCGGACGCTAGCTATGCCTGTCCGCATCATCCGGAGTGATGGGAGAGGAAGTTTCGAGGCGTGCCAGACGAACGGGGCACCAAGGTCCACACATTGAGTAATTGCGAGCGCCCGAGTCGCTTCTTGCCTCCACTCGTCATCGTCCTCACTGTCTGGCTGCTCCCAGGAGCTGAGCACACGATATGGGGCACATGGGAGTCTCACAACCGCGGTGTGCTCGTCTGGCCCGGCGGCGAGCGCAATATGCCGATAGAGGTGGGGTTGGACGCGCGCTCGAACACTGCGACTTGTGCACGCGAGAACGAGTAGCGTCTGGGGTTCTGTGTAGGAGAGGACGGTATCGAAGATGTGTGGGAACGCTGAGTGGTCGAACGCTGAACAGGTGGGTGAGGGGGATGATGAAAGCGCCAACGAGCTGACGGGCTCGATATCGGAGATGGCGCTGGCGGGCGGGATGTCGGTGGGCATTGGGAGCGAAGGCTAAGGAATTATGACGATGGGACACAGAGACGATAGCGTCGGACCTGAGATGGAGCAAGAAGCAAGCGATATGGGGAGCTCCAGAAGATGGACGGCTGAAGATGATGAGAGAGATTGGAGTGAATCGGAGGCCGGAAGATGGCGGATCGGGAACCGGATATGACCGGTCTTCAGGCACTCATCGTTCCAATGTCGCTTGGTCTGCCTGTGATAAGATGGCCCATGCTCCAGTTATCACCTCAGCTCTCATGCTCTCCCCAAGCGCTGAGGACGATTAGAACCTGTAAGGTAGAAACCAAGGTTGGCATCAAAACGGTCGCGTGCTCTGACAGAGCAAGCCGGCCCTTCAAACTGTATGACTGCTCATAAACTACTGTACAACTAAAGCTTGCCCTTGCTCAGCAGCGCTTTCATCTCCTCCCTGCTCCGACGCGCGCCCTCGGCGCCGATGCTGGCGTCAGTATTGTGTAACGTCACGCACCTCCTCAGCCAATCGGCACCACACTCCCCCATCGCCCCGTTCCACTCACAACTGCCCGTGCGACTCCATGCGGTACACGCCCCACTGGTCTGGGATGAGGTAGCAACCAAAGTTAGTCTTGGGGTCCGAGCTGGTGATAGCCTCGACGAAGGCAGCGACGACGTCCTCGACCTTGGCGTACCCAAGCTTCGGAGTCGGGTGGACAAAGTCAGATGTGAGAATGGCCGTCTCTGATGGTCAGCTCGGTGACGTTCCTCACGCACTGGAGAAGTATGGGCAGATGGTGCCGACGCGAACGTTGAGCTCGCGGCAGGCCACCTCAATGCCCTTCTGGATACCGAGGATGCCCCTGGTGTTAGTCGCCCGCGTCCGCCAACGTGATCGCCAGCATCGTCACCACTCACGCCTTGGCTACGCCATACATGACGCCCAGGGACCCATAAAAGGTCGACATGGAGCCGGTGAACACTATGGCACGTAACCCCGGGTCAGCGCGCTTGTCGTTGGCAAAGTACCACAGCGCGATGCGCGTCGTGTACAGCACACCGGTGAGGTCGACATCGAGAGTCTTGAGGTTGGGCTTGGTGAGCTTGGTCACGTCGCCGTCCTCGCGAGGGTCAAAGTGGCCCATCTCGTTGATACCCGCGTTGGGGAGGACAATGTCAATGTTACCAAACGCCTGCGCTCCTGCGGCGAAGAGAGCAACCTGGTCGTCCCAGTTCGTGACGTCGCAGCGGCGCGACACGACGGCGTTGCTTCCGTGCGCACGCTCAATCTGGGCGACCGTCTCGCGCATCCCCTTCTCATCGACGTCGCCGAGGACGACGCGCGCACCGTGCTTGGCAAAGTCGATGGCCGTTGCGCGGCCAAAGCCGGACCCCGCGCCTGTGATCACGACCGTGCGGCCCTTGAAGGCGGCTGCGTTGGCGTAGCACTGCGCAGTAGAGATGGCGGGCATGATCAACAAGTGTGTTAGAGAGTGAGAGAGTGAGAACAGAGCGCAAGATGGAGATGCACATGCCCACCGCTGTCGTGACGTTTGTAGATGTAGCCGTCGGGTCGGCGATCGTATAGCCGGCAATACGACCGCTGAGGGGAGTTTCAGCGTGGGGCAGATCCGTGAAGGCCCTACTCGCCAACCTCCAAGCGTCGGCTCGTCAGAGGAGCTAGGACCTAGAGGGGGTGGGGTAGACGTACAAGTAGAGCCGCAGTAGAGCAGGACGACATCCCTGGCCACGTTAGCGTGCGCAGTTGCTGGTTGGAGCTTCAGTCCGAGTGGTGCTTTATGCAGTCAACAGGCCACCCGTGGATGGCCTGTACCACACTCCATCTAGCCTGGTAGAGCCGTACGTTTGTCCCAACGGCGTCCCGCACCACCAGGGCTGGGGACCCGTACTCGAAAAAGTCAACCGCATGCCAGAGCCCGACCAACACTGTCCTTCGGTAAGCAGCCTTGTGTTCAGGCTGGGACCTGTCGATTGGTACCTGGCCAGCGTTCGCCTCCAGATGTATGCAGTACGGTTAAAAAGAACGGCGATTTCAGCAGCGAGTACAGGTGTGCAGAAGACGGGGTAACGCTGAACGCCTCGGCCACTGGGTTGGCGAGGGTTGGCGTTGGAGCTCACCACCCTGGACTGGGGTAGAGGAGAGGACTGTCGCCGGCAGAAAAGAGCTGGGTGGAACATGGCAAAGAGCGCTCGGCTGCAGCATGTGTCCATCTGTGCCGCATCAACTCAAGCCACTTGTACAATGTCCTCCGTGTAGAGAATTGCTGGGGATGAGCGATAGCGAGAATAACTTGGAGAGCGTGCGTGGGGGGTGGCAGGAGGCCGCTCACTCACCACTACCACTGCGACATTCCGCTTCCGGCATGCATGCTCTTCCCCTGATTACATCTACTGTGTGATATGCTAGACCTGGCCTAGCCTCTGGCGGTTCCCAGACGCTCACCCCTCTCAGTAACCCGACGTGCTACCGCCGCTGCCAAACGACATGGGCGTCACAGCTTCCGTGCTGAGCTGGTTCCAATCAATGCCCGCAATCCACTCTGCAAACGACGATACCATGGCATGGTCGCCCGGGCCCTCCCCGTTGACCCCGCTGGAACCGTACGCAGCCAGATCCGGTTTTGTATCCGACGCGGCGTTGAGAGTCGGCCGTTGAGGTCCAGATGGCTGATGGGGACGGCTCACCACCTGTGCCTTCCAGCGCGGGATCGTCTCGCGTGCGGCAGCTGCGACAGCGTTGGATATACACACAACCATGCCGCCTCCCTTGAGCCGGCGGATCGTATCTGCCGCACCGCGCATGACCGATTTCCACACAACCTCGCGTGGGGGTGGAATGCCCCACAGCTTGAAGCAGCCGGCGTGCACCTCGAGGCCTGTGACAAATGCACGCACGGCGTAGGTGCACGTCAGTGCAGTCGGATAGAGCTCATCTCGGAGAAGGTTGGACGTCGAAGCGAGCACGCACTCGGCAGTCTCTGCCAACGTCGGCCCATGAATTTGGATGAACGCCTGGAGGTGGACAGATCCGGCAATCTTCTTAATCACGTCATGGAAGAACTGCGGCGAGAAGCCCCAGCCGAGAGAGAGCTGTAACGCCACACCAGATAACACTTGGTCGAGCGCCGCGTGCTCCAGCTCGAGCCATGCGAGGAGAGACGGGCAGTGATCGAGGAGTGATGTGCGTTCGGCGTCGAGAGCCAAGCAAGCGTTCGTCCACTTTGCTCGCGCATCGTCGACAGACGCGAGGCGCGTATGCTCTTCTTCGTGCTCCGACTCTGCACACAGGGTGATGCACCGCGTAAAGAGAACCCATAGTCGACAGCGGAGGATGACGGCTAGGCACCCAGTCTGCTGGGCCGGTGTCAATTTCGCATTTTCGACTTGCGCTTGGAGCGCCACCAACTCTGCCATTGTCGGCAGTTCCAGTGACGAGTACCTGGCAAAGTAGTTTTGATCTTCCCCAAGGTAGCCCACGGCGACGTGAGTGGCAGCCAAGACGCGCGTGATCCTTCCCTGTAGGCCAACCGCTTTGGAGGAACGAAGGGCTAACGCGGCCATCTCAGCTGCTGGCGGGTTGAGACTGTCGGACCACGACTCGTTCAGCCCTACAAAGGTCGCTGCAAAGAGGAGGACCTGCGGTGCGTGGATGTCGGTGGGTTTGAGGAAGAGGTCGGCACGGCATGACCGCACGAATGTATAGAGAGGATCGGATAGTGGGTGCGGAATCACGTTGAACTCTGCCGCAGCGAGGTACTGAACGGCTTCGAGATAGAGTAGCGATGCCGATGCTCCTCCCACGCTCTGCCGCAAGCGTCGGAGCTCCATTAGGGGCGGAGTGAATGGGACCCATAAGGGGACGCGCTCAGAGCACCTAGACGTTAGTCATCACTCACGCGCACGGCCACTGTGCAAGTTGCACTTACCAAGCTGCTGCCTGCTGCGCAAGCTCCTCGGACACGAGGTCGTCGAGGATCGAATCGGGCGGGGGGTCGCGGATGGGTGGAGGTTGATACGATTCTAGGGCCTGGCGATGGAATTCGCGCATGAGGCTGATGGGAAGGAAGCGGGGAAAGTAGCCCTCGTACTCGTCGAGACTGCGCGGATGGGTCATGAAGGGGTTGCTGGCCTTGCCGTTCGGGGTCGTCTCGTCGCCACCGTTTGATACCGAGGATGGAGTAAGCGTGTGGAGGTGAGCATAGCGATATGTGCCGTCAAGTACGCAGACGGATTTCAAGCGGCGACATCGGGCACAGGCATCGCTGGGGGCAAGGGGAACGCCACCCTCTAGCCTCTGCGAGCTTGTTGGGAGTTCGCATCGACGTTTCCCTCGCTTGCAGGCGGTGCAAGTCCGGGCAGCATGAGAGCGGGGCATGGGGTTGGGTGGAGATGAATAGTGGTGGTTTGGATGTGGTTGATGACTGTGTAGATTGTGGTGTGATGCGTGTGGTGTTGGGTGGGGTGGGCGCACAGGGGGGAAGGCAGACAAGGAGGCGGTTCAAATGGGCGGATTACGCCGGCCCGACAACTAGGAAAGGGCAAGGCGAGGGGCGGAGGCGGAGGCGGAACGGCCTGGCAGATTGCGGAAGGGGTAAAGGTACTCCCAATTACAATCAAGTAATGCTGCCTATGCGAGCAGGTCGCGTTTCCAGTCAGCCAACGAGAATCACTTTGATTGAATGGGTAAGTGTAGGAGGAGGGTAGGAAGGGGTGGCGAGCAAGGGACTATGGATGATGATGGAAGAATGTACGGTGATGAAAGCTACTTGGTGGCCATGAGAGCGGGCCGGAGGTGGGGCCCGGACGGACGGGGGAGACCCGGGCTGTATATCGACTGTCAGACCCAAGGCAAAGTCTTTTCAATGTGCTTGGCGGTGAGCTAATCAAGGCCATTAGAGCGGGCAGGAGCGGATTAGAGCGGAAGTGGGGCACCACAACGAGCGGAAGTACGCGGAAGTATTTTCTACTGACAGAAATGAGATGATGTAATTAACAGCCGCCGTTGAGCGTTCCTTAAATTTCCGGAAAAAGCTATGAGTCTTTGTCCGACTGGCTACTAGCCTAATAGCTCCAATAGCCCTTATAGCTCCAATAGCCCTCATAGCTCCAATAGCCCCAATGGCCCTGGCCAATCACAAACTCCAAGCACCTCAATCAGTCCTTCCGCCACGTGGGCGCTTTCCGCTCCGGAGCAAGCGAATGCATACGAATCCCCCTCACGACCCTTGTAATGATTGTAATGAACAAGTTGTAATGAATTAGGGCATCTCGCGCACCTTGAGGCATGCACATGTATTCATCTCTCCCCCGCTCAACTCGACAGCTCGAAACACCTTGTGTCTCTCTCACTCTACTCATAACTCACTCTCTCTCACCCACGTCCATTCACCACACTCATGGCCCATCTCCCCCTTGCCTGACACCCTTTACCGCACCAGCAACAGTCCACTGGCTCCACTACCTTGCTCCCGTCATGCCCCGCGCATCCAGCTCCCGTTCCCATGCGGCCCGCACATGTATCGCATGCAAGCGCGGCAAGCGGCGATGTGAGCTCCCATCGACATCCCAACGTGTCGAAGGCGGTGTCACCCTCATGCTCGAGGATAGCTGCACTCGATGCCGCCGTTTGCAGGCCCCATGCATACTCGATGCAACTTACCGCTACGCACACCTCCATACCCTCACCATCGCCCCTACCCCACCAGCTCCGATAACGGACGAGTCCACAGTGCCGGTCAAGGTGGACCTGTACACACACCCAAAAAGTGTTGACGACTACCAGCAATTCTTCCCTCGCTACCTCCCCTTCACGCTCATGAACGACTTCTACGTCCACACTGCCGCAAAGCTCCCCAAGCATCCCTGTCTCATGGACACGCCAGATGTTGAATTCGATTCTCTCGTCAGCGACGAGCACGCCAAGCTTGCTTCAGAATGGTGCGCCCTCCTCGCCGTGCGTTTTATCTGACCCTTAGGGCTGAAGAACATGTTACATGGTGGCTTCCATTTACGCCATCGATCGCCCAAGTGCGGGAGCTTCGCCGCGCTGGCGATACATCGAGCACTCTCCTCTTCCTCGAAGCAGCCCAGTGCGACCTGGCACTCCAGCATGCTGCCTTCCCTGTGTCCCCAGCAAACGCTGATAAGGTGGCAACATGGGCAGCGCGGTACTGCCAGCAGCTCCTTGCCAACCCAACAGGCCAATACGTCACAGCCGCGTTCCTGCTCGCGGCCTGGTTCCTGCCGCTACTGCCAGACAACAGCGTCTTCCGTGAGCTGGCAACCTATGCTCTCCGCTCGTGCGAGGGCGATACATTCGAATCTCGCATCAGCCGCGTCTGCGCTTCTGCTCTTCTGGGAGGCGCACTGCTAGACAATGACGAATCTTTCTGCGACCAAAGCGCGGCCCTTCAATTACCATCTGTTGCAGAACTGGACGCGCTTGCAACAGAAATAGAAACCGCGACGACTCTCACCAACCGGCAGAAGGCGGCGTGCCACGGTATCATCCTACGGTGTCATTCGTGGATTGTGATGAAGAAGTGTCTCATCGATGTGCGCGACGCTCAGTTAAGCGACGAGTCCGAACCTAGGCAGCTATCACGAATAGACGACGCGCGGATCGAGTTCACGAACGCGAACAGAGGCCTCTGTAACCGCCGCCGCGCAGTTCTCTCGACATCACATCTCGCAGCCTGGCTCGAATTTGAGAGCTGTGCTCTCGATCTTCTCATCTCGGGAATGCTCCTCCACTTTACGCTCGGAGACAACTTTACTCCACAGTCCTTCTACGATGTTTCGACATGCAGGGCTGGCAGCGAGGCGCTACAGACGTTCGTAAGAGTCCACGGACCAATCAATGCCGAGTCTACCGAGTGCTTGCTGGCGGCTCTCGCCAACCTGCCGACCAAGGATGTACTTTACCCAACGACCCTGACATTCGCCTACGCGATGCGTGGTGTGATCATGGCTCTCGAGATCCACGCAACATCGTTCAAGCTATGGCGCGAGCCACCGCCCCGCGAGCCCGTGTGGAACCTCCTCCTGCGCACCGCCGATGATACTCTGCGCCGGCTCAAGGGCGGTGGCGGGCAGGTTGCCGCGTACCTTGTGATCGCATCTGTTCGCGCAGCGCGTGAGACTATACGTCGATGGCGCGCCGAGCTTGTTAGCCGCCCCTTCAAACCCAAACAACTAGAAAACAACACAAACACAAATCGGTTCCCACACTCACGCGATGCTTTGGCACCTGCAGCAGCCAACGCCGCGGCAGCAAACGGTACCAGTACCAGTACCAGTACCAGTCCGCCACAACCCACTAGCCTCGCCAATGGCTTTGAGCCTGACGCGGGCTTTGAGTCGCAGGGATTTGACCCCATGGTTGCGTCTTTCGCTGCGTGGATTGCGGGCATCAACTGGAATCAATTCGTCATGCCAGAGTAATTCCAGCAGCATGTGCAAGCGAACTCGGCCTGTGAAACCCACTCAACGATGTCGCGCCGTGTACCTCCGCAGGCAATGTACATCCCACTATCTATTAGCACCATGTCACTATATATGCATCCATCTCAGTACGCGTCAAACGTACATACGTTACTGAGCAGTTTCAACATTTACCGCCAACGATCCAGGCCAAAATGCTTGTCCATGCCGACGCCTTCCCCCCTCCGACCCTCCTGTTAGGTCACTCAAGTGAGCTGCCTGTCAGGACAGTCACTCAAAATCTCATCCAAGGTCTCGTCGCCTGCTCATCCAAGATGGTGGATTTTGAATTCCCAAAAAAGAGAACACTGGACGAGTTAGGAATCGAACCAAAGACCTTTCCAAATCCACATTGAAGTCTTGATGACATCATGCGAATGGAACGCTCTACCAACTGAGCTACACGCCCTGATGTGATTACACGTTTTTCTGTTTCCAGGTATATTTGAAGTAACGTTACGGAGATATTCTTTTCTCCGTCTATCTCGGCCCGATCGGCAGAACGCCATTCGGATCCGAACCAACTCGATCCCCACCATCATACCTCGCAGCCGGTCTTAACATTACTCGCATCCTCGGTGCCGCCGACGACAGCGGGGTCCGCAACACATTCGTGGCACTTATTTATTATCAGCTGAACTCTGATTCTCGCGGCATCACCATTTTACGATCTGCCCCGTCAGGCCCCATCCCCACGACCCACCACGTCAGCCTCCATCTGTTCTGTCTCCCCGCCCTCCGGCATCCTCGACATCACCGTAATCCCGCGCCTTCCTCCACAACACCATGATCACCATCGAGCAGGTAGTAGCCGCAGCTCCGCCCGAAGTTCGTGAGACGCTCGACGACAGCACCGTCGCCTACCTGGACACAGTGGTAGCTGGAAAGCAATCTCCCGAGGACGTGCGCAAAGCGCTCGAGCCGTTCCTTGGCATGGAACCACGCGACCTGGACACCATGTTCAAGCGACTTACTCTAGGATCTGCGCCCGAAGCAAAGGACAATGACGCCAATAACTACGGCGCCAACTTGCGAAGCCTACTGCAGCCATCAGGAGCAACGTCAGCAGAGTCTTCCCGCCCCTCCACACCGAGCAAGAAGAAGCGGAAAGAGAAGACGCTGGGCAAGCCCGTCGTCAACGCATATTCGCAGCAGAGCCGGTTCCATGCTGCCACGGTCACGACGCTGAGCAAGGAGGTCGACCTGCGCGACGTCAATGTCACGATTGGCGATGCCGACCTGTTGGTCGATGCACGGCTCTGGCTCAAGGCCGGGGTGCACTATGGTATGGTGGGACGTAATGGCACTGGCAAGAGTACCTTGCTGAGTGTCATCGGGGACAAAAGCCTCGTGGGCTTCCCGGAGAACATCCGGACACTGTATGTCGCGCAACTCGACGTGTTCGACACTGATATCGACGTTCTCGAGGCGGTTTTGCAGGCCGACACAGAGCGGCAGAAGCGTGTGGAAGATGTGCGTGCTCTCGAGGCTTCAGGAGAGGACGAGGCCGCCCTCACGGCTGCAGTGGACGCACACATCTCCCGGATTGCGCGTGAGCGTGTCGACGACGCGCAGAAGAAGGCGACGTTGCGGTCGGGCAAACGCGGCAAGATCGCTCGCGGCGCTGCTCTCAAGGCTGAGCAGACTATGCTCGCAACCGTCCGCGACGAGGTCTACGGCTCGCCTGCGGGTGCGGTGTCTGAAGTCGCCGCAAAAGTGATTGGCGCACTGTATGCCGAGCTCGACAAGATGGACGCGCACAGCGCCGAAGCGCGGGCACGGGCGATCCTCTCGGGCCTTGGCGTCGACGAGGATATGCAGGACGGCCCGGTCTCTGATCTCTCTGGTGGATGGCGCATGCGCGTGGCCATCGCCAAGGCGATGTTTGTCGAGCCCGACCTCCTCCTCCTCGACGAGTGCACGAACCACTTGGACCTCGCGGCCATCGCCTGGCTCGAGAACTATCTGACAACGCTGGAGGACATCACGATCGTGTGTGTGTCGCACGACCGCGACTTCCTCAACGGCGTGTCGCAGGAGATCATCCGGCTAAAGGACAAGCATCTCACCTACCATCCCGGCAACTATGACGAGTACGAGCAGGCCGAAGACGAGCTGCGGCGGAAGCGGGAGCGACAGTATGCGGCGCTTGAGCGTCGGCGTGAGCATGTGCAGAAGAGCATTGACCGGTTCAAGAAGCACGCAAACAAGAGCGGTGACGACAAGGTGCACGGCCAGATGGCGAGCCGGCAGAAGAAGCTCGAGCGCATGGCAGGTATCGACAAGACCGAGGACGGCAAGCGGTTCAAGGTTTCGTACTGGGCGGGCTTTCACGACACTATGAGGCCCGAGATTGAGCTCATCAAGGCTGAGAAGGACGTCGACTTGAGCATCCCGAACCCCGAGAAGATCAGAGGGACGGGGCCCCTCGTCGCCTTGCATTCGGTCTCGTTCTCGTACCCGAGCAAGAAGCGGCGTGTGCTCAAGAGCATCTCTCTGAGCATTATGCCCGGCGACCACATTGCACTCGTGGGCCTGAACGGGTGCGGCAAGTCGACGCTAGTGCAGATCCTGTGTGGTGCACTCGCGCCCACGCATGGGCGCGCCGAGATCTCCCCCCGCCTCCGCATTGGCCACTACACGCAACACTTTGTCGACGAGCTTAGCAACGTCTCAGAGACAGGGCTTGCACTGCTGTACAAGCAAGCGTACAAGGCGTTCAACGCCGACACGGGTGCCGAGCCGCCCAGGGAGAACGACCTGCGCCGTTGGCTCGGGTCGTTCGAGATCTCCCATCAACTCGCCATGCGCCCAGCCAACACGCTGAGTGGTGGGCAACGGGCTCGCCTCGCCATGGCTCTCATGCTGTACGACCGGCCGCACATGCTCCTCCTCGACGAAATCACAAACCATCTTGACATGTACGCGGTACAGGGACTCATTGCCGCACTGAACGAGTACGAGGGCACCGTCGTGATTGTCACTCACGACCGACACTTTGTGCGCGAGTGCGCCGACGACGTGTATGCGCTCGAAGACGGGCGTCTGCGTCTCCTCGACGACGGTATCGACGAGTATGTCGAGCAGTTTGCAGACCTGTAATGTAGCATAGACATGTACATGTATTATCCCGACCATTAGCTGTCTACTCGCCCAGGAGGAACGGGAGTGCTTTCTCGAGTAGGGCGTCTGGCGCCTCCTCGGGGATGTAATGCCCGCACGGTAGGGTGCTGCCGCGCACGTCGGCCGCGACGCGACGCCACTCGGCCAATGGATCAAAGCACCTCTCGACGACGCCTGCTCCCCCCCAGAGGACGAGAAGCGGGGCCTGGACTTTCCTCCCCTCCTCGCGGTCAGCGCGATCGTGCTCGAGGTCGATGGACGCGGCAGCGCGGTAGTCTTCACACACTCCCGTCGCCCACCCCTCGAGCCTGGCGCAGCGGAGATACTCGGCCGCCGCCGCTTGGTCGAACGGGTTCTCGCCCGCAAACTTGACCATGCAGGCACTGAGGAACGTCTCCGGGCTGCTGGTGATGAATGTCTCGGGCATCGGGCTGGGCTGGATAAGGAAGAACCAGTGCCAGTACTTGCGGGCGAACGTCTCGTCCGTGCCCTCGTACATTGCGAGCGTGGGTGCAATGTCTAACACGACCACGCGGTCCAGAACGGAGGGGTGGTCGACAGCTAGACGGTGGGCGACGCGCGCACCCCGGTCGTGGGCGAGGATGCTGAACCGGTCGAATCCGAGGTGGCGCATGAGGTCTACGTTGTCGGCGGCCATGACGCGCTTGCTGTGGTTCGAGTGGTCGGCCACGGCCGGTGGCTTTGAGCTGTCGCCGTAGCCTCGCAGGTCGGGGAGGACGAGCGTAAAGTGTTGGCTGAGGGCGGGGACAACCTTGTGCCAGATTACATGGGTTTGGGGGTGGCCGTGGAGGAGGAGGAGAGGGGGTTTACCGGAGGCAGAGACGCGGTACGCAATGTCGACGCCGTTGACGTGCGCGAAGCGCTTCTCGAGGCCATCGAGGCCAGCTAGCATGGTGAGTGGGTGGGAGGTGTGACTGGATGAGTGAGTGTTGTGAACGCGCCCTGATAATCATAACCACAATGGCAAAGTCACCGGCTACTTCACCATAGCCGTTATCTACATGTCACTGCCGACCCGGCGAATTGATGTCAGGCAATCGTCTGCATGGCAAAGCCTCCATAGGGAAATTATCTGCAAAAGTCCATGCATCTGTACTGCACTAATTTAATCTGCCTGGATCGAGTCTACTTGTCCGGGACGAGTTCGAACACGGCCTTCTCACCGCTAAGCGGCTTGAGCTTCACGCCATCGACGACAGCCTCACCGCGCTGTGCGACCATAATGCCGCCCAGGAGTGCAAATCCCTCGGCTGTGACACGCTCGAGTCCTCCAGGCAGCAGGCGGACGGGGTTGGGCTCGAGCGGGTGTTGCGAGAGGTACTCGTCAAAGGCGACGGCGAACGCACGCGCAGTAGGGTCGGCAGGGATCACAGGCCCGCCGTACCCAAAGTCGTGGCCGAGGCCCTCCCACACTGCACCGTAGATGGGCGGAATGCGGAGGTCGGCGGGGAAGCCGCCACCCTGGGGACTGCGGAAGATGGCCATCCGTCCGTTGTCGGCGAGGGTCGAGTTGACGCCCACCGCCGTCTCGCCCTCTGAGATGCAGTCCATGGCGTAGGTCACGCCTTCTGGAGCTAGGGCGCGCACAGCCTCAGGCCACGCGGTGTCGCGGTAGTCCACGACGTGGTCGGCCCCGTAAGGTGGGGACGCGAGGAACTCTGCGTGCTTTGGGCTGGCGACGGCAATGATCTTCGCCTTTGGGAGAGCGCGGCGCGCCAACTGGAGAGTGTACATGCCCAGGCTGGTTGAGCCGGCATAGACCAGCACGACCGGGTTTTCGGTGGGGACAGGGGCGGGAGAGGCGGGTTTGATGCTCGGCGTAGGGAAGTTGGCTGGCAGGGGGAGGCCGAGACGGTAGAACAGGCCCTGGGCGGCGGTGAGGCCACACATGCTTACAGCTGCTGCGTCGCGGAGGCTCATGGAGTTGGGGACCGACCAGAGGAGGTCGGAGTCAGAAAGAACATAGTCGGCAAAAGCCCCAGGGCGTTCGTTGCTTGAGCAGGCGCCTTGTTGGAAACCAGCGACGCGGTCGCCAACCTTCCTGTCTTTCACCCCCTCACCCACGGCTGCGACGACGCCGGCAAAGTCCGTGCCGATCACTCGGTCGGACTCGGCAATTGGGAGTTGCACGTAGATGGTGTCAATGGGGTTGAGGGCGATGGCGTGCACCTTCACGAGCACCTCGCTTGGTCCCGGGTTGGGAGTTGGGACCGTCTTGAGGGCCACAGACTTGGTGGATGGCGTGAGGACCAGGGCATTCATCGTTGCTGGGGGCGACATTGTGGCTTGATGGTGTTTGCTTGTATGCTGTCGTGGAGCTGTCCGAGTGTTCAGTGTCGAGGAGTGACTTGGAAGTTGAGATTGCGTTGATCAGACGATCACTACGGCCTTTTATGTCTCCCACCGCGCCAGTCAGTGTGGATGCCCACCTGGCGATTAGCAAAGGATGAGCAAGCCGTCTGTTGCGTCAGATATCGCTAATGAGGTATCGCTTGCTGAGACATGCTCAGGCTTCAATGAGGTCAGATGTCTGAATCAAGCTCTGGTGCGGAACGCGGAACACTGGTGGATGACTGATGATCATGACGGCGTGCCGATTTCGGCACGCCTCGGTCTGCTACTCTCGGCCACCTTTCCGTGCCGACCCGTGCCTACCCGGTAAGCGACTTGGCTTGGTGATTGATGCATGCACTGCAGTGAAGAAAGATGAAACTCAGACAGTGTTGACGACGATGGCTATGACCAAGCTTAAGATGCGGCGAGGTCAGCGTAGTGAGCCTCGGTTACGTTTGGGTGTGCACGCAGCCGGCTCTTGAGACAGTTCTCGCCGTACAGGCTGTGGATTGGATTGTTGGGGTCCTGCGACACTCCAGGTGCGGCTAGGCCCTTTGGCATACGAACGAGTGGGAGACGTGCGTCGAGGGCTGGGTTGAAGAAGAACGGGATGCTGACTCGATCTCCGTCCTTTGGTGCCAGGACGCGGTGCGTCGTCGCCTTGAGATACCCCTGTCTTAGCTACGATACTGGCTGGACTCACCTGCGTGGCATACTCGAGCATCTCGCCAATGTTGACCACCAGTGCACCAGGAACAGGCGGCGCATCGATCCAAGAGCCCTTGTGCTCCACTTGGAGGCCCGCCTTGCCGTCCTCGATCCAGAGGAGAGTGAGCACGCCCGCGTCTTTGTGGCTCCCGACGCCCTGGTCCGTCCCCTCACTCTCAGGATAACGGATGATCTTGAGGAGAGTGAACGGTTCACCGAACGAGGTGTCGAAGAAATCAGCCTTCTCTCCAAGGGCCTCCGCCCAGGTGCGTAAGAGCCTGGATGCGACAGAGGTTAGGAACGCCGTCCATTCGTCAACGACAGGTCGAAGGGCAGGTAACGCCGTTGGCCATTGATTGGGGCCCACCAGTCGTGCAAAGGGTGGCTGCCCTTCCCTCTCTTCTGGTGTGAGTGCCCGGCCCTCGGGACAGATGTCGATCTGCTCGCGCCAGTCGACAGCGCCGAGCGTGTGCTCGCCGCCTAGTCGCGTGTATCCCCGGAAATGGGGAGAATGGGTGTTCTCGATCTCCAGCTTGTCTTCCTCTGGAAGCGCGAAGAAGGCGCGCGACGCCGACAACATGCGCTCCTCGAGTTCAGCCGGAATACCAGTACCAGTGAGGTAGAAGAAGCCGACTTCGTGGGTTGCACGGCAGAGGGCTTCTCGGAAGGATGCGGCGGCTTCAGGACCTGCATCGAGCTGCGAGAGGTCAAGAATCGGAAGGGACTCAAGCATAACGGCGGAGCTGGTCAGACGAGGAGACGATTGGAACGTTCAGACGGCGCGAGGGAAGGGAAGGGGGTGCTGAGTCGCGTCGGGAGTGGGCAACCGTGACCTTTGGTTATTGTGCTGAGGAATGGCGTCATAGCCGGCGACACCCGCCTAGGCGAAGTAAATGGTTGTTGCTGTGAGAGGAGAGATCCCAAAGCCTGCGCAGACAGGAGGCGCCTCAGGGCCTAGGTAGCAGCAAAAGAACGATTCGTGCCAGAGCACTTAGTACTGACGCTTGTGTGGATTGAACACACGACCGAACGAATTGCACTTCAAGAGCTTCACTCGCTCGCTCTCCCACTGAGCTAAAGCGTCTTCGGAGTTCTTGCAATTCTAGGAGCTCCTTAATGTGATTCAAACCGCCCAGATGGATCCTATGGCGGTGCTCGTACCCCACTCGTACCGGTACTGAGGTAGCTTGCAGTGGTCCAAGCTGTAAACGCCTAGCGGCTGGGAACGGCACCACTGCACACACACACACACACACACACACACGCACCCACCACACACCCTGGTTGTTCCACTGTGGCCTCTTCCCGAGGTCATGTCGCCTCGCTTCTTGGCCCCTGCTACCCGAGAAGTGCGGATGTCTGAGAGAATGAGAAGGGATAGATACGGTGTTCATCTGTTTCCAGAAGCGGGCCTGAACCTATTCCGAGCCCTTGATAGAGCTTCGCCAGGTCCTGGGTGACCTTATCGGGGACTTGATGGCCCCATGCAATCCTGGAGAGCGACGGCACGGAACGAGACAGAAGCGCTAACCCTATGGGCCCCACCGTGCACCATCTGTGTACCCTCAGTCTCGGATCCAACCTTGCAATAGGATCTGGTCAGCCCCAGACAGATCGGGGGAGCATGTTTCGCCAGTGAAAAAGTCCATCTACGTGGCCCCGGCGAGCCCCGCATGCCGCTCGCCACACGCGGTGCCAAGGAACTGGGTCATGCGGAAACGTGAATCCCAGCACTTCCGAGCGATGTCACACATGGGCCAGACGTCTCCTGCGGCCCTGGTCTCGTTGTGCTCTGCGATCCGAGTTGGCACCAGCCACTGCGAGATCTCGTCCCCAGATTGCTAGTAAGCGCTCAGCCCCACCGAGCTCCACACCTCGTGGGACTGGCGGACCACGGCGCACCATGCACAACGTGTGGTCGTACGGTGGTTGCCGACTCGGTGGGCGACTTGGGTTGTGAAAGGCTGCGGAGCACCATGCGTGGTAAGCGCTCCGGAACTTGATTCTCCTCGAAATCTCCACGTGCCCCGCAATCTCATGTGGGAGTCTCCGAGACGGCTTCTGGTTTGGCAGAGCGGGGGGGGTTTAAGGGGCTGCTGACTGACATTGGCAGCAAGAGGTGGAGTTGATCCAAAGCCAAACCTCGTGCCTTGGACGATTGCTTTTCCGCATGTAGGGGTCATGCATGAGTGCTGTTGAAGAGCAAGCCGTGCGCGTGCGAGCCGAGATGCGGCCGTGCTGGCTACGGCTACGGCCGCATCGATCGACAGACCGGAGCCTTGGGCGTGACGAGATGGGTGGCGACATAGGCGGAGAGGCCGAAAGATTAGCAAGGAACACATGTGGCGGACGCTGCCCGCCCATGTGGTGCCAAAAGCCGGCCGGGCCGTTCTCCAGTTGTCCCGGATGCCTCGAGCCTTGGGCCTGACAGCCGTCTTTTTTTCCGCTCGCGCGAGACAGTGCAGGGCGCGGCGGTCGAACCCGAAGCCGGTCTGGAATAACGTTTGTTGATGTGCTCTGCCCCGATACGGCTCCACCCGGGGACACCTGGGGATTACGCCGCCCAGCTCTGCCTAGCAGCTGGCCAGCGTGAGACCAAGTGGCAACTGCCGACATGTGGACACAGCACCTCATCAGCCGCTCATTACTCGTCAGGGCAGTGGACCGCATGGTGCACAGCTGACCCTGACAGTGCCTGAAACGTGCCTGCAAGCATGCCGACCTCGCCAGATAATACCATCATCTTTGATTGCAATTGCCGTATCGCGTGCATGTGAGGTCCGGATGATGTACCCAAGTCACAAGAGCAGTGGTGCGCGGCCGGATCTGGGATGAATTGCCGATAGGAGAAACAATCATTCTCCCGCCCAGTCCGCAAGGGCGACTTGCACTCTCTCGGGCTAGTGGCACCAGCAAGTGTTCCACATGGTCGCATGACCGTGCCTTGTTCACCGCGCGGGGGTCCAGGTGCTGGCGGCATGGGCACCAGGCCCCACGCTGGCGTCGATAGAGTTGATTCGGGCTGGCGAGGTGGAGAGAGAGAGTGGGGTCGGATGGCAAGGCTCTTCGTCGCAGTTAAGTAGTCGCAAAGACGTCTTGTTTCTCCCCATCTCGAGGCCTCTTTCACAGTGAGTTAATACCCTCTCTCCAAGGCTGACTGTAGGTCATGGCTGGCATCAACCACACCGACATTATTCCGGCGGCGCTCGGGCAGACCGAGAAGCACGATGTTGCCATGGCCATGCGCCATGGTTCGATCAGCTCTGAGAAGAAGCACGAGGAAGGTGTCGCCCAAGTCTCGTCTGCCAGCGAACACCTTGACCCCGATGACCCTCACTATGGCGACGAATTCCCCACAGAGGACGAAGTCGCCCACCTCGACCGCGTCCCAGACCGCGTCCCCTGGTCGACCTACATGGTTGCATACATTGAGCTCGCGGAGCGCTTCTCGTAAGCTTCCAGAACCATTCCCCGCTGATCGCCTAGTTACTACGGATGCACCGTGGTGTTCACAAACTTCATCCAGCACCCGCTGCCACCTGGATCCAAGACCGGAGCCGGAAAGGAGGAGTTCCAGTCGGGAGCCCTCGGCATGGGTCAGCGTGCCTCCACCGGTCTTACTACTTTCAACACATTCTGGGTCTACGTGACTCCTCTCTTCGGTGCCTACCTTGCAGACAAGTACTGGGGTCGCTACAAGACTGTCTGTGTCGCTGTCTTTGTCGCCTTGATCGGCCACATCATCCTCATCATCTCGGCCATTCCATCAGTGATTACCAACAAGGGAGGTTCCGTTGCCTGCTTCATCATCGCTATTATTATCATGGGAGCTGGAACCGGTGCTTTCAAGAGTAACATCTCGCCTCTTGTCGCCGAGCAGTACCGCAAGACCAAGATGTTTATCCGCACCGACAAGCATGGCAAGCGCGTGATCGTCGACCCTACGCTCACGACCTCGCGCACTTACATGGTGAGCTTTGCCTGTCCCTGTATTGAAACTCGGGCTGACGGGTAGTACTTCTACTTCTTTATCAATGTCGGTGCTCTAGTTGGCCAGATCGGCATGGTCTACGCCGAGAAGTACGTCGGCTTCTGGCTCTCGTACCTCCTCCCGACAATCGTCTTCGTGACGACTCCTCTCGTCCTCTGGTTCGGCTACAACCACTACGTCAAGGCGCCTCCTGAGGGTTCGGTTCTTGCTGGCGCTTTCCACATCTTCAAGTACGCTTGCAAGGGCTCGTGGACTTGGAACCCGGTCAAGCTGCTTAAGCGCATGGGCTCCCAGACCTTCTGGGACCGTGCCAAGCCCTCGCACGTCGAGTCTCGTGGTGAAAGCATCCCCAGCTGGATGACCTTTGACGACAAGTGGGTCGACGAGGTCCGCCGTGGTTTCAAGGCTTGCGCCGTCTTCCTGTGGTACCCCATCTTCTGGCTGTGCTACAACCAGATCAACAACAACCTCACCTCGCAGGCTGCCACCATGGAGCTGCATGGCCTCCCCAACGACGTTCTCTCCAACCTCAACCCCTTCTCCCTCCTCATTCTTATCCCCATCTGCGACCTCCTCATCTACCCCGCCCTCCGTAAGCGCGGCATCCGGTTCACCCCCATCAAGAAGATCGCCTGTGGTTTCTTCTCCGGCTCGGCTGCCATGATCTGGGCCGCCGTCCTCCAGAGCTACATCTACAAGACCAACCCCTGTGGCAACAACGCCGCGACTTGTGTCGACGAGGCCGGCAAGCCACTTGTCTCGCCCCTCAACGTCTGGTGCCAGACCGGCTCGTACGTCCTCATCGCCCTCTCCGAGGTGTTCGCGTCCATCACTGGTCTCGAGTACGCTTTCACAAAGGCACCGAAGAACATGCGCTCGTTGGTTATGTCCGTCTTCCTCTTCATGTCGGCGTTCTCATCTGCGCTCGGCCAGGCGTTTGTCGCGCTCTCCAACGACCCTCTCCTCGTCTGGAACTATGGCTCGATGGCCTGCCTTGCGTTCGTGGCTGGCCTTGGCTTCTGGTTCACCCACCGCCACATGGACGCTGAAGAGGACGACCTCAACGCGCTCGACTCTGGCGCTGTCGACAAGAACAACCGCCGCGAGTCGGTCTACTAGACCAACAGGACAGTCCTTGGGTGGCAGCAGTGAATGTTGGCAGTGGGTGGTCAGTAGTAAAGTAGTAATAGTAGTGAAACGGAGTACGATGGGTACGATGCTATTGTCATGGATCGACAGCTGCAGACGGAGTGGAGCGTACTCGCAACGCCTCTGTGCACTATCAGTTTTGAGATGAGAGCCAAGTTGCTGGTGAGAGAGTCACGTGAAACAGTCACGTGAGTGTATCGTGATTTGTGTCGGAGATAGCCGGACCACCACTTGGCTGAGTGGGTGTGGCGATCCTAGATAGTGGCGAGGGGCGCTTGCGTGGCAGTTGCTCACCTTGGCTCTATTCTGCAAGCGTCGTGCCGTAGGCTCAAACTTGGTTGCAGTGGGGAAAGAGCGTATGCATGAAAGAGTACTAAGACAATGCGCTTTTGTACGCGACTGCCTGTGACAAAAGAAGCATCGTAGGATGCGCACGCGCCGCTAGCTGCACTTGCAGTGGTGGCGGTGCCATAAGAGGCAAAAGAAGCATATGAGGATACCCTACTTGTAACCCTCCCACAAGCCACCACCAGCCAGACCAACCTCTATGCACGTACCCCGTTAACCCCTGAGTCACGTGACAGACCACCACGTGAGGCTGGCCACGTGAGCCCGCCACCTTCCGTATGACCGTGTCTCCGCGCTACCGCGTCGCGCTCCTCCCTGTAGTTATCTGACGCCGTCCGTGGTAGCGTGATGATGCAACAGTCTCATTCCTCCGCCCTGACCAAGGGTACTACACTACTCGACTTGGCCGGGGATCTCGGTGATACCCCCCTGTGGCGGCCTGAACCTCAGCAATATCCACGGCAGCCTGACGCGCCGTTGGTTTTACTCCCGCTACCCCATTGTTTTTAAGGCGCATTCCACATTCCAGCCATGTATCTACTTGACCTCTTCCCTCGAGCTTTACAGCGTGGACGCAGCTCGGGGATGACAAAGTGGCTGAGCTCGGCCATGTAAGAATGACGACGGTGCTCGGGCTTACGTGATGTTTGTGTCATCGCTTCCGCCGCTTACTTCCAGCGACGTGCAGCACATGGTACATATAGGGCCAAGGTGGATGCCCACTGACCAGTTTACCTACGCAGAATGTACACAGGCGCCGCCATCACCCAGCCCGACCCGGCCAGCCGGCACCTCGAGCTGGCCACCCTCCCCCTCCTCCCCGAAGAGGACAGCTACGTTGTCGCAGTGCGCGCAGCCGCAGCCTGTCGCGACGAGCTAGGCTGGGAGCTAATCGACCCCCAGTTCTTCACGGAGCGGCGGCAACGCGTCCCCGGCCCCGAGGGTGCGGGCGTGGTCCTCTCCGCGCCCCCGAACGCCACCTTCAAGGCAGGCGACGAAATCATGTGGTCCCTCGACGCCTGGGCGGCCGGCAGCATGCGGGAGTACACGACCGTGCCCGTGTCCGCGGCCGCCCGCCGCCCCAACCTGTCCTGGGCCGAGGCGGCTGCGGTACCCCTCTCCGCACAAACGGCGTGGCAGGGCCTGTTCGAGCAGGGCGGCCTGCGCCCCGTGTTTGACGGTAATGCGAACAAGGGTAAACGGGTGCTGGTGACCGGCGCCAGTGGGAGTGTGGGGAGCTGGGCACTGCGCCTTGGCGCCGCGGCAGGCGCGTATATGATCGGCGTGGGCAGTGGGCAGCGGGCTGATGAGATGCGCAGCGCTGGCGCAGCAGAGGTTGTAGACTATAGCCGCGGCGGCGTGGCCGAGTGGGCGCAGAAGAACCAGGTCGACCTCGTCCTCGACTGTGCGGGCCGCGACCACGAGGCGTTGTGGACCGCCGTCAAGGACGGGGGAACGTTCCTCTCCATCGTGTGAGTGGAATGCGGCTCGCTGACACTCCTGGCACGGCTGACACCAGGTCCGAGCACGATCCGGCGGCGACGCAACCGAGCGGCAAAAAAGCCACGGCCAAGTGGTATCTCGTGCGCACGCGGGGACCGGAGCTGGCGCGCGTTGCCGATCTCATCGATGAGCGCGGCTGGCGGCCCGCGATTGACAGCGTGCACCCCTTCGCCAAGTTCCAGGACGCGTACGACCGCGTCGACGGCGCCGCGGCGGGCAAGGTCATTGTCACCGTTTCGGAGGATCCGTAGGCAATACCGGGCCAGTGACATGCTCGTATCTGGCAAAGGTGATAAAAATATGCATCTGTGGGTTGGGCTGCATTCAGTACACGCACTGTCTAGTACACGCGTCGCCTGTCGACTGCCGAGATCTCAGAGCCTGGGTCTCGCAAGCGCAGTATGCAAACGCCGCTCTACTACGGCCACCCGCTCTCCATGGTCTCTATCGCAGCGCGCTCGGGCCCAAGCTCGTCGCGGAGCTCGGCAAGCGTCATGAGCGTCAGTCTGCGCAGTGCTTGCTCGGGATCGCAGTCTCCCATTCCCACGCCGGCCAACGTGTTCCTACACTTCTGGCGGAAGACCCTTACCACACCCATAGTTTAAGGGGCCCTGCGAGCAGAGTTGAGCTAAGAACCTTTGGCCCAGGGAACTAGCTGAACTACCCAACCAGACTACTACTTGTAAGCCATCAGCCTCACTGAATCTACTGTACGATACAGCACTAGAGCAACTTGAGTCACTCTACGTGGCCGGTGATGGCGATGTCAACTGGCATTGGGGGTTTTCCCACAGATGACTTGCCAAGGCCATTTGAGGGCCTTGGACGGTGCAAGTCTGGTGAGTAGATCTTCTCGCGAGCTGCTGCGTGATAGCGAATGCGTTGGGATGATCTGGGATTCGAGGTAATCTAGCATATTGGTTAGGAACAATTTCCGTAGTATTGACCAGATTCTATTAATTCGACTAATTCTATTATATTTATTCGGAACAAATGCGCCCTCGATCACTCTAGCAGTCCTGTCGATCCGACCTCTGCTGCATCACCCCTACACTCCAATGCCCCGTTACCCCTTCAGTTGTATATCACAGGGAAGGTAGCCCCGACAGTATCCAAGACACTTGGGTTGGTTGGCCTAAATAAGCGCTGCCCATGCTCATGTGGCGGCAGCTTCCAAGTCGTCCTGAATGCGGTTAGGTAGACAGGGGGGTTTGTAAATCGGGGGACGAACATCCTGCTCATCACCACGATTTTCGCGGGGGAGGTGTGTTGTCGATTCCTGGAGTGATGAGGAGTGATCGGGTGACTCGTCTACAGCATTCCAGGCCGGACTTTGGTTCGTTCATATTTCTCATCTGCTCTTCTTCTCTCGACTTTCATCAACCTCCACATTCTTCCCAGGTCTTCAACCAATCCGTGACAGAGTTCCTTTCAGACCTTCCTCCCCCCAAACCCCATCCTCTCCCCTCTCTCCCTCACCTTTCTTTCATCATCGCGGCACTCACTCCAGGGTGGCTGCCCACTGCAGGACCGCGGCACCGCCTCGCAGCTGTGTTTGCCAACTCGTGGGCATGTATTGTGGCGGTGGCGCGGGCGACTGCTTTGAGCAGTTCGTTTACCAGTGTTTCGGCCGTCTCAAGGCTTGCGAATGGGGCTTCACCGACTCGTGCCGCTTGTGCAATCAGCGGCGGGTGTGTGAGAAGGAGGATAGTACAGTACCATCAGATCCAGTTTTGCTCAGTGAGGCGAGTAGCCAGTACTTCCGCATACGATGGATTAGGCTGTCGAGGCTCGCCGCAATGGTTGTTTGGAACCGTATACATAGTCATGATTCAGAAGTGGGATAACGGTTTTCACGGTGCGAGGAAGATGGTCGCGGGCTGAACAGTGAGAGGAAGGTGATCCAGCGACGACCACTGCGAGGAAGGCGACTGGGCGACTGGACTCATACATAAACCTCCAGACTTTGGGACGTTTACTTTCTCATTCACGCTTCAACTCTCAACTCTTCCCACCTCTTACATACACATACCTCCAACGCAACAACACACTGCACCATGAAGGTGAGTTCCAGTCCACCATCCTCCTTCTCGTCTTCTCACACCAGTTCACCACGATCACCCTCTTTACCCTCATTGCCGCCACAGTCGCAGTCCCAAACAACATCGCCCGCAAGGAACGTCAGTGCAGCAACAAGATCAAGAGGGTTGACAAGGCGGTCCGCTTTCTCGAGGTCTGGGAGGGCCACGAGGAGGACGACCCCATGTACCAGGTGAGTATCCGTCTCATCCACATCCATTCTTCACTCTCCGTAGCGAATCCTCGCTCTTTTTACCTCACTTCCCTCCTCTACTCCTTTTTCCCCTCTGGGTATTAAATCCAGCGCGCCTGCCTTCCCTCGGATTATTGCAGCTGTGAGGGCATCGTGCCCGGCCACTTCTGTGGAAGCGGTTTCGACGGCTGCGAGAAGAACGTTGTTTACATGTGCTGGGGTGATCTCGATTCGTGTCAGTGTGGCTACAGCGAGTCGTGCGAGGAGTGCGGCGACCCGCACCAGTGCGAGGTAGGAGTTTCGATTACCAGCTCATTTGAGATTCTGTAGTTTAATTAGTCAAGCAAGGAGTAGTTGCGGAAAGCAGTAGTTTCGTACATGATGAACTATAATGAGGAAACCCGTTGCTGCTGTTGTACTGGCACCGATCTGTGATGATGATGGGCAGAGAAACTATGCAACTTGGAGATGACTCTTGAGAGAAGTATTCAGGAATACTCGAACCGAGTTGGAGATTTCTCTTTGAACAAGTCGGACTGTTTGTTTACGATCCCGCCTGCACGACCTCCAAGACCATCCTTAAAGCAGGATGCCCTGCTTGTAGTTGTTCTTCGGTTTTTGCCCATGTCATAACTTGGTCTGGTTGAACATGATCAAGTTACGCTCTCAGCTCGGCCCACCCTCACATACACCCAACCTCCAACGCGACACCACACCACACTACACCACTCACGGTGCCAATCCGGTTTCTATTCTTGACTGCCCACTTACACCACGCACCCACGCTCTCACACCCCATCCACTCTACTCGGCCGGTTCAAACCTCCCACCAACACACACCACGTTGACGGCCGACTACACGGATTGGTCGGCCGAAAGCGGGCAACTGGAGACTTACAGACATGTGAGTCTTGGTCCCCAGGGCGTATAGAGCAAAGGTTGACATGCTACAGCACCGTAGCATACCAACATGATTGCATGCAGAGCAACAGTCCTGGAACGCCCAGCAGGGGTTGGTGTAGCTGAACGCTGAGGCAGGGATCTACAACGTTTCAACAACTCCCATGAAACGCTCACAGACGGTTTTCTACAGTAACGACTAACGGTTGCCGACCTCAAACGCCCTTGCAAGGGGTGCTCTTCTGCCAACAGGCAACCCTCCTTTATCACAACGTCGTCCGTCCGTCAGCGCTTCCACAGGCATGCTGTGTGCGCATGGCCACTGTTGAGACGGCCGCAACAGGGCGCGGGGCCAATGAGACGGCAGGAGAACACACGAGTCGTGTACACATGCGAGTCTTCTTCCCTCGCCCCCCCAATTCTCACAGAGACACAGAGCTTTATCTTTTGCTTTCACAGTCTCCATCTGCAACATCTCCCATTCACAGTCTTCTACCAAGATCACCTGCCGAGCTACACTACAACCTCTGTCACTACTGGATTACTCTCAGCTTGACCATGAGCGTTCAGCATCTAGACTCTCGATACGACAATCTGCTTCCGTTTCCCACTGAAGAAGAGGCCAAAGGGCTCATCGGAGTGCGTACAGTGTGTGTCCGGGGCTCTGATGACAGAACTACGGCATCTCGTGCACTCTAGCGGGCGTCTTCATGGACACATTTCTTTTGTGAGCACGCGCAGCCCCAAACATTTCTGATTCCAGTGGAGTCTTTAGCCTCCAGTTCATCACATACGTCTCCTCCAAAGCAGACGATAAGCTGTGGGTCCGCGGCATCGTTGCCGCAGTCACTGTCATGGCGTGTCTACTCACCGGTAGGCCGATGAGCAGAGAGAGAGCTAACCTAAGGATACAACTGGTTCTATGTGTCGTTAGTGATCCGGCTAGGCGTTGCTGAGCCAGAGTCACGTCTTCGTCTACCACTTCGGAGTGCGGCTTGCCCACTGGGTTCGCTAATGGCAGGTCCACACCACGTTCTTTGAGACTCGCCACCTGTGTGTCAGGATTTGGCTAGGCTGACCCCAGTGGCTGGTTGCCTCTCATCGACTGTTGGCTGCTGCATCTGTATCCGCTGACCCCAGCCGTCACAATGAGCTTTACACAGTTGTTCTTCGCTCACCGTGCCTACCGTCTCTGCAGCAAGCAAATCTGGATCCCCATCTGTGTCCTTATCTGCATCCTGGCCGCGTGAGTACAGTACAGGGGCGTGCCTGCCTGCGGCGTCAGGCGACCCAAAGGGGGTTGGATTTGGTGACTACACGAGTTGCAGATGACTGATCACAGGTTGGCTGCATGTGTCACTACCCGTGTCGTGTTCGGCAAGCTCAATTCTGAGCTCGATTCTGGGCATGTCCTCGGGTGTGAGTGACGGCACGGAAGTAGGCAGCTCATTCAGCAACGGTTACGTGGATGGCTGCGACCATGGTTGCGGACACAATCATCACCGGTTGCATCCTGTACGGCCTCTCGCGAGCGCAGACAAAGGTCATCCAGACCAAGTTGGTAAGATGGCTTCAGCGGTGGCTCCTTCTGACAGTAGATCATTGCCCGCCTGATCCGTATGACGCTCGAGGCCCAGGTTCCTGCAACATTGGTCGCGCTTACTCTCATGATCGAAGTCAGTGAGTACCCAACCAGTTTCACGAGGGAATCCAGTGGCGCCATGCCTGCCTACCTCCTACCGCCAATCCTTGCGGTCTCAGCCAGTGTGTCCATCCAGCGTCGCTTACGCAGTCATCGACCCTGCCAACATGCTTGGGGTGGCCGTCATCCTCTTCCAGTCCAAGATCTACGTGGTCGGATTCTTCTACTCGCTCAACGCTCGCCAACGCCTTGCCCAGACCCACCGCAGTGTTACAATGGACGACATGGATACCTTCCGCCCCAACGTTTTCAGCGAGTGCCGCGCCGCGACAATCGTGGTCCAGCAGGAGACCGAGATGCACGTCATGGTGAGTGCATGCGCGCTGTCCAATATGGACAGGCTAACACCAGCGCTCGGCCCCACCGATTGTGGGCATCAACCGACACGCGCAGCCATTTGACCTCGACGAGACCAAGGGAAGCATAAGTGTCCTCGAGGAGGCGTCGTTGAACTACAAGGGCTCGTCGACCGAGTTCCAGGACACGCCCCCGCACACCAAGCACGTCGAGATTGTCTAGTTGGCCTACAATGGTCTGGTTAAAATAGTGTCGTACCTCCCTGTCTACCGAGTCCTTGGAGAGCTACATCTTCCTTCCATAATACCCGCCTCCCTACCATCCTCACTACATATTTCGAATGTTCACTGTTGTCTGTGTATACAAGGGTCTACCGCCTGTGGACGGGAGAAGGGCACCCTGCTCTTGGTGATGGAGATGAGCATCTCCCGGAAGGCGCTCAGGTGACAGTTGCTTGGTGCTGGGTCCTTCAGCCTCTCTCAGACAGAGGCTGCAGTGTCAAGAAACTCCAAAAACTCCCAGGTCAGAAAACCGGGGTTTGGCCTCTCTTCTGTCCTCCTCGTTCCCAAAAGTGCTTGGACACTCACAGGACTGAAACTGCGATAACCCCACGAATCCATTGCCCCCCCTTCAACCCTCCATTTGGCCTGGATGGCAATCAGGTCGCGATGGCCTTGGCCCATCAGGTCACCATGGCACCCCTGTGTCCTACTGGCCGAGTTCGAGGCTGAGAGTACTTGTACAGTACTTTGTTACGACGGGACGCCCGTTCAACTGCAAGCTGCTTGGGCGCGCAGGCATACTAAGCGTGCGATCGTTTGCGTGCCACAGGCCCAAGAACGCGACAGCACACGGTTGGCCACGATGATAGTCAGCGTACAGGATGCCAAACCCCACAGTTTACGATACGGACAGCATGCCTCGATACTATACGCTCTGCAGCACGCCCCTGGTAGGGGGTGCGGAGGGCGCAGGGCTCTCGGACGACTTGCTCGGACCACTCACACTCAGCCACAGGTGTGACTCCAGTTCGGCCGGCCGGGCTCCTGGAGCTCAGCCGTGCGCGAGCCCTGGCCGACTCTGCGCCAGTACTCGACAATATCCACAGCTATGCCGCCAGGCTGGAGAACCGTGCTTGTCTTCAACTTTTGGAGCCGTGCATATCTGAAAATGTACACCTAGAGGGATGGGAGGCGGAGACGTGAATTCAATAGTGCAGGGACGTGTTACACAAAGGCTCTAAGACGTAGAGTACATGCGAACACTAGGAGCCTGGGCAGTGCTGACATTGGCCCTGCCGTCGGAGACAGAGGCGAAGGAGGCTGTGCCCGAGCTCGAGCTCGCCGTACCGTCGGGGACAGGCGAACAGGCAGAGATCAAACTCTGGATGCTCTGGGTCTTGGCGTCCTCCTCCTCTCCCTGGCTCGGGCGGTTGAGGTCCCTCGCCGGCTGGACGCGCTGGGTGAGCCGCCGCACCCCTCAACTCACCAGGACATGCATCTCCGTATGCTGGTTGACCACGGTCGCCGCCTGGGTGCTGAGCACGAGCGGATGCGCGGCGTGCATGGTGATGCTCCCCAGCTCCATAACCTGGCTTCGCGAGTTGAGGCAGTAGAACAGACCGATGACGTAGATCTTGGAATGGAAGAGGAGCAACACCGTGAAGAGGGAGCGGTCGATGACTTGGTCAGCGTGACCCCTGAAGGCGGCATACTGGTGTTGAGGAGGAGCGCGAGGGCGATGGCCGTTGCGGCGGCCTGCGACTCGAGGCACAGGCGGGAGAGGTGTGTGACGAGGTCGGAGCTCGGTGTGCGCTTGCCGAGCGTGATGAGACCGTACGCGATCGCGGCAGTGATGAGCGTGTTCGCGGTGAGCGTGCTCGCCTGCCAAGCAATGCCGGCTGAGTTAGTGCGTCTGCCAGCACTCACGAGGGAGGATGGTGTGGGTCTCCAGCCCCGATGGGATGGGGTAGACAGCGCGTATGGCGATCGTGCTCCCAATACTGTGTGAGATGGGTTCGGAGATACGCACGAGGCAATGTTGCACAGCCCGACGGAGATGGGGATCCAGATGTTGCGCCCACACAGCCTGTAGGCCCGGTAGGCGAAGAAGGCCTGACAGAGGCTCACGTTGATACCTGACTTAGTCCTTTGTGGGTAGTACTGTACTGTACAGTGGATAAGCGCGAGCCAAGCCAGTGGACTTGTCAAGAACTGTCTCAGCTCAGAAGGTGGCCACGCACGGTAGAATACGTCCCATAGTTGTACACAAAGAACCTGGGTCAGCGACTCCTACCACACGCACTTGGACGTCAGCCACCAGTTGTACCCTGCGTCAGTGCGGTTGGGCTTAGCATACCGGTTGAGAAGGATGCCACCGCCGCAACAGCCCCGACGAGGGTCTTGAGCCATACAGGGTCCTTGGCCTTGCTGTTTAGGTATGAGGCAAGCTGGGTGGAGAATATGCCGCTGTCGTAAGCCGAGATCACGGGGGCGTACAAAAAGAACGTGTCGAGGAGGAGGCCAGCCAGTGCGCATGCAACGCCGTATTGCTGGGTTAGCGGGGCGGTGAAGGACGTACTCCGATGGAGGCATGGGACATGTCCTCGCTCGGAAAGTGGTCTAGGCCATCGGTAGACATGGCGGCGTTACGAGCCCTGCGTCGTTCAGTGGGCGGTGGAGTGGTGGGGAGGGGTGGGAGTGTCTGTCCAGTGAGATGGAGTGTTCGGGAGAGAGTGAGAGCGTCGTCCAGTAAGTGGGAAGTGACTGTTCCCCGGGCGTGTGTTGGCCGTCATGATGCGGCTTGGGTTGAGATTAGCACATGGTGGGCAAGAGTGGGGCGTGGTCGAGTGTAAGAAGAAGCGAGATGGCCAACAAACACCCCTTGTTGCTTCCTGTAGTAGCGACCTCCAGGCGGTGGGAGGTCAACCACTCTGAGGGTTAGTGTGCAACGCTGTCGACGATGAGGACTCCCAAAATACACTAAATGAGCAGCATGCGCTTCTCAAGTGGACTGAGAAAGGCAAGACAAGTTCCACCCATACATCGCCAGCTTCGCGTGCTACAACTTGCTGCCCGCACTGTCCCATACGCCAGCCCGTACCGTCGCCAGGTATCGTCCAAGCGCCTGCCCGATGCCGACAGGGTCTTCCTGCACCGCGACGTGCCCCGCCCGCGTGCGCTCATTCCGCGCCCGCGGCGGCCGACTCGTCATCTCCGCCGCGATCTCCGCCCCGCCGATCCAACTCGCGTCCTCGGCCGTCACGAAGCCCACCGGCATCGTCAAGCTTGGGAGGAGGTCCCAGCCGCGCTGCGGCGAGCGGCAGTCGGAGAACACGACCGCCTCGCACCACGGCGGCGTGGCGAGCGTCACCCCCCTAGCGGTCGGCACGAGGCTCTGCGAGAGCCACAGGTCAAACGTTGCGTCTGGGAACTTGGACATCATGGGGTTGGCGCGGTTCGCGCGTGCCGCCTCGCGCGAGGGCCACGTGTCGCGCCGCTTGAGCGTGAGGCCCTGCACGAAGTAGTGCCGCGCGGGCGAGTTGTTCGCGCCCGTCGGGTTCGTCTGCGTTAGCCTAAAAGAGCAGGGGGGAGACGTACCATAGGCTCAATGAGGAAGAGGCCCTCGAACAGCTCCGGCGACACCGCAGCCGCCTGGACGGACGCGTTGCCACCGAAGGAGTGGCCGACCGCGAAGACCTGTCGCCGCTCTCGCTCCTCCTTCCACTCCAGCGCCCAGCCCGGCTCCTCGTCGAGAGCAGGCATGCAGTGCCGAAGGAAGTTTTGGAGGTCGCGCGCAAGGTCCGCCCAGCTGTGCAGGCTAGACAGCCTGCCGGCATTCAGATCGACGGAGACGCCATGCATCGTGTCCTCGAGGAGGAAGACGTCGTTGACCGCCGCCACCCCGCCAGGGAGGGGCACGCGCGAGCCGAACTGGGCGTCCGGAGAGGACGAGAACAGCGCCTCAAGCAGCGGGTGGTAGTCCTGCCGTCAGCCCCGCGTCAGTCACCACTGGAACACACCTCCTTCAACATGCCGTTGGCGTGAAGCATGACGAGCGTGGCGCCGCCGTCGATGGGCTGCGCGCGCCTCCATCGCTCGACGCTCAGCCACAACCCATCGCCGTGGTTCGTCTGCCAGCCGGCACCCTCGTTCTGCGCCGCCGTGCGCGCAGACTCCGCACAGGTCACCTTGTCCTTGTCGATTCTGGCGGCGCGCGCCGCCTTCGACTCGTCCTCGGGGATCGGGGAGAAGGGGTACGACTCGCGCGAGTACGTGCCCTCGTACATGCGCGGGTAGGCGGCCGGGCACGCATGCACGCTCCGCACGTAGCCGGGGGCCGGGGATAGCGGCGGCCGCGACGGTTGCGGAGGAGTAGTAGAGGGAGGGGGTCTCGAGAGAGGCGCGAGAGTGAGCGGCGGTACGACTGGCGATGGGCCGAGCGAGGGGCCCAGGTGCGGCGCGAGCGGGGCAAGCGGTTCCATCGTTCTTGTTGAATGGTTGGGGAACAAGAGTGAGTAACAGTGGTGTAGCGACTCTCTTGAATATGTGGCCCCGCGCCGGTTACTTCGGCCCGGCCTGGGGAAATTCGGCGGGCGCCGATGACAGCAACGCGAGCATGGCATGGTTGAACATATCCACTCGGATGCTGAGCTGTCAGCATTGCCGCCCACATGCCTCACAGCTCGCCGAACCCCGTCGCCGACTCCAGTCCCGGAGAGGAGGCGCTGGAACGCCGAATCTGAGCGCTGATTCCAGCACTGTTCCAAGCTGTTTCTCGTCAATTCCCAGTTGCGTCTCGGCCGCCATTCTCAGCACTAATTTCTCATCGCTAATTCTCAGCACTAATTCTCATCGCTAATTCTCAGCGCTACATGCAGCTCATTCAGCACTGACCGCTCGGCCCATCCGCCGAATTGCGTTTTCAGCGTGTTTGGAGGCTCAGGTTCTCGTGTGTTTTCTGCGATTACGAGGCAGTTTGTCCCAGTGAGAGTGTGACACGAGTTGAGGACATTACCTATGTGAGGTTAGAAAAAAAATCTTGGTGCATTCTGGTCCACGCAACAGCTGTGTCTGGCAGCCATCAGCCATTGGTTTCGTTGGCGGCCGTTAGTCTGGAAAGGGGGACTGGTCGTCCACGGCACCCACGACACCCACGACAACCACAACATTCACGACATCCGGGACCGCCACGTCAACCACGACAATCATAACAAGCACGACATCCGCGACACGGTCGCACTGAGTGGAACGCAGGACATCCCTGCCCAGCCGTACACTTCTCCCATCCTTCTGCACACATTCATACAGCTCGTTAGGCGGGCCGCTTGGGCAGCCCCGCGTTCTCGCGGACCGAGGCGGCAATGTGGTCAAAGTGTGGGAACCGGAGCTGGAGGTAGTTGAGCTTGGTGCTGATCTCGTCGTCGCTCTCGCCCTGCTTCTTCTTGTTCTCGATGTACGAGGCATACACGGCCTTGACGTAGCTGGGGTCAGCGGCGGAGATGGGCTGTAATGTCAGGGAAGACTCACTTAGGGTCCTCGACGGCCGTGGACGTGCCGAGCGCCTCCTCGGCGGCCTTCTCGTTCGCAATCTCGACGTGCCCAGGGACCGCGCGCCCGTCCGTGCCGTCGTGGTGCTCGCCGTGGTGGACCATTCTGTTTGTGAGGTGCAGATGAGTGAGGGAATGAGGAGCGAGTGACAAGTCAGCCTCCGGCTTTTATGTTGGAGCGCAGATGACACATACGACGCTACGGAGGCCTGGAGGCACGTCGAGAATGGCAGTGCAACCACACCTCAGAGTGGTCTCACGCGGAGTCTGGATCGGTGACGTCAGACTATTTCGAGTGCTCGGTCAATTCGGGCCCAGGTTCCAGCGTTTGAGATTGTGGCTCGACTTTCCGCACCGGATACAATCCGCGCGTCGGATATCCCCTTGGTGTGCTTGCGGGGTGCCCTGTTCCGCGAGCCTCTGCGTTATCTCGAGATCCGAGTCGGAGCGACAGCGAGGAGCGCGGGTCTTCAGTGTCCCCGTCGGCAATGTTCCGCAGCATCGCACATTTGATAATGCAATCCGCATTTCTATGCCTCGGCCCTCACGATCGGGCGATCTGCTATCGGACTGATCTCTGGACATGGACACCTACCATCACGTGACTGGGCCCCACCGCGGCAACTGGTAGACGTCAGCGCCGACGTGGAACCCAACATCTCATGTACCTCCTCGGACAAGCAGACACCGCGTAATCGTGGCCCAGGCGATATCAGCTGCGCGTACAAGTCGAAATTTCCTTGCATTCACTCTCCAGCCCCGAATCCAGAGCCCAGCATGCCCAAGCACACAAAGGTGCCGCTCAGCTCAGTCCGCACCCTCACCCTGCGCAAGGGGGCGAAGACGACGGCACGCCGCACCAACGCAGTCCGTAAGTCCTTTGTGGCTTCAGCTCACAGCAGCCCAGCTAAGCTGCAAGGGCAAGTACTGTGCGTACGCTCCCCGCATCGTCCAGTGCCGACAGGAGGGGCACGACGGTCTCTCTCCGCAGTGGACGTGCCAGGCCGAGCTGCCGTCCTCGCTCGCGTTTGGGCCGCTCGAAGTCGTGTGTGAGGGCTGGGCGAGGGCGGGTGACTCGAATGTCCTAGCCGGCTCCTGCGCGCTCGAGTATGAGCTCGTTCCGTCGGCCAATACGTACAATGTTCCGGAGGCAGGTACGTCTCCTACGACTACGGGCTGCAGATCTGACACAGCAGGCTCGAAGACGTGGGCCAACTTGGTCTACTGGGCGATCATTGCTGGCGTTGTCTACATGGTATACAAGCTTCTCTGGCCGCGTCGCGGAAACCTGGGCGGCGGACAATCGTTGGGCGGGAGCGGGCGCGGAGGAGGAGGAGGAGGAGGTGGTGGTGGTGGTGGTGGTGGTGGTGGTCCGGGCGGGGGTGGAAATGGCGGGAGCTGGTGGTTCCCGAACTCGCGCTCCGACGCACCTCCGCCATACAAGCGTTACGCCGACACTGGCTCTTCGTCCTCAAGTTCGGGCCCGGGATTCTGGACAGGCTTGGCGGCTGGGGCGGCCGCGACAGCGGCTTACAATCGTGCAACGCGCCCAAGTCAGGAGAATGCGCGCCCAGGTCCGTCCCAGCCTGGCCGCCGTGGGTGGTTTGGCAGCGCATACGACAGCGACTTTGACATGTCCAGCGTTCCCCGGGGGTCGCGGGACGACGAACCGGGCGGGGGGGAGATGCGGACTGCATCGGGGTTCGGAGGGACGAGGACTAGGTAATAGAGAATATTTCATGGAGCAAGTGTAGCGCGACGAGGTGGGCGTAGCCATTGCCTTGGAGCTGAGCAGGAAGGGATCAGATGTACGGCCAGCGACGGCACGCAGCGACATCTCTGAGGGCATCTCCGAGCGCTGGGGAGCAACATTACTCCGCTGGCGGGCGTGATGTCAATCTGCTCGCATGTTGTGCGCTGCAACCGACGTGGCTGACCAGCAGCAGGGGCACAATGCATGGTCTACGAATCAAGAGCGCGAACTGCGTGCGGGGCGCGCTCCTCCAGAACCACACGGCACCACGCAGGCAGAGCAGCCGGCGGTAATGGAAGAACGCGAGGACGGCGCACACCCGTCGTCTTGTCCCCCATCGTGCTGTATACCGCGGCTAGCATGTAGCTCATCCCTTCGGGAAGTGGCAGATCGACGAGTGCGGCCAGGACTGGGACGCCGTATCCCTCGAGAGCAATGAGGCTACGTACGGACTCGGCGTCTAGTGACTGGCAGGATGGAGAGCGGCGTGAGGCGAGGATGTCGAGGGCGTGGGCTAGGATGTGCGCTGGAAAGGGGAGGTAGATTCCAGTGCTGGTATGTGAGCCCATAGGCAGGTCCCAAGTCCGCGCTAGCGCATTGGGGACCTGGAGGATCGCTCCATCCCCTGAGAGGAGGGCCGTGTTTGGGTCGGTGAGCTCGATGGTCATGTCGGGGAGGGGAAGCCCGGGACGGAGGACGTTCGCAACGCGAAAGGGTATGGCGTACAAGCTGGGTTGTACGAGCTGGTCTGAGGCAAGGGGCAACAATCGAGAAAGAACCAGGAAATGATTGCGCCTCAGACGAGTGGAGAACGAACGTTCCTGGGAACAAGTTTGGGGTTAAAGAAGCATCTCGAGTTGCCCGGCCAAGGTTCGCACGGCGTGGTCGCTGCGACGCTGCCAAAGTCACGATACGGTGGTAATACATTATGATGCTACATGCCCTCGAATCTCGTCAGATGAAACGCTATGCGTCCTAGTCGTCGAACAGTGGCTCGAACTGCTCTCAGCGCATTCCTGAAATGATGACTTACCACACGACCACTAGTCGTCTGTGTCGGGCCTAGCTCGTCGTCGCTCAGTACCGATTCATCCCCGCCGAAGACTGTGGGGTCGGGTTGGAATTGCGTCTTCGAGTCGCGGCTACTCGGTGAGTTGCGCCGGCTGGGTGAACGGCTGTCCTTAGGCGAAGGCGGCGGAGGGGAACGGCGGTGACGGGTGCTATCACCGGCGCTGCTGGGCTCGCGTGATAGTACCCTGCTATCGCTTGCAGCACTGTTTGGTTCCCGCGAAAGATCCTGGCCGGTGTTTACCCTGCAGATGGGCTTGCGTGATGATACACGTCCAGTCCCCGTTCGGCATGGCTCACGGCTCGGCTCACGTGAGAGCGTGCGGCCGTTGCCGCTCTGCTCGCGAGACGCTGTGCGGATGATCGACTCGGTCTCCAACGATGTTTCCCTACGGCTCGGCTCGGCAGGACGTATGCTGTCCGATCTTGAGCCGTGGTGCGACAGGCTGAACTGTCGTTGGGAGATGTTCGAAGGGTTGTCCGACGCTCTCAGTTGTGCAGCCATAATGTCCTCCTTCTGTGTCGACATGCGTTGGGCCGAGATGTTGTTGAAGTCGGCCTCGATCTCATCCCAGCCGCTGGGAATGTCAGCTGCCTCTGGAACATTGGCGCTTTGAACAACTTCAGCCATGTCCTCCATGTCATCATCCAGTACAGCCTCGAGGTCGAGATCGCCCATGCCGGCCAGATCGAGCACCTCCTGCTGTGTCATGCGCTGTGACATAGCTTGCGACGGGCCAGGCTGGAACAACGGTTCTGGATCGTTGGGGCCCGCACCTTGCGACGCTGCGAACAGGCCAGTTCCCACGACAGTCACCATCGGGGGTGACCTTTCAGGCTCCACAGTCATCGTGAGGCTGGCGCGTGGGCGAGCTGTGCCTCGTCGTGTTGCCGTGCTCGGCTTCTGCCCGCGATCGCTTGCAACCGACTCGCTGCGCTCGCTCTTTATCGCCGTACCCTGGCTGCGCCGCATGGCAAAGTTGCTGACCGGTGCGCGATCGCGCTGTGTGCTGTTGACATGCGGAGGAGCACCGCGGAACGCTTCGGTCTGAGAAGTAGCGAGCGCGCAGAAAACCTTGAATAGCGTGGTCTCGTTACCATAGCGGTCGTTGCCAAGGAAGGTCGACGTCATGGCCATGGGCTGCGATGCCTCAGAGAACCAGAAGTCGAGGTCCATGCCCAGTGACTCGGCGAGCTGGAGTGTTCCCTGTTGTCAGTCGGCTGTTTAGCGTAAACGCGCTCATCACCCACCTTGAACTCGCGCATGGGCAGCGATAGCTCGACGACGTCCTGCTCCAACACGTACTGGCTAAAGTCGCGGACATCAAGGGTGACCTCGGTTGCCAGAACGCTTGTGGTAGCTGTTTCGTAGTTTTTGATTTTGACCTGATTCTGCGTAAACTGCCAAGCGAGGTGGGAGTCGCCACGCACGGCCCCATTGTTAGACGTGCTGGACGAGAACGCGATGGAGAAGTGATCGAGCCAGTCACGCAGGGTACGTGCCGCGACAAGGAAGCCTGACGGCTGCGCGTCGGTGTCAACAATGACGCGCAGACCCTCGCTTGGGTGGAGATGGAGGAAATGCTTCTTGGTGATGCCTGGCATCAGCTCAAGGGGAGTTTACCGACAGCTCACCGTGGTGGTACACGAGCTTGAGCTCGAGGTGTGCAGTCCGTGAAGCGACACGAATGTCATCATCCGACTCCTCATCACTGTGGTCGGCTCGCACCCGTAGGCCGCCCTCGGGGTCGAAGATCTTGAGGTCCACGCGCTCGACGGAATTCACCGACGACGCTTTGCCGAGAACGTTGAGGACAGACTGCGGTTAGATGTGTTGAGGTGGCAACGTATGCCCTACCTTGGCATACAGTTGGCACTTGACACCGCGCCGCTGCTCAGCTGTGCTACCAGATGCTTTGTACCTCGAGAAGAACGCCGGTTTGAGGGCGAAGCAGACGTATGCAGACTTGGTCGAGTTGGTGACGATGAGCTCCCACTAGTGTCAGTTGCCAAGTAAGGACCGTCATCTAACGGAATCGCCCGCCGCGTTCATGCACAGATCGTCTCCGTACTTTGCTGCGCACTGGATGAGGCGCGTGAAGTCTGCTGTCAGCTGGTTCTCCGGGTGTACCGAGCTATGATGCGCTTAGGGCGACGGACGCACACTTTATGTTCGGCTCGCGAATCGAGGCCTCTATGGTGGCCCGCATCGCAGCTGGTGCCATTAGTGTTGAGTGGTGGTGATGATGGACCGACAGGAGCGGGGGATGTCACGTCAAGGGAAGGTTGATGTTCAGCATCAACATGGTGGTTGAGTGGACTGCACGACCTCCACCTCGGCGAAATCCGCCGCTGCCCCACTCTTATATTGTCCGCGACAGTGAAGCATTATTTTGAGTCCCCCCCGTTGAGCGACGGTTGCGGGCCAACTCGCGCTGGAGGAGAAACGGGAGAAGCCGCCACTTTGGCTTGGTGTTGGAGACGGGTGTTGGAGACGATACATTTCTGACCATGAGACTACCAAAGGGACAGTCGGCTACAGAGGGACAGATGAGAGGAGGACGCTTGAAACAAGTGTCCGCACGTCACCCTGATAGTCCCATTCATCGTCTGAGACCGCGACCTTCACTGCCCATGACTCGATCCCAGTCCACATGCTACAGCTGTAGAGATCTAGCACCTGAGCTGAGTCGCTGCCAATATTTAAGACGGCTGATCTGGCGAGTCCACAAACCTACACTCAAAAAACCCAACCAAAATGACGGATCCGTGGGCGGGAGGGTCTCCCATCACCATGGAGGAAATCGCGTAAGTCGTTCTCCTAGCCGCACACTGGCACTGACACTCCAGTGTCCAAACCCAGCGTTTCCGAATGGCTGAGACGATACCTTCCCTGTCCATTGCTCCGTTCTTTCCCGGTGGCGACAGGTTTCTCTGGGTCGATCTCGACCTCGCAATCTTCTTGACAAGGCCTTCCGCCCTCTGTCACATTTGTGGCCAAGTGCTTTCGGCGGACATGTGGAATTCGCCACCTCCCTGCGGCTTCTATGGAGCGCAGTGTGCCTGGAGCTATCTCCAAGCCCTTTCTCGTGAGTGTGTTTCGTATATGGCGTGGTTGGCCTGACAGAAGGGGACGGAGTGTGAACACTTGTTTAGCCGTGGCAGTTACAAGTGTTGAGGGTTATGGCTTGGATTGCCTGTTCTCCTTGCTGCACCCCTCCTATTTCGTTGGAATTGTAAGGAGTCACGTTTGAAACGGATTATTGTAAGGAACCATGTTTGGAGTGGATTAGTGTTCTGGTAAATGGAATGGATATGTCTCACCAAGTACACCATCCCCCTCCTATCCAGGGGAGGGAAGAGGAGCCAAGGCCTTGCCTCCCTTGTATAGCCCTCTGTGCCCAATGGCTCCATGGGACGGTCTCACTCAAGCAGCGTTGTATGGTGTCTATAGTGCTATATGGCTACAGTGTTATGTCTACTTGCTCCCGCGTAACCAGCTGAACACGGAGCTAAGACTCGAACCACGGCTATGTGTTGGGCTGTTCTGGCGCTTGACCGACGTCCGCTCGCGCTCCCCATGCATTCGGATGGCATTTTGCCACGCGACCGGCCGTCCCTCCCACATGCCGAGAGGGAGAAAAACACGCGGCTCGCCGCTCACGATCGGGACGGACAGGCCGCCTTGCGGGTCAGTCGCGAAAATCTGGCCAGAGAGGGCTTCCATTACTGCGATGCGAGGGCCATACGTAGTGATGGATGAGGGGAGGTAGTACACGCGCACGGAGGCGGCGGCGCCCGTGTTCGTGAGAACCGAAACGAGGGGTGGCTTGACGATTACCGCCGTATGTGCATCTAGCTTGTGATGCCGCAGTAGGGAGGTAAGGAAGGGTGGGAAGGCCATGGCGCGCCGCCTGGCATGGTTGACGCGCGCGAAGACGTGGTACATCTGCTTCGAGGAGGAGAAGCCGTGCTTCCAGATAGCCTCTCTGTTATCAGGGTCAGTACCGCCACTGAGGCCCTGCATATCAGCTCTAATGTCAAGGGTACACGCACATGTTCTTGGCCTTGATAAACGACGGGGTAGCCGTCGTTGACGAAGGGGTACACGGCGGCGTTCTTGAGGAGCTTCATGTCAGAATTATCCGGGGGTCTTGACGTACAGCACGGTCATTCACTAATCCAGGGAAGCGGGGGTTGTCATGGTTGCTGACGTTAGCCACAAAGTGGTTTGGCTTACTCAAGGAAGGACGCGAGTAACGTCGGGTCAGGAAGCATGCGGTGTACACGTGTGATCATGGACGTGAGCTCATCGATGGGCTTGTTGACGCTCTCGAAAGTGCGGCGGAGATGGAAGAACATGGCGTAGTCGAGGAGGCTGTCAAGACTGTGTTCCTGGTATCTGCGCAGATACAGAGGATCTGGGTTCAGCTGGGCGTGCTAGGAACACTCACCGCCGTGATACACTTCGCCCATGGCGGCGACGCCGGCGGCCGCGACAAAGCCGGGCCAGAAGTCTTTCCGGACATGCTTGACAGTGTCGACGCGGATCGCATCGATCTGGAACTTGCGGATTAGGTGACGCACCCACCCGTGCAGGAGCGACACAACCTCTGCATTCTCAGTGTTGAGGTCGGGCGTGTGGTCGGTGAGCCAGCACTGCTCGGCCTCGAGCTGGTCATCGAGTTTCCAATCGGGGATGCAGAACTTGTGAAAATGTTCCGCCTTGTTGAATGGGCCGTACTGCACGCCAGGGGCAAACTCGTCCGGGACACACCCTACGTGGTTGACCGCGACATCAACCATGAGGAACATGCCGCGCGCGTGCAGCGCGTTCGAGAGGTCTAGCAGGTCCTGTGGTGATCCGAAGCGCGAGTTCAATTCTGCCTGTCAGCTATGCCCTTGAGTATGAACGAACGAAACATGTTGGAGGCCCAGTAACCTAGTGTCAGTGGATACACATACATACGCATACCGTGGTAGCTCTCCGAACCGGGAATGCCATCAATGTTGGCGACGACAGGACTGATCCACACTTGGTCAGCAACGCGGGAGAAGACAGCTTACCAGTATCAAAGCCCATGCCCTGGATGTAGGCAAGTTGACGCTCGATACCCTTCCAACCCCCGCCGCAATATCGTCGGTCGGCAGGATCGCAGGCAACCACTGCCCCATCGGGACGTTCAAAGCGGTCCGTGATCACCTGATAGATCGAGCGCTCGCGTAGCTGCTGCGTGGTCAGAGCAGCGGCTGGAGCAAGCAGGGCCAGGATAGTGGCGACAGCCCAGATCATGAAGACGAAGGGGCAAATTAAGAAGGACGGCGACGAAGCATGGGGTGATAGTCGCGGTTGATATTAGAAGAGGGAGTGGCCAAAGCGGAAATGAAACGACAGTTCGGCTCGGCGCCGAGGTCACCGACCTTGCCAGGGCACGGGCCGACTCACCAAGGACGCCTTGGTTACGTACACAGACGCGTGGAGTCGCGCTGCCAGGCTGGCCTCGACATTGCGGTGCCTTCAACACCAACACCGCAGCAGCACAACACCGTTCTCCGCAATACCAGCAGCGATTGCTTGAGCACACACACGCCTACAATGGACCAATTGACAGAGGAGATCGAGAGCGTGTCGTTCGTCGCACGCGAGGTCATGGGTGAGCTCTTATCATCTCCAGCCTAACACCAGTGTACCAGGTGCCACCACGCACGTCCGCGCAGGGCTACAAGGCGGCCGAGTGGGACGTGGAGAAGTTTCTGTGGAAGGGCAGGCTGCGCGTGATCGAAGTTGGGACGCGGTGTGACCTCCGCCTCGAGGTGAGCTCCACGGTTTTGGGTCTCGAGTGAAGGATCGGCCCATTCCCCGTCTCTGCCATTCCACTTTGCTACCGAAGTACTGACGGCAGGACCCGAACACGGGCGAGCTGTTCGCGCAGGCGACGTACGCGTCCCCCTGGACACAGGTTGAGCCTGTTCTCGACAGCAGCCGCTACTTTGTGTTGCGTGTCGAGGGCGATGGCGGACAGCGGGCTTACATTGGCATGGGGTTCCTCGAGCGCAGCGAGAGCTTTGACTTCCAGGTACACGCTTCAATTTACCTGGACCTAGCTGATGCCAGGTCGCACTGCAGGCGGTGGCAAAGCGCGCGTCCCAGCCAACCGAGACGGAGGACAAGCCCAAGGACCGTGCCCCTCCCAAGGACTACTCGTTGAAGGAGGGGCAGACGTTCAGCATCAAGCTTCCTGGGCGCGACAAGCCTGCCGCGCCCAAGCCGGCCGCGTCGGAGGGGAGTGGGCTGTTCTCGCTCCCACCCCCACCTCCGCCTGGACGCAGGCGTTGAGCTCGAATATCATCGCAGCGAGAATGAGCAGGGACTCTCCTCGGGTGTTGGAACGGCTAGCTGTCCAAGGGCGCAGCTTAATAGCCCTTAGTCACCCCATGCATTGCAACGAACAGAGAAGCTCGGTTTCGAGCTGCCCAGTGTATTCAGCCCCTCCGTCAGAGCTCCCATTTCGCGGATTCCCAGTTGCAATCGGAAATGGTGGAGGTGCACCGCCGTGCGGAGGTGGTCGCATGTGCGCAGGGCTCGCAACGTGGTGATGCGGTGCGAAGTACTGTGAAGCAACCTTCATTCGGCCACCCCCACAGCAAGAGGCACCGCCACAGCCTCCGTCATCATCCCTCATCTTGTACATCACACAACTCAAACAACCATACTCTCCCTCATCTTACCTGCCAGATGTCGTGGCGGCTAGGCTTTCTCGCGATCGTGGCCGCCTCCCCCATCGCCGTCAGGCTCGTCGAGGATGCAGGTGTCGATCGAGTGCCGGCACCATTGAGGCGAGCGACACTAAGCAGTGAACCCGACCCGCCAGCCCAGCCGACTGCGGCCGTAGTCGCCACAGCGAGTCAACTCGTGGCACGAGACCCAACACTAAGTGACCCCTCGGCCTCTTCAGGAATCAGCAAGGCCGGGATGATCGCCCCGCTCGTCGTCGCAGCCGTCATCGCTGTTATCGTGATCTACTTCGTGAGCTGCCGGCCGAAGGAGCTAACACCAGCTCTTCGGAAGCCGTCGCATGAAAGCCGCCTCTGTGCCTACGATCACGTCCGCTGAGCAGCTAGCTACGCCCCTTACGGACAATGTGGCCCCTGCGCCGCGGAGGCGCGGCCGCGGCCTCAACCTCAGTGGTGGACTGGGGCGCAGTGAAAGCGGGCGCAGTATCCGCACATTGCCCAGGTACACCACGGAGGCGGGGGACGAGGAGCGCGTTCTCCTCCGCCGAGATCATTCCCTCTCGAGCGTGGGACATGGTCATGAACGCCGCAGGTCAGACATGTCGGGCCTGAGTATCGTCTCGGAGGGCTCAACTGGCGACGAGACGCCACACTACTGGGGCGATGCGCCCAGTTATGACCTCGGCTATGAGTATGGCTTTGGAGACCACTACGAACCGCCCAACGAGCCGCCACCCGCCAGTGTCCACGTTGTGCCGAGCGGCGCGGAGCTTCCAGCCATGCGCTCGCTCTCCACAGTAACGACCAGCTCCAACCCGCCCTCGACGTCTCCTTCCACGGAGACGGCATCATCCACCGCCCGTGCCTCCCTCCCTCCCCTCACCATCCCTCCACCCGGCACACCGCCTCCGGCGTCCTCCGCAACAGTCGTCGGGCCCTCGTTCAGCGTGACGCCCCGATCGGCACTGTCAACCCCGACGCGCCGTACCCCAGCTCACTCGACGCCTCCGCCCGCCAGGTCAGCGTCCTACGCTGCTTCGCACCGGCCCGTGTCCGCCTCTCGGCAGGGGCCGGTACGCGCAGCGAGCGCACCTCCCATCCCTCCCTCGCGTGCTGGAGCATTGCGTGCACACGAAGCGCTGGGCCAAGTTGTGCAGGAGGAGGTGGAGGAGCCGCAGGTTGCGCTTGAAGAGTCTCGGCACGAAACCGTTCCCGTCCCACCGCCAAGTGATCAGAACTCTCCCACGCCGACTAGCAGCGTCACTGGTCTGACCGCGCCAGAGCCTGGAACATGGACTCGCCTGCGCAGGCTGTCCCCATGGTAAAAATCTAGATAAGCGTTCGGTTGTACTTGAAAGTATCCGCGAAAGCCTGCCATGTCACGATTCGTGCCACTCCTGCACAATTAGCACATAAAACCATGCATGGTGTGGACTATGCCACAGTGATTGTCCGAGTATGTTATAACTTGTTGCCTCTGATGCGTATACAATGCGTGTGGGTAAATTAGTTGCGAGGCATGGCTCTGTCGGGGGTTGCGTAAAAAATGAGGGGAAACCTATGCAATGTTCATGTTGCTTGAACGGCGGGACGCACGGCGTTCATGAGGGAGAGTGGCTTGGGCGGCAGGTGGCGACGGAGCCATCTGGTACGAGTGAGAATGGGGGAGGGTCTGCGACGCTGAAGCCTTAGCCATCTGGTGAGAGTGAGACTGGGGGAGGGGCTGCGACGCCGAAGCCGTGATGGAGGGCTTGACTACTGTCTTCGGCGGCGAGAGCGGAACGCTGTTGCGCCACTCCTCCGTGCGGCGGCGGCGATCGGCCGGGCGGGTCGGAGCGCGGCTCGTGAGCACATCCCCCACGGAGCGCTCCTTGGCCGCGTCTCCAAGCTCGTGCTTCGGTGGCCGCGCCCCCTCTGCACGTTCGCGCTCGCGCCTGGCCTGGTCATCGCGCTCGCGCGCCTGCGCCTTGGACCACTCGTCGCGCGCATTGGCGATGGCAATCTGTTCGCGAATTGGCGCAGTCACCTTATCCTGCAGCTTGGAGAGTTTGTCACGATGGCGCTCAGCGAGTTCGTCGGTCGTCATGGCCCGTGGGGCTGTGCGTGGAGCGCGCTCGTTGCGTGCGGGCCGAGATGCGACTGGGGCCTGGAAGGTGGAAGCGCGGTGCAAGTCCATCGACAGTGCACGCATCAGGTTGGCCCCGTATTCCTGTCCGGGGGTACGGTCGGCGGTGCGGGGCACTCCCTCGTTGCGCTGCGAGATGGCACGAGCTACGCTGGTAGAGACAATAGTCATGTCGTTGTCCAGAGCGGGGCCTGGCGGTGCTGCACCCTGGACATTGCGGGTTTTGAGGTAGTCCTCCCACTCCGCGTTGCGACGCTGCCAGTCTGAGACGGTCGGGGTGGTCTCAAGCGGCTCGATGTTGCCCACACGCACGCCGTCGGCAGGTCGACCTGGGTTGTCGGCTAAAGAAAGGCCGGAACCCAGTTCGGTAGCACTGTATTCGCCAGGAAGGAAGGTTCGTGACGCACGTAGCTCATCTAAGCTGTTCCCATGAGAGCGCGAGTCACGGCGGTAGTACTCGTCGTCGCTGAGAAGACGGCTGCTGGCAACCGAGAGATGGCGGCTGCGAGGACGGTCGTCAAGCAGGCGACTGCTGGCGTTCGAATCCTTCCGTTGACGCACACCGTCAAGCAGCTGCTGGCTTGACATCGAGTTTGCACGCGAGTGCAGGCTCGAGGGTTGACTTGTCGTCGCACCACGTCCGCGATCCATGACACTCGTTCCCGGACGCGAGCCTTGCGAGCTCATCGAACCAGTGTCTCCCGGAGGTTTGGTCTCGTAGTGGGATGAGCGGAGGGTGCCCATGGACGACTGGATGTCCTGGCGCTGACGGCGGACCTCGGCGAGGAGCAGCATTTTTTGTTCTATCTCGGGGTCGGTGTCATTGACGAGCAACGTGGGAGTATGGGGAGTAGGAGGAGTTTCCTCGTCGCGGTAGCCCATCTCCTCAAGCAGGCTCATGCGGCGGGGGTTGACCAGCAGTTCGGGAGCGATTGGCTGCTGCTCCTTTTGAGCAGTTCTCTGTACGAGGGTCGAGTTGGAACCACTGTTCTGGCTCTCGTCAAACCCCGGTAGATTGCCCATCTGGGGAGGCGGTGTTAATATGCTGCTGTCGTTGCCGCCGCCTCCATGCTTGCCCTCCCACTCGGCCAGTTCCGCGTCGACATTCTTGAAATTCTCAGCAGCACGGGCAACCTCCCCGGCTTCTCGGCGAGCCTCTTCGTCCTGGACTATCTGCTCGCGCCGCTTGGCAAGTACGTTGACGACCTTGAACTGGATAAGCGAGGCGATCTAAAGTCAGCAAGCAAAGCCATGGCCAAACCCCGAACAGTCACAACTCACGAGAGTTGCCGCAGCAACGACTCCAATCTCGACCTGCATGGACTGAGTCAAGGGATACTTGCCCCCGTTGAGCGAAGGGAAGAGATGTTGGTAGCCCAGGTTGTAAATGTAGAACTGACGTCAGCTAGATGGTAGGTTGTAAGTTTCAGCAGCTCACTTCCTTGAGGCCTGCACGGGTGAAGCAGTCGACACCAAGGGTAAAGGCAGTGGCACCAATGAGTGCACTGGCAACCAATAAGACATATTCGTGTACTTTGGGGATGAACGCAAGGACAAGCGCCGTTAGAGTCAAGCTGCCGAGGATGGCCCACCGCGGACCCGTGTTGCGCACCAGGCCACCCTTGCGAAGGGCGAGTAAAAACCAGCCAAAGCAGAAGCCACCAACGGCCCCAACCCAGTACTTGGCGAACGTGAAGAAGAAGATGCCGAGCCCAGCACCAACAATGCACGCGATCCCCATAGCCAAAAGGTACAGGCCACGCATGGCGTCAGAGGGGGGTTTGGGTGAGGGCGGCTCCAGAGCTGGTGTAACACTGCTGTCAGTTCATGTTGAACAACCTTGACACCGCGCCACAGGGGCTGGTCGGGGCCGTGCACTCGCCCTCGTCATCTTTCTCCGACTTACCCGAAAGAAAGGATGATGACGAGACAGAAGAATGCGACGGTGTAGCCCGAGACGATGGCTAAAGCGCTCCATCGATTCTTGCCGCCGAGTGTTGCCACAGGAATGCCAGTGAGGATAAGTAGTGCTCCCCCGATGCCGTACGCCGCATCGAGCTTGGGTGAGAAGGGAAGGTAAGAGAGTGTGTCGTTCCATGGGATGGTTTCGTTCGAGATGGTGCTGTTACCGTCAATGGTGCTGTTCGCCGCTGTGCTGTTGAGCCCGCTGGGGACCGTGCCATTCATCCCCATCGTGAACGTGAAAGTGAAGACGGCCGGCTGCGAACCGCTAGGTCCGGCAATGAAGCTCGTGATCGTCGTTGTCATGACCTCGCCGGCGGCGACCAGGGAGATTGGAGACGTTGCGCTCAATGAGTTACCACCGCTCACTGCCGAGGCAGTGTTGTTGCCACCGTTATCGAGGCCTCCACTGGGACTCGGCGATGGAGCTGGAGTGGGAGAGCCGTTGGGCTGGTTACCACCGCTCTCTCCACCGCCGTTTCCACCCAGAGGGTCCTGGGCCAAGGCATGCCCGACCAGCGTGGCGACGAGGGCGACCCGGGTGAGGGCGAAGGGCAGGTGCATGCTGCAGAGTCTGCTGGGGGAAGGGAGAGAGATGTGTGCAAGATCAAGATTTGCGGTGGTCTGTGTGTGGGGAGGGGAGAGATGAGTGGTGAGGAAGGGCGGGGCAAGGGAAGCGTGTGAGATGGAGGGCAGACTGGGGAAGCAGGGGCCACTGCTGGAGGCGGCGGGGTGGAGGGAAGGCGATGCGGGGTTGAAGGGTATGATACGGTTGAGGTGGTGGAGACTGAGGGAAGGGAAGGGGAGGGCAGGGGATGGCAGACGAGAGAGGCAAGGGGTGGGCGGGCAAGGGGTGAGAGCGAGTTTGATGCAAGAGTGTGGGCAGTGAGAAACAGTGTGGGATGGCCGACGAGTACAAAGGAGAGGGCAAGGACGCGATGGCGTTCATGGACGGCGGCGTGACCAGAGCCGAGCTAGATTCACAGCTGGACCTAGAGCTAGAGCTAGACCAAGCTCAGTAGCTGATTAGAACCTGCCGCCGAGCCGCGGTTACCCCAGAGTGTCCAATGTAAATGTAAGTAGAACAAGGATGGACCAAGCGTTACGCGGCTAACAAACCAAACAGATCCAGGATCCCGGTTCCGGACCTCGGCCGTACCTGGCCATCTGAGCATTGAGGATCGAGAGGACCAAAGGACCTGGCCCGACCAGGGCGACAATGCACCAAACCGTCTGTGCCTACACAAGATCCGGCTTCCCCGCGCAAACAAGCGCTGTTTCCAGAGACGAAATGAAACTAGGAGCTGGGGAATGTCTTGTGGATGAGGATAATAAGCCAAGAGACAACCAACACGACGAGAGCTGACACGGACAGCCTTCTGTGGACGAGGGCTCGCCAACAAATGACGACCCGACTGGGCCGTAGGGGCGTAGAGGCTCGCCTCAGCCCTCTGTTGAATGGGGCGGGCGGTTGCGCATGGGCATGGGCATGTGGAGGTTACGTATTATGGCATGTGGGTATGGGAAGCATGGCAAGAAGAAGGCTGTATCAAAACAGGCGGGTTATGGCATTCATTCAACACAGCTTGGTGCTATCCCCGACTTGGACCCTTGCTCCTGGGAAACCTACGCGTTATAGAATATGGTTGGCAGACAAAAGTCGACGGACGGACAGCAATCGCCGCAGTGCGAGCTCCGCGCACCCGCAGGTTGCTCTAACTCGACCTCCTCTGTCGTCCGACCGTGAGAGCCTTGAGACATGCACTGCACCATTTCAACTCCTTGACATTAGGTTATAACTCCGGCGGACCTGGCGCCAGTCCTCCCTGTTTCTTATTCTTCCCTGTCCGACCACAGCTCCACAGAAAGTTGATTGTCCTAATCGGTTCCCATAGCTCTCTGGGTTCCCAAAGCTCTCAGTCTCTCACACTCTCTCGCACTCTCTCTCACTTCTCTCTCACTCTCTCTCACTCTCTCTCACTCTCTCTCACTCTCTCTCTCGCTTTCCTGTTACCCTCACAGTATGCAATTGTGCAACCTGTGGGCGCCAAACTGCCATTTCGATACAAATCAATTTCGGGTCAAACCAAAAGTCACGCGCGAATTGCACCCTTCTAACTCTCCTTGTCGCGTCTCGATCACCGACGACAGACATGCCGTTACCCATCAAACCACCCCCTTATTTTGCCACCGTCAGCCTCAAGGTGAGCCCCACACAACACTCAGCGTCAAGACTCAATCATCTCTGTTTCTTGGTCTGGGAATGTATCATAAATAACGCAAACCAAATATTGTCATCCCAACTTACAACACTCCTGCACATGTACATTTGGATACAACTGCACTGACTTCTAGTCGACTATGCTACGATATGCAACAGCTCACCCTATCCAGGCCAGCTTGGTCTCGAACATGGCCGAATAAGGGTCCTCCCTCCTTTACGTCGTTGCGTACGTACGTACGTTACCGCGAGCACTTTGGTTAAGCTATCGGACCCTCGTCAGTCCCTTGCGGTGCAGTCTGTTGCCCAGTGCCCTCAGTCCCACGCCGCCGACGACGCTTCTTCCAGCGCTGTATGTTAGCACTACACTGCAAGCCTATTCCCCACCGAGTGGTCTACCGTCGTAAAGTCGTCAGTCATCTCCGCAAGCTCGACAAGCTGCTGTCAGCACAAAGCTTCTGCCACCATCCCTCACATAACCCCCCAGCTTCTCCAACTCGCGGTCGGCCTCAGCCTCAAGCGTGCCCGCACCCTTGAATGCCCTGATCTTGAGGCCTTCTCCAGGGTTGAGAGCAAAGTTGCGGCCAAGATCATCAATGTGGATGGTCTGTTCGTTAGGTCAGCTGTTCTGGGAGGAGCTCACGTTCTTTGCCGACCAGTCGGGGTACTGTGCCCAGAAGTACGCCAGAGGCTTGACTCTGAAGATGTCAGTCTCGAGTTCCTTCAGTAAGAAGACAACTTACTCGTGCTTGATCATTTGTCCGGAACGTTCGCTAAAGATCTACCAGTCAGTGACCGCCGGAACTCGGAACCCACTGGAAACATTGTGGTGCGATCAGCCACGAAGCAGATCTGTTCGGAGTCAGCGAGCTTGCGATCGAAACAAAGGAGTTGGTTGTGAGCTAGCTCGACTAGTTCCTTCAAATCATTGTAGACCCTTCCTGCAGAATCTCGCTGAAATGGTCGTACAAGGTCGACGTCACTCACCTTGTAAACGGTGTCGCCTCCCAGGACACCAAGCTCGACCAGCTTGGTCTCGAGCCAACGCCAGTGCGTCTGGCTCCACATGACAATGTCATAATGCGGGTACACGCTGCGGTCAGCTACAAATGGCGAGAGCAACTCAACCGTTCAAGGAATTCGTGCAGCCCGGGCCGTGCGCACTCTATTGGCGGGAGTGCCCCAACAATGAGCGGTCGCGTGTCGACAAGGGTGTAGTCGATGTCTAGGACGAGCAGCCTCTTTCCGGGGCGTGCCTCGTTGATGATCTGAGTGAGCTCCTGATATTACACACACTTACGGTGATGGGGTATTTCTTGACGAGCTCGGCGACCTTGCGCTGATTCCGAGGATCCTTAGCTGGGGCAATGAACTGCCCGTCTGATCCGCGGGCGGGGTAGTTGATGTCGATTCCGTCTTCCGGCAGCCGCGGCCCCTCACGTTCCTTGAAGCGGAGATGCACTGGCGTGCCGACCATCTGGAAGCGTGCTCCATCCTTGATCCCCACAGCTGCGAGACGCGACCCGTCGGTCTCCATGCTCAACTTGGTCTTGGTGAGCCCGAGGATCTTCTGTGCGTCCGTAGGCACCTCAGTGAGCTGCTCAATCTGAACACGCAAGTCGTACACGCTGTAACCAGTAAGGAAGACGAGCAGAATGAACAAAAGGCATGTCAGCATAATCATACGGAATGGCGATGGTACGCACAGATCGCTTGAGCTGAGCATCAGCTCGAAGGTCCTACCCAACCACTTCATATGGAGTGTCAACTTCTCCTCGGGTACTAGGGGCGGTCCAGAGACGACGTCCTCGACTGTCGGTTGCCTGTCACCGTCGGTGATATCGGCATCAGGGGTGAGGGAACTCAAAACAGCAGTAGGCAAGTTCGAAGTGGTGTCATGGATGGCAATTGGGCAGGCTGTTGACCCGTCCAGAGTTGGTGAGGCTGCTGACACATCGGGCATGGTGTATGAAGTGGCAGATGATGTGGAAACAAGAGAGGATGAGGGAGGAACGGCTGATGAAGAGGAGCTTGACAACCCAGCCTCAAGCTGCACCATACGAGCCCTAGTTTGATCACTCCCTAGAGATCTCGACGACGATCCGAAGCGAATGGAAGAGTGACAGTTGATCTGGCCACGAGGAGAGAAGATAATGTAGGTGGTGCGGCTAATGATGTCGAGTGCAGCAATGGAGAGAAGGATGGACGGAAGGAAGATGCAGTTCCGTTCCAATATCAACGCAAGCTCGCCTAGGACGCAGGCCTCTCATGCGCCATCACGGAGCCGGGCCCTCAGATGACGCATAAACAACCGGTCTAACCGACTCACCTGTCTACACGTAATCATGATGCATTACGTGTGAGCATATTCCCCACCTCGCACGCCTACGAGCATCTGTCTATTACCACATCATCATGCAGAGGAGCCATTGTACAAAACATAGGGAGCGTTCGGGGTTCAGTGTCCAGCATACCTCGTATTTGATGCCACAGAGGTCACCCTCGCCCCTACACTGCTGCCAGCTGCACCATCACTCTCCAGTCTCCTCAGCAGCAGCGCAGAGAACATCCAGAGGTCGAATCCACTATTCGGTCGTCACGGACTTCGCGAGGTTGCGAGGGAAGTCGACGTCGACGCCACGCTGAACAGCGATGTCTGCATGTTAGCAAGGTAGGCACACGATGTGGCAGCCACAGAAATGGAGGTACTCACGGTACGAGAGGAGCTGGAGAGGGATAACGTTGAGGAGACCCTGGAGGCAGTCGGTAGTCTTGGGCACGACGACCGTCTTGACATCGGCGGGAGCCTCCTCACCCTCAGTAATGAAGACGATGGGCTTGCCGTTGCGGGCAATGACCTGCTGGAGGGCCGACTGGACCTTAGGGTAGAGCGAGTCCTTGGTCATGATGAAGATGATGGGAAGGTGCTCGTCTACCAGGGCCAGGGGGCCGTGCTTGAGCTCACCGGCCAGGATGCCCTCCGAGTGCATGTAGCAGAGCTCCTTAATCTTGAGCGCACCCTCAAGGCAAGTCGCAAACTGGTAGCCACGGCCCATGATGAGGAGCGAGTTCTGCTTGGCGAAGGTCGTCGCAAGCTGCTGGATCTCCTTGTCCATGGTCAAGATGGTCTTGATCTGGCCGGGGATGTCGTGGAGGCCGGCGATGATCTCGGTACGGCGCGCAGCCTTGGACATCGAGTCCGAGGAGAGCTGGACAGCCATCATAATGAGGGCAATGTACTGCGAGGTGTACGCCTTGGTGGATGCGACACCGATCTCGGGACCAGCGTTGATGTGGATACCCGAGTGGGTCTCGCGCGAGAGGGTCGATCCGACGACGTTGACAACACCGAGGCAGAGCGCGCCACGCTCAAGGCAGTAGCGCATGGCGAGGATGGTGTCGGCGGTCTCACCAGACTGCGAGACGAAGATGGCGACGTCATCACGGAACACAGGAGTGCGCCGGTCAAGGAAGTCAGACGCAAGCTCAACGGCGACGGGGATCTCGGTGAGCTCCTCAAACACAGGGCGGGCAGCGATACACGAGTGGTACGAAGTACCGCACGCGACGAACAGGAGGCGGCGGCCGCGGCGGATGACAGGGAGGTACGCCTTGAGGCCACCAAGGGTTACGGTGTTGTTGTCGAAGTTGACACGGCCACGCATGGTGTTGACAACCGACTCGGGCTGCTCATAGATCTCCTTCTGCATGAAATGGGCGTACTGACCCTTCATGATCTCCGCGAGCTCGATCTCGAGGGTCTCGATGGCACGAACGGACGAGAGGCCGTCGTCGCGGCGGAGACGGTGGATGTGGAGCTGACCGTCGGAAATGTGAGCAATGTCGTCGTCCTCAAGATAAAGGACCTTCTTGGTGTGCTCAATAATGGCAGCAGGGTCCGAGGCCACGAAGAACTCAATCGGCTGGGGCATGCCGTCCTCGGAGAGGAAAGCGCGCGACTGCTGGCGGCGGAGGTTGGAACCAGCTGGGGCACTGTTGGCAGGGACGGCAAGAAGACCGTTGGGGTCAACAACCTCTGGGACGGGGATCTGCTTGTCGTCCTGGAGTTCAACGTCAACAAAGTCGACCTTGAGCTTGCGCTCCGACTTGACACCGATAAGGAGGGGGGAACCACGACGGGCAGCGATAATCTCATCCGGGAAATGGACCGACTTGAAGACAAAGGCAAACGAGCCCTCGAGCTCCTTGAGGACCGTCTTGATGAGGGTCTGGAAGTTGAGGCGCTTGTTGGGCTGGCTCTCATAGACATACTTGCAGAGAATGGCAACGCACTCAGTGTCGGTGTCGGTGCGGAAGACGTAGCCACGCTTCTGGAGGACAAGCTTGAGCTCCTTGAAGTTGGTGATAATACCGTTGTGGACGACGGCGAACTCGGTCATGGGGTCACTGACGTGGGGGTGGCAGTTGAGGGAGCAGGGGACACCATGGGTTGCCCAGCGAGTGTGAGCCATCGACGTCTGGCTAACAAAGAGCTTCTTCATGTCGACAGGCGTAGTGAGGGCGTTAGCCTCGTTGCCTGGCGCGGGAGTCGGGACGCCGCCGGCGACATGCTTGCGGAGAGCCGAGACCTTGCCGACCTCCTTGAAGAGGATGTAAGGGTCGGTAGGTGAGTCGCCGTCAATACCGATGCCCGCAGAGTCGTAGCCACGGTACTCCATACGCGCAAGCGCGTTGCAGAGCAACTCGCAGACGTAGCCGCGGTCACGCTCCGTCAGGTACGAGCAATACGCAAAGATTCCTGCGAGAGTGAGTATGTGGGCCGGAACAGACCAAAGTTCGACCTACCACACATAATGGCTGAAATTGGAAGCAAAGCGATAGTGGTCGTTGACGTCGAGAAACGAATCGGGTGACCAGTGGGAGAGGAGACGATGGGGTTGGGGATTTTGTGGTTCCGAGCGCGAATCGCCAAGGTGAGGACGAGGTTGGAATGTAGTGGTGGGCGGATCGGGACATGGCCGGGTTGATAATGTGAACGTGTCAGCACAGCATAGCACACCAGGAAGGCGCAATCCGAGTGTGAAGAGATCTAACAGTTGATTCCGAAGCTGGCTGTAGCTGTGGACACAGCCTTCTAGCAATGAGGCTACCATTACAGCGGCACACGCGTCACAGTCCCCAGAGCGCGTCCAAGTGATCGACACATACGTCGGCCATTTGGTCTCGCCCGATTAATTCGCATCGTACGACAGCTGACACAACGCAGCAGCTGTCTAATGTAACGGACGGGATTGATAACGGCAAAGGTGTGGACAGAGCTACTCACAGGTTGTGTCGGTTGGGAAGGAGAAAAGAGAGCAAGGAAGAAGGCAGTGATGTGGAAATGTCCCAGCGGTAACGACTGGTGACGGACCTTGCGACGTAAGGGGTTACCGCGTGAAAGAGGGTGCTAACAATTCAACTCGCAAAGGAGATGAGAGCTCGGCAAGAGTGATTATGGATAGAAGATGGCGAAGAATGCGATGCGTAAGTGTTGGATGTGGATGTGGATGTGGATGTGGATGTGGACGTGAGGAGGGATGAGGAAGGGAGGAGTTTGATGAAGGGGGGATGGGACTGCTTTGCTGGCAGAGAGTGACGAGCAGGGTAATACGGTTTGGGTGGCGGAGGTTTGGGTCAGTGGGTACGGTACGTTGGGTATGGTGGGGTGAGAGATTCAGGTGTTTGTTGCTTTGCAACTTGGCGCGTGGTGCGTGTTGGACACCCAGCACCCCACGCCACCCTGCACCCAGGCCCACCCTTCCCCGGCCACAGAGGCCACCCAGGTAGCAAGCCGACTTTTGGCAGACGGGTTCACATACGCCCAGGGAGAGCAAATAGCGGAAGATAAGGGGGCATTACCTTGCTTGCCGTCCAATACAAGAACCACCGAGGGGCCGTGTCCCGTCCTGTGCCTGATCACTCAACACAGCCATGCCCCAAGCTGATAATCGTGCCCAGCCCAGGCAGGATGCGGCAGGGCAGGGTCGAATGACACAGGCCGGTGGCAATGCGCCCCTCTTCGGTCCCGGCACAGAGGGACACGAGGGTGCGTGCGTTGGTGCCAAAATCCTCCCTTTGGGCCCCTTGCTGTGACGATCTGACGATTTTCAGAGGGCCAGAGGAATCGAGTCGAGGCGATGAAAACGTCAGCAGTTCGGCCCTTCGTCACCCGCGTCAAAAAGGAAAGCGCTTGGCTCAGCAGTGGACGAGGGCAGAAGAGGCGCAAGTCCCCGAGGATCCAGGGTGCCCCGAACATTGGGGTGCATTTAACATGTATTGTCTTGGTACGCGACGAGCGCGGTTGCTTGTTCGCGACGCGGCTTCAGGGTTCAATCCGAAAACCCAGCCGAAAGCCCTGCCGAGCCCAAGCCCAAGTTGGTATCGCTCCAGTGATCTCAGCCCATCTGCCCACAACAACAAGCACAAAAGTGATATGTTCATCACTGGCTGGGTTGCCGCGGCGTTCCTGATGGACAACACAGTTGTATAACCCAGCCCTATATTGCTCAAATCCCCAATGCCATATTACTTTACACTTGTCACCTTGAAATCCCCTGATCACCCGATCACCCTTCGCAGTTGGGGTTGAGTGAGCCCAGGCCGTATGCTTGTGAGCCGGCCAACCCAGCCACGCGCCTACTTTCCTTCCTTCTCACATCTCCTCACCACGTGATCCCGCGTGATCCCCACGTGATATCCATGGGCGAACGGGATGATAATGAATCTTATGGCCACAGTCCCCACAGCTTTGGAGACCAGAGTGGAGGTAGTTCTAGGCTAGTTGGCTAGTTGGCTCACGGCCCATGCCGGTCATCAGTAGCCGGCTGACACCTCTTTGAGCCGGACATGTCTCTATCCAACTATCACTAACTCAGTCCAACCGCGCCATCACACATGCCCATGAGCACCCCAGCAGCGGACGACGTTGCTCAAGACGCTCTGTCGGCTGCAAACATTACACGCGACTCTCACCCCGATTCCCCTTCTCTTTCACCTTCACCAACATTTCAAGCTCGACCTATGGTCCACCGGTCTGAAACTGCCCCACCTGAGGTCGAGAGCATCGGCAGTGAGGATGACGACCTCGAGCTCGAGACTGACACGTCACCCGCCTCTGAAGCCGAGTCAGTCGACAGTACGACTAGCATCCTCTCGCCCCCTTCCGCGGTGCTGCGCCGCTCCAAGTCTAGCATTGACGCAACTGGTGGACACCGAACCACAAAGCACCTACGTTTCACTGCGGTCGGCGACGCTGCATCGCTACTAGCCATCGATGGCAAGGTCCTCTACCCAGGTGGTCCACGGCGTCGGAAACGGAACGTGGATCAGGATTGGCTTCTGAGCGGTCCCCCGACCCCAAACCTCTCCGAGACGTAAGTGATCAATGTCCAAAGCCGCTTGGCGATCAGGATGCTCACCTGCCGAAATCAGCGCCGACCAGATCCGCCGTACCATATCGCTTGCCTCTCTTGACCACCTTCTCCTCCTTCGCAATGACCAGGAGGAGCGTGCTCGCGTTGTCTCTGAGCTTTCACGGGCCGGCCGCGAGCTTGTCTGGCGTAGCGAGGACGACGAGCAGTTGTACCCAGACGATGCCGAACGGTCCCTCATTCTCGCACTCAAGCGTGGTCTCCGTGAGTGAGACGCTCCACGCCAGCCTAACATCCAGGTTCATTCCTTCTCGCCTTCAGTGTGCGCGCAGGCGTTAATGTTCTTGTCGTTCTTTTCCGTATGCTCAAGGCAGGCAAGCGAGGCAAAGGTCGGGTGACCATGACAACGCTTCGGAACGCAATCTTTGGTGAAGAGCCGTTGAGATTCGGAGCCATGATTGGCACATTCACCTTCCTCAACTGCCTCACCCTCCATCTTCTTCGGTTGGCCCCGCCATTCTCCTACATCCGGCGTAGACTCCGGTACGGCTTCTCGCAGCCGACATTCGGTCCACCGCAGCGGGAGGGCAACGAGGGTGAGCGGCGCTGGCAGGCTGCGGCCGCTGGTGCTGTGGGAAGCCTCGGTTTGCTTTGGGAGACGGCTGGGCGCCGGACCGGCATCGCACAACAGTATGTGACCCTGCTCGCACGGCCGCTGACTACGACAGGATGTTTGTGCGCGGTCTTCAAGGGACGCACAACCAGTACGCACCGCGAATGGGCATCTCGATCCCTCATGGAGACGTCCTCCTCTTCGGTCTGTGCTGCGGCCAGATCATGTACGCCTTCCTTCTCGCCCCCGACACTCTTTCTCGCGAGTATTACAACTGGATCCAAAGCGTGTCAGGCGTTCCCAAGTATGCGATTGCAGCGAACCGCACGGCGGTCCGCCAGAACCTCATTGCTCCGTCTCTGCTGCAGAAGGCGTTGGCTGAGCCTCGGGTGAGTGCTGCCACACTGGCTGTACTGATCTTAAGGGCGTGACTGCGCGCCACGCTCAGACCATCCATGCAATGCTGGATAACCAAGCCAAGGGTGGGCGGCCAGGGTGGCATATTCCGTGGTGAGTTTGAATGCCCGCTTGATTTAATGCCAGTGCCGTGCTCCATCCTTGGATGGACTCTTGTATCTTGTGCGACGTGCAGCGCTTCGTCCAAGTCTTCGTGAGTTGACTCTTGGGGTCAGCCAGCTCATTTCAGCGCTTCATGCTTCCAGTATATGGTGCTCTCCACCTCATTCCGCCACTCGTTCTTCGTCGACAACACTTCCTGAAGGACCCCTCGCGGATGCTCGCGAGAATCCTCGTCGGCATAGTACGCAGCTGTTCCTTCCTCGGGCTATTCGTCGTTATCAACCAAGGCGAGTTACTCTACTGGTCGAGTTAACCCACAGCGCTCTTTTGCCTGCGCTCACGCACACTTGACATGACTAACATCCCGAATATCCTTCGCCGTATCCTCAACCGCAAGGAGAACCTTTGGGCCATGGGCTTTCTTAATGCTGCATCTCTCTTCGCTGAGGAGAAGCGCCGCCGCGCCGAGCTGGGTGAGTTAGCTGTCTAGCCGGCGCTGACATTAGCCATGTACGTGTTACCCAAGGCACTCGAATCAGCCTGGTTTGCCGCGCGCCGGCGCTCGTACGTCCCGCTCGTCCCGTTCGGCGAGACAATTCTCGGCGCTGCCGCCATGGCCATGGTCATGGACACGTACAAGGTGAGTTTCCGTCACTGACCTGGACTGACATCAGCACTCGCCCGAGTCCCTCTCCGGCATGGTGCGCAAGTTCATGTTCCAGCTCGTTGGCCCTGTGTAGACTTCGGCGTCGCGGAGAGAGGCACACGCGTCTTCGCGTCTCGGACTCTAATTGTATCTCTAATTCCCTTCGTTGTGGCAGCCTCTGATCCTTTGGTCTGCATTCTCGGTTCCGCTCATAGATGCGATATATTGAACGACTGAATCGCAGCCGTAAGACTGCTCAATCAGCTCATCGCTAGGCTCTCCTACCCCTGACTCTTCAAACTTGGTTGCTCTGACACATGTTACATCCACGCCCCAGTTGACAGTGGGAGGGTCAGTGGCGTAGCTCGGTGGGACGCTGGAACAGCCGTCTCCATGACCAGCCGTCGGACAAGCAACTAAATTGCACTAAACCACTGGGGTCACCCGGTCGAACCACGCAGCACACACTAGGCACCATCATAGGCCGGTTATCTATGTCCCGAAGCAGCCAACGTTGCCGGCACTGATCGCTGCTCACCCTTAGCGCGACTCATGAGTCTCGTTTCCGTGTCACTTCACTTTCGGCCGGGATCGCCGGATCCGGATGGAGAGTGTGGAGCACTCCCTTGGGCATGAAGAGCGGGTCGCGAGGAGATGGGTTGGCAGAGTTGGCTGTGCTGTCGGGCTGCATGGCTGCCAGGCTCCGACTGTTCTGCAGAGGTTAGTCGCTGGAACTCGAGCGATCAGCGAGAAAGGAATCGCGCCAGTCAGTCCCATGGACGGAGCTCTTCCGTCGATCCTCGACTGGAGCTTGGTGCCGAGGACAATCCCTCGATGAATGGCAAGACTCCATCATGATGCGTCAGTCCACCCTCGGCGCAAGCTAATCGATGTTGAGGTCGAGAATGTGATCCACTACACTCCACCGGAACGTGACAAGAGTCTAGTGCGAAACACAAAATCCATAGCTGCTGAGACTATGACTAATGACATGTTCGCAGGAGGTACCGCGTGAGCTCATAACAGCTTCATGCGTCAAGAAGTTTACTTCTTGGCCTTGGTGGCGGCGGGCTTGCTCGACTCGTCGAACATGTAGGTGAGGCCGCACTTGCCGCAGGCCTGGCGGTCCTTGTGCATGGCCACTGGAAGGTCAGCAACCGTTCACTGTCCGAGACCGCGTATGGCGTCGGTGATTACTCACTGAAGACACCGGCACCGCAAGTGGGGGCGGGGCACTCGCGACGAAGGCGGGTGATGGCACCGTCAGAGCCAACCTTGTAGTACTTAAGGACGGCCATCTTGACCTTCTTGCGCTTCACAGAGTTAGCACGAGCAGACAGTTCAAGAGATGGGTAGGTGGCGGATGTAAGAGTGGTAGAGCCACCAAGTGATGGGTCGTCCGTCATACCACGCATCGTTTCGCAGCGGGCAGTGGATCTGGTGATCCACAAGTGGACGCAACCTCCACAACAACTCCCCATCTACCACCCAACGTTGAGGCCTCACCTTGTGCTTGATCTTCTTGGGGGTGGTGTAGTTCTTCTTTTTGCGCTTCTTAGCCATACCACCACGCAGGCGGAGAACGAGGTGGAGGGTCGACTCCTTCTGGATGTTGTAGTCCGAAAGGGTGCGGCCGTCCTCGAGCTGCTTGCCAGCGAAGATGAGACGCTGCTGGTCGGGGGGGATGCCCTCCTTGTCCTGGATCTTGGACTTGACGTTGTCGATGGTGTCCGAGGACTCGACCTCGAGGGTGATGGTCTTGCCCGTGAGGGTCTTGACGAAGATCTGCATCTGCAACAGTCAGCATGTGCTCTAGCTTGGTGGCTGTGAGCAGGTCGACCAGTTGCTGGTGAAGACGAAAGAGTGGGTGACACACGCCACCAAAATTCTTCCCCACCTCCAACGCTTCCAACAGCATCGCGAACAGCACAGCGCGCTCTGTAAACGAGTCCGCGTCACTCGCGATGCTTGACGGCCGCGTGCTGAGTCGACGAGCACAGTACTCACGTTGGGCGAGGCTCTACTAAGCAAGTCTTGCTATCCTTGAAGAGGCTGAGGAACCAAGAAAGTCGTCGCCAGTGTTGAAGGGTGGCCCGACTGGCTGGTCAGGCACCAACTTTCGCAGGTCCGCCATGCAAAGATGCCGCCATTCTCCGGCCATGTGGCAGTTTTTTTCATCCATGGATCAGAACGCGCCGATGTTAGTGATGTGCATAGAACCTGGATTGTTTACACATTGGGCGGCCAATGCGCCGCCTACCTCGTCAGAAGCTGCAATGCATGTGCTCAACATTACCATGGACGGGACACCGTGCATCACACGGCTAACCACCATTGTGCCCCTCTTCAAGCATATAACCCAAACGATACTGCAGGCTTTCGAGAGGAGAAGAAGGTTGCGGATTTGGTTCCGGGTTGCCGCCCAAGGCCTTGGGCATTTGCGGGTCGAGCCAGTTGGGTGGATCTGGGCCTCGGTTGTGGCCGCGTGGTGGTGACGAACTTCAGCCTCCCATTCAACCATCTTCCTCATCCTCCTCTCCATCCTCCAACCTCTATCCTCTATCCTCTATCCTCTATCCTCAACCCTCCGTCCTCATCCTCCTCTACGCCTTCTTTCCGACCCCCCACTCACCTCCCTCCCCTCACCTCTCCCACTTCCGTTCTCACTCTCCGTAGTCTTCCCCTTCCTTACCCCTCACTTCCCCAACCTTCGTCCCCTCAGCCCCACCTTCCTCAACCCAACGTTCCTCTCGTCTTCTTGCGTGAAGCTCCCTCCTCACGCGCATTCTCATCTCTGCCTCTCTAACCCCTTTTCTGGCCACTTAGCTACCGTTCAAAATGGCTGACTCTGGTGAGTGCCAAGACAGCACTTGCCGAGAATCGACGCGCATTACTACTTCCTTGCGCCTTCCCCTCCTTACGCGCCGCTTACACAAGACGTTGCCGCTCCCTCGTCGCCTGTGGACCACAACGTCAACTCGGTTCCGGAGGAGCTCACCCTCCGTGCCCTCGTCTCCACCAAGGAGGCTGGCATAATCATTGGCAAGGCTGGTGCCACGATCGCCAACGTTCGCGCCGTCGCCAACTGCAAGGCTGGCGTGTCCAAGGTCGTTCCCGGCGTCCAGGACCGTGTCCTCAGCATCTCTGGCGACCCGGATGCAATTTCTGCGGCGTACTCTGAGATTGCGCGTCTTCTCCTCGAGACGCCTCTGTCGGACTCGTCTCTTCCCCCTTCCCCGGCGATCGCCTTCACCTCGATCCGTCTCCTCATTAGTCACAACCTTATGGGCACGGTCATTGGTCGCCAGGGCGTCAAGATCAAGCAGATCCAGGACATGTCGGGCGCGCGCATGGTTGCGTCCAAGGAGATGCTTCCCCAGTCGACGGAGCGCGTCGTCGAGGTCCAGGGTGCTCAGGACGCGATCAAGACTGCTGTCTGCGAGATTTCTAAGTGCCTGCTTGAGGACTGGGAGCGCAACGTTGGTACTGTCCAGTATCACCCCGGTGCCGGCGGCGACGCAGGCGTTCTTGCTGGTGGTCTCGGTGCGCAGACGGTCACTGGCCCCACTGGTGGCATCCGCCGCACCTCGATGGGTGCTTTCAACGCCCAGCAGCCCAACTTTGGCGACCGCCGCGTCTCTCGTGGCTCGATTTCGGCGGGCACTGGTGAGCGTCGCATGTCCGAGTCGCAGACCAGCCCTACCCTCAACGACCCCAACCTTCGTACGCAGAACATTTCAATCCCCAGCGACATGGTTGGCTGCATCATGTGAGTGATTCGCTTCTTCTGGTGCGTGCTGCGCGCGGAGCTGACTCGGAAGTGGCCGTGGAGGCTCCAAGATTACCGAGATCCGTCGTCTGTCGGGCTCTCGCATCTCGATTGCCAAGGTCCCCCACGACGAGACGGGCGAGCGCATGTTCACGATCGTCGGCACGCCTGAGTCTACTGAGCGTGCTCTCATGCTCCTGTACTCGCAGCTCGAGTCGGAGAAGGAGCGTCGTGAGTTCAAATCGTACTGGGTTTGAACTGACGACAGGCGTCAACCAGACCGTTGAGGCTGGTGACGTGTGAATCACATCGTCTACATGAGTTGGGGGGCTAGCACGACAACAAATCCAAGTGAGTTATCCTCCACCCTACCGGTGGCCACTCTAATGTAGGCATCAACACCCCTGAAGGCCCTCTGTTGATACGTAACACTCTCGCTGCAACTTGGAGTAACTCTTTCTCTCATGCTTCTCTCACGTACTCCATCCTGTTCCCCGCTAAAATGGCGGGGAATGAATCTTTGGGCCACTGTAGTCGATGCATAACAGTCTGAAGTAAACAGAGTGTGCTTAAACCATGCTCAAGCCAGCCCCGCAAAAACAATATTATCTCTAGCATTAGCGTAATTCGTGGCGTCTAGAATTCATTTACCTCCACGCTCCATAGAGCCTGTGACAGCTGGCCTCAACGTTGAGGCAGCGTGGCCTCTTTCATGACAATTGCCCATGTCGGCTACATCCTCTACTGTCCATTGTGTGAAGAGCAGTTGGCAAGTCGAGTCGAACGGGGCTGAAGCCGGGTGGGCATGATCGTGGTACTGGACGCTGTAGTTGTATTTGCGCCACATGTCATGTGGAGGCAATTTGCCGCCGTTCAGGGGAGTGTGGATTAAGTGAAGTGCTGTCAGCGCCTGTTCACAGCGACCGCTCGATTCCATTCAGCATATCCTTTCGTCATCACTGTTCAGTTTCCATCCCCTCTTCATCCTCTAACTCAACACTCCTTTTCTCTCGAGCAGCGAGCCCCATTGTATGTCCCACACGCCCACTTCGACAAACTCCGGTAATGCCAGCGGTGCAGCGGCCAAACCGACCCTAAGTGGTGTGCGCATTAGGCAACGCAAGGGCCAGGCCAAGGCTGCAGCCAAGTTTGAGCCTGAAGGTGGGTTTTGTTGTGGGAGGACATCCACTGTGTAAACAAGTGGCGACACATCTGTGGCGGCTCAGAGGCGTTGTCATTGCGACGATGGTTGGCACGCAGGCGCTTCTTGTTCACACGCCTCTTCTAACTTCCTTTGGCCTTCAGGTCACATGTCGCTCCACTCATGTAGGAGCATTGGCGCTGACGCTGACGTACAGTTTTCCGTGACTCGCTCCTCCTTCACCTCGAGCTCGTCCCGAACCCACCTACCAACGATGCGCTCGTGACCAAGCTCGTACAGGCGGGCACTACGCTCGAGTTCCTGAAGTACTCGGAGCAGCTGTTCGAGATGCTGTTTGTCGGCGGCCTTCTCCAGCCTGGTGGCAGCTACGTCGACGAGAAGCGTAGCCCGTTCTACATCCTACAGGACGATGCTGAGCTCGGCGACTGGAACCCGGTCCAGGGCATCGTAGAGGTCCTCCAGCGTGTCATCCAGCGCTACCGCTACCTCCAGAAGCCGCTCGAGGAGACCTTCCTCCCTGACCTCCTCGGCTACATTAACAAGTGGAACCCGTCGCAGCGCGCCAAGCTTGCGGAGGCCGTCGCGCTTTTCGTCGCTGACGTTGGCATCTCGGCCAAGTGCCTCCAGTCGCTTGCCAAGGACCACGTGGTCAAGGATGGCGTCGCCCTCAGCTTCCTAACTGCCTTCTTCCAAACCTACCTGTCGAAGCAGAGCATTGAGCACCTTAGCTCCAACCTCCGCAAGTCGGGACTGCGTGACATCCTCCTCGTGTTCCCCCAGCAGAGCCGCAAGCGTGCGACCCTGGAGGCGCACTTCAAGAAGGAGGGGCTCACTCAGGTCGTCGACTGGTACGCCAAGGCGGCGCTCAGCGGTGTCAGAGCCGACACCATTAGCACGATCACTCGTATGATCAACGATGAGGAGACGAACGAGGTCGTGAGTTGTCTGCTGTTGTGTCGCAAGTGTTTGCGCGTTCATTGCCTCGCTCTTCTAGGACAGTCCGCTGATGCCAGATTGTCGAGCACCTCAAGAACCAGCAGACCGAGAACCCCGTTCCCGAGGCCGACCTGTGCGAGTGGATCTGGCTCGGCTGGATGGGCGCGTTCGACTGGACCGCCCGCGCCGACCAGCTCGACGCTCACGTCGTGCAGCACGTCACGCGTCTCGCGCCGAGCCTTGAGCCGTTCGCGCTCGGCGCCAAGGCGCAAGTCAACATCCTCAACACGGTCCAGGTCTTCTGCTACCAGGAGACGCGTGTCCTCAAGGCGTTCCCCCAGCTGGTCAAGGTCCTGTACAACGCCGATTGCGTCAGCGACCAGGCCATCATCTACTGGCACCAGAAGGGTGCCAAGCCCCAGGGCAAGCAGCACTTCCTCAAGGTCACCCAGGCGCTCGTCGACTTCCTCGAGGAGGACAGCGACGAGGAGGACGAGTAGGCTTAACCACCATACACTCACTTGGGCCTTGGGCCGAATAGTCTTCTGCATTTGTTCGAGTACAGGAGCAGTTCGGAGGTCTGGAGTGGGTGGCCTGGGCTCGGCCTTCTGGAGGTGATATCGAGGTCCGCTATGACTAATCAATTTACGTGTCGCGGTACAACTGTTTCAGACGGAAGCTGCTGCTAGTTAGAAAGCGGCCTACGCTGGACGCAATGTCTGCCACGAACTTGCAAACGTCCTCGCGTACCGAGTAGATAGACGAGGAGGGGACGGGTTCAAAGTGTAGGCTCTAAACGCAGTCATCCCAGTCTTGCCGCTGGAAGCGAGGCACGCAACCAACAGGAGTGATGGCCCCAAGATGACTCAGAGACGGTGGAGTGATGGCAACAGCACAGCCGTATAGAGATGACGGACTGGCCGCGCTGCCAGTGATGGCACCTGGCCCAGTGGCAACCTCGCAAGCCCCCCACCATGGCTGTTGCGAATGCGTGGTTGAGACAAGGTAGAGCAACTGAGCCATGCGCGCGACCCACTCGTTACCAGCACGAGGCAGATAGGTTCAGCCATCCAATGCCGACATGTCTGGCCAGATCGATCTTAGCGGGCCATCTCGGCGGGCCAGGCGCTTGGGCCTGGATCTGAAGCTGTGAGACCTGGAATGTGAGATTTGCAGTGATATGGGCCTGATGAGATCCGCAGTGAGATCGCAAAGAGATGGCATGATTCTATGCGAGAGTACGCATCCATCCGAAGAGTCGTTGTGTGTAGACGAGATGAGGGGAGTGTACTGTATCTGCCTCGCGAACAGTGTGTAGGCCGCACCATTTCAGCAAGGGCGAGGGCGAGAATGAGACGAAATCGCGGGCGAGAGCACGGGCGAGAACGAGGGCAAGCGAGAGCACGCCTCCACAGGGTTCCATGCCTCCTACTTTGCGTCCTTGGCGGAGGTCTGGACTGGCAGCTGGGCTGACCATCTGCCCGATCCCTGGAAATAGACAGGGAGCGAGGGCTTGGCGTGTTCAAGGGCGCGTTGGCATGTTTAGAGTCGGCGTGTGGCGTTCCCTGACTGCCGCGCGGCGCTGCTGATCGACACGCGACCTGCGTGCCAAAATGATCCGAGATGGGCCCCCGCCCAGAATGACCGCCCTTACACGGCTGGGGGACGAAAAAAGGACCATCACGCCAAGCAACCCCAAGACAGCGACACGTAAGTATTACGATTTGAATTAGGCTACGGAAGATGAGACTCCGGAAAGTGAAGCAGGTCATCATCTAGCTACGTGAAGAGTCTGTGTGTGTGTTGGTGTGGGGAGGGGGGGAGGGTGTATATGCAATGCGAGAATAGGTTCAATCAATGTCTGTCTGTCTAGAGCGCGAGAACGGCAAGAGCGCCGAGGAGCGAGACGAGGCCGGGAATGGCGAGCACGGATGCGCCGCTCTTGGGAGGGTCGGTGGCGGCGGCGCCAGCTGCGGCCGAGCCGGAGCTGACACCAGCGCTGACGTTGGCCGAAACCGAAGGGACAGCAGCGCTCGACGACGTGCCCACGGCGTTCAGGATGGGCGCACTAAGGTTCAGGTCGGGCTGAGTGTCGGTGGCAATCGTGAAGTTGGTGACAGGACCCTCGTTGCTGTCGGCGTTCTGGTACCACTTGAGGCCGAACGCGTCAGGAACTGACGTGATCTCCCAGCCGTTCTCGATGGCGGCGGGGTACTCGGCCATGAAGACGTCGACACAGTCCTTGTTAAGGTCATGCTCGAGGGCGAGGATACCGGGGCTCTTGGGGCCGACCCACCAGTCCTGCATAATCTTGCGGGTGCCTTCAACGGTCTGCTCCTTGCCAATCTTCCAGTCGTTGGTGTCGCGGTTCCAGAGCACGCAGTCCATGCCAAAGACGTTCTTGGCAATGGCGCGAACGCGGTTGTCGACGTCACCGTACGAGGGGCGCCAGTAAGCAGGAACGCGGCCACCAGTCAGGTCGGAGATGACCTGCATAGTCCAGCCAAGCTCGCCCATGACAGCCTCGTCCGACAGGGTAGTCATCTGGGGGTGGGACCACGTGTGGACGGCAATGTGGCCGCCAATTCGGAAGGCACGCTGCATGTTAATGGGGTCAGCAGCAATGTTGCCGCCGATCATAAAGTAGGTCGCCTGGCGGGTAATGTTGTTCTTCTCCATAAAGTCGTAGAGAGCAGGCGAGGCCTCGGTGGGTCCGTCGTCGAAGGTGAGCTGCGAAGCGTCAGTGAGATTCGTGGGGGGTGCTGGGAGGCACGTACAACAAAAGTGCCATCGGGCGCAAGGAAGTAGTCCTCCTCAGTGTGGCAGCCCGTGTTGAAGGAACAGATCGACTCGTCGGCGCCGTCAAGGCCTTCGTAAGTGGGGTTGCCGGACCCCTTCTTGGCGACAGGGTTGACCTCGGGAGACGGGATCTTACCCTCGGCCTTGACCTTGTTGTATTTGTCAATCCAGGCCTGAGGAAGGGTGCCGTTGGCCACCTTGCCAGAAGTAGGGTAGTGGGAACGGAAGTCTTTGCTGTCAGCTCCATGATCTTTGGCCGAAGCGAGGAAGCGAGGGCGGCTTACCGGGCTTGGTTGGGTCGGGCACGGGACCCTGGCGCTTGAAGAGGTTGTGGATGTCCGAGTCCCGGGGCTGGAACCACGTCGGGGAGGCCGCAGCCGCAAGGGGGAGGGCGAGAAGGGCGACGTTGACGAGCATGGTGAAGACAGACGAGGAGAGGGGGGGAAGGTTGAAGAAGGGGGGAGAGAGCTGATGAAGTAGAAGTGTCCTCTGGGGCTAATTAGGAAGCCAAAAAGAAGGCAAAGTTGAATTAAAGAGTGAAGGGTTGGAGAGACAAGAGGGGGATAAGAGGGATGAGAGAGATGAGAGAGGAGAGAAGATGAGATGAAGAGGAAGATGCGAATGGGGAAAGAGAGAAGGCGATGCGTTGTGGACTGTGGCTTTGACCGTTGTGGCTTGTCCGTTGACGGTTGAGGGTCTGGTACGTACACTGTCCGGCTGCCGTAGTCTGATACGGGCCTGGGTAATACGGGGGGGGCATTGACCCTCTCCTGACAACCTGCCAAGCCTTCTCAGACTTGCCTAACGGCCTCTGATCCATTTGCTGTGCGAGTATCCCAAGCGCCCCGACGCCAGAGGCCTCTTCTCAAGACGGTAAGCACAAAGGCCTCGGCCGCTTTCGGTCAGGATCCTGATTCAGGCTTGCTCGGCACCTCGAGCTACACAGGGTTATGCACGAGGGTTATGCCAATCAGAGTTTAGTCCAGATGAGTATTCAGGTTGTCTGCCCACCCGCCTCTTACCGCCACCTGACGCTTCAGGTAAACAAGCTTCTGTAGTAGAGTGCCTCGTCCCAGCCTCCCCGCCTTCCGACTAGTGAATATTATGCAGCTAGAGCCCGCTGTTCTGCTGTCAAGCCGTTCCTGGACTTGACTTGCATGACTGTTTCATAACGCACCCCAAACAAAGGCCAGCCGCAACCCGTCGCAACCGCCGGGCACCCCCGGATACTGTGTACAGTACTCGGTTGTCAAATCGGTCATCAAAACATGTGATCCCGGTCATCACAAAGCGCCATCACCCTGAACGCCTTGTGAGGGTTGTGGCACTGATTGTGGCGGAGGTGGCAACGCCAAGATGGTTGTTTAGGTGCACTGGATGAGCTGTGCAGTAAACAACAACCGCCTCACCCGCACTGTAAAGCAGAATTAGCCAAGCCAGGCACCCGAATTCACACCACCTCTGCTCTTTTTTCGCACCCTCCACTCTTCTTGGCATTTCTGACCCTGAACCCAGTTAACCCTCATCCCCTGACCTGGCTCATTCTATGCGGCAGTCTCCTCCCACGTGGAACATCTCACCCCGGGAGGGGAAAACGACTTGGCGCAACAAGTAAGTTGCAGACTTGTTCGATCCCGGCGGAAGTTGCGCCAGTTGCCATAGAGGCCTCGTTTGGGATTCCCGATATCGTGCGCGGCAGATGCGCACAGTCTAAACCGTGTAAAGAAATGTGCACGACTTGCGCGCCCACCACCGCCACAATCACCACCAACCCGGCCGTATTATACTGTGCTCCCAGTCACTTAGCCCCAGGGACCCAAACAGGCCGCCAGCCCCTTCCACTTTTTGCCTCCTCAGCTCCGCCATGCATCTGTGTCCTGGGTGCCGTATGCTGACTGGTTCTGAACCACATTCCGGACAGTCGCCACGTCATGCGCCCCAGGAGGGAACATGATGACGCGACGCGTGTCTGTGTTCGGGCGGGCGCGCCTTGGAGATGGCAGATTAATCAGATGCATCCGCCAGCCGGACGTGCCCGAGTCAAGGAGCGCGTGTTAAGCGGACACAGTCAGTCGAGGTAACGGCGTAGCACATCTGGAGAGCTGACGACTCGACACCACACTCACGTACACACATCCCATCACGTCGATTTTCTCACTCACGCACACTTTTTCCCATCACGCGTAGCCGGAGATTATGGCGCAGGGGTCTAGAACTTGGTCTGCCTCTCACACCCAAGCTCGCAGGCCAGTTGCCGGAAGGGCTCGCAACGACCACCTGCCAATCTGCGCCTCTATCCATCTGTCTGCGCCTCTATCCATCTGCTGACACAACACAAACAAGACCCCGTTATCGCAAAACTGGGTTCGGTTCAGTTGCGGCCCGTCAGAACGCAAGGGTGTGTGCTGGCGCATTCAATCGCGAGAGGCAATTGGGTTGGTTTTACCCACTGTAGCACCTCCACCTGGCCCAATTTGTTGGCCTATGGCATGCTTCAGTTAGTGGAATCCCTCTGGTCACCCGGATGGCGGATGGCCGCGCAAGACCGAGATCGCCGGGGGTGAAGAAGGATCTGGGTGCGGAAGCAAAGGATGACTACCGTCAGCTAGAGTCAGGCTCTTTCAAGCCGAGCCTCAGTGATCCTGTTCAAGCAGCATTCGACAACGCCATGCCTTGCTCATCCTCCCCACTCTCATCGCACTAATCTGGTTTTTGTCAGCCTCGTCCATCTTCCATCGTCCATCGTTCACCGTCAACAAACTGCATTTCCATTACACCATCTCGGGACTCCTGTAGACGTGCACGTGACTCGTGCTGGCCAAGCCGGGGCGGTTAGACCAAGTCCCACCGCAAGACTACGTCGTCAACTTCTCCCTTCTCCTCCCCCCTGAGAAACACTAGCTTGCTTCCTTGCATCTCCATCTCTTCCCTAGATGAGACACATCGCAGCATGAGTCCGTCCACCACATCGACCCCGCACCGCCTTTCCATCGGTTCCATTGGCAGGAGCCACACGTCTGGTTCGTTACCAACATCGTCCAAGGACCATGTTGCTGTTGGACGAATTCTGCGCCATGAACGGCCGCCCTCTACTGATGCCGAGTGGAAGGAGGCGCTGCGATAGTGCGTACCATTCCTTTCATGGCTTACTTCAGTTACGCCGTGGACCGGCGCTCAGCCGACAACGAGTCCAGAGAAGGAGACGTGGCTGCGCAGCCCTCCCAACTCCTGATCCACAACGAAAGCGAAGACACTTACGACTTTACATCGCCGTCCGACAATAGCAGTGGTGGAGAGACTTTTATGCGGTCAAAGCAACGCCTTCCGTTTGACATGTCACGCGACTTCCACATCCTTGGGGCCACAACTGCCGATGGCTCGCGGACAACACCACCTATCAGCACAGCAGAGTCTGATAGCTCCCAGCACCCAGAATGCGTCCTCTTCCCATCCCTCGAAGCTCTGTCGTTTACTACTCTGCAGTCACACGCCCCCATCAACGCATTTGGGCGCACGTTCAAGGGCGTCGATGCGGCCAAGCTTCCCCGTACATGTCTACCGGACGAGGACCAGGGCCATCTCTGTATGATAAGTGAGCGACACCGCCTACGCACATGCTACGAGCGGGATGGATGGCTCCCCTCGCCGAACCCGAGCCAGGCAATGCGTGAGAAGCGTTCCAGAGTTCTGCGGCGCCTCGGCCTCAACGATCCCAACGAATTAGGCGAGCGCTTCCAGGTCCTGTCCAAGTACTGCGAACTTGCGCAGCTTGTGGGTTAACTCTTGAACATCTGTGGGTGTACTGACCCCAGGTCTTGGGTGCCGATAGCGCTTCCGTCTCGATCCTTCGGGGAGGCAATGAGGACGTCTACCTGCCCAACCGAAACTTTCGCTGCTGGTCGTTCCTTGGTGACCAGTCGTTTGCCGGCCACGCCGTGCTCCACCCAGAGGGCCGGTGCTTTGTTGTTGCGGACTTGGAGAACGACTGGCGCTTTGCCAAGAACCCCTGCCGACTGGGTGGCCGCGGGCGCAAGTTCTTTGCCGCCGCACCACTACGCTACTACCGTCCGGGCGGAGAGTTTGTGGACTTTGGCATGCTGAGCATCGGTGGCGAGGCAGCGCGGGAGACGTTTGACGTAAGGGAGCAGAGCATCCTGCTACGTCTCGCAAACATGCTGGTGTATCAGCTCGCGACCCTGGTGAGTTGCAGATCTCGAGTGCCCCTGACGCTTAGCAATCTGAGATAGTGGCTAAGAAGTCGGGCGCCATGTACGAAGCTAGCATCAACTTCCTGCGCCGGTCTCTCGTGCCAGAACATCTCAAGCTCAAGCCCGGTGGCGCAGAGTCTACAAAATCGACAGAGGCGGCCAGGGCCCAGAAACTGAGAAAGTCGTCGGTTTCCCGGCTGAAGAAGAGCCGCTACTCCAGGTTGCCGAGGTCGGGCGGTGCACGGTCACTGCTGCTCGACGCGAGATCTCGCCTTCCCAGTGAGGTCACTCGCTCCGTCAATGCCTCTCAGGCATCGTCGACACCGGTAGCCCCCTCACCATCTCACACTCCACGGACTCCGGCATCCAACCGCTCCGAGGCGTCTGCCGATGTACCGCAGCTCCCGCAACGTGCTGTGAAGACAGCTCCGCGCGACTCTCGCCGCGCCAAGCGCAGAGACCTCAGAGCCGAAACTGCTATGTTTAACGACGCTGCAGAGACCCTGCGTGGCATCCTCCACGCCGACGCCGTCTGCATGATTGACCTGCACGAGTACCAGCTCTACATTCGCAAAGGAGGAACAACACCAGAGGACCAGACGACACAGACGAAGGAATCGATCGTCGCCGATTTCTTGCAGGGCAAGGAGTGGCCGTCCAATGTTGAACCCGTTGTCAAGTATGTCCCTCGCACGGACAACCCCAGTGTCGAGATCATGGGACAGAACGCTGCTCCGGGCTTTGAGGTTGACGTCAACAAACCCAACGCCACTGAGACCATGGCCAAGTTCGCCAAGGCCTATCTGGCCACAAGTCATTTCTGGTGGGACCGCGAGGACCCTAATGATGAACTCGCGCAGGAGATCATGGCGTTTATGCCCAGCAAGTGCCAGACTGTCCTGTCGACCGTGTTCCTCACGTTTGATGGGATGCTCCGCTATGCCGTCTTCGTCTTATGGGAGCGGTCACCTCGCAGCTTTGACGACAGCAGCCGTCTCGCACTGCCTTTTGTCTGGATCATCGGTGCGGCACTCACCTCGGGCCTGGCCATCTCGCGCGTCCGCAGTGTGGAAGAGAGTCAGATCACGTACTCAAATCTCCAAGCGCACGAGTTGCGCACTCCGCTGCATCAGATCCTGACCATTACCCATCTTCTCCGCTCCTCCATGTCCGACCTCGCCGAAGCCGGCAATGTCACCCAGGTGCAATCGACTGCTCATGGCTGCATGACGACCCTCGAGCAGGTGCGCGACCTCTTGCCACTGCTGGATGCGATTGACACATCGGGCAAGACGCTGCACGGTATTGTCGACAACATCTTGACTTTCCTGGACCTCACCGGCAAGGACAAGCTCTGGGAGAGCTCCCGTGTGAAACACCCCGCCCTGTTCGGTCACAGCTCGAGCGCTCCCCAGACGCTGCGGGAGATGCTCGAAGAGCTGGTGCAGGAAGCATACGAGGAGGAACGTCGCAGTCGCGCGGGCAATGGCGAGCCACAGAGCCACATCGAGACGGTTCTCGAGATCGTGTCAAAGGATCTGGGGGACCTGGTCACTGAAGACCGAGGTGGAGCTCTGCGTCGTGCCTTGGGCCGGCTAATCGCCAACGCGTACCGGTACATCGATGGTCCCGGCTGCGTCGAGATCTACGTCGACGACATCGAGGGCTATCTTCCACCAGAGGGCTATGAAGATCTCTCCAACACCCGCCGCGTTTCGATCCACATTGTGGATAATGGCCGCGGCATGTCGCTGGACTTTGTTGACAACAAGCTTGGCGAGCCGTGGGCGAAAGAGGACCTGTTCGCCACGGGGTCGGGTCTGTCGGTCCATTTGGCTTATCGCATCATCGACCTCATGGGCGGTGAGATGGAGATCTCATCAGCGCCCGGAGACGGGTGTAGCATCTCTATTCAGGTGCCCCTTCCGATTGCGTCACCGCGGCCGGCCCTCCCCGACATCATCACGGCGGTGGACGGTGCGCCACGCAAACTTGCTATTGTCGGCTTCGACCGGCCTGGCCGCGACCTGCGTTGCGGGTTGGACCGGCTTGGCGCGTCACTCGAGCGGCAGTACACCAGCCTCGGATGTGACGTTGTTCCTGTTGCCGACGCGGACCTCGTCATCATGGACGGCGGGTTTGAATCGGACGACATGGCACCGAGCGTACTGGCTGCAATCAGCGCATCAGAGGTGGTGGTCTTTGAAGCCGAGGACGACAAACCTGCGCTGGTCTCGCTGCCTCCCGAGGTCCGACTTCGTCGTTTGCGCAAACCCGCCACTCCTTCAGCCCTAAGATTGACCCTGGCGCGCACTCCAACTCGCGTCTGCACAGAGTCAAACAGCAATGACGCTGCTTCGGGCCGCTCTCGCCCGCTCCGCCTGCACTTTGATTCTGACTCGATCTCCCGCTCCGAGAAGAGCTCGCAGCCGGACAAGGAAGAGAAGGTCGGGAACAAGTCGTCGGTAAGCAAGGCGTCCAAGGGCCTCTCCGCGATTTTTGGCTGGAAGTCGCGCGGCATGTGCGTCGAAGAGGCCGTGGCTTCGCTATGTCTGGGCGACTATTTCTCGTCGCGTGGCCGGCCGAGGCTGCCCTCTGGAGCCTCGACAGGGTCATCTGGTTCCTTCCCCGCGACTTCGTCTGAGGATGCTGCCACCGACCCCCTCGGGTCACCTGGTGCGGCTAGCGTTCTATCGTCGCCGTGGCTCGGCACCGAGTCCACGCCGCTCACAACGCCCTCTGACGACGCTCCTGCAATAGCGCCGCCCGCGCCAACGCCACATCCCATGACGGTCCTCGTTGTTGAAGACAACATGGTGAACCGCAAGATCCTCGTGCGCATCCTCAAGACAAGCAACCTCGACCTCGACATCCGCGAGAGTGGAGATGGTGCCGACGCACTCGAGCAGTTCAAGGAGCTCGCCGTCGAGCGCCCGCTCATCGTGCTTCTGGACATCAACATGCCTAAAATGGACGGCTTCACTGCCGCGTCTGAGATGCGACTCACCGAAAAGCGACTTTGTGGGAGTGCTGCTGCTGCTGCTGCCAACGGCGGGCGCTCCCCCACCCCTGCTGTGCGATCCAAGATCTTTGCCATCACGGCACTCGCCGGCGAAGACGAAAAGCGCCGCGGCCTCGTCGAATGCGGCATGGACCGCTGGCTCACTAAGCCGTGTCCCAAGCTCACTCTTCAAAAAGTCGTGGAGGAAGCTTGCGACGAGTTCCTCCAGCTCGGCCTGTAATGCCAAACCACTTAAATCTGCTAGCGACCTGCTGACCTGTTGCCACCGTCTTTCCCCACTCGTACATGTTCTGATCATCTTTTTGGGCTCTTTCGGGTGTATGTACTGCCAGATTGTACATGTTCACGTGTATGCATGGATATCTAAGCGTCTGAGCTGGAGCGGAATGCAGATGTGGTATCGCATGGCTTCGGATAAACCCGTGGCGGATGATGTTCGGAATGGGTGGAATGGACGGACGGGATCAGATGAGTGACGGAGATCGGCCCGCGATGCCGGTGATGCAATGGCAATGACAAGGGCATGGAAGAACCATGCAAGAGTTTAGGGCCCTGCTTTGCAACGGGCTGTTCGGTCACATCGGATGTTGGCGGCTCACAGCTATTCAACAATGCAAGCCTCTTTCTTTTTCTAGGGCAAAGAAAGCGGGCGCGACGGGCAGGTACAGGTAATACCTACGGCATGGACCCGCCCGCGGCTCGGCCGACACGCGACACGCGACTAGGCCAGTGCGAGTGATGGTGGCCTTTGCAGACGCTGCAGGTGTAGCCTGTCACAGTCCGTCCGCCTCTCACTCGCCTGCCTGCCTGCCTATAGCTTTACTCGACCTCCCCAGCTGGGCCCATACACTAGACATGGTGTGAGATTGCAACTAGTGGAGCAGATACCGACATGGCTGGATGGGCGCGCTACTAATTAGAGCCAGCACAGACGGCGACGGCGAGGACCACAGGTGCAGTCCACGGGGTGGAGTCTTGACGAGGGCTACCCTGATCACGCGAGCGGGTGATGGATCGGTCCTGTACGAGTCACAGGTCCGAGCTCAGGTCCGTGGGGGAATGGCTTTGAGTATCGGATGTCCCGCAGGTGAGGAGAGAGGGGAGATGTGGCCGGAGGGCACGCTCCGACCAAGAGGAGAGATGACGAGAAGAAGGTGGGGGAGGTAGAAGGTGAGCAGGGGAGCTAGAAGGGGAGAGGAGGGACGGGCATGCCGGTACGGCTAGTTTCAAGTCTTCCTGGGTGGTGGATTATGAAAACCGACTAGACCCGACGGAGATTAGGGAAAATGCCAATGGGCCCCGGCTAAGTCCACCCCAGTTGGCGTAGCCGTGAATCGGGTCACACAATCGGTAGCACAAATGCCGGTTCCACTCTTGATTACGGTTGAGGTCGACCCAACTAGCAAACTGTCAAACCGACTGGCAAAGCCGAAACATACTTAGGACAGCCCCAAGTCCACTTCTTTTTTCCTCTCTACTCACCACTCTTGTCCAAGCACCACTCTAGACCTCGCGTCTCTGCTCGAAAGGCTCCCCTACCGACTCTACACCACCCACACGACAACTCACCAAAATGGCCAAGAAGGAGAAGGTCCCCCTTTCCACCCACCTGATCGCCGGTGGTACCGCCGGTCTCGCTGAGGCGCTTGTATGGTGAGTAGCAGCGACAAGGAAAGGGAGGTTGGAAGCACTTGGCGACAGATGGGTGGGGAGCAGTGGAACAAGCTACCCCAGTGGGAGAGAAAGAGTTGGAGCTCGTGTTCCAGCACGCTCCTCAGCTGCTCGGACTCCATCGCTCAGTTGGCCTCGCTCGTGTGAGCTCGGCCACATCCACCCTCCACGCTTGTGATCGCCAGCCAATTCCCTCCCACGACTAGTATGGTTCTCGTGCTTACGCCAGCCACCCCCTTGACACCATCAAGGTGCGCATGCAGCTCTCGCGCGGGCGCAAGGGCACTGCAAACAAGCCCCTCGGCTTCTTCGCGACCGGCAAGCAGATTGTCGCCCGCGAGACCCCGCTCGGCCTGTACAAGGGTCTCGGTGCTGTCGTGACGGGTATCGTGCCCAAGATGGCTATCCGTTTCGCTTCGTTCGAGAGTGAGTACCACCCGGTCGCTTGGGATGTCCAGAGCTTGTTATTGGTTGTGGCCTGCAGCTCGGTCCTTGCTAAACCAACATCCCAATGGCCCCACAGCGGAAGCAGAACTAACTCGCAGTGTACAAGGGATGGCTGGCGGATGCCGAGGGCAAGCTCTCGCCCGGCAAGATCTTCGTCGCCGGTCTTGGTGCCGGTGCGACCGAGGCTGTCGTCGTCGTGAACCCCATGGAGGTCGTCAAGATTCGTCTCCAGGCGCAGCAGCACTCACTCGCTGACCCCGACGCGACGCCCCGTTACCGTAACGCCGCGCACGCCCTCTACACCATCCTCCGCGAGGAGGGCTTTGCGACTCTCTACCGTGGTGTCGCCCTCACTGCTCTCCGTCAGGCCACCAACCAGGGTGTCAACTTTACTGCCTACCAGTACTTCAAGAAGTGGGCGATGGAGCTGCAGCCTGAGTACGGCGCCAAGGGCGAGCTCCCATCGTACCAGACCATGTTCATTGGTCTCGTCTCGGGTGCAATGGGCCCCTTCTCCAACGCTCCCATCGACACGATCAAGACTCGTATCCAGAAGGCGTCCAAGGAGCCTGGAGAGACTGCCCTCTCCCGCTTCAAGAAGGTCGCTGGTGACATGTTCAAGAACGAGGGTGTCTCGGCCTTCTACAAGGGTATCACTCCCCGTGTCATGCGTGTCGCCCCCGGCCAGGCGATCGTCTTCGCCGTCTACGAGCGCGTCAAGCGCGTTATCGACACCCTCAAGACCGAGGATGTCAAGCAGGAGGACTTTGAGGCGTAAGCAGCCGATGCTGTTCGCTTCGGCTGGCACGGTGCTGCGGCGCCGCAGCCTCGGCTTCCTCTCCATCCCCCCTTTGTAAAACACGCCGCGACAGGCATACTGCCGCATCGTGCAAGCAAGAAAAACCGCCTAGAGTTCATACTTTATCAAGGGCCGCATGTGGGAATAGTAGTGCCTGCATGCATGTTGTACAACACCGTCGGTGAAGGAGCGTGCCAGGGATATCATGTGCGCGAGTGCGAGTGCGAATGCGAATGCGACCGCGCATATGAGACATTGCTATCAAAATATTGACCGAGCCTGACGTTCTACGAGCCATGCCAGTACATAACAATTGTTACCGAAATTATTGCTGGCTCCTCGACAAAACAGTATCGCAGAATGGCTTTTGTTGCCGGGGGGCAAAAGGTACCCGAGCCCCCCCATTCTTCCCGACGTGCCTCCGAGACAGCGGTCCTGAACGGCAAATGTGAATTCATGTCCAGCTGATGGCCGAGCATCACGTGAGTCGAGCGCTGAGAGTGATTGGCTGGTGCGCTGTACGAACGTTTAACCATTTACAATGCTGTTAGCGGAACCAAAGGCATTACGAACGCTCTGCGTTGGACCAGTTTGTATCCAGCTATACGCAGACATTGTTCAACCATGGATGCTCTTCAGAATCGCAGCTATGGATGCTCTCACCGCCACTGGAGTGTGTGTACTCGGGGGTGCTCAAGGCTGTTTTTATCGGCAATAGCCAGTAGGGTCCCTACTTTATTTATTATTTCTTTATTTCGTTGCACCTGTCAATAATTCTTAGGTTTCTTAGGTGCCACAACTGGTCAGAAACGCGCAACATGTTGCTGGTGGGCATTGCTCGGTCCTTTGTGGATGCTGCGCCCTAGGAATTCTTGCCCCTGGGCTTTGCACCCTTGATAGACTAGATGGCTGGGGAGTCATGCTATCCAAGCGCGCCTCGTACATCAAGGGTTACGAGAATTACATCATGAAAGACAATTAGTTACAACCCATGCTACTTCATCAAAGCTACCACTGTCTGCCGTGTTATCGAGCCGAAACCCACGTTGAGAGGTTAACGGTACGGACTCTTGCTGCCCCCCTGTTCGCCGGCGGGATAGGCCGGGGGATCGGCGGGGTAACCGGAAAGGAGAGGCTGGTGGACGACATGCTGCCCCGGAGAGCCTGGGGGAGACAACTGCCCCATGGGTGGTGAACCTGGAGGGGATAGCGGCACTATCGGTTGCGAGCCAGAGTCGGCAGACACCGAGCCTGCATTCGTGTGCGAGTACTGGGACAGGTGCCCTTGGTTCCAGCCTGTGTGTGATTCGTTGTTGCTTGCATCGGAGAAGGGATCTGTTGTGGAGAAACCGTCCGAGACCATGGACAGGCTGTTCTCGTGGTGCTGGCGGTTCAAGCCATTGTTGTAATCGGAATACGGGTCCGAGACGACAGACTGGCGGTTCGTAGTTGTAGGCGGGCTGCTGGTCATCGGGGGGTTGTAGTCCCTATACTGGCCACTAACGGTCGGGAACGTAGGCTGTGGGCCGTACGTCGTTTCATCTAGGACGCCTTCGCCTTCCCCGAAAGGTTCGTGCTGACGACGCTTACGGGTGCACAACCTGAACCACCCGCACTTCCAGGCCAGAATTCCAAGAATGAGCGCGACGCCAACGACAACACAGGCAGCGATGACACCTGGGAGCCAACTATTGTTATTGGTATGGGGTGTGACCGATTGTAATGACGAGATATCGTTGCGTGGGTTGCCTGGTGTGCCGTCGGGGACTGCGCTCAGGCCACCCGGGCGCTGCACAACCTCACACTCGATGATATCGTTGAACATACCGGCGTCCTTGCCGTTTGAGCAGTACGAGCCTGAGAGGATATCCTGGAGCAGGCCCTGTGGTGTGTCCGGTGTCGGGGCGATCTGGCAGAGCGTGCCATTTGGCGTGATGGAGATGGTGCCTGCGGTGCTCTTAACAGAGATACAAGGCGTGCGTTCACCGGGGGGAATGGTAGCCACACAAAGGCCGGCGTCATTGAACGTGCCATTGAAGCCTTGGCTGGTCTGGCAGCCAGAGCCTGCGGGAGGCTTGGCAATGCAGTCCTTCGCGTTCGGACCATAGATGCCTGTCGGACACGGATCGCCTGGTAGAATGCACGTCGAGTTCGCAGCATCCCACCGGCCGCCCCACATATGAGAACGCTGACAGACGTCGCCATCTGAGGCTGGGTTACCAGAGACGGGGGGAGGATTGGAGCAGACATAACTCGGGCTCCAGCGGCCCTGCACCCCGTTGACATTGCACGTGTCATTGACGACCATGCACGTCGTGAGATCGGAGTCCAGGATTCCGTCGGGGGGGGCGTTGGAGAAGAACGCCCCGGCGCCGTTACGGTAGCACGGGTCGCCAGCTCTGGAAACAAGGGCCCGACAGCCGCCGTTGTCGATACTGCCCGGCTGACCATCGATAGCGCACCCAGCGCCATTGGTGAGACCTACTCCCCCTCCGCCACCAGAGCTGGATGTGGTTGGCGGGGTTGGCGGTAGGCAAGTCTTGCCATCCGGCTGCATCACACCGAGACCGCTGAGGCCGGGAACTGGACATGCGCCACCGGCAGGCGGCGCCTCCTTGGGTGGTGTGCATGTCCGACCGTCGCTGCTAAGAGTGCCGATAACGTTGAATGGGAGAGGGCAGGCGCCGCCTACAGGAAGACTCTCGCCGATGCACGAGAGGCTGGTGCCGAGGCCTTGCAGCTGTGCCGTACCCTTGGTCCCGTCCGACAGTGTACACGATGCGCCGACACTAGCTATTGGTGCGCAAGTTCCAGTGTCCGAGGTCACACCCTGGATACCCTGTGATACTACACAATCTTGGCCTGCATTGGCGAAGCAGCCCCCCGGGCCGACCTTGCCCTTGAGGCCATTTGAGGTCGTGCACTCACTATTGGCCCCGCCAATAGTAGTAGCAGCTGGGGCAAAAGCTGCGGAACTATGGTCAGTTGGGACATTGACAGCGAGCTGTTCGTCCTGCTACTAACCTATCAGATGACACGACCGCATTTGGGGAACTGATGGGTCAGCGACGTCAACAGGTGGCCGGTCTGCAGGATGCTCACCCGGCAGGAGGAGAGGAAAGAGGCGAGGCCGAAGCGCTATCACTACCGGTGCTACATCATCAGCATGGCTCAATTGCGGGTGAAGCCGCAAGTAGAAGCAAAGGAAAAGAATAAGAACTGACACCGGGGTAGCGGCTGTGGCCGCAGCCGGCCCTGTCCCAGTAGAGACCGCTGTGTTCGAAGCAGGGGGCCCCAGTGAGGTATCCTGGGGCGCAACCGGGGCGCCCGACGCGGGGCCCGCGGAAGGGCTGCGGTGAGCCTTGTGGGAAGGGGGGAAGGGCAGGGGATGGGGAGAAGAGGCAGGAGGATCAGAAGCCGGAGGACGTTTATGAGGAGATCTACTAGGACAGGAGGGGATGCGAACGGAACAGCGAGAAGAGCAGATACTGACGAAGCGAGCGCGGGTGCAGCCGAGCCGCCGACATCGGCAGAACCACTGAAGTCAGTGGGATCTCAAAAGAACCCCGCCGATGATAATCCCATAAGCCAAGCAGCACCAGTAGCGCACAGGCCGCCACCAGTGTGGCCCCTAGGGGATAGTGTGGACAGCGCTTACGTCACAGGAGGTGATGCCACGCCTTGCGAGACTGTGGGATTCTCTGCAAGAGGTGTTACACCTTGCGAGACCGTGGGAGTCTCTGCAGGAACCTGTGGCACATTTGGGGACGGAGACGCGGGTGCCTGCGGCGTCGGGGCGGGTGATGACAATGACAGCAAGGCGTCCGGTGAGGACGACGTGGGCGACGAGACGGAGCCCGGAGCGGGTACTGACATAGGTGTAGGCGCAGGCTGACTCGGCTGTTGTTGCCCTTGTTGGTTCGGGGTGGGCGAAGGCTCGGCGGGATTGACGCTGGAGGGCGCGGGAGCTGGACTTGGGGGCGGGGAGGCTTGGCTGGGCGCTGCCGGGGCTGAGCTGGGCGGCACAGGAACTGGACTGGGCGCCACGGGAGCTGGACTGGGTGGTGCAGGAGCTGGACTGGGTGATGCAGGAGCTGGACTGGGTGATGCAGGAGCTGGACTGGGTGATGCAGGAGCTGGACTGGGTGGTGCAGGAGCTGGACTGGGTGATGCAGGAGCTGGACTGGGTGGTGCAGGAGCTGGACTGGGTGGCGCAGGAGCTGGACTGGGCGCCGCCGGCACTGGACTGGACGCCGCCGGGGCTGGCGGGGCTGCGGGGGTCGGGGCGGGTTGCGCGCCTGTGTCTGATTGGCGCTTTTCAAGTGCGCGGCCGTCTCCGAATGGCGCTGCGGAGGCTGGACTGTCAGGTGGTAAAGGAAGGTAGCATTACCTTGGAGGCCGGCGATCGCCAGCCAGTAGGTGACGAGCAGACGGGACCTCATTGAATATGCGTCTTCCTTGTGCGTGGGGTGGGCGGAGAGACCAATGTTCAAGTGGAGGGCGTTCTGAACACAAGTAGAAGATGACCTGTGTAGTGAGAATGAGACAGTAAATGAGGAAGAAGCTGAAGACGGCAATGCATCCTTGAGGGATGGTGGTGGCGGTGGCTCTGGAGAGCAAGCGGCTGTGGTTGATCGCATCTCAAGGTAGCACAGCTGTGCAAACGCAGGTCAATGGCGGCATGTTCGCATCCGAGCCGACAAAGTATCCGCTCCAATGGCCGTTCCCTCGGCCGATTCCTTGTTGGCTCCACTCGCTAACCCCCTCTTGGAGAGCTGGTCACGGCAAAGGCTTAATCACATGCACGGCCATGACGGCCTCAACGACGCTAATGTCCAGCAATAAACAGCCGTTCGGGAAGAGATCAACTTGTGTTATCGGGGTCACTGACAAGGACCAAGAGTGTCGGCTTCCAAAACAAGCAGAGAATACGCCACACGGGGGACGTTCGGGACAGATGCATGGAGGTATGTGGCCTCACCTCCCCATGCTGGTAACAAGGTTGGAAGCGTGAGAGAAGAGCGATTGTACGATTGCTCAACGTTAGTTGTCAGGACAAGCTTTCATGACGAGTGCAAAGGGCCAGGCAGACTGCCTCAGGCACGCGATCATTCAGTGCCACAAGCCTGTGCGCAAATATCTTGGCAGTAGGTCATGGCTATGCTCACATCAGCCATATATGTGAACACTGCAGCTGTGTGCACAGCGGACTTGAGGCTTGGTACACGAATGTCACTGTGCTCATCTTGATTTGTTCAACTGGTAGAGCAGTGAGACGAGTGATCGATTTCCACTCCAGCTGGTGCGGAACCAAGTCTGGTCGTCGTCTCATGTTGGGCTCACCATTCCGCCAATATACGTCATCCAGATCCCCCCAGTCCGCCAGACTAGATAGAGCCAACATTGTGACAGCCTTATACAGTCCACCACTAGCCAGGACTGCGCATTCGTCTGTACTGCTGACCAACATGGCACATCTCAACCTCATTCGCATACCGCGTCCAGATCTACTCAGTACGACATTGGTGTTCCACAAACAGCCAAGCCAACCTCCTCGGTATCCATGTGTAGGACCCAGAACACATCCAAAGGCACGCTCCTCATTTACAGCAAGGCACAGGATTCCCCACGATTGCTGTTGCATGTCAGCGACAACCGGGCGATGGCCAGGCTCGAGGTACGGCCTGCACGGCGCTTTTAGGTTCGGATAATGTCGGGGTCACTAGAGTGCCGTTCAGCCTGCTTTTCTGCAGTTGCATGCAGCTCCACGCCTGTGTCGGTCACAATGTCGGGCACACCTAGTATTGTTCTTCGTTGTAGCTGCGCAGCGCATAAATTCGATACAGGCTCTTTACCTGTGTGTCGGGCACACCTAGCATCGTTCTTGTCGGCGACGAACACTGCAGCGTCAACACAAGCTTCGAGGAAGTGTACCCACAGCGTTACACAACTCATCGCGTGTAGCGCCCGACGCCTGTGAGACTAGAACGCTCTGGATGGCCGTGACACCCTTGTCACAACCGTTCATGTTTCCGCACATTGTGGGAGGGCAATGTCGCCTTGGCTTGTTGGACGTCTAAACCCTCTCACTGTCCGCCTCAACTCGCCCGAGCCCACTCACTCTCCGGCTTGCCGACTGACTCGACCTGCGCTCAGCATTACCACACATGCTCCTCCGCGTGGAAATGGAGATTCACTAGGAAGAGGGTCCAGCCGCTCGTGACCCATGTGCCTCCGCACCAGTGCCGTCCCTTGAACCCTCCATTGAAGACAGATCTCTCTTGATAAATCTCGGACCTAACAAGCGCAGACTACATAGGACTGCCACGCGACTGTTCTTGCAGCTCTTCAAACGTCGCCTGTGATTTCTCCATAGTTTACATCACGCCACGCACTGCCTCCACCACTGCTGATGGATACAAGCCAGACCTGGTGCCTGAGGACAACGCCCACCACTGGCGCGAGTACATAATCAACATCCCCGAGCTACGATCGGTACATCTTCTGGTCAAGGAGATACTTTGCGACTGGGTCGGCACAGAGGCCGCGCAGTGCACCTGCTCCAGCGCCCATTCTCAGGGCCGTGCGAACACGCGTCGAGCTGACGTCGGCAACAACGTCAGGAGCGGGGATGAGGCGGATGCGTCCGCGCGCGATCCAGCGCGCGACGTCGGCGCGTGACAAGAGCACATCCTCGAGTCTACGCGTGTCGGCTGCGTCTGTACTCTCTCCGCCGCTTCCGCGACGCGCGCACACCAGCCACGCATACTGGAACAGCTCCTCGATCGCCGCCTCCATCCCTCCAGGCGCGTAGTACTTGTGATCGAAGATGCGGACGAGCGTATCCATGCCCACGATGAATGTGATGGCTGGTGAATAAGAGGGGCCAGGCGAGGACGGTGACGCCGAACAAGTCGGGGAGAGCGGAGATTGGATGGTAAGCGCACGCATTCTGGGCGTGGCTGGCTCTGAGCGGGGTTTGGGTGGTTCGTGGCCAACCGGCCAGACCCCGGACTCCTGAAGCATGCGAACGAGCATCTTGGCCTTGGCGACAAAGGTCGGCTCGGCAACGATCGCGACGGCCACCGGTCCTGCTTGCGGGGGCATGGCCTCAGCCTGTGCGAGCATTAGTTCTGCTCGTTGTATCGGGCTCGCATCGGCCCAGCCCGGCGTCTTGTCGGCATTGCGCGCAGCGTACATCAACAGACGGGCGGTGTATGGTCCCGGCGTAGTATCGAGATATGTGACCTCCTCTCTGGGCGGTGAGAGGTTGTCGTCGGATGACACATGTGAAGAAAAGTAGGACGCTGCATCGCGGAGGAGCGCAGTCGGGCTTTTGGGGCTGCTGAGGCCACGCGATCTGCGGACGTTCGGGTTTGGCGCGGGACCCGGGAAGGACGATGAGGCGAGCACAAGGTGTGCCAGGGTCGGAGGGTTGAAGCTACTGTCCATGACCGCGATGTGGGGCGGCGTGTTGGTTTTGCGCGGCTGGAACGAGAGCGATGCCGCGCTCGAGCTTCGTGAACGCCCGCCGAGACGCGCTGGGGAGCCGGACTGTGGTGTCTGACGCGGGCATTCGGGCCAGTTTTCGGGGAACAAGAGGAACTCGATGCCGTCGAAGCCTGGCTCGCAGGTACGCTGGACAGAGGCGGCCTGCGCGTCGGTCAGCATCGTGGATGCTTGGTGGGCAGAGTGTGAGATGGAAGCAGCGGTGAACGGAGCGGAGAGTGGGGCACGCAGGGCCCGAGGAGTCAAGCGCGCCACTTTTGGGTAGAGGCGGAGGGGGCGCGGCGTGGAGCCGTGGTCGAGAGCGACGTAATAGAGGGGATGAGGATAGGCGTCAGCAGTCGAGATGAGAATGCATACATCATCCCGGAGGGAGGAGAGACATTTACGATCCACTTGGGGTAACAAATGAGTCTTACGTAAGCCACTGGCTGTCCTCGTGGTGTAGTGGTTATCATACTCTCTTAGGGTTGCATTCGCTTCTTATGGGAGTGGCCCCGCGTTCGAATCGCGGCGAGGACCTGCAGTCTTCAATGACTGGCCCTTTTGTTTTGTACTGCCAGCCCTGGCAAGTGTATCAACAACCAGCTGGGTCGGCTGGGCACTGTGTGCCACCAACTACTCAGCCGGCCGAGTTGGCCCAAGTCAGGAAGTCACCAGGTATACGATGATCTGTGAGGCCCGTCATTCCATGGCAACGTTCCACATCGGGCCACCTATTCAAGGCCACACCCATTACCTTGCCGTGGCAATCCGGAAGTGCGTTGAGAGATTAGTGGCAGATATCAACGGGCACAAGCCCACCCGAAGAGTTCCGTGTGGACCCGGAATGGAATGTCGGGCGGGTGTCCGGCGCTCTGGGTCGCTCGGACGCTCAGATGGGCCACTGGTTTGCAACCACTGGTGTTCAGCATCGTTTTGCTCTCGGGCGAGAGTGGGCCCTCGGTGGGTGTCGCCGCCGCCGCACGGTCCTCACCGTCACAGCCTCCTAGCTCCACACAGTCTCTCTGCACCTGCCAGCCTCCAGGGTGTTTCTCTGATGTCTCGTTAACGGACGACTCCACAAAAGAGTGGAGTCCGAACACCCGGCACTAGCCCGCCTCCACGTCCTCTTTCCAGGGCTTGGCCGCCATTCTCCTGAAAACCCTCTACCGTACCCTACGGACGCCATTAATGACTACGTATTGGCTGAGCGCACCACCCAAGCTACGCCCGACGTCGCCGTGACTGACGTCTTCGCTCTGAACGAGGACAATGTAGTGGTCAGCTGCCCGCAGACACCACGCCCAGGCTCATCTACCACCTGAGATACTTGTGGTTTCGCCAACCGTGTGGCTCCCCTGTAGTGCGGCCAGTGTTACACAACAAGAGGTGGACGCGTTTCCCGAGAGGGCCTCACTGCCGTGGCGGACTCACAGTCCATTCCAGAGCGGGCCGAACCGATGTGTCCCAACCCCAAATCTACCAGTAGCAACTAGCTCTCTAGTCTGTAATTCTTCTGGTCGATTTTATAATTTTCCAGGTATGGCTTTGGCCACATGAGTGTCATCTTGGGCCAGCCAGTGAACAGTGCGGGAGAAGGCCAATCGAGGCTGTTGGCAACCTGGAAACTTACACCAAGTACATTGTTTCGCCCCCATAACATCGCCATGCGTGCCCCTGAGAGGGCTCTGTAGCCTGTTGGCTTGCGATGTTATGGTCTTAGCTTGTTGATTCCTGGCACCACCGTCGGTTGCTAGAGCCGCGATGTAGGGTAGGATTGTTTGCCCAAGAGTGGGGCAGATGCGGGCAAGTTCAATGTATTTGCTTCCGCTCACAATGGCCGCCACCTTGACGCGCTCTGACGCGTCATTCATCCACATCACACCAACCATGGGCCAGACATCGTCGACGGCAACACCAACAACTCTTCCCGAGTTTGCGCTGCATTGCCTCCGCGTGGCGGACGCGTCGCCGGCCGACGGCCTCATTGAGCCGTTCTTCGACTACCTCATCGGTGTGGATGCGGCAAGCTCTGTGCCGACCAACGCGCAGGCCACAATGGCGGTGCCGACCCCCGCAGAGCTCGCGCAGGTACTCGAGGAGAACGAAGGGATACCTATCCGGCTTACAGTTTATAATGCCAAGACGCAGCGGGTTAGAGGTGGGTAAAGGCGTCGGCCATGGGCGATGCGGAAGCATCTCGGACGGTGCGAGAGGCCAGGCAAGAGAAGAAGGCTGCTCCGTTCGCGCTGGAGCACTAGGATGACCAGTGGCCCGTACCGCATAGCAGTACCCCTGGTAACTCGTACAGCCTGTGTGACCAGCTGTGACGGACTGCGAGGTCCGTGTGGCCTCACCTCGTCACCTGTCGCTAAATCTCCTTACCCTTTACACAGGCTGATTCCAGACGTCACACTCACTCCATCGCGCGACTGGCATGCAGGAAGTGGCAAAACGCGCGCCTCGCTCCTCGGTCTGAGCGTGAGGGTGTGCCACCCTGCCGCGGCTCTGGAAAGCGTGTGGCACATCCTCGAGGTGCTTGAGGGATCTCCAGCTGAGGTAAGTACGGTCATGCGTAGGGCCGAAATGTCGCATCGCATTCACGGGTGTGACTGCCCGCATCTTTTTGTACGAACAACAGCTGACACCAGATGGCTGGACTCGTGCCCTTTGGTGACTGGGTCTGCGGATGGGCAGGCGGCCCACTACATGGCGAGAGCGCGTTTCATGACCTCGTCGAGGCCCACGTCGACAAGCCGCTGCGGCTCTACGTCTACTCGGCGGATTTAGAGTGCGTGCAGCGACAAATAGCAAAAGCTAGTTGGATTGGCAGCTGACAACAGCAACCTCCGTGAAGTGGTGGTGATTCCGAACGAGAAGTGGGGAGGGTCAGGCTTGCTGGGTTGCGGAGTTGGGTAAGTCCGGATTCGGTTTCTGTTTATTGTCAACGGAGCCGCACCGTTACATCCAACATTGCTTCGGGAACCTCTAACGGCCGGTGTTATGCTGACCCCAGGTACGGCATCCTGCACCGTATACCGCGGCCTGCGACACCGCCAAGCCAGTACTTGGCAAACACGCCGCCCCATGCCGACGTGGGTCGGGCGTGAAGAGGGAGGGACTAGATGTGTGTATGCATAGCGATCGATTGGGCCACTGACCGACTGAGGCCGGCTCGCGCAATCCACCAAGAGTCGATACGGTCGCTATTACTCGCATCGCACGCCGGCTGGACGGTAGTGGTGCCTGAGATGCACGTGGTGCATGCCCCCGGTTGGCCTGGACCGAGTGTGTCTTGGTTGTGCTTCAAAGTCGTACGAGATGCCGTAGCGGCGTGCATGCATGCATCCATAGCGAGCAATGACTCTCCCGAGGGGTGAATTGCTGGTCATCAGATGCACCAATATGCCGTCAAGTCAAGACGAGGTGGGATGGGTACGGTGGAGGACTCACGCGCCGTGGGATTTGATTCCAGTCGCGCTCGCCGAGTGTGAGCCAACCAAACATCCACACTCACCACATCCACCTGGATCCACAATCATCTCTTGTCGCCATTCACACCACTCGCTCGAGCGACCCTTTTTGTTTCCCCGCGATCACAGGTCGCAGAAAGCTTGCAGGCAAGCACAACCTACTGCGTTGACGCGCCACCGCCACCGCGCCTCCCTGTCCCGTCCGTTGATTATCACTCCGTTCGCTAGTCGACAGGAGCCATGGTGCGTCCATCCTCTCGCCACCCACGACCACATCCCGCCTTCATCTACTCCGACCCCTACCCGATGCGCGATGCCCGCCCTTCCCCCCACCGCACACCTTCATCCTTTCCTCAACCTCACACCCTCCTTCTCCCACGTCCTCCCTCCCTCCGTGCATCACCCCGCTCTCACAACCATACCCTCCTCTGCCCATCCTCCGGCCCAACGCTCCACCGTCGCACATCTCACCCATCATCCCCTCCTTACTAACATCCAGTCGTACAGCATGGGCGGCCAGGAGCCCGACCCCGAGCTCTTCTACGTCAAGCAGAACCGGATCGGTACGTCACAATCGCACAGGCCGCTAACAAAAGGCAAGGGAAGTTTCGGCGAGGTGTACCGCGGGTATGTTCTGGGCGGCATAAGCATGCCAATCCAGCCGATACGTCTTCAGAGCTGACACCAGATATGACCGTGCCACGACGCTCCCTGTCGCTATCAAGATTATCGATCTCGAGAGTGCCGAGGATGAGATTGACGACATTCAACAAGAGATCCAGATCCTCGGGCAGCTAGACTCGGACTACATCACTCGGTGCGCTATATTCGCTGTGACCGGCACCCACCGCTGACACGCAGCTACTTTGGCTCGTTCCTCAAGGGATCCAACCTGTGGATCATCATGGAGTACTGCGCTGGCGGGTCCTGTTCCGATTTGGTAAGCACTCGCCTCCACCGCGGCTCTGACACATAGATGAAGGCTGGCGTGTTCAAGGAGGAGTACATTGCGATCCTGCTGCGCGAGCTGCTCAAGGGCCTCGAGTACCTTCACGGCGAGGGCAAGCTGCACCGTGACATCAAGGGTGTGTTTTGTCATGCGTCACGGATCAGCCACCAGGAGACGTGCTGACCCCAGCTGCCAACATCCTCCTTACGTCGGGCGGCGATGGTGGGCAAAGCGCTTGTTCCTGGGTAGCTAACAGCAGTCAAGCTTGCCGACTTTGGCGTGTCGGGCCAGCTCACGGCCACGATGACCAAGAAGAACACGTTCGTCGGTACGCCATATTGGATGTCGCCAGAGGTCATCAAACAGTCGGGTTATGACCACAAGGCGGACATCTGGAGTCTGGGCATCACGGCCATCGAGCTCGCCGAGGGCGAACCGCCTTACGCGAGCCTGCACCCTATGAAGGTGCTCTTCCTCATCCCGAAGAACCAACCGCCAGAGCTGAGCGAGCGCTTCTCGAAGCCGTTCCGCGACTTTGTGAATCTGTGTTTACAGCGCGATCCCCGCATGCGCCCGTCGGCAAAGGAGCTTCTCAAACACAAGTTCATCAAGACGGCTAGAAAGGCGTCGTACCTCACCGAGCTTATCGAGAAGCACGAAAAGTGGAAGAACGAGGGTGGTGCCAAACCTGACGAGGCTGCACGCGACCTGGGACCAGAAGAGCCAGGCTTTGGACCTGCCGATGACGGGATGTGGGACTGTGAGTCGGTCGAGGTGCAGAGCTGACATCAGTCGGCACGGTCAGGAATACGCTCCCCGCGACTGTGTCGCGGGCGTCACGGCCACTGCCAGAGCCAGGAGCTATGCCGTCTGCACCATCTCCTGTCCTTGCCGGCTCTATGAGCTCGCAGCAGCAGCAGATGCCGTACCAGCAGCCGGGTATCGAGTACTTCTCGGACACGATGCAGCGCTCCGTGCCACAACAGCGTGCGCCACTCGCAGTTGATCCTATGGCTCAGATGGCGCCGGCACACCCACCTCATCCACCTCATGTGGTCCATCCCCATCCCCACGCGCACCCCCACCCCCATCCGCAGCCGCCGGCCGGCTCGCTCCACGCAATGCCTCCTGCGCACCTCGACCACCTCGACCACGTGGACCACCTCGACCATATGGACCACCTCGACCACATGGACCACCTTCAGCAGGTCCAGCACCTGCCGCCACACCTTATGCCGGATCCATTAGACGACGACGAGGACAGCATGCTAGACAACGTCATCGTGCCTGCGATTGGGAGCGTGAGTGCAAGTAAACCGGTAGAGAAGCGAGGACAGGAGCTGTCGCGGGGCGTAGAGCACTGCTGACTCCAGCTCGTGGCCCGCATACCCAACGACGAAGCAGCGAGAGTCGTGCTGGACCGCCTGCGCCAGGCATTTGAGGCCGCTGAGCGCCAGATTCCCGGCGTCACGTCCGCGTTCGTGCTCGAGATTGTGGAGAATGTTGAGCAGGTCGACGAGGGTGGCATATAGCGGCAGTCACGGACCAGGTTGTACTGCGGATGCAGTTGGTTGTTGCGTCGCGGTGGCGATGATGTTTAGTGCATGCCACTAACCTCGGGATTCGTCTGCTGAGGTCCTGATGATTCCATGGCTTGGTTTGCAGAGCTTGGGAAGAGGAAAACCTTCCGACTCGATTCTACTTGGGATTCAGGCTTCACATGCACACATACACAAAGCGCTCAGTTGTTGACGAGCAGTTCCTGCGGAAACTGGTGCACTCGGTTCGTCAGAGTCGCGACGCGCGCGAGATCTCAGAATCTGGGAGACCATGCTAAGCATATCGTTGGTGGGGTTGCCGAGTGTATTCCTGGCCGGTCAGAGAGAGTGGCAGAATGAGAGTAAAGGTGGGTGACGGTTGACGCATAGCTCTACTGTCGTCTACTTGTACCCGCGTCTGTTTCTACTTGCGTCTATCGCGTTCCTCGCGGTCCCTCTCGCGCTCGCGCTCCCTCTCCCGTTCGCGCTCCCGCCGCTCCTCGACCTGCAGCCGCTCGTCGACCATCTCGCGGAACTGGGAGATGATGGCGCCCTCGCGTGCCTGCGCCTGCTCGCGCTGCACGACGAGGGCGGCGCGCTTCTCCTCTGCGCTCACGACCTGCGCCTCCTTGCGCTGCCGCACCGCGTTCATGCGCTGGTGCCGCGATCCGCTCATCACAAAGCCGGCAGCTTCGTAGGACGCAATCTTGGCGGGGTCGAGGCCAATCTCGCCACGGCGGGGGATGCGCTCGCCCTTCTGCACGAAGGCGGCCATGGCCGCGCCCTCGCCCGGCAGCAGATGCGCGTACCTGGTGTCAATGACCTGATAGGACGATAACGGAGGTGAACGACAAAGGAGAAAGGAAGAGAAAACGATACTGGGCTTGGATGGGCCCAGGAAGAGCTGGGCGCACACATGGCCTTGCCCAGGATCGCACAGCCAGACTCGGGTATCCAGCTCGTCGAGAAAATAAAGGGTTGGACGACTCACGCATCACGGTCCAGCTGGACATTGTATTCTGCTGGCGCGACTGGGCCGACCTCGGGCTCGTCGTCGCGCGCGTTTGCCACGCTATCGGTCTCGCTGCGGTCGCGTCGCTTCCTCTCCCCGTCGCGTGCGCGCTCACGCTCACGCTCACGCTCTCGGCGCTTGCGTCGCCGGCGGCGGCGCTCATACTCGTCCTCACTGTCGTCTGTCTCTGATGCGTAGCGCCTCGATCGCCGCTTCTCGCGTTTCGAAGGCGCCGGCTCACTCCTGTCAGCCCAATTGGCAGGGGTACGTACGGGCTGCCCGCTGGCCGCTCTGGTGAGGGTGGCCAAATGTCCACCTCTGCCGCTTCGCGCTGTTGCCGCCGCCTAATGTCAGCAGTGCCACGCATGAAGATAATTTCTCACTCTTCGAGGTTGGAGTTGGAGGGACGATCGTCGCGCCGCCTCTTGTCCTTGGGCTCCTCTGGCTGCCATAGGGGAAGGCCAAGCGGTGGAGCACCGTCAAAGCCTAGGCGAATGGGAGGGCCTGCAGCTGGGGCGGGCGGATAGGATGGGGATGCGCGGCGTGAATGGCGGTCGCGGTCTCGAGAGCGCGAGCGCGACCGCCTATCCCACCTGTCCCTCCTACCATCCCGTTGTGCGTCGCGCTCCCGATCACGACCGTCACGGTCATACCATCTGTTTTTTTTGTCGCTCCGGTCTTTCCGGTCTGACCAGTCCCTTCGGTCACGCCTGTCGCGCTCTGCGTCTTCTCGATCATGTCTGCGTTCGTCGACGTCATGGCTCATGGGCTCTGCTCGGGCTGAGGCTTGGGCTCGGGCTCGTCCACGGATCCGGAGGGGTACTGGATGGACATCTCGTGCGGGATCCGGATCCGGGTTGGGACCCGGTTCCCGTTCACGTCCACGCTCGTTAGGGACGAGGCCGAGACGCGAGGGGTGTACGGATGCCATTCTTGGCATGTGGTTGTGGTGGTTGGAAGATGAGTGGAGGGTGGCGAGAGACGGGACATTTCATTTGGTCCCGCTTGTTGGTTTGGAGATGTCAGGAGATGAGCCGCGTATTGCTTCACCGAGCGATCATCTCGGCATGAATCCCACAAACACTCTACCCCTCCCGATGCACAATGCCTCTGGGCCATTTCCAGCCGGGCCAAGAGAGGAGGAGGGTACGGCGACTGGGCGACAACCACTCCTTGCGCTCCGCTCCTTGCGTTCCGGCCCGGTGTACGCGATGGCATGCACCGTCTTTCTGCTTTTGTTTGCTGTTGTTGAGCAAACGCAAGGGGCCAGGAACAACAAGCATGCTTACTCCACAACCTTACACCGCCTTGCGAGGCTGGGAGCGGCTCGATGCCGGCAGTCGGGGAGTGTTTTACCATCCGGCCCGACTTGTTTCGGTGGTGCACGGAGAAGGGCAATGTTCTGTTCAGTTCTCTGGCGGGTGGAATGCTGTGCTGGGCTTAGGTTTCTGCCCTGGGCCATCAGCTGATACAGATTGAGATGGTCACCGCGTGGCACAGGCTTGCAGGGGGTAGAGGAAGGAACGTGTACAAGTGCATCGCATACAGGACCAGGACACGAGCAAAGGCAACGACAGTGCTCGAAATGATCCTGATACTCTCGGGTAAATTAAATGACCTGGAGGCGGTACACTACGTATACAGAGGCTGTGCTGGATTCCAAACTATCAACACCATCAAGGGGCGAGCGGGTAGAGGAACAAAGTGTCCCGCGTGGTAATGTTTCCAGCTGATTGCGTTGCGCCTTTGCTTGCTCAAGGCCGACTACAAGGCGGCCAAAAGGCGACCAATCCAGTTACGGTCAGTTACTCCCAGTTTCCGTATTCCTTACCTAGAGGTGCCTCCGAAAGGCGTATGCCGTATACCGACCTGATCACCATCTCCCCTCTTGCCGCCTTGAACCGACCCCGTCTCCTCGTCTTGTCCCTTGCCGACCGGTCATTCTTTCGTCTACCAAACCCTGTATCGGTTATGTTTGATTTTTGGGTCATCTGGCCAAAATTACAACTCTGTTTCTCCTCTCTCCTTACCCATCCGCCTGACTCGGACGAGACATTGCCCAGGACCAACACTGCCGAGGAACGTGAGCATACATCACCTGTCCTGACACTTTACGCCTCTTACGCCAAAGCTCCAAACCGGGGCGACTCTGTTCTCGGTCTGACACTTCAATTGCGAAATGACTCGGTCAGGAGGTCAGGAGATTCGGGATCACGGCCTCAGCCACTGGGCTGGTTGCCAGTGCCGGTTGCTGTGACTGTTCCAGCGGAGTGCAAAAGCCTGGAACTCGGACCGACTGTTGCCGGAAGCAATAGCTTTTTGGCATTTGAGATCTGGATTATGCCTCTTGCGGTGGCGCATGCTTCTCTCTTTCCCCCCCCCCTTCAGGAGCGGTGCCTATTACATACCATGCTCTGATTTGGACCACTTGATTACCCCGCACCGGGCTCCCAAAGTCACAACCGCCTCGCGTCGTGGGCCTGATGGCTCATGCTTGGATTCATTGCTCTTCCCGCTCGTGTGCCCGCCCGTCTTGCTCTTTCCTCCAAGCCACTGCAAGCCCCATACGACACGCATCCCTGCGTATCAGTAATATTCGTGCAGGGTCAAAGTAATAGTCCCTGCCCAAAACCGGGTCGACTGGACGATTCAGACGACGATAACTTTGCTCTCCACCGACTACATCATCTCCCTGTCAACGGCTTCCCTTACCCCCTCCCAACACCTCCGAAACCTCCCTCACGACTACAACTGTGGGCCATCCTCGGATCTTGGACAGGCTTGCATTTCGACCTAGGACCGCTGTACCCGTTCTCGTCGCCCAACAACCTGCCGTCGAGGAGCGTTTGCTCGTCCGTCGAGTACATTCGCACTGGATTACCCGCGACCTTGGACGTATATTGCTCATTCCCCGCGCACATTCTTGTCACTTTGTCCCCGATCTCATCCTCTCGCTTCCCCCATCGGCCCCGGGTCTCGGAGCCGGACAGCGTGTTATCAACCTCCTCTGGCCTTTTGGGCCTGGGTCCCCGCCAACTTGGGTAATCACACTCTGGTTGTCAGCCTAATTCACATCACATCCATCACGTTACATCCACCGAACCCGTCCATTCGTCTTTTACACGGAGACACCGCGACGGCCTCGGCGTTCTCCATCCGTTCTACAACTTGTGCATCGTCATAATACCTTCCGCGGGAATGGAGTGACATGCACGCCCATCGCAACCTCAACGTTCGTTAACTCACCCTGTTCCTCATCCTCTACTCTTCCTCCTCCTCTTCCTCTTCCTCCTCCTCCTCCTCCTCCTCCTTCTCCTCCTCCTCCTTCTCCTCCTCCTCCTCCTCCTTCCCTTCCACCACCTTCCTCTCCCCCTCATTTCCTCACCTCTCCTTCAGGAGAGCACCCGAGCACACCCAGTCGAATCCGGTCTGGTACAGCGCTTGCCGTGCCGTATCCTACGAGCCAAATCTACAACAGCAAACAATCTCGACCACATTTCAGCAAAAGTTAAGAGAGCATCATTCCAGACGGAGCGCTCCGCCGCACCCCCTTGCCGCCTCTTCGTCGCACGTGTCCCAGTCGCCACCATTACATACGATCTCACACAAGTGCTGCCCATGGCCTCGTCCTCGGCAGCTATACCCGCCGAGCCTAAAGCCCGGCGCACTCATGCTCGGCGATCATGCGACCTCTGCAAGATTCGCAAGACGCGCTGCGAGCTACCCGACCTCGACGTGCCCTCCTCGGCAGAACCGCTTCCAGTCGACAAGTCATGCCATCGGTGCAAGGTGCTTGCATTGCCATGTGTGGTCGATGACAGTCGCATGAAGAAGCGAAGAAAAAAGGGCCAGCTCGGTGGTGGTGGTCTGTCATCGTCAACCGGGACTTCAAAACGCGCATCGGCTTCGTCCGGTCGAACACCGAGCGAGGGGCTCCAGAAGCGTAACCGCTCGTCTCTCAGCCGTCCCAGCTCTGGCGGGCGTAGCGCAGACGACTGGGGATCCGCCAACGTCGTCAACCACGACGTGGACGTCTCTGCCGCCTTCCATATCACCATCACCTCGGCAGGCGCCCAACCTCAGGCACAGTGGGGCTCGCCACCAGGGAGCACAGCGTCAGGCCGACAATCTGCTTCACTTCCATCTCCTCCCAGGAATGTAAGGCTACACGGCCGCCCACTTTCGCTCTTGAGTGCGTTACTGAGCATCGCCTCGGGCAAGACGTACGGAAATGTCAAGAGGCGAGTGGTGATTGTCGATGACGTCGACCTCGATCAACTCGTCGGCGTGGGGCTTCGCGCCCGTATCGGCACTGGGTATTCTCAGCTCCGCACATTCCACCCGCACCTGCAGCCACTCGCAGACCTGTTCAGCATCTTGCGCGAGACGCCCCGGGACCCCTGTGTCCAGCTACTTTTAGCTACAGCCCTTTTCGTTGCGTCTCTATCTTTGGGACCTGACCCTGAGGCACAGAGGCTCCGTGACGAGCTCGCACCCACCATTGAGAACCTGCAGCACAACGTCCTAGCTCACCAGCCAAGTTCGTTTCATGCAATCCAGGCACTCGAGTTGCTCGGCCTCCATGCACCCCTCTCCCCCGCTCTCCCCCTTCAGCTCACAGATCCCACAGCGCTCGGGGCGGCCCGCGGGGTGATTGGGGTAGCACTCAACATCGCGAACAGCCTCAACTTTGATGCCATGGTCAACGGGCCCCTTGAGCGGTGGCCCAACCCCGATTTTTGGCTGTGGTTAGGTCTCCACGCGGGCGAGGCGCAAATGGCATTCGAGGACGAGCGGCCCCGGAAACCCCAGAAGCTCGGCGAGGCACGAGCTCTTACATGGGCATTGACCTCGCCGGAGAACGACCAACAATGGGTATCCGCGGCGTCGATAGACGACCCGGCGGAACTGTTGGGGAAACTTGTCGTATCCGACCGGCTGGCCCGGTTGGAGGAGCTTCACGACTCGTACAACCGCCTCCGTGGCATCCTCGACAATGTGACAACAACAGTCAATTTTGGGGCCCAGCAGGCCATCCAGGAGGAGGTCGACTTTTACAATTCCCGCCTCGCCGAGGTTGACCGCCGCCATGATAATATTCTTGGTATGTTGTTTACTTCGTGGCGTACTGGCCCGGCTGACTGTAAAGGCATGCTCTCACTGCCCAGTTCTCTTGAAGCAGGCTGGAAGGCGTACCGTGTCATCCGGCGCCATTGGGAGGTAATGAAGGTCTACCTCGTGGCGTTCCAGACGCTCATTGCTCTGCATTATTTGCCTGGGTCAATCCATGCGCTCAGCGGACTCCCAACACATTTCCCTGCAGCCCAGGCGATCCACTACGCGTTCTCGCGCGCCAACAATCCGCACGACATTTTGCTTGCGTTTGCGTCCACCACAATGGCTGCCGACGACATTCGCCGTCTCTCCCAGTTCCGTGGCGCGCAAGCTGAACGTCTTATTAATGCCTTTGTCGAGTTCGCCCCGTCCTTGGTTGCGAGCATGGGTGGCGCAGACCTGGTTCCACTACACGACATAATGGCGATGGTCGTCGAGAGCTCCAAGACCCTCATGGAGCAGCACGCCTCGAGATTAACATATTATCGGTCGGTCATGGCGCTCCCTTCCAGCATCCCTGTTCCACCCTGGGTTGCTTCTTTGTCACAGGCCTCACAGATCCTGCGTGGGCTAAGCAACTTGCGGATGGACCACGAAGACAACCTTGGCAGCGGGGAATGCGTTGCAAACGGATGCAGTAACCTCCTTGGCTCGATGGTGCGCATTGTGTTGGAATGGTCGAACATGGTTGAACGTGACGGTGGGTTGGGCATCCCGGTTCTTCCCCAGCTCGCCGCCCTCCGCATACAGCCGCCAACTCAACCACCTGGGTTCCGCTTGGGACTTCCCGAAACCCAGAGTCCCCCAACTATCCCTGGTAGCGAGGCCGCCGTGCCCACGGAAATGCCCATGCGGAGTGCCTCCACGGGCTTCCAGTCCTACATGCCCTCCTCGGATCGGTGGATGGCCGTCGAGCGTTCCATGTCTCTTCCCCCGCAGACTGCAACGTCGCTCAGCACCCCCGTCCTCGCGCCAGAATACATTCCACATATGACACCTGTGGGCGAGTACGCCCCCCCCTTTACAGACATGTTCAGCTTCACATATACGGGCCTCCCCGGTACGTCGCAACAGCAACAGCTTCCCCACTCCCACCACCCTCCCCCGTCAAGCCCCTTTGACCCGCGCGGTCAGATGGCGGTACAGCACCATCTACACGGACAATTGGCGCCCCAGCTTGGCGCCCCACAACAGCCACAACAGCCACACAGGCCAACACCAACGCCAGGGGCCGCGGGTCCGTCCCCCCAGTTCATGCCACAGCCGCACGGATATGACGAGAGTGCGTAGTTGGACATTTCTTTCCAGCACATCACGGGGCAATGAACACATGTATCATTATTTGTGCCGAATCGTGCACCTTGAGAGGCACTCCCGAAGGGACGGACTATGTGGTGCGCGAATGTCGTGCTTGATCAGATCGCTGTTTAGCGTGCTCTGCGTGGTTACTCGAGGGCCCGTGGAGCAGTACCGGTCTGGCTCCGTTTCCACCCAGTGTCAGGACGTGCTCCACGATACGAGGACACTGGTCTGGAGGACAGAGAGGCCCTTTTGCGTCGGATAATTAGACGTGTGATACTCTACCCGTCGTCGCTCAATTAAACTCTGGCCTCGAATTGTCGTTCATGAAGAGTGGAAACTGTGTCCCTACGCGAATGGATGAACCGCAGTTTGTCCAATAGGTCATTGTTTGTCCAACTGGGTGACTTGTCTCACAGGCCATGTTCGAGGTCGGAACGCCAGGCCGATATCTTGCCCATATATGCTGGAAATGTCGATATATGCGGGAAATGTCGATATATAAAGGAAATTCTCCCTCGAGCGGACAAAAATGCGGCACGCTGTAGTGGACCACAGATTTGTAAGCAGGAACAGCCATACTTGGAGGGTAGAATGGTACGGACGGTGATGAGCGGGTGAGGAACGGAGGCGATGATGAGGGTGATGGAGGATGACCAAGTGATGAACAGAGGTGAAATGATGGTAGGGCCTGGGGTCGACGCTGGTCTCGCTGGCTACGCTGGCCTACTGCAAAACACATCCCGTGGTAGACACAGTGCATGGTATGTACAGACATGTGATGACAACCAACCAAACAAGTCAAACAGCTACAGATCCAGGAGCGAGATGTACGGGCGGGGCCGGGCGCGGCTCGGCCCGCCGGGCCACGTGTCGGCGCGCAGCGTGCCGCTCTCCTTGTCCTCGTCGCTAGCGGCGGGCGGTGCGGGGCCAGCCTCGGGCATGGCGGGAGCGCCGACTTGGACGGTCTCCGGCCGCTCAAAGACGGCTAGGGGGACGTCGGCCTGAGACTCCGGCTCCCTTTCAAAGGAAGCGACCATGTCGCGCAGGTAGTTACTCATCTCGAGGCGCTGTCTGCTCTCGAGATCACTTATCCCACTCCCTCCGTCCCCGCTCTCCTCGCTACCCTCACTACTCTCATTGGCCCCACTGCGCTCTGCACGCTCGCTCCGCTCTCGCTCGTCCCCGCCCCCGGCCTGCTCCCTCTCAACCCCGCCCTCGACCAGCGGAGGCCAGTCGAGCGGCACGACGGTTGCGTCGCTCCCGCGGCGCATGCCCGTCCTCACAGCCTCGAGGTCGCGCTGGATGCGCGCGAGCTCCTGAACGCGGTCGCGCGCGAGCTGCACGCGTTCGAGCACGTCGTCGTCCTCACTCTGTAGGCCCAGCGGACGGCGCGCAGCCGCGTTCAGGCGCACCAGCGTCGAGCTCATGCTTGCGAGCAGGGCGCGGCGGCTCGCGTCCCCGTCGTCGTCCGTGTTGCCAAATTCGATGTCGCCCTGTCGCTCGCGCACTCCCTCGCCAGATGGGCGGCCGAGGTTGGCCGCTGCACTGAGGCGGGCAAACTCGTGCGCAATGGCAGCGCGTTCGATCGCCGCGCCTGCGGACTCGCCCTCTGTGCCGGGCTCGCTGCGCGTGTCCTCGGCCCGGTCGACCGTGCGGGGGACGAGAGGCGACCTAGGAGGTGACTGATGAACCCAGCGCGGGATGCGGTCGGCCCATGGCATGAGGCCGCGCGGGCGAGGCCGAAGGCGGCCGCGATCAGTGTCATCGCTCTGCCTGCCCAGCTGGCGGGTCGCTTCGACCAGCTCGTTGGCGCGGGACCGCAGCTGGCGTGTAGCGGTGGCCATGTCGTCAGCGCGAGTCTCCAGCTCGCGGCGCTGCTCACTGGCGACGCGGACGCGCTCGGCGAGGCGCTCATGCAGGTCGCGCACGCGCGCCTCGCCCACGAGGGAGCCGTCAACGGGACGCGTGAGCTGAAGGCGCTCCATCACCGACACCCGCTGGGTGGCAAGGTCGTCCTCGTCGCTCTCTGCACCATACGTAAAGTCGCGGTAGTACTCGTTGAACAGCTCCTCACGCTCCTCACGATTAGGCCACGTCGGCATGGGTCGAGGAGGGCGGTGGCGCGGGCGCATAGGTCCACGCCGGAAGCTCGGGGTGCCGAGGAGGTGGCGCATCTCGAGAGGCGCATCGGGTTCGGTTGGAGGCACGGCCAGGCGGGCCCGTTGATGCATCAGCTGCCAGAGACGGTGGGCATTGTCGACGTGACGGCGCAGAGCGTCGGCACGTGCCGAGCTATGTTCGTTGGGCACGCGCCCGCCGCCAACAGCACGGGTGCGCTCGCTTTCCCAAGCGTTCTGGAACTCGCGCTGCGACTCGTCGTGCCGTCGCTGGTAGCGGGCAATGGCGCGGTCAAGGCGCTCCGCCTCCCGCGCGTCACGGTCACGGTCGTGGTCCCGCTCCAGCTCCCGCTCCCTGTCGCGCTCGGCGTGCCGCTCCGTTTCCGTACTGGGCCCCTCGCGGGCGCGGACCAGTATGCCGCGCGTGGTGAGGCCTGGCGGACGCGGCGTCGGGGGATGCACCCACCAGTCCCAGCGCTCGGGCTCGGGTGGCGTCGGCGTTGGTTCTTCACCCCACACGTCGGGAATGGGAGTAGAGCGCGGCTGATCCGTGGATGCCGCGTGTGCTTCTTGTGGTTGTTCTTCCGAGTCGCTTTCGTTTCGCTCGGGCCCACGCACAACAATGGGTTTCGGGGCGGCAGCAACACGCGCCAGGTTGGTGGGCTCGAGCCCGCGACTCGGGTCGAAAGCAAGGCCGGTCATTGCGCTTGTGAGAGCCATTACCTCTATTACGGGGTCGCGAAGAGGGGTTGCAGACGGGCGGACGGGGGAGCCGGTCACTGCCACCTCGAGCTCTGTGGCCTGGTTGCGTAAGCGCTCGACGGCGTTGCTGAGCTGTTCGACGCGGTCGGAGAGCGAGTCGCGTAGATGCTCGAGGTTGGAGAGAAGCGCGCGCGTACTCGTCGGCGCGTCCCTTTGCATCGTCTGATGCGTTGTTTGGTCTAAGCAGCCGAGCTGACAAGGCAAGGGGGATGAATGAACGGGGGATCGTGGTGGCGGCAGTGGCCTCTCGACTGTCTGGGATGGCTGGCCACGTGACACGTGCGGACAGCGTGGGCATGCCCTGTATTGCATTTAATCCCGTTGGCGGAGAGTGACCGCGATCTGCAATGACGACATTACGCCCAAGAACGAGTTCAGCATAGAAAGAGCCCGGATTAGCACCCCGTTCTTGCAGTTCCCCACTCACTGGCATCTGACATGGAGTACGCTTACTTTATCAAGAACGCCGTGCCAGACGACGGCACCGACACTGGCACGGTGCTGACCTGGCGCAACGTGGCTATCGGGTTCCTCTTCATCATCTTTGATGCCGTGCTGTCCACCATCATGGGCCTCAAGATCGGGCGCAACCTGATCATCGCGGCGTGTCGCTGCATCCTCCAGCTCTGCGTGATGAGTCTCATCCTCGACAAAGTGTTTGCGAGTAACAACCCGTTTGCGGTGGCCGCCATTGCACTCCTCCTCAACATCCTCGGTGCCATTGAGACGACGTTCAACAAGGCCAAGCGGAGGTTCACCAACATGGTCGGTTCCTATCCCCAACACAGCTGACCCTAGTTCCCATGTGTGCTCATCTCGCTTCTCTGCGGCTCGATTCCCATCAGCGTCATCGGCCAGAAATATGCCTTGGAGCAACATCCGTTCTGGAAGCCAGAGCAGTTTAGTGCGCCTTTTAGTTGATCTAGCTCACGCAGTCCCCGTGCTGGGCATGCTGCTCGGAAACGGGATCAGTGCGATTGGGATCGCAATCAACTCTGTGACGACCGAGTTTACCAACAACCGCGACCGCATCGAGACGTACCTCGCGTTTGGCGCCGGTCGGTTTGAGGCTGTCCGCCCGATGGCTATTGACGCCCTGGCGTCCGCCCTCCTTCCCACGATCAACCAGATGAGTGTCATTGGGCTCATCTCCATTCCCGGTATGTTGAGCGGCAGCATTGCCACATTGGCAACTGCAGCTCCATGTCCAGTGGCTGACGACAGGTATGATGACGGGTGCCATCATCGGCGGCAAGTCGGTCGAGCAGGCAGCCATGCTCCAGATGATCGTCATGTTCATGATCAGTGCCAGCTCGGCGCTGGCTGCCATCGTCGCGCTCTGGTTTGCGCTCAGGACGCTGATTGACGAGCGCGACCGTGTGCGGCAAGACCGCCTCGACTCGCGCAAGCCTGCGTTCTACCGCTGGCGTGATCGGACTATTCAGCGTGTGTGGAACTGGTTCACCAGCCTCCGTTGCTGTGGTGGCCGCAAGGGGGGAACAGAGGAGGAGCGGCGGGGGCTGCTCAGCGGCGACAATGTGGTTGTTCACGGTGGCTCCAGCGACCCCAACGGCCGCTAGCTTGTAAATCGTGTCCGAGACTATGAGTCAACCTCGAGCCGATCTAGATGCGGATACATGTGTACAGGCGGTATAAATGTGCAAGGTATGATGCTTTTTGTGGTGTGGTGAGCGTCACGAGCGTCACGAATGTAGACGCAAGGCTTTGTCGGCTGGGTGGTTGCGCTATCCCACGTGCGCGCTAAACGTCTCCTCCTCCTGAGCAATTTGGCGGCCTGCCCAAGCAGGACCCAGTACCTGAATAGGGTGTGCGCTCTCCTTGCGCGTTTCGTACCGCCACTCGGTAGAGGTGATGTGAGAGTTGAGTACAGCCTTGAAGTCATCGATTAACAGCGGCACATCTGGGATCAGCGTACGTTGTCGTCTCCTCGACGGACCATTACCTCTCAAACTTGGTCCCCAACGCAGCGCACGCGCCTCCTCCTCTCCGATCTCCATAACGCCCGCGAGCTCGTCGAGCCGCTCGGCAAAGCCAGCAGGATCATTGTCGGGATCGAACACGGCACTACTCCCTTCCGAGTAGCTCTCCTGCTCGTCATAGTACCGGTCTTGGTCCTCGTCTTCGTCTTCGTACTCGCGCCCCTCTGCGCGCACCTGCCGGCGGTACGCCTCGACCTCGGCACGGCTATCGGGCGTCAGGCCGACGTCGTCACTGAGGTCATCGCGGTCGTAACGGTCGTGGTAGGAAAAGGAGGCTTCTACGGAGGGATCGGACTGTTCATCGGTGGAGGGGTGGGGGATGTAGAGCTGGGCGGGGGCGGGGGATGGGTTGAAGAACGAGTCGTCGTCGGCGCTCATGGTGCTGGGGGATGTGGGATTGTTGTTGGATGGAGAGTGACAGGGGGGGTTGTTGATGATTCCGGAATTGCCGCTTGGGGCAATGGGCGGGTTGTGACGCAGGCCGGGGGCTTCGGGCCAAGCGATCGGGCGACAAGGTTGGACTCGCCTATTTGGCTCTGCCTTGTCGCCTTGTGCCCCACGTTTTCCCCCCCTTGGAGCTTGCCCGCCCTGTGCGCAGGCAGCGCAGCGTCCGAGCAGCAATATGCACATTGCCGCCCACCCCACCCCAGAGCTGACGACTGATTACCAGTCCTTGTTCTCGAGATAGATGCAATCACCCAATCACTCTTCCTACATTCTCACAGTGACAATGATCACTCGGATAGCCCTCTAGAAGGGACATGACCATCAGCTCGACATCTCAAGTTGACAAGCAGCCAGCAGCCCAACTGTGCACGTCGTCTACAGCGGCCACCTGCCCATCACACCACAACATCTCAAGCACGTTCCTCCTCCACCAACCCCGTTGCTTATCTCCAACCCCAAGCACTCACTCTTATCCTCAACCTTACCTCGACGAGTACACTGCTACTTTACAGCCCCCGTCTCTCTCCGTTGTCACCTAGCCTCCGTTCCCATCCGTCATCTGTCTGGGCGCGCTCAACACACCGCACCTTCCCCGCCCTACTTCCCGACGCGTTCCCCGCATCGCCAAGACCAACGTCACCTGACGCACCCACCCACAGCAACCTAACCTGTCACAATGAAGTACCTCGACTATCCTGTTCTCACCCAGCTCTCCCATGTCCTATCCTCTACTCCAACCCCTGAGGCACGCACCAACGCCCGCGTCGAAGCCTACTCGATCAAGCAGATCAAGGGCGACCGCAAAATGTTCAAGGAGATGGAGGAGCAATATGTCAGCGGACAGGAAGACATGGACGAGTGAGCGCATCCGTGTGTGGTCTGCATCGCCACTGACGCCAAGGATGAGCTTCTCACTCGAGATGAAGGAAGCCGGCCTCTCGTCGTGCTTTGGGCGCCTAGATGTCAAGGAGTCTCGGTGCGTTCTTGCTTCGCCACCGTACCTTCCTTACACCCCAGCAAGGTCCACTTCCTCCTCGTCAACACGCTCAACTCGGCTTTCTCTGGGTACGACTTCTCGGCCCTCCGCCCAGACCACTTTACCCGCGAGATTAGCGCCGCTCAGGTGCTGTCTCACTTGAGCACCAATCTCCTCGCCATCGACGGCCTTGATCTCTCTCCGTGAGTGTTATCGAGTGGAGCCCCCGTGAACTGGCCCTGATGCAATCTCTCTCGCACCTCGGACCATCTGTTATCCCTGCATCCCAAACAATTGCTTCTCTCACCCAGGCTCGCTATCGTGTTGCCAAACCCTTCTGGATCGTCCCCCCACTTCTCATCGTCCCTGGGCTCGTCGCCCAAAGGAACTGATGTCGGAAACCCCAGTCTCTACCGCATTCTCAACGAAGTCGTCCCACTTAACGAGTGCGAAGTCTACTCGTGGTTCCCAGAGCCCGAGTATGACCCGCATGTCGAGCCCGAGGAGAACGAGGAGGCGAGCGAGTACGAGGACGAGGACAGCGATGACTTGCTTTCTCTCGATGACGATCCGATGGACATTGACGACGGACCGATCAGCTGGGGCCAGGCCGGCATCGAGCTCGAGCTCGACGACGTCCCTGAGACATCGGCGCTGCCGAATCAGACGCGGACGGCCCGCTCCATGTCCCTTGGCGGCTCATTCGACTTTAGCGACCTGGCCATGTTCAGCCCCACTCTCGGTGCAATATCGGACAGTGGGCGCGGGCGGAAAGTCGGCGGACTGCTGTGGAGCGCCAACTACTTCTTCTACAGCAAGTGAGGTTACTTTGTGGAGCGCAACTAACAGCAGACGTCAGAAGCGTGTGCTCCTTATCACGGCGTGGTGTCGTAAACGCCCGTCGCACGATGACACCCAGCCCACCGACCAGTTCGAGTCTGGAAGCACGCCCTTGCCGATCTCGTCGTCCTTTACGTCACCGTCCACTACCTTGCAGTCTCTTGCTTCACAGGCATCCAAGGCTCGTCCACCTCGCGTCAGCCACCACAACCTGAGTAACGCCCGGCCCAACCATCGCAGGTCCAAGCTTGCGTCCAAGCTCTCAACTGGCCGCACCCTGGCGACGCAGACGATACCGATAAGATCATCCGTGACGACTACAGGGCCTGTCACGCCCGTGCGTGTAGCAAGTTCGGCTCCAGCAGCCTCGATGATGCCTATCGGGAGCCCAAGTTTCAGAGTGAACGCGGGTATCAAGCCGCGCCAGACGAATGCGCGGCTGATGATCAACGCCAATGCCAGAGCGGCTGCGACCGGCAAGGCTGGACATACTACAGCACAGATGAGCACCAGCGTCGAGGGTGAGAGCTCGCGCGTGCGCAAGGAGCGCAGTGGGAGCCTCACGCCGGGGCCAGGGCTGGGACTGGTTGATGCCCTGACGAGCTCGGGCGTCGCGAGTGATGCAGCCAAGGGCAAGCGCGTCAAAGTGTAGGGTGTGCTCTGCGTGATTTCGCGTGGTGATTCCGTGTGGTGATTTTGTGTGCGTGTATGATATTAGTATGCAATCTCCGGTTTCCATCTCGGATTTCCTACATGTTGGGGAGCGTCACCGGGAGGGATCGCTTAGAAGCAAGTCGCGAAGGAGGCCCAACGAGGACATGTTATGCAGCGGCCCCATTGGGTGATGCTGAGATGGGTTCATGTAGAGGTATGCACGTCGTCAACATGAATTTTCAAAATGCACGAATGGAGTGATTGATGCCAGCTGTGGCTCGGCTTTGGCAGTTGGCAGTCGGCAGCCGGCTTGCTTGATGTCAGAATCGTCCGGCCGAACTTTGCTACTCGTCATCGCCCAACCCACCACCCCGCGTCACCATGGGCACACAATGCCAGGCAGAAGGTACGTCCTTTCTCGTCACCGCTAACGCAGCGTGTGCGATCCAGGCCTGCCTCGACCGGAACGGGTACAACGAGGCCAAGTGCCAGGCCGCCGTGCGGCGGCTGTACGAGTGCTGTGCGGACATGTATGCGCGCTCTGCGGCGGCTGGCACGTCTGGCACCGACGGCACGAGCCCGAGCTGCCCCATGCCGTCGGTGGTGCAGCGCAAGCTCAAGCAGTTTGAGCGGGAGGATGGACGCGGGGGGGGACCCGGAGCGCGCTTAGGTCTCTTCGGGGGACACTTCGGGGGACGCTTAGTAGGTGCACGCCGAGTGTTTTCCAGGTCGACGTTCTCGGCCAGTCGGCAAATTGGGACTGGACCACGCCGACCACGCCGACCAAGCGTCCCCTCCCCCCTCCCCCCCTGACACAACACAAGGCATAGTACGACGGACAAAAGACAAGCAGAGTAGAGTGGCATAGTATGCAACGACTAGACAAACGTCTTGAACGCCTCCCACGCGCCCATCACACCGGTGCCGATCACCGCACCAACAACCATAGGGCGGACGCCGGCTGTGTGGTTAGCCAGTGTTCCCTCGGTCGCCCCTCGCTTGCTCCACTCACAAGTACACTTGTACACTGCGCCCGTGATCGCACCCGCAGCCATCGAGTTGATGGGCTCGTGCTTCTCGCGCACGGCGTCAATAGCCGAGTTGGTCAGGTTGTAGTAGATCGCGAGCACGCCGAGCGAGTTGCCCGTGTACGTGCCTCGCCGCGTGCACGAGTTGAGGACCGAGTTGAGACGCAGACGCAAGGAAGGGTTGGTGCCCAGTGGCCGGGAGATGCCCTCAGTAAGGCCCCATGCGCCACCGAGAGCGAGGCCTCGATGTTAGCGGAGGAAAATAATAAAAAAAAGTCGGTCCAACAACAGAAATCGACTTACCAGAAAGGTAGGTCGTGCCAGTGCCGACACACAGGTCGTCTGTCCATCCGCGCGAGGGCAGGACTGAGCCAGCGCCCTCCATCTCGGTGAGCTTGTCCTCGTCGAGGGCAAGGAAATCGAGGTTGTCGTTCAGGTCAGCCATGGGGTGGAGCTTGGCGACGTCGAACTGGCTTCCCAGTGTGCTGGCAGCGCTGGGTGCCGCCCCTTGGGAGGAGGACGAGCCGAGGTCGGCATCAGAGGAGCCGGAGAAGCCGGAGGAGGAAGGGGAGACGGTGGAACGGAACTGGGTCGAGTTGAGGATGTTGGCGGAGGTGGAAAACTCGTCGCTCTGCGAGGGCGACGACGGTGTCGACGACGTCGACGACGTGGATGTGGCCGGGGTGGCCGTGCCAAAGATGTTGCCGAGGAAGGACATTGTGATGGGGATGGAAGAGTGGTTGGAGGAAGAATTAGCTAGCGAGGTTTCAACTTTCCGAAAGGTGACTTTGCAGGTCTCACCGCCGCCACCGAGCATCCGAGCCGATTGAGCCGTCTCCACCCTACCGCCGCCCAGTATTTTCCACCCCAGGCACAGCCAGGTCGTCGAGCCCACTCTTCCCCCGCGCACACGTGTCGGGGCCACGTGCAATTGGTTCCGCCGCATTCCTCCACCAGCCATGTTTTGAGATTGTCAGTTTTGGGCCTCCACTGCAGTCACTGCAGCACTGCAGTCCTAACCCTTCTCCATCTCCATCTCCACCTCATCAGCATGGCCGGCACACCAGGGCCAAGCAGGAAACAGCGCAAGCGAAGTGCCGAATCAAAACCTTCCAAGAACAAGCCGGCGAAACAGCCACGCTTAGACGCCGACGACAACCCGAGCGATGTCGACATGCCAACTGGTACACCCACTGAAGATCCCATGCGCGCCCTGGACGAGGCCGAGCGCGCCGGGGAAGGTATCCACGACGGACCTGTACTCGAGGCAGAAGGCGCGGTTCCAGGCGATGCGCCTGTCCGCGCAGACGAGTTCAGCACTGAGGCCGAGCGCGAAGTTGCGGGCGGCGCTGGACTCGGAGGCGACGAGGCAGGCATGAAGATCGTCCACTCTGTGCGCCACCAGGTCGCGCTCCCCCCTCTCTACCCCTACACCCCCATTTCCGAGCACGAGCGCCAGGACCCGCCCGCAAGGACATACCCGTTCGAGCTGGACCCGTTCCAGTACGTCGCGACGAGCTGCATCGAGCGCTCGGAGAGTGTGCTTGTGTCAGCACACACGTCGGCCGGTAAGACGGTCGTCGCCGAGTTCGCGATCGCCACATGCTTGAAAGAGGGCAAGCGGATTGTGTACACGTCGCCGATCAAGGCGCTGTCGAACCAAAAGTTCCGCGAGTTCCAGGAGGAGTTTGGCGAGGAGAACATTGGGTTAATGACCGGTGAGCTGATCCCCCTCCCAAGCTGACAGCAGGTGACGTGACGATCAACCCGACAGCATCGTGTCTTGTCATGACAACCGAGATTCTGCGCTCGATGCTGTACCGCGGTTCCGAGGTTGTGCGCGAGCTCGCATGGGTTGTGTTTGACGAGGTGCACTACATGCGTGACAAGGACCGTGGTGTAGTGTGGGAGGAGACGCTAATCTTGCTCTCGAACAGTGTGCGCTGCGTGTTCCTCTCCGCGACCATCCCAAACTCGATGGAGTTTGCCGAGTGGTGGTGCCAGACACACGAGCAGCCATGTCACATCGTGTACACCGACTTCCGGCCGACCCCGCTGCAGCACTACCTCTTCCCGACGGGGAGCGAGGGCATCTACCTCGTTGTGGACGAAAAGTCCAACTTCCGCGAGGACAACTTCCAGAAGGCGATGGCGGCGCTCGCGGCCAACAAGGGCGAGGACAGCAGCGACCCAAACGCGGGCGCGGGGCGTAAAGGGAACAAGACGCGCAAGGGCGCGATGAAGGGCGGCACAAGCGACATTTACAAGATTGTCAAGCTGGTAATGAACAAGAACCTCAACCCGGTGATCGTGTTCGCGTTCAGCAAGCGCGAGTGCGAGGCGCATGCCATGCAGATGAGCAAGATCGACATGAACACTGAGGAGGAGGCCAAGACCGTTGAGCAGGTGTTTGAGAATGCCATTGCTGTGCTCAGCGACGACGACAGGAAACTCCCCCAGATCGAGCATCTCCTCCCGCTGCTCAAGCGCGGTATCGGGATTCATCACGGCGGTCTCCTCCCGATCATGAAGGAGGTCATCGAGATTCTCTTCCAGGAGGGCCTGCTCAAATGTCTCTTCGCCACCGAGACCTTCTCCATTGGTCTCAACATGCCCGCCAAGACTGTGAGTTTGCTTCCCAATGGCCATGATCTAACCCCAGGTCGTCTTCACAGACGTGCAAAAGTTTGACGGCAAGAACTTCCGCAACCTCTCAGGCGGCGAGTACATCCAGATGTCGGGGCGTGCTGGCCGTCGTGGTCTCGACTCGCGCGGAATTGTCATTATGATGGTCAATGAGAAACTCGAGCCCGAAGCCGCCAAGGGCATGGTCAAGGGACAGGCTGACCGGCTCGACTCGGCCTTCTCTCTGGGTTACAACATGATCCTGAACCTGATGCGCGTCGAAGGCATCAGCCCCGAGTACATGCTCGAGCGGTCGTTCCACCAGTTCCAGAACTCGCTGAGTATCCCGGCACTCGAGGCGCAGCTCAAAGCGGCTGAGAAGGAGCGCGACGCCATCACCGTTGACCGAGAGGACGAGGTGGAGGAGTACTACGAGCTTCGCGAGAGCCTCAAGGTACTCGAGGGCGACTTCAAGTCGGTCATCAACCACCCCGATTACGCGCTGCCCTTTATGCAGCCAGGCCGCCTGGTAGAGATCAAGGATGGCGACCGCGACTTTGGCTGGTGCGTCGTCGTCGCGTACCACAAGCTCGAGAACAGTAAGCGCGGACGGCCTGTCGTTGGCCCGAACGATCCCCCCCAGAAGCACTACGTGATTGACGTGCTCTGCCGCGTCGCTCCTGGCACAGAGATCGGCAAGCCGAACTCGGACTCGGCTCGCGCCGCGCGTCCCGACGCCCGCGGCGAGGTCGCCATCATCGCCGTGACGCTAGACACGGTGCAGAGCATCGCGCACATCCGCCTCAAGATGCCCAACGACCTCCGCCAGCGCCAGCAGAAGGAGCAGGCGTTCAAGCTGGTGGACGAGGTCAAGCGGCGCTTCAAGGGCGAGATCACGCTGCTCGACCCCGTCGCCAACCAGGGCATCAAGGACGAGGGCTTCCGCAAACTCGTGCGCAAGATCAAGGCGCTCGAGGACCGCGTCGCGTCCCTGCCCATAGCCGATCACGTCGCCCTCCCCGCCCTATTCGACACCTACAGCCACAAGGCCGAGCTCGGGGGCAAGGTGCGCGAGCTCAAGAAACGGATCGGGAGCGTGCAGGACGTGCTGCAGCTCGAGGAGCTCAAGGCGCGCAAGCGCGTCCTGCGCCGCCTCGGCTTTGTCGACGGCGAAGTCGCGACCGTCAAGGGCCGCGTGGCATGCGAACTGAGCACGGGCGACGAGCTCCTCCTCACCGAGCTCATGTTCGGGGGCACGTTCAACGATCTTGCGCCCGAGACGCTCACCGCCCTCCTGAGCTGCTTCGTGTTCGACGAGAAGGTGAGCGTTACTACAGCGGAGCTGACCCCAGTCCGAGGCCAAGACGCAGCTCAACGCTGAGATCGCGGCGCCGCTGCGCACGCTGCAGGAGACGGCGCGGCGGATCGCGCAGGTGTCAAACGAGAGCAAGCTGCCCCTCGTCGAGGACGAGTATGTCCAGAGCTTCAAGGTCGAGATGGCCCCGCTCGTGTATGCGTGGTGCAAGGGCGCGCCGTTTTCCGAGGTCGTCAAGATGACGGACATTTTCGAGGGTTCCATCATCCGCTCGCTCCGTCGCTTGCTCGAGTTGCTCCGCCAGCTCGTCAGCGCCGCCAACGTTATTGGCAACGCCGACCTCGAGGCAAAGTTCACAAAGTGCATCGAGATCACTGAGCGCACAAACTCGGTCGTCTTCAACCCGTCGCTGTACCTGTAGGCTAGCTTAGATTCCTGTACTCGTAGACATGCATCATGCGCCATGCATTAGAGGAACCGGTGGGGCGGAGGCGGGGTAGATGTGCTGCGATGTGCAAGAACGTGATGATGGTGTCGTGATGAGGGCCTCAGGAGTGATTAGTCAACGGTTGCACCAAGCCCAAATACCACCACCTCTCCGTGATGAGCAGCCAAGCCGTCCTTGCCCTTAAACCACCCACTCGTTCTCAACCATCATATCATAACAGTACATCTAGCCCTATGTCTTGAGCGTCTTTTGCAACAGCGTGATGCGGTCGCCGAGGGACAGAGCAATGCCCTGCGTCTTTGAGCGGATGCGCACATGGCCCTGGATCGCACCGTCCTCGGTCTTCTCAATCGAGAGGTTCGCCAGCGCGTCCTCACCGAACAACGAGCGCGCACACAGGTTGGCGCTCAGGAAATCGCAGTCGCCAGAGAGCGACGCATCGGGTGTGAGGCACGCCATGTTGGTGCTCTTCATAATGTGATCGAGGTATGCGCGCAGGTCCGAGATCTGCGTGTTGACGTTGACCTTGTTCTCCCACTCAAACTCGGTCCACATGCTCCGGAACTGGGCCTCGTTGCAGTACGCAGGCTTGATGTAGTCCATGATGTCAACGTGCACGTCGTTGAGGACAATGTTGACGCTTGCGTCCGATGCGCCCTGCTTGTCGTACACAATGTTGCCGAAAATCACACCAGTCTCGGTCGACGACACCTTTATCGTGGCCTTGATGTTGTGGAAGCCGTGCGGGCCGAGCGTGTATGGCGCTGGGCGCTCAACGAGCTTGAGGTCACCCAGTGTCGCAAACTCGATAGTGAGGTTCTGCAGCGTCTCATTCGTCTGGTTGACAATCAAGACATCTGATGTCAGTTGTGCACAACCGAGATACTCACCAAGCATAATGTCGAACTGCTGGATGTTGACGACTGCCTCGGCGTACACTGGGTCCGAGAAGCCTGTAAGCTGCACTATCCGCCCGAGCTTGGACACAAAGTCGTCCTTGACCTCTGCGGCACCCGTCGCGCGCACAACGTCGGCCTCAAAGTCGTCATCATCTGTGTTGCGCTTCGTCACTAGCTGCGAGAACTGGATGAGGTCGTCGGCCTGCACCTGCGCCTTCTTCGACTCGAGCGCCTTCTTTGCCTTGGCCTTCTTCTCCTCAGCCGCGAGCATCTTGGCGTACGCCGCCTGCGTGTCGGACAAGAAGATCTCGTGGACCATCTTCGAGTCCTGCAGCTCTGCCAACGACTCGATGCAGTTCATGATGCGCTCATGAGAGTCCTCGTCGATGGGCGCTGACACGAACTTGGACTGGCCAACACGAAGGATCGATGTCATGATGAGGATCGCCTCCGCACGCAGCGTGTTGAGCGCCAGAGCATCCGCGTTGAGCTCAGAGAAACGCAGGACGAGCTTGGTAAGGGTCGAGGCGAGGACGGTGGCGGTGAAGAAGTCACCGCCGAGGATGAGGGCGCGGAGTGGTGGCTTGGCTGCCGCCCGAACCTGCTCCAGACGCGCCGCAGCGGCGGTCGACGTGTACACCGTCTCGGTCGCGTATGTCCCGTCGGCCAGCACACGGGTGGTCGTAATCGCCTTCGGTGCCTCCTCCTTCTCTGGAACGCCCGCCGCCTCGTCAGCTGCCTCAGCGTCGTCTAATAGCCGCTGCTCGGATGCGAGGATGGGGATCTCGCCAATAACCTTGCGCAGCTCGAACATTGCGCGCTTGATGTCCGCCGCCCCGTTGCAGTACTCTCCGACAATCCACATTGCGCCTCGGAACACCTTGCCCGACTTGATCTCTGCAAAGGTCTGGACGAGCTTCTCGGTGATGGCAGGGCGCAGGTCTGGGAACTTCTCGACAACCTCGCGCACAAACGAGATGACGTCGACAGCGGACGGGTTATTCGAGTCGCCGAGGAAGTCCATGAGGACGTACACGACGTTGGCAGCCACTTCAGAGAATCTGATGGCGCACGAGTGGATGCTCTGGATGAGCAGCTGGCGGTACTCGAGGTTCTTGTCAAAGTCACCGTCGAGCGTCGACTGGAGTTGCTTCTTGAGGAAGAGCACCACGTCCTCAACGTTGCGGCTGGAAACCATCTGGAGAGCAATGCCGATCGCTTTCCGCTTGACCTCCATGTCAGGGCTGTTGAGGACCTTGAGGATGTCCATGACCATGCCGTCGAGGACGTGCTCGTGCTTGGAGCGGAGCGCATCAAAGCGATCGAGAACAATCAGCTTGACGTTGTTGTCAGCCTCCTTGACAATGAGCTCAGCGAACGCGGCCGCCGCAGCCTTGATAGCCGCTGGGTTCTGGGTGAGGGTCGTGAGGCTTGTCGCAGCCTCGTACTTGACGGCGTGGCTTGGCGAGTTGAGGAGCTCAAAGATCGCGCGGATCCAGCGCGCGCGGTGACCGCCCTCCTGGCGAGCCTCCTTGCGGATGAGCTCGATGACAGCCATCTGCATGAGCTCGTCCATGCCGGCAATCTGGTCGGCCATAGAGAGGAGGTACCGCACGGCCATGGGCTGTGAGATTTGGCAAAGCGCCACAAACGCGTTACGCTTGCAGGTCGCATCCGACTCGGCGACGAGGAAGGTTTCGAGCAGCTCGGGCGCGTCTGGGATCAGGTGCTCGTGGTCCTGGTAGATGGTGTAGACGGTGAAGACGGCATTCTTGCGCACAAACGAGTGGCGGTGTTCCAAACACGAGCGCACAGTGGGGATGAGGGGCTCGAGGAGCTCGGTCTCGCGGATCTTCTGGAGGAAGCGCAGCGTTGCGCCGCGAATGTACTCGTTCGGGTGCTGGAGGTCGTTGCGGATAGCGTTGCACACCAGGATCATCTCCTGCTTGAGCTTGCCATTGTCATCAAGCTTGGGGCAGATTTCCCAGTAGAAGTGAAGCAACTTTTTGAGCTGCTTGTTGCGCGATGGCATGACATATTGGATGATTGGCATGAGCAGCGAAGGCTGGCGTCAGCGTGGCCTGCGGCTCAACGTACATGGCTCTGGCCGTTGAGCGTTCCGACAATGATACGACGCATGGTCTCGAGCTTGACCTCGTCGGAGCCCTTCTGGAGGGCGTTCCTGAGGTCCTGGGACGAGGGCGCGTCGAGGAGGTCATCGTGGATGATGGTGTAGCACGTCGCCGAAGCGTCCATGACGGGCAACTTGCGGCGTCCGCGGGACGGAGTGGGAGGGGGGAAAGGGGATGCGGCGAAACGAACTGGGCACTATCGGGTGTGCGCGCGGGGTCGGCGTCGGTGTGGGGGAGATGTGGAACGGTGCTGTCGACGACCAGCAATTCGCAGGTGACGCGCCACGCTGGAGATCGCGGTGGACATGGGACCTCCACCTGGCGCAGGGTGCCACGTTGAAACGCCGAAAGCTCCGGGCCACGCGACAGGAAGCTTGGCCGAATGCTGCCGACCCAGACACGGCTCCTGCCGACCCCCCAAGGCCGCTCTGCACCCGTTCGGTCAAGGGTCGGTCAGAGAGCAAGGAAGGTGGGAGCTGTTGCTCGTACAGACCAGACATCGGCAAGCTGCTCATTGTCATTGACATCCTCCTCACGGCCACCTCCGCTCACTCCCTCCCCGTTTCCCGTTCCGTTCCCTAAAAATGGCCTCCAACACCCAGAACGTGAGTATCTGGCCAACCCCATCCTCTGCGATCCGGCAGAGCGTTCAGGACCCGCCGGGGTCTGTCGGCAGTCGGACTCTCTTCGCGTTCATGTTCGTGCTCACTCCAGGTTGTCCGCTACTCGGCACTCCTCGCCGGCCTCGCCTACGGTTTTGTCCACAACCGGACCGTCCAGAAGGAGGACGCTGAGGCTGCGGTGCGTACTTGCTCGTCAGCCAACCCCGTTGCGCTGCTGACCCTGTGCCTTGCCTTTCTCCCGCATCCCCATCGCCTCACCATGTCGACCATCCCCCCATCCATCACCCTGCTTGCTCGCCTGCTCCATCATCGTTGCCTCTGGGATACAGATCACCTACGCCCGTGAGCGCCGGACACAGCTCATTGCGGACGGCAAGAAGGCGTGGAAGGACAAGACCACCAAGCCTAAGAGCGACCGTGAGTTGACCTGGTTAGGAGAAAGGACGAAAGAGTCTCCGAGTCGCCAAGAACCGGACCAACCCCCTCACGAGCGCGGTATTGTTCGCGCGGAGAGAGGGGTGGGGAACTCAGCATCTGCATGCGAGAAAGCGAGCGCAAGTGTGCGTTCTGCACGCTTCCGCCTACTCTTGTGATCCTCTCTACCTGCCAACCAACCCATAATATTATCTTGCTGACTCAAGTCATCGTGGACCCCGAGGACCCCAAGTTCGACCTCGAGAAGGTTCTGCTGCAGATGGAGAAGTACGAATAAATGGTCTAGACCCGCGTCATCGGGGGAAATGCACTGGCAGCTCAGCCGGACAAGCCTCAGAGTGGGCGCAACAACGAGAAGAGCGTAGGCGGAAAGAAGGCGCGGACGACCGCGCGGCGTGTGCAAGTGTGCAGGTGCAATGGCGTGGTACAACATGATTCGGAAATCTACCGCGGGGTGTTTATCGCCGCGCGCGCTTCTTGAAGCGCTCGTACACGGCCTCATCCGTCGCGCTCTCGGCGCCCTGCGGCCTCTCCTTCTTGTGCCGGGCAGGCAACCCCTGAACTTCACGGCGGACGTTGTCCATCTCGCGCTGGATGTCGGATTCACGCGGTTGCGTGTTGCGCGCAACTGTAGTCAGCTCGTCAGTTCAAACGGGGGGCCTCCTGCTGCCAACAAACTCACATCGTACGTTGGCGAGAGGGTCATCGATGGGAGCCTCCTTCTTGCGGCCCAGCAGAGTACGCTTTGCTTTCTCTGTCTCCTCGATGTTGCGCAAACGGTTTCTGTTGTCAGCTACTCCTTCCTGAGCTTAAGCTCGACCTACTCCATGCCGAGGTCAACCTCCGGGACAGCGCTCAGCATCCCAAGCGAGTTCTTCATCGTTCCCTCCTCCGCTTCTGTCACCTCCTTCTCGCCCATATACTGGTCCGCGATGGCATACAGCGCTCCCTCTCGATCGGTCTCGACCTTGTCCTCCGTCTCCTCAATGCCCTTGCGCTTTGCCATCTCCTTGTCAATATATGCCATCCTGCCGTCAGTCCGATCACCTGCACAACATACATGTGCTTGTCGGTATCCAGCGCGTTCGTCTGCTGTGTAAAGTTGTTGCTCATGACCTTGCGCGCCGCGCGTGCTGCCTCGTCCTCCCCATCAGGCACGGAGGGATGCAGCCCGAACTTGTCATACTCGATCTCGGGGGCCTTGGGCGCCTTCTCCTCGCCGCGATTGAAGCGTTCCAGGTCGATCCCAGCCTGCTTCTCCGCCCGACGCAGCTTGCGCAGCAGCATCATGTCCTCGACGGATTGCCTGGGGTCAGCGGGGCGGGTGGGCGACGTCGCGTACCCTTCAGCGGTCGGGGTAGCGGCGCCAGACGATGCTTCGCTCGCGGCTGCATCCTCCTCGGCCTCGACTTTGCGCACCGATGCGGGCCGTGTGCGTTTCTTGAACATGGTCGGATGGTAGGAGTACAGTACTACAAGTTGGCAAGTCTTGAAATTGTTGTTGCCTTGATTTGCCGCCGGCCTGAGTGAGACCTTGCTCCACTTGTCCATTCACCACTAGGACCACGATGGCTCTGCCCAACCTGCGCAGTATGTCCAGCCTGGCAGATGACACCATTATGAGGTACAGCTGACCCCAGCCATCTTCGCTTCCGCCCGCAGTTCCGAGGAGGAGCGGCAGCTGTCCCGTGCGACATTCTACAAGTTGTGAGATGAGGGCTGAACCACTCGGCTGACGGCAGCTCTGCGTTTGTCGCGAGCGTTCTGGTCATCTCGTTGCTGGCATCGAGGAATGCAAAGGATCTGGTGCCGAAGGCTGCCAAGGCCGTTGCAGGTGGATGAAGAGCGCGTAGAGCACAACCCAGGACGAAGGCCAGTCCCAAGCATCCCTCCCATTTTGTTAACACGAACCTGGATCCAGTCCACGCCTGGACTCGGCCTCATATCGCGTCAGCATGTTATCTGTACCATATGCATAGTCTCCACTCGGAGCGTCGGCCAAGGCGCCGCGCTGCCAAAGCATAGACGGGTCGGCGTGACCCAACTCTAGACACAAACTTTCCCACGGTGTCCGATGACCTCGACTAGCCGTCATTGCTTTGTGAGACGCGTCTGGAGTACACATGATCGTCTTGTAATCTTCTCCCATTCAACGCACCACCACCAGCCCTCTTCAACATCCACCCTCCCTCTCGCACAGTCGAATATACCCTCCTAGATCCGGTGCACTCGTTCTCCCAGCGAACCCACAAACATGAGCGCGGACGACCCAATTGAGGTTGGGGAAGAGCTGTCTGCGGCCGAGCACAACCAGATCGTGAATGAGGTGGGTATCCCCTCTGCACCATAGCCACGCTAACACACAGGAGTACAAGATCTGGAAGAAGAAGTACGCCCAGTCAAGTCGGTAGCTGACAGCAGCACGCCGTTCCTCTACGACACGGTCATCACACACGCGCTCACTTGGCCATCCTTAACATGCCAGTGGCTTCCGGACTGCGAGTCGTGCGTCTCCCTCTCTACAATGCTGACCCAAGTCCCAAGGACGCCGACTACACGGTTCACCGCATGGTCCTCGGCACACACACATCAGGACAAGCGGACGACCACCTCATGATCGCAGAGGTGCACCTACCCAAGGGAGGAGCTGAGGCGGGCGGGCGCGAGATTGCGGAGCTGTACGACGAGGATAGGCAAGAGCTCGGCAGTCACACCAAGAGCTCGGCACGCATCCACGTCAAGCAGACTATCAACCACAAGGGCGAGGTCAACCGAGCTCGGTACATGCCCCAGAACCCGCACATGATCGCGACCAAGACGGTCGCTGGCCCCGTCTTTGTGTTCGACATTACCAAGCACGAGAGCCGCGCCCCACCAAAGGGCGAGTGCAAGCCCAACATTGTCCTCACGGGCCAGAACAAGGAGGGGTGAGTCACCACACGTCGGTGCTGACAATAGGTACGGCTTATCCTGGAGCCCGGTCAAGATGGGCCACATCCTGAGTGCAAGCGAGGACACGACGGTGGCGCATTGGTGGGTTCTGCCAGCTTGGTGGGAGTTGACAGTAGGGACGTGAACGCATGGGAGAAGGGTCAGGCCTCCATGACACCCCTGCGCAAGTACACTGGGCACTCGGCTTATGTCGGGGTGAGCTAACTTGTGAACGGCTCAAGCTGACTCCAGGACGTCGACTGGCACCCCGAGCACGACTACATGTTTGCCTCGGTCGGCGACGACCGCAAGCTCATGATCTGGGACACACGCGACGAGAACGCGTCCAAACCAAGCCAGCAGGTCGAGGGGCATACCGCTGAAATCAACGCGGTCGCATTCGCCCCCAGCAGCCCCAACCTCCTCATCACCGGGTCGTCCGACCAGGTGAGCCTGCAAAGTCTGCTCAAGCTGACAACAGACGATCGGCCTGTGGGACATCCGCAAGCTGTCACTCAAGCTGCACTCGTTCGAGGCACACACGGACGATGTGCTGCAGGTCGCGTGGTCGCCTCACTCGCCCGTGCACTTTGCCTCTGCCGCTGGTGACCGTCGCGTCAACGTGTGGAACCTGGATGCAATTGGTGCAGAACAGACGCCCGACGACGCGGAAGACGGGCCACCCGAGCTCCTCTTCGTGCACGGCGGACACACCGCCAAGGTCAACGACCTCTCATGGTCGCCCATTGCCAAGTGGCACATTGCCACCACGGCCGAGGACAACATCCTCCAGGTGTGGGAGCCGTCACGCCACATCCGCGCGGCTGCTGAGGCTGACGTGTCTGCGATGGACCTCGAGTAGTAGATAGAAGATGCAGGTTTTGACTTCTGGAGTGTTGGCTAAATTGGCGACTAGTCAGTGTCGTGCATCGCAAGTCAAGCCTCGGCCACTACTGGAGGATCGCGCTGATTGCGCCTCCCTGTTCCGTACCACTGCCAGGTCTGGCTGACCGAGCCCTCGTCTACCGCAACAGACCGTATATGACACAATAATATATATCTGTATCCCATGACAATGACAATACGCGTTGCTGCTTTGGTTGGGTAGTGATGCTGAGTGGGGACGGAGCTGCACAGAGGACGGTGGGAGTAGGATGGGCGAGCATTCTACGATGGTGGCAGTGGCGTTGTGGCTTTTTCGGGTGGCTCGTACGGCAGAGTCTGTGCCGAAGCATTTGTGGATGATTGTCGCTTTGGGGTTCGACACGCTGTGTAAATCGGGCGCCTGGGCCTGTCGGAGCACGCAGGCCTACTCGTCGTCGACCGCAGCGACGAGCTCGCCATCCGCATCTATCACCATGAACTGGCCGCCGTCCTCCCAGTCCGAGTCGTCGTCGTCAATCAGGTGAGGGGCCATTGAGCTATGCGGCTCGTGGTGATGACCCTCCATGCTGGCGTCGGTGAGGGCCTTCACGATATCGGAAACGAGTTTGTCGTGGGCACTGGGCGTTTTCTTGACGCCGTTCGTGGATTGGGACATAGTGGCAGCCGATGTAGGGCCTGGAACCGAGATTCGAGGCTCAGCGCTAACAGAAGCCTTGGCAATCTGGGGAGCGAGCCAAGCCCGCACATCCTGCAGGGTATCCGCGTCCCAGTTGTGAACAACTGCGGTAAGTATATCTTCACACTCGAGTCCGCACGTTTCATAAAGATCTCCATAGTGAACAAGGATCAGCGGGCAAGTCCAGAAGCGCACCCACAGAGGCAATATGCCCGGCGTTGTCAGCAATATTGTTGACGGGGTGAGGGTTCTGTCCATAGATGAGTGTCATGATGTCTTCAAGGCTGCGAGTGGTGGTGACTGGCGTACTTGCGGTGTTCTCGACCTCGCCGAACAAACGAGCAGTGTCCTCACGCATCAGCTGGGCCACAGACGCTCTCACAATCATGAATTTGTTGCCGTTACTGCTGGAATTGGCAAAGTTGTGGAGCCTGGTGTCGATCTCGTCGACGTGGATTCCGAGGGTATCGAGGCTGAGGTGGTCAGAGTCAACTGAATGGCTGAGAATGTCTGAGGTCAGGTTACGCAGCAAACTGACGCACAGATGGGACCCTTTCCAGCACGCTCCCAAAGGTCACCAAGCTTCTTCTGGAAGTCTGTCGCGATGCTGGCGCGCGGCTTGGGGAGACTTCCGCCAGAAAGGCTCTGTTCCTTCTTGAACTGGTAGGGCGCTGGTGCACCCTTGAGACCGAGTTCTTCCTGGACGCTGGTGTGAGCAACGTATGTCCCGATCAACTCACAGCCAGTGCTCGCGGTCGCGCACCTCGGTGCATATGTCATCGGTGTCGCTAAGGTTGTCGTTGCCGTCAGGGTTCTCGACAAAATACACGGCGTCGAATCCGACGTCCTTGAGTACGGGGTTGCCGTCACAGTCTGGCTGCTCGCGAGCGTAGATGGCGATAAAGAGGCCGCGACCCGTGGCGGGATCGCTGTCAAGCTGTTCTTCCTTCTCGCCTACCTGCTCCTGCACTGCCTTGAGGCCACCAGAGTGGGCAAGCAGAACGGCATACTGGGCCAGCTCAAAGTAGCCAAGGGGAGGGGTGAGCTCGAGTGGCACTGCAGAATGGAGTGCTGCGGCGGTCTCGAGTGGCGCAGAGGGCTCGAGTAGAGTGACGGCGTCGAGTGGCGTGGTGGTATTCGAGGCAGATTCGTCCTGCGAGTGACGCACCGGCTGCATCAAGGACGCAAGCATGTCGGCCTTGATGGCACGCTTGCTCTCCTGGCGCAGCTTCTTGTCATACTTGGAGGGGTCCTGGTCGACTGCAATGGGTTTCAGCCATCAGCAACGCGGCTTGAAGGGGGCAGACTCACGACTGACTTGAACTTCTCAGCAGGAATGAGGTCCGCTGGTAGGGGAATGCGCCGGACGGGTTTCTCGTCGTCCTCTGGGTTAGCTGCAGGATCCGTGCGGTTGTTGACGTGGTTGGGGTCGGAAAGGCCACTCTCGAAAATGTAGTGCTGGAGATACTGAACCTGGTCCAGAGAGTAGCACAGTTGCAGCTTGCCGTCGTCGGCATACTGGCCTGAGGTGTGAGTACAATGGGCACATGAGGGGCCCAATGTGGCCGTGCATGCGGGGCAGGATTAATGTGGATGAGGAAGGAGTGTGGATGGGGCAGGAGTGTGGGTGAGGAAGGAGTGTGGGGCGGCGTGGCGATGGAGTATGGGACGGGAATTGCATGGAAAGCCAGGGCCGCCAAGGAAGGTCGGATGAGAGGGCACTTACACTTGTAGAGCGTGGCTGGCTTGGCGTCGCCGGAAGCTCCTGTGCTCGACAGAGGGTGGTTGGGCTTGGTGATGGCCTTCTTGTGGACGAGCGAAGTGACAGCGCGGCGCTAGGTTCAGGACGGTGACTCGGCTGGGGTACTCACCTCATACTCGTTATCCAGAGCCTTGGCCCATTCGAAGGTAACGTCGACCCAACGGTAGAAGCCTTCACTCGCGTGGTCCACTTGGAGAGGCAAGAGGGTGGAGGCGCGGGCCTTGGCTGTGGGCTCGGCGCCCTCGGTTATGATTACCATGATGAAGAAGAGAGGCCGGGAGGGATGAGCAACAGTGGACGCGGCGGCTGTGCAGCCGTAGGCAACAGGGAGAGGTCAAGTGAAGAGTATACCCAGGAGCGCAGCAGCGGAAGGATTGCGTGTGCGTGTGCGTGCCACGTACGTGTACGAGCGCGACGGTCAGAGAGAGGGAGAGTGCAAAAGGAAGGTACCCACAACGCCTAGTCGCGCTCGTCTTCATTCCTGACCACCTCCACCCACCTCCACCGAGCCAGACGCCAAGGCGGAGTTGCCTCCCTCTCCGTGCGGCATGCAGTGACGCCACCGCACGTGGCCCAAATTGTTGGCAGAGTGCCCAGCACAAGTGCCAGTCCCCATCTCGGACAGCCCCAATCGACTACCCATACCCGCTCTCACCATGTTCGCCCTGGCACCGCGGAGTGCGCCCCCCCTCGCGCGGACATACAGCAGTGCACGCACGCACATTCCTGTCATCCGCTCGCTGGGCCAGCTGCGGCGGTGGCGCGCCGAGGCACGATCCCGCGGCCTCGAGGTCGGGCTGATCCCCACTGTGCGTCCTCCTTGCCCCAACCTCTCCTCCCCTCCTCCGAACCCCTAGGGCAACTAACCTCAGATGGGTGCGCTGCACGACGGACACCTGAACCTGGTGCGCGCGAGCGTGAACCGGCACCCTTTGACGGTCATGTCGCTCTTTGTGAATCCGACGCAGTTCGCGCCGCACGAGGACCTCGGCGCCTACCCCCGCACCTTCGAGGGGGACATGGACAAGCTGCGCGGCCTGATGAGGCAGGGGCCAGCAGCGGTCATCCACGGCCTGGGAATTAGCGAGTACGACCGACGACTGCCGCGCCCGAACCCCGGCCCGCCGGCGGGCGAGAGCCCGCTTGTCGTCTTCGCACCCACCGTCGAGACTATGTATCCCCTCCGCGGCGAGCTACAGAACCTCTCTGAGCACCGGGGGGCCAAGGTGCACGTGCAGGGATGGGGAGACGTGATGGAGGGCGCGTCGCGGCGTGAGTTGAGCGACAGAGGTCCGCGAGGAGATGACGATGGGCGACGGAATTCTCAAGCCCGACGCTCCGCCGCTCTGACTCTTGGTTGATTGACGCAACGCTGACACACAGCTCAGTTCTTCACAGGCGTCGCGACAGTCTGTACCAAGCTCTTCAACGCCGTCGAGCCAGACCACGCTTACTTTGGGCAGAAGGACATCCAGCAGGCCCTCCTGCTCAAGATCCGTGAGCGCGCTCCCTGAGAAATCTGACGCAGTCCAAACCGACCTACTCTCGGCCCATCCCCTTCCTGAGAACCTACACATCCTTCCAACGACGCGGGACAAGGACACCGGCCTCGCCCTTTCGAGCCGGAACGCATACCTCTCCCCAGCCGAGCTGGGCGTCGCTCCCGTCCTCCAGCGCGCTCTCCAGGCAGCCAGGAGCGCATTCGACAATTGCGCAAGCGGCGCAACGATGCTTGAGGTCGCGACCCGTGTCGTGGCTCAGGAGCAGGAGCGCCTGCGCGTCGCTGGGAGCGAGGTCGTGCTCAAGCCGGATTACTTTGAGGTGTTTGACCGTAATTCGTTTGCGCCGGTGCGCGGGACGCCGGGGCCGGGGGACAAGCTCGTCGTCTCGGGCGCGGTGTGGGTTGGCGGGACACGGCTTATCGATAACCTCCTCCTTGGGTGGGATGCTGAGACGCTGGATGTGTCCAACGATGTCTAGAATTACTATGCAGGTTTGAGCCTAGTGGGCCTTGGGTGAGGCAGCCACTGTCAAGCTGCAGGTGAATGGGCGGCGGGGTTGATGCTGTGCAGGCTGCTCTGGCCGTCACTCGAGCCACTTGGGACGCCCAAACACACATTTGCATATGCCTATGATTATAGCAAGCAGCCTACACTGTGCTGGGCCGGCAAGAATGTTTAGGCCACGGATGGCGCGTCTATTACTGTACATTTCTCTACGCAATGGAGGCGCGCGCCTTTTCCTCTGGCGGCGTGTCGAGCTCGTGTGACGTCGAGTCCGAGTCGGGATCGGCCGTCGTCTTGTCTTCGTATGCTCCCGCCGCCCGCTCCTCCTGACGCGCGGCGATGCGCTTGGCAGCCGCCGACTTGACGCGGCCGCCGCACGTCACTCGGCCCTCAGCCCACTTGTAGTAGATGAGGGCGAACATGACCGCGATCCAGTAGAAGCAGTAGCCGAGGATGGTGCCGATGGACGCGTTGTTGTTCCACCCGAAGAGGGCATTGAAGATCTGCCACCCGCCGTTGGTGGTTGGCGAGCCCGTCTCGGGATTGCCATAAGTGAGGTGCCACACGTTGCCGTGAACGTCAAAGCTGCCTGGCCCGTCGCCGGTCTCGGCGACGTCGCCGCCGACGGCCTTGGCGAACTTGTAGTACTGGAAGAAACCGATGGCCTTGGAGAAGAGGCCGGCGCCGATTAGGAAGAGGAACGTCGTCGAGAAGACCAGGAACCAGTGAAGCGTCGTGCTCGAGCCCGTCTTGTAGATGACATAGCCGACAATCGCACCTGCAATGATGCCGACGACGACGGGAAGGGGGATCGAGGTGGCAGGAATACCAAGAGACACGCCACCGACAAAGACAACAGCCTCGAGACCCTCACGGAGGAGAGTAATGAAGGGGAGGAGGAAGAGAGCCCACTTGGCAGTCCACGACGGCTTGTCGTGCACAGCACCCTGCTCATCCGACTGGTCGGACTCGGCGAGCATGCGGCTCGACTTGTCCTCGAACGCGGCGGCGAGCTTGTAGCGCCACTTGACACGGGAACGGTCCATCTTGAGGAACGCAATGCCCATGAAGAAGATGAGGATAGCCGCGATGAGCGAGAAGATGCCCTCCCAGAGCTGCTCGGATTTGGCCCACAGGTCGCTCAGCTTGGTGTAGAACTGGTGTGAGCTCGGTCTAGGTCTGTGGAGGCAACTTACGACAGCGATAAAGGCTGCACCGATGCAGAGCGAGATGACAAAGCCGGCAATTGTACCGGCCCAAATCTGGGCACGCATCCGCTTGAGGATCTTTCTGACTTTTTCGTTGTGCGGCCCATCGTCTGGCCCGACTGCCTGGTCGACGCGCTCGTTGGGAGAGAGGCGGCCGGACTGCATCAACTGCTCGACAAAGGAGAGCAGGACCGAGACGATGATGGCTGCCTCGATCATCTCACCTGTCGATCAGACCTGACGCTCACGGGACTCACGAAAGATGATGAAGAAGATGGGGACGTCGAACACATTGTTGGCCATCTTTGCTGGGTCGGCTGGTGATGGTAGTTTTGAAGAAGCGGCAGAGCCTCGTGTTCAAGCCTGCAACGGGGTACAAGCAGTGGTGGTGGGTTTGCTTGTCGTTCCGAGATGGGGGAGGGTGGATCTGGCAGAGGTCTTTATCTGACAAGGATTTGGGTAGCCCGTGGCAGGCAGGGCCAAGAGGAGAGAGTGTCTATTCCGGTACGGTGACCCAACTGGCTATCGCTTGGCGCGGCCGAGAGGAATTAAAGTAATTTATCTTGTCCTAGCAGAGCGACTCGGCCTCGTGGCTGGTACTCTATTGCGCGTCTGGAAATTCCCTCGCATTCCTCCTAGAGCGACCATTCAGCTGGACGAGTTCTAGCAGGCCGCTGGCTAGCAACTCGCAAGTGTTGACGCTTTGGCAGCCTTGGCGAGCTGGAGGATACCAATGCAATTCGACGAGGTCTTGACGAGGTCGGATGACAGCTGCTGGCGCGCTCGTGTCCAGCTGCGACCAGTTGATTACTCGCGTGATTGACCTATCCAAGGCATCAGATGACGGCCTGAGGCCCGAGACCCTAATGACGACGCGAGCCATGCTCCACAGATTGATCAATCTGCAGGCAACAGAACGCAGAGAGGTCGAATCGCACTCTGATGCTGGCTCGTTCGGGGCCGGAAACGCGAACGACCGTGGTTGGCAGGTGAAATGTCGGCCGATGCTTGTCAGGCACCGACTTTTCATCGCGACCGTGGACCCGAAAGAGATTGTCCCAGACGTAAAGTCCAGCTCGATTAAGTGGGGGGGCCTAATTAGCATTACCATCCGTCGGCCGCGACAGCACAATGCACCGTGCTTTGCTCTCTCCTCTACGCCTCAGTCTACCCCACGCTTAGCGCCCGGCGCCAGCATCCCGGGGTCCCAGTCCCAAGCTCCAGCCCCAGACGGAATCTTCCTGCGCAGGCTGACCAGTGGCAACGGGCGAAATCGCCCGAGACTGCCACCACGCAACCTGACGCAACCTCACTCGGTGGCGTTATCAGATTAGACATCGGGAAAAGGCGTCCACCACCTGTTGTAATCTCCTTTCAGCAGCCGCCATCTCCCGCTGCACACCCCCCTTCCCCCCTCTCTCAGTGGACTGCCTTGTACACCCAAGCGACACGAACGCACATGTGTCTTGCATGGACGTTTGGTCGAAACTGTGTCGCATCAATTTCAGCTTGTCCCGCCGGCTTACTCGGCCCTAGACAAGAGTCACCGGCCGGCCCACCAGGCTGGCTTCGGGCGAGAACAGTCGACACCGACCACCCAGGCTACCATCCTGCCAAGGCTGCATTTACACAACAAGCCTACCAAATCTTTACTTGTCACTCATAACCTCCTCGCCACCGCCTCCTCCTCCCGTCTTCGCGACCCGCGACATGTCCGTCGCCGTTCCCCCACCACCCCGCCAACCCCGTCCTCGTCCAGCCGAGGTTGCTCCGAAAATGCCCGCCACGCGCCTCCAGGTTCGGCCAGCAAAGGCATCCCCCACCGACGCAAAGACATCCCCCTCCGCGTCTACGTCGGCGTCATCCCCAGCCCTGTCTACCGGCGCGAACCCCGGTCCCTCCCGACGCCCGGGAATTCCGGCGCCCGTCGGCGCGTTTGCCATGCCTGGGAAAGACACTTCGTCTTCTGCTGGCAAGATCTTTGCCAAGCCCAGTAAAGAATGGGTGCTCCCGGAGCGCGCCAAGCCTGGTCGCAAGGCGTCTACCCAGGAACCGGAGAGCAAGAGGCAGAGCCAGAACCGCATGAGCCAGCGTGCACACCGCGCCCGCCGCACAGACTACATCCAGACTCTCGAGGAGCGGCTCCGGCAATACGAGGCCAACGAGATCCACTCAAACGTGCGCCTGCAAGAGGTCGCACGGGCACTCAAGGCTGACAACGACAAGCTCAGAAGCGAGGTGAGTGCGCTCGGCTCGGCGGTTGCCGCTGCCCGCAAGGAACGCGAGGAGTGGTCCGTCGAGCACCGCGCACTCAACGACACTGTCCGGTCGCTGCGCACGCAGCTCGATGCTGCGCGCCGGTCCAGCTCCACGGGGCCTTCGCCTCGCTTCGACGACCGTCTCGAGTATGAACTAGCAGCACTCGCCCGCTCGCCGGCACTTACTCCCGCGCTCTCACCAATGACTATCACCCCACGACGTGCGGCAACCCCGCCTCTGATCGGGCGCCGCTTGTCTGCGCAACAACCCAACGGACTTGCGTGCCCCATCTGCCCCGACCCTGACCCAGACTGCCCGTGCCAGCGCCCGGCGTCGCCAGCAACCACGCTCCCAGCCACTCAACCAGCACCCCTCCAACCGCTTGCGCCGCAGTTGGCCGCCTCCCAGCGCGGCACAGACCTCACTCTGCTCCAGGCGACTACGACGCTCGTGGCATCGGCCAACTGCGGGATGTGCCACATGTCCTCGCTGGACTGCGTCTGTAACGAACCCCAGGTCGAGGACATCAAGCCGATCATCCCCTGCTCGCCGTCGCCTCCACGCGACACGCTCGCGATCATGAACATGGACCTGGACTGCGGGCTATGCACCAGCAGCTCCTTTTGTGCGTGCCGCGCTGGGCTGGCCTTTACCAACGACATCCCCGCGCCCGCGCCACCCGTCCCTGCGCCGCCGGTACAGATTGCCGCCCCGGCCGTGCCGCTGCGGCTTCGCGTCCGGCCAGCAGCCAAGCAGAGCGTGTGGACGCTCGACAATGTGCCCGCCGACCAGAGCCGCGCAGAGGCAGTGTGCACCGGCGACCCGAGCAACTGCGATGCGTGCCGGAACGACACATTCGGCCAAGAGTTCTGCGGACACCTCTTCGGCGTAGCTGACGAGGGGAACAAGGGCTGCGCAGGCTGCGCGAACGGCAAGTGTGACGGCAAGCCAGCATCGCGCAGCATGAGCATATCCTCGCTCATGGACCCTGTGCGCTCGCCGTCGCCCATCGCGAGTCCAGGGCGAGGCGCAGGCGACGCGCCACTTGTACTCACGTGCTGCGGTGCGCCAGAACTATGCGGCCATGCGGCCGGATGCGACGACTCAATGCCAGAGATAGAGGCCGAGAGAAAGCCTGTGCACGAGACAATCCGGCCGGACGAAGCGTGGAAGCAGCTCAAGGCGCACCCGAACGCACAGTTTGCCCCGCTGGCCGTGCTGGCCGACGTTGTTGCCAGGCGGACAAAGTGCGATGGGCCCCGGGTCGAGCTGTCCCCGCCCCCCGACGAGCGAGGGATGGCGGACGCGCGCGCGACGCTGGCAGGGCACGCTGTCAAGCGCCTCGCGGTCGAGACGAGCGCACTCCGCGACGCGCTCAAGTACCTCGACACGCACCCTCCCGTCGAGTCGCCAGGACCCGGGCCAACGAAGCGCCGGCGGATGCAGTAGATGGTCGGCAGTCTGTAGCATAGAAATGCAATGTACAAATGGTCTATGAGGCTGTGTTGGGTGCCGAGGCCGTGTCTCCGGCACCCGTCCGGCCCTCGTCGTCCGTGTACCGCCTCATCATCCAGCGGAGGAACGAGTGTACGTCCTCGGCAATGTTCTTTGGCAGCGCAGCATTGGTGACGAAGCGGGGTATGTTCCCGCCTGCATCTGACGACGTCGCCATGCGCCACTCGACCCTGGCTCCCTCCGCGCCCTCGCGGACCAGCTCGACGCTGACGTACCGCCCGCGCACGCGGCTCTTCTCCGCCCCCACTTTTTCGGGGCAGTCGGGGTGTGTGAACGGCAGGGAGACTGGGTGAGTGATGAGCCGACGGGTTGTCCTGCGCAGACGCGCACGTACTGTTCATGAAACACCGCGTTCCGCGCGCGACAGTGAGCTCGCGCGAGAGCAGCAGCACGACGAATGTGCGCGGGCTCGTTGGGGCTGGGGTGACGTACGTCAGCCGCCACACCTCGGCGACGTGGGGAACGAGCACGGCGAGGCACTGCGTGTCGCGCACCGCATCAATGTATCTGCGTCAGGTGGACCGGGGACATGTCACGTACTCGCGCTCGTTCTGATGTCAGCGCTCCGGCTGTCAGCTCGCCCAGCTCGCCCGCTCTCCCACCCGGGCGCTCTCCCAACGCACCTCGGAATGGTATTCGAGTAGGCCGCGGCGAAAGTGCTCGTACACGCCGCGCGGGTGCTGAGACATGACGCGCGCCTGGCGGGTCACCTCGTCCATGTCTGTCGAGCGGCGCCGGTCCGAGCTGAGCCGGCGGCTGAGGGAGCGCACGAGGCTGAGCCGAGCGGGCACCGGCTCCGACGCGTAGGGTTTCAGGCTCTCGGCGTCGTGAGTGGAGACGCGACCGCACCAGTACTCGCTGACGCCGATGGACTTGCGGAGCTGCCGTTAGCGCGAGGCAAGGCCAGGCTACGCGCTCACCTTGGCCTGCGCAGAACCCGTGCTAATCGTCCGCAGCTGCACGGTACCGTGCTCCTTCACGCCCCCGTCGGCCCAGTCGCTGCTGTCAGCCGTGTATTTTCGTCACTCACTCCATCGAGTTGGCGAGGCGCTCGCCGGCCTCGAAATAGGCGTCGAGGAAGCACGCAAAGTCGGGCGAGTTTGGGTCGGGGATGTCCTGGTGTCAGCAAGACGGCGCCTGCCAAGTCATGTGGCTCCATATCCGCGGAGGGAATGCGTCGCCAAGCTCTTCTCACATTAAACGTCAGCGGCTTGAGGTCGAAGGTGATGTCGGTGCTCATGGTGGTGGATGGCTGGCAGCAAGCGTCGGTTGATGAATCGGCCAGCAGCTATGGCCACATTGGCGATCGTCCAGCCACTCTCACTCGGCGGGGCTCCACAAATTGCCTCCGCGCCGACGCACCTGCCTGAGCACATCTCATCTTGGCAGCTCGGACGACCTCGACGTCTTCAACTCTCAACATCTCACTCGGATAGCTTCACATTGCCACACGACCGGGGATACAGGCTCCGACACGCTGCTTCCTCTCTTCGCCACCGCTGTCTACTCTCCTCTGGCTCGTCACCTGCACTGGACAGCATCCCGTCTCCTTCCCCATCACACTTACCGGCGCGATGGACTACGACCCGCCACCAGGTGGCGCGCCCGTCCCGCCTTTCCTGGCCAAGATCCGCGCGCACGCACGGCCACCCGCGCCGCCAGCTCTGGTCGCATTAGACGGCCCGAACCCGCTATACATCCCCCCTCCCCCACCTGCTGTTGAGGAGGACGTCGTGCCGCCCGAGAACTTTGCTGCAGTCACGTCGGGCGTGTACCGCTCTGGTTTTCCGAAGAAGCGCAACTTCAAGTTTCTCGAGACGCTGCAGCTCAAGACTGTACTGTGAGTGGCCGGCTACGTCTCTGGCTGACACCAGCACATTAGTCTTAGAGGACTATCCCGAGGCCAATCTCGAGTGGTGCCAAGACCAGGATATCCAGTTTATGGTGTGTGCAATCCGCCTTGTACTCTGCACTCAGCCACTGATGGCAGCAATTTGGCATCCCGGGCAACAAGGAGCCGTTTGACAACATTCCCGAGGACGTCATCTGCTCTGCGCTCGTCGCGATTCTCGACCGGCGCAACCACCCGCTGCTGATCCACTGCAACAAGGGCAAGCACCGGACGGGCTGCCTGATCGGTTGCATCCGCCGCCTGCAGAGCTGGAGCTTGACCTCGATCTTTGACGAATACCGCCGCTTCAGCGCGCCCAAGAGCCGGGCAGTCGACCAGCAGTTTATCGACCTCTTCGACCTCTCGCCCGTTTGGGACGAGGTGATGAGTCCGGCTGGCGGCGGCCTGGCCAACCTGCCACCGTGGCGCATGCTCACGCTCCCGCTCAGACTGGCCGCCCAGCGGAGCGCGATGGAGAAGGAAAAAGGGGAGCGGGACGAGCGCGAGAGACGCCGGCGCGAGGCCGTGGCTGTGGCCGGCGCCGCGCTGATTGAGCCACAACCCGCGATCGACATAGTGACCGAGCTCGTGGCGCGGTAGAGGCTAGTCTATGTTTGTAGCTATGTTAATGTGTACCATGTTTTCTTGTGCGCGGAATCGCCTGGCCGACGCCGACGCGTTCGGCCGCAATGCTACAGAAAGTAGCAACAAGATTGAAATGCGCCGTTCGCATCCAGCTGGCTCGCGAGGCCCCGCTTGCTCTTCAAGTGTGCTGCGGCGTGCTATGCCTTGACCCGTCTCATCGTCTCAGCACACCTGCCACACGAACCGCATCTATCGGCTGCATCTACCTATGTGAGCTGGATCCTAGAGTCACGATCCAACGGCATCCAACAGCTGCATCTACCTACGTGAGTCGGATCGCAGTCACGATCCGCCACTTGTCCGCGGTGCCGTTGGTGTCCACCACCACGGCCTCGGTGCAAGTAAAGTCCATCGGCCAGTCGCCGCCGACATTAGCGAGGACCTCTCTCTTCTTTGCATCGTCAAAGTCGCCATAACAAAGCGAGAGGTGTGGAAAGTACGGCTCGGCCGGCTCGCCGAGGTAGTTTGCTACCGCGCCTCTGAGCGCGGCCAGGCCCGGGGTAGCAGTCGGGTCCAGCGGCGCGAACACGCACTGATAGTAGTGCGCGCCAGTGGTTGGCCGGAGGAGGCGGACGTCGAGCCCCGGCTCGGCGGCCTCGAACGGTCGATCATGCGCGTCGTCATTCTTGTTACGCAACCCCCGGTCGCCTGAGCGAAGGAGGGGTGCCTCAGAGTCCATGTCGCGCGCGAGCATACTCGCGTTTATGCCCCGGTGCAACGCCTTTTCGAGCTTGTTCGCGTTCATGTTTGCTGGGTTACGAGGCGTGAAGAGCGTGATATGAGGCATGAATGCTGGCGAGCCGGCCTTGCTGGCAAGCTTGTAGATTGTGTCGCTTAGCGTCTTGCCGGCCTCGAGGGGGGGGAGGAGCCAGAGTGAGAAACCTAGTGTCAGTTTGAGATTGGTCAGACGTACCGCGCAGCGCGAATGGTTCGTCGTGCGGCCCAGCCGGCGCCTTCTTCTCTAGCTTTTCCTGCCGCTTGATTGCAATGTCTGCTTTGAGGGTGTCGAACATGGTCACTGGAGAGAAGACAAGGGTGGTTCAGGTATCTTTAATAGTGAATATTCATCATTACGTCATAGACTCTGACCGAGGCATCACCCTCGCTGTACACTCGCGTTCTCATGCATGTTCTCACATTCTCACAGTCAGTTTAGCCAGTCCACGAGTCTGTCCTGTTATCCACACACTGCACAATCTCCTTGCCGAGGTCACTGTTGCCGTCCATGATATCGAGCATCAACTCAGCGCTCCCCGGCTGTGCGAGCACCTCCCAACACGCCTGAGCGACCAGTTCGCGGCTCGTCGCCCTGATCTGGGTCACCCCGACCTCGGCCCAAGGGGCTTGTCCGTCAGACCGCCAGGCCAGAGGACAGTGTACTCGAGCTCGGTCCCATTCAGCCCCTTTTCATCGTCGTACTTGGCCTGCATGTCTGGTATCAGTCGCGCCTCCTCGGCTGTGGCGTCGCCTACCCCGACGGGGATGGGGACAACTCACACGCCGAAAGTGTCAACCAACATCCGCTTGCTGATCAACTGACTCTTGTCGTGGTATGCCAGCGTTGGTACCAGTGTTGTCAACGTATCGACTGGCAGTCGGAAAGTGCTCGCACATGACGTCATGGCGAGGCCGATTACTACCCCTGCTATATCCGCCATCCGACTGGACGCCGTCTTGGCTCTACAGTGCCTGCGGGTGAGTGTGGGCTGGTGTTGACGTGTCCGGGTGAGTGAGTCTGAATGTGACCGGTATGGGAGAGCGAGTGGAGAGTGTGCGTGGCTACAGTCGTTGTATCCGGCAACGTCATCATGTCCCCAGCCTCAGGCTGGCAGCCATACTGCCCGTCGACTTGCGTGCCCCGGAAGTTTCACCGAGCTCATGTCGTAACGTCCCTCGTAATGTCTCGGGACCGCTCGATACCTAGTTACATGCATATTCAAGGTCCATAATAGTAGCAACTGGCCCCCCTCGGGCCCATGTATTATTGCGATCGATGCTCCATCAGCTGGCACGCGACGCGCAGCTCAACCACCTAGCACACGCAAAACGCGACGCGCTCATGCAGCGCCTAGAACGCAACACCTACCTCGTGCGCGCGCGCAGCCCGGCGGCCGATGACGTACGGCTGGCTCAAGCCCGTAATGTCGACGACCTGGGCATCGAGCGCCTCGTCGTCGCTCAGCTCGCTCATCAGGCTCATGCTCGAGATCGAGCCGTGCGGCGTGTGCCGGACCGTGCTGACCGAACAGTACGAGTCCCGCTCGCCGATGCAGCCGAGCTGCGGTGTGCCGTACAGCGCGACACGATGGGGGTGCCAGCTCGACATGCGGTTCGGGTTCGGCCGCGCGCGCAGCTCGCAGTCGTCCGTCGGCGTCACGGAGATGACCGGCTTGGGCTCGCTCATCTCCAGGCCGAGGCCGAGGCCAAGACCCGGGTTGTCCGGCAGGTCGGCACGCACCGCCATGGTGTCAAACGCCAGGTCGAGCTGGACCATCTCGGGAGACGAGGTGATCGAGCGCTGCGAGTTCCACGACGACGCCGTGCAGGCCGACGACGACGAGGGCATGCTACCGTGCGACACCAGCGACGGGAGCGACGAGTCCGAGCAGTAGCTCTTGGGCGTCGGAGGGAGCGGCCCGGTAGGAGGTCCTCCCACCGTGTTGCGCCCAAGCTCGACGTCCTCGCTGGGAACCTGCGGGAGAGCCCGGGTGGGCCGTCGCGGGGCCGAGGACTTGGCCACAGGCGGCCGGAAGCTGGCGATCATCACCGGCGCAGCTGAAGCCGGGCGAGGCGACGAGTAGTCAAACACTGGCTCGGAAACGTCGACGGTCGCACGCGCCTGGGCCAGGCGCTGCGCCGCCGCGTTGGCCATCATCGTCATGTCCTCATCCAGTGGCGGGAGATCGCACGCAATCGCGGCGAGCTCGGCAAGCGACTGTGAGATTGACCGCCCGTCGTCATGGGCCTGGTACAGCGACTCGGTGGGGCGGTGGGGAGACTTTGGCAAGCGGGGAGGCAGTGGTGGGACAGACCCGAGGGCAAGCGCGGGACTAGGCTTCTGGTTCCGGTTGCGCCCTTCGGTCTCATCTGTAGCCGCGTCCGACTCGGTGTCGCTCAAGTCCAAGTCCAGGTCCTCAAGCGACACAGTGTTGAGGCGGATAGGTGAGCCGACCAACAAGCCGTCGGTTGATCGAGGCGACTGCTTAAACTCGTCAAGGTCAAAGTCGAGCTTGCGCGCGGTCATCGTCTCGTCGACGTCCTCCTCTTCCTCGTGCATGACTTCGAGCGTGCGCTCCATCGACGTGCTGCGGCGGCGCTGGTGTTCAGAGGATGTGCTTTGCCGCCGGCGCTCGGACGATGTGCTTTGCCGCTGTGTTGGCTCCTGGTTGGGATCGTCGGCCACGGCATCCTCCTCGGCTGCTCCTGGAGTAGCAGGGATGACGTTGAACATTGGCACGTCGTCACCTGCACCTGGCGGGAGAAGGCTAGTGCGCTTCGGCGGCGTGGTTGGGGTCGGCGTGACAGAAGAACGGCTGTTGTGGGGCAAGGTGGTCGCCTGGGGCCCGTTGTTCACGGGGCTGCGACTGTGGCAGCGGCTGCTGCTCCGACTGCTGGGGCCGTAGCCGTAGGATGATGATGGGTACCCAGAGACACCGGCAAAGTAGCCGTTGTTGGACAATGGCGTCGCGGCCGGAGATGAAGAGTGGCCGGTCGACGAGAACGAGGCCAATGTCGAGATTGAGGCAATGGAGGCTCTGGTGCTTGTCGTCGAGCGCATCTGGGGTCTGGAGCTAACGCGGCGAGAACGTGAGGACGTAGCCGACATGCTGCTAACCGGTCTAGACTGCGACTGCGGAGCGGGGCGCACTGTGCTTTGGCTCACGCTAGATGCAGGACGGATCGGGACATAAGTGACAGGTGGCTGGCCCGGGCGGCAAACAGGCGTGTACGGGCGGCATGCAGCGTCGGCGGGTGACTCTGGGACTGCTGCGGATGCGGTTGAGTGGCGGGAACCGCCAGCCGGGGACGGAGTCATCGTTTCGCGGGGGGTGATAGATGCCCGCGAGGAGACTGAGCCTGGGCGCGGCTGAATCGGGGTGGAAGGAACGTATGCCTTTGGCGAGAGCGGGTGCGGGTTGGGTGTTTGTGGAGCCAAGGAGGACCCGGTCGAGCTGGCCGAGCTCGAGGAGTGGGCAGTGAGCGCTGGGGATGGGAGGCTTGAGATGGGCCGACCTGGGGAGGTCGAGTGCGCCGACATTGAAGGCGACTTGCGGTCGCGCGCTGATCCGGACGAGAGGGAGGGCGAGCGGATGGGCGTGGGCGGGGTGGAAGCTGCCGAGTCGGTACGGAAGGCACTCGGGGGGGCGTGGTATCCTGGTTTGGGGCCACGGGCGCCAAAAGTGACGCGGGTCGACGGATTCTCGTTATCTCTTGCGGAGCGCGACGGGCGGCGACGGAGGATGCTCTTGGTCTTGTGGAGGGTGGGGGCGTGGGTTGCCTCTGGGCTGGGGCTGAGGGCTGGGCCGCGCTTGCGCCAGAACTTGAGGTTGGGCGAGGTGGCCAGTTCTGGCGACAGCATCTCGGTTCCGCGGTTCGTGTCTGCGGATGGGGGAGTGGGGAGGGGCGACACGACGGTGGGGCGGACTGCATCTGCGGAGCCCTTGGAGAGGTTGCGGAGGCGACTGAGCGACGCCTTGTGCTGGATTGTCTGGAGGATGGCCATGGCGACGAGACGACACGGGGGTGAAGACAAGACAAGATGTAAATGAATGCGGGGGAAGACGCAAGTCTGGGGCTGTAGACGGGGCGTGACGCGTGACTGGGGAGAAATAGTTGTCGGATGGAGGGCGGGAGTGGAATCAAGTGACTGTCAAGCGACCGTGACAAAAAGAGAGAGAGAAAGAGAGAGAAAGAGAGAGAGAAAGAGAGAGAGGCGAGGTACAAGAAATGGTGGGCAAAAGAAAAGATCAAGGAGGATTTGGGTGGGAAGATCAAGTGTGGAGACGCAGCCGACGTTTCCAGGGAGGGACGTCGTTTGGCTTTGGCTTTGTGGCTGGGCGAAAACAAGTCGCGTTCTCGGTAGAATCGAGCACCCAGGCTTGCTCGGACTGGACCGGCCACCGGGCACCAGCGTCGTGTTGCTAGCCTTGCGTCGTCTGTCGCCCGGTGCTCGTCGTACTCTTGGTTCCTTGGCTCTCCGAGCTCGCGTCTCGGCTCGGGTCTGCAGGCGCCCAGAAGAGTGGCTGCAAACTCTGGTCAGGAGCAGGGACAAGGGCCTCCCTGAAACCAGGTTTGATACCGACGCCTCCTCTGCTAATCTGCCGCGGTCCTGAACCATTTTGACTTTGGACGCGTCTCGACGCGCCTCTCTTTTTCCCACCCCGCGGCAGCACGTTCCAATGACATCTCTGGCCGTCGAGATTTATGCTCTCTGCCATACTTGGCCCGAAACACCACCCTGGCAGTCATCTTGACCACCATTTCCTCACGACGGCCGCCAGGGGTTGGGCCAACACAATGGCCAAAGTAGCTTGTCCAGGCTGGACTGAATCCTCCAGGGTGAGTATCCCCCTGGACTGGGCCTTGGACATCCACATTCCATTTCCAGGCAGCGTGCACGAGCAGTTGCTTGGTCCAGCCCCGGACCGGGCCATTGAGCCCTGCGTGATCAAATGTCCGTCCTCGTGTCTAGTCCAGTGTCCTCGTCGCATGTCCTGGTCGTATGTTGCCGTGTAAAAGGTACGCACAAACATCTACTGCCCAACCTGGTACAAACACAGAGTACAGCGTACGCAGTCGAGTAATCCTCTCCGCTCCTGTCTTGTCATGCCCTCTGAGTGGTCCTTCAGTCCGACCCACGTGCTCCGGCGTTTGCACGCAGGGCGAGTTTTTTACGCGTACAACTTTGCAAACCCGGGGGCACGCACTTGACATCGAGCGCTTGGTGCCTCTCAAGGTGGGGAAAACTGGCCCCGCCTTGCATGTCCCAAGATATGGCTGTGGCAAGATGCCTTGCATACCTTGACACGACGAGGACATTAGGCATGGGAAAGGACGCACAGGACAGGACGCGACACAAAAGGAAAGAACAGAAAGAACGCCACATTCTACGGGTCGAGGCGTAAGAGGCGCAAGAGGCGCAAGAATCCGAAGAGGCGCAAGAATCTCAGTCCGAGGCGTCGTCTGCAAAAGGGACGCCGGGCGAGAACGGACCGAGAACAGGGTGGGTGACTGTCGAATCCGTTTTGGAGCCAGAGCAGAGAAGCTCGCTGCCACTTGCTTCAGAAGCTGTCACCACACTTGCGTTACGCTGCCTGTCTATGCATGTTTCCTCTTCCCGTTGTCAAGACGCGTCGCCTTGGCGCCTTGCATCGACCGCGCAAACGCCTGGCATGTCACTCGGCATCCCGTTCGGTATGCAGTCTGACAGCCATGTCCTGACATTCAAGTCCTGACAGTCAAGTCCTGACAGTCCAGTTCTGACAGCCAAATCCTGACAGGCGACCGTGTGAGTTAGATCTCAACCTGTTCATAAAGGTACCGTGGCGTGTGAGCATCTTGGACAAGCGAGCGGCGGTGAGCATCTTGGACAAAGCTCGTGCCGGTGAGCCTTTGAGCCTCTTGGACAAAGGCCACTCGGCAGCTCGCGCCCACTCTGCCCACTACGCCGACACGCTGCATTAAACTACAGAGACAGTGTCAACCTCCGATCGGGCCCACCCCGTCCCATAACCCTCTAGACCTCCCCCTAGTCAAGTACGGTTCTACTTGTCCTTTTTGCGCGGCTTCTGTCTGCCTTCGCGCTTTGCAACTGCTCGTGCCAGCTTTAACCCACACGCATTACACAGGTCCTTGACCCCGTTCTCGCCCTTGCGCCATTCGGGGCTCTCGCGTGTCCCGCATCCCCGGCACTTGTCGACCTCGCCAGGCGGACGCACCAGCGGGCGCGTGCTCCCACCCCGCGTTGGCGCCGCCGGTGCGTGGTTGACCGATTCCGGCCCGTGCGAGTACCCCGCATCATACTGTGCTGGAGGCACATATGTCTCATGAGCTGGATACTCTGACCCAGGGAACGTTGGCACCTGCGCCGCATAGCCCCGCTCATACTCTGGACGCCAGTCCTGTTGTTGTCCGTTGGAGACGGCTGGTTGTGGTGGGTGCGCTCGAGCTGCTTGCTGCGGAAGAGTCCATCCTTCGTGCACAGCGCCGGTCGTCTGGTTGGGCAACTCGTACAGGTTGGTCGTCTGGAAGCACGCAAACGTAATGTTGCCGTACGGAATGAAGACCGACGTAACGTGCCGGTACAAGCCCTCTGTGCGTATCGAGTGCTCGGCACCGAACCGGGTCGTGCAGTTTGTACGCACTTCCCCTGGTTTTGCAGCCAGTGCATTCGGATCCATGTCGACACCGCGCATTAAATCGGCGTACTCGTCCGCGTCATACAAGCCGTCATACTGCGGTGACGGTTTGTCCGTTGGTCGTGCTGGTGGCCACGTGAACACCATCGACGTAGCGTGCGCCGCATTGTGGTCCACCGAGTGCACTTGGAAGACGCGTGTTGGCGGATACCGAGTCCGTGATGGTGGCGTGACGTTTGTCGAGATGCTCTGTTGCAGTGTCTGGATATTCTCCTCTGTCATTCCGGCCGAGCCACAAAAGTTGGACCAGCCTTCATTCTTACGGTTCGGGTCGTTGTTTGCCTGCGGATCAAAGTCCTTGATCGCGTGAAGAAACGCGAGCAGTAACCCGTCCGCAACCTGAGCCTGATAAGCACGTGTCGATTGCATCCCAATCAATGACTCACCCAATTCAACACCAAGTCCATGATGAGATACTCCGAGTCTTCGGTAACCGTCTCCACGTTGGGTGGCAGAGTGATGTCATTCGGCTGTGCCCCCCGCATCTGTCGGATTCGTGACAACCTGGAGAAGCGCATACTGTGCGTGTCAGCACACGGCGCGCTATTCGTGAATCGGTGGCGACAGGTCGAGGGTAGCCAACGCACGCCAGGTGCGTCTAGTCGAGGCCAAGCAAGGCCAAGGACGGAGACATGTCTCACGCAGGCACATGGCTGCCCTCGGTGTCATCTCGCAGCGCCCAGTTCCGAGTGATGGCTTACCGGGTCACGCTTCCTTGGAGGTCGTCGGACTGGATGGCGCTCGAGAGGTCGTTTCGTGCCTCTGCCTGTCAGCCTGACTGCGACTCTGGGTGCGACTCTGGGTGCACCAGCACAGCGAGGTGATTGTGGAGGTGGAGGTGATGGTGGTGGTGATCGTGGTGATTGTGGAGGTGGAGGTGATGGTGGTGGTGATCGTGGTGATTGTGCTGGAGCTGAAGCTGGAGCTGGTGCACATTCCCGTTGGCGCACTCACGTTCACGTTCGCCAGGGTGGATGAGGTCGATGAGCCCATGATTGAGCACACCTGCGCTCTGGGGACCCAAGTGGCTGCTCAATACTGGGTCAAGATGAACAAACTTGAGCTCGAGTTGGCTCCCGCCGTCCGGCGCCGGGCCGTAGTGCGGGACAAGGAGAGCCCAGTAGCATCGAACTTGGCCCAAACTCTGAGGCGCGAAGAGCAGGTCGCAGAGGGCCACCGAACACCGGCGAATGGTAGACGGCCGGGGGACGTGTTGCGAGGAGAATGGGCGGCGGGCGGTGTTGCAAGTGTACGTTGTAGCCGTAGTTGGGATATGGATATGCGCGTGATGCCAATGGGCGTCAATGGTGGATCAGATGAGAAGAGAAGAGATCGAGATCGATGAAGGGGTCAAGGGTGGGGAAAATGTGTCACCAAAGATGATGGGAGTGGAGGGAGAGGGAGCAAGGGGTGAGTGAGGGATGGCGTTGGGAGCGACGAGGACGGGGGTAAGCGTGGGAGGGAGGGAAGAGGAGAAACGTACGGGTATGGTGATGGTGGACATGGATGGGTGGGGTGGAGGTGATGATGGTGATGATGATGATGACGGGCCTGAGGGTGGGGTGTGGCCGTGCGCTCGAGTGTAGATTGTATTGGAAGATGTGTAATACAGGGAGTGGATGGATGGAATAGAAAGGAGAGAGGACAGAGCCGTAGACGAAACCATAAGGGGGGATTGTGATCGGGAGCGGGGCACAAGTGATCGAGAATCTTGCGGTTCCTCCGTCCCTCCAAACAGCCCGTCACCGCTCAGAACCGCCCACCGCCGCCCAGGACCCCCCACCGCCTACGATTCGCCTTGAATCCAATACACCTGCATACTCCAGACGCCACCCACCCTGCCACCGCCCACCTCCCACCAGGCCTTGTGATGCTACCCATCTCCCTCAGGCACGTCCCCGACCCGGCACTATGAGGTGATCGGAGACTGCATATCTTAGCCTCTAGATGCATACATCTACACGCTCAGTTGGCTCCCCCTCTCGCTCTGGCTCGGGCTCATACTCGGGCTCAGTCAGTAGGCTTCAACCACAGAGCCATCACCACGACCACTGCGATCATTATGCGACTGCATCCCCACGCATCTACCTCTGCCGCAATTTCCGGACAGAGAGTTGCCCTCCAACTGCGAGTGTTTTGTGATTGCCCCACCACGAGCAAAGCATCCTCTCACTATCCTTTTAGACTCGAGTGGGTGATACTGTTCGACATCTACTGTTCTTTCTATAGGGCGGAAACGAGACCGGGCCGCAGGTGCCGTCGTTTGGTGCAGTTGAGAGATAAACTGCGTTTGATACCTCATTGGGCAGAGGCTGACGGCAAAATCGACCAGTGCTACTACCCGTTTAACTCAGTGGTTTTAGAGTTTCTGGCTTCGACTTTGCTTGGAGACCAGAGGGTCGCAGGTTCGATCCCTGCAACGGGTTACAAACGCCAGTGTCTAGGCTTTTTACCATCCGATGAAAAAAGTGATCGTCAACAAACTGAGGCAACGTCAATTGACGTTGCCGAGAGATACCTGCTGGTTGCTGCAAGCCAAGACAGTGACTGTAAAACAGGTTGCAGGCCTCAACTATATGCTACAGCTCACCCGGTCCACTCCCGAGGGGAACAGGAAGTGCGTCACCAAACGATTCGCAGACCCAGACATCCTCACCCACTCGCGAGCGGTACTCGTTGGACGTGACCACCTCGACAATGTCATCGACCTCGGGAAGCTCCTCGCCGTCACAGAGAAACTCGTAAACGTCCGTTGGGAGAGCACGGATTGCCTCAATTGTGCGCTCATTCACGACGCCGGCCCAGTGATCATGGTCGCCCGTGCTCTGGTAACCGGCGGCGACGAGTAAATCTTCAGAGCTCAGGTCGAGCTCCGCGGCGAGGATACAAAGGGGGACGTTCTCGAGTCCGACTAGCGTGTACGACGCGTGGTAGCGGTGCGCAATGAGGGAGAAGAAGCAACGCAGGAACGTTTTGGTACTGTTCCCATCTTGTCGCGGGAATCTAGGAGCCAGGAACCGCTCATCCCGAGGACAAGGCCGGAAGATGAAGACTGCGTGGACGTCAACGTCCCAGAACGGCACGTTGACTTTGAATGGCGCCTCCAGACCACCCCATGACGGATCATATAGCACAAGCACCACGTGCCGCTTTACTCCCCGAGGCAGCGTGTTCACGTGTGAGTCGTATTGACCGGGAGAGGGCACGCGGACGACGTCGACAAAGGTGTCTGTCAGCCACGGATCGGACATCAACACGCGCCGCCGCACGGTGTGCAGCACCGGGAACTCGGGCCGATCCTCAAAGTGCTCGCGGACATATACTGCCGTCTCAAAGTCCAGCACCCGCGTTTGGGCCCAACCCTTGTGTGGAGGGATTATAAGCGCCCCAAATGTCCCGGTCATGAGGGGTCGTACGGGCAGGCGTCCAAGTGAAGGCGGCTGCACGGAGAGGGAGCGCGCATACAATGGTGAATGATGCCCCTTTTCCTTTCTAGGTGTCCGGAGATCATTGACCATCCCGTCCTTGTGAGAGAAGGCGACGTGCCTAAAGAGGACGCTGTCGGCGAGCTCGAGCGAGGCCCGGTCGACGAGGCGAAGACGCAGCAAGACCTCGTAAGGCGCATGGGCGATGACACGCTCAAAGATGTGGGGAAACGCGGTAGCGTCGAGACGAGCTGGTTGCATGAGCGAGGATGTAATGGGAGAGGTGGTGGAAGAGGAGTCGTTGGAGACATCTGGCACTCTGCTTTGTTATTTGTCACGCCACTTGGAGACCCCACGTCAATTATCCTGAATTGGCAGTGGAGTCCCACAAATAGCTCGCCCTCCAGCCCATTGTACGTGACCTGGGTGACCTTTGTGACAAGCAAAGCACACTCGGCAGACTCTGCGCAAATGCTCGTCACTCCTTGTTCTCTCTTCACCTCATCGGCTTGCATCTAGCCTCCCTCCTCTCCCCAACACGACACCATTCCCTCGCCATGTCCCCGCCGAGGCGCTCAGGCACTCTCTCGTCGTCCCCCACCAGCGTCTCAACCGATGCCTCCCCCTTGCTATCCTCCATCTTGTCTGACATGGATGTCTCAAGCTCGACTGTGAACGACAATGAAGACCAGGTGACCACGCCATCTACGGCCTCCCACCCACACCCGCGCCCGTGGGCACAGCGCTCGGTCTCGACGCAGGTCAACCGGTCCCACCGTGACCTCTCCCATCGCATCAGCGTCGGTAGCAGCCTACGCGCAACGCCTGGGCCGTCCTCAGCATCGCCTTACCGTCCCCGTGGGCGGACTCTAGGAGCTTGCTCGCTCCCTTCCGTTGGATGGGTAGAACCACCGCGCGACATCCTTCGTTCTCACCTAGTCCAGACGCGAGAGAACCCCTCCGGTGCGGCTGCTGTATCGCCACAGAACGACTACCTCCCCGGTTGGGAGAGTCTGCAAGACCTCGTAATGCCTCTCGAAGGCAACCCTAGTCGGTCGACTAGCCTCTGTCGCAACAGTTCTATGGCAAGTCTGCGCTCGGGGTACGGATCATTACACGCCCCTGGTCGCCAAACGCAAGCTGCTACGGCTCACCTCCCTCGCGTCCCCAGTGTCACTGAGACACACGAAGAATTCGATCAAGATACACCACAGTCGTCGACCTTCTCGACGTCGGACGAGCGACCGTCCACGCTCACCATGGCGCCAGCTCGGAAAGCATCTCCTCTTCCTCCTGCTGGGGTGCAGACACCAAGTGGAGGCCACCAAACGCCAGTGGCGCAAAGTACCGCTACGAACAAGTCTCGTACGTTTGTCTTGTCCTTCTGTGAGCTAACAATAGAACTATCCAGATGGTCGTGGAGCCTGCCACCTTACTGGGCACCTGTATTCAAGTGCGGATTGGCGTACTTGATCGCAGAGTTGTTCACATTTGTGCCTCAACTATCAAGTATGCTGTCCATGCGCACTGAGACGGACCCCAGCGGCAAAACGCACCGGCTCCCATCGCAAATGTCGCACTTAGTTGCGACGATTGTCCTAATGGTGCATTCTACTTGCTCCTCAAACGAGAGAAGACTGACACCAGTTTATACCCGCACGCTCAATGGGCAACATGATCCTGGCCACACGGTATTGTATCGCCCTGGCAGCTATGGCCGCGTTGGTATCGCTATTTGCCTTCGGTATTATCCACTTTTCAGACTTTCTCTCGCCATCCGACAGCTGGGACTGGGCCGACGAGCTCGCTGGCTGGACCGTGTGTGTTGTGTTTCTCGGCGGCTCGTTGGCTGCACTTGCCTGGCTCAAGCAATGGGTCAGCAATCCGAGTTTCAATTCCGGTGTGCTACCCCGCTAGTAAAGCTGGCTGACCCAAGCTGCGGCATTGGCGACTACTACGCTCCTCATTGTGATGGTGAGGGAGGGCGGTGTGATACAGCTCAAGGAAGTGTACCTGATCATGCTGATTGGAGGTAAACCATTGGAATGACATACAAACTGACACCAGTCACCATCACCAACGTAGTCTGCTTCACAGTTAAGCCTGTCTCGGCAACAACACGGCTGCAAGGATCGATGACCAAGACACTCGACGGGTTCTCCACGCTTCTTGACATTCTCTGCTCCACTTTCCTCCTCAAGCAGCCCCATGCCAAGGAGAACCGCATGCCGCTCGCCCAAGCCGTAAAGGCACACGGTGCCGCGTTCAAGTCTCTCAGCGCCAACCTTGCCGAGGCGAAACACGAGAGGGTGATAGACCCACGAATGCGCGGGGTGAAGCTGGAGCTGTACGATGCGGCTCTTGGGAGCATGGGTCGTCTCGCCCAGCATCTAGCTGCGATGCGATCCAGCACCCGACTGCAGGAGGCGCTCCTCCATGCGTCCCGTGGCGGAAGGATCAACTTTGAGCAGGTTGAGAAACGCAGTAGCCATCACGTCGCCGACTCTGTGATCTACGAGTTAGGCGACCTTCCATCTGTATCGATCGAGGAAGAAGCGGACGTCGAACAGAGCCTTCAGCTCTTCCGCAAACTACAGTGTATGACTGGAGATGACCTGGATCGCTTAGTTGTGAGGTTTCCCTGTTCAATTTCACTCACACTAGGCCAGATGCGACGATGCGCTAGACGCAATCGAGCAGGTTATGGGGGCAGAGTCGAAGGAGGACACAGAAGAGGCTGACGTACCCGGTACGCGCTCAGCTGTGGCTAAGGCATTGCATGACTTCAGCCGGTCGTCTGGCCGCGCCATCAAGGAGATCTACGCAGGCCCTCGCCGTTCCAAAGGTATCTTTGACTTGGAAACCGACAGTAGCAGCAGCGATGAGGAAGAGGAGCAGCGCCAGCCATTGCCCATCGCTGGGAAGGACGACGACGAGGACGGACCAAATGAGGTTATCTTCCTGGTATACTTGTGAATTCTCACATCCGGTTACCAGCTAACAGCAGTTTCCTGTTCACCATGGAGGAGTTTGCTCAAGAGCTTCTTTTCCTTCTTGGAACTGTCAACGAGGTGAGCATCCCCGCTGTCTTCAGCTCATTTCAGATCATCGACTCTCCGCGGGTCTCGGCACGGGACCAGCTTCGTTCCATTATTGCTCCATGGCGAAAGCCCCACAAGAAGAAGGTCAACTTTCTATACAAGCAATTCCGTGAGTGCTCCGCAAGGCCATGCTGATCCGCAGAGAAGCTGGTGCCCATTGACCCCAGCAAGTTGCAGCCACCGCTGTTCCCGAAGACTCAGCGCCATGAGCAAGGCACGCTCCTGAACCCTACGCGGGCAAGTATGACGTTCCGCCAGCAACTGTCTCAGCTCCTTTGGGAGCTCGGCACCCGCCTCAGCGAGCCAGACCTGCGTTACGCGATCAAGACAGGTCTTGGCGGTGCTATCCTGGCTGCGCCAGCGTTCTCAGAAAAGACGCGCCCTTTCTTCATTGACTACCATGGGGAGTGGGCACTGATCATGTACTTTGGTACGATGAGCAAGACTGTGGGACAGACCAACTTTTTGTGAGCTGCCAGTGTTCAATCGTCACTGACACCAGGTCGTTCATCCGGACAGTTGGGACCATGTGAGTATCTGGGCATACACTGTAACTCAGCAAGCTAACAGCAGTTTGGGAGGAGTCGTTGCAGTTATCGCCTACAAGCTATTCCCACAGGATCCCGTAGCCCTGCCCATCTTTGGCTTTCTTTTCTCTCTCCCCTGCTTCTACATCATCGTCCAGAAGCCTGAATACAGGCTCACAGGAATTTTTGTCCTCCTGACTTATGTGAGTTCCGTGGCTGCTGTGTTGGCTGACTGCAGAACTTGACGTGTCTCTACTCGTACAACATGCGTGACCACAATTTGTCTCCTGCCACAATTGCCTTGAAGCGCACGGCATGCATTGTCGGAGGCGTCGTGTGGGCCGCATTCGTCACGCGTTGGTGGTGGCCATTCACTGCGCGGCGCGAACTGCGGATGGGCCTGGGAGAGTGAGTGCTCTTCTGACGGACGGGCACTGATGTAGCTTCTGCTTGGACCTCTCGTACCTATATTCCCGACTGGTTACAACTTACTGCCGCGGAGTCGAACCAACTCGTGGCCCGAACGATGGGTCTGCTTCGTCAGGCTCGCCAGATCTGCCAACAGAGCGGACAGCACTCCTTGCTCGCGCAACACCCGCGTCGGTAGAGCACCACCTCAGCCGGGATGTACTCGAATTCATGGCCATGGAAATCCACCTCCAGGGACAACTGGGCGAGCTGCGCGGCCTGCTGGGTCACGCAAAGAACGAGCCCCGTCTCAAGGGACCATTCGCCTCTGGCTTCTACCGCGAAGTTCTCCTCAGCTGCGAGCGCATTCTCGACCGGCTACACAGCATGCGTTGCGTGGCCACGCGATCTGAATGGTGTGTTCCGTTCATGGTGGAGATGGGCTGACGACAGGGACCAGAGCATTCGCCAGGCCTTCGTTTTCCCAGTCAACAAGCAGCAGCGCGAGATGGCCGGTAGCATCATCCTGTACTTTTACACGCTGTCGGCTGGGTTCCGCCTCCGCCTCCCCATGCCGCCATACCTTCCACCCGCCGAGGCTGCACGCGAGCGCCTGGTAGACGCCATCCGCGAGCTCGACGTCGTCAAGCAACGCCGTGTGAGCCGCGGTGGCCGTCATCTCCTCTTCTTTGCCTATGCGCTGGCGATGCAGGAAGTCATCAACGAGCTCGATTACCTTGGCGGCCTCCTGCAAGATGCGTATGGCGTGATTACGACGCGCGGGGGTGTGCGCGACTTTGACGAGCTGTTCGTAGGTGGGCCTGGCGACGGTGATGAGCACCTGCACCACACACACCTCGCCTTTGACTCGTCGTTCCACTTTCGTTCTGCCGCTTCGTAGCGTTGTAGGAGAGTGCTGATGTGATTCTCCGGATACGTTCATGCAAGTGCGTTGATCAGCCTTTAGACCTTTAACGGAACGCCTTATATCTTTATCAGATATTCTCAACCGTGGTTGTCACTCCGCCGGCCAGAACTGATTTCTCTTCTCGATGGCGTCCACCGAAACTTGTACGTGACCGTACCAAGATGAATTCCAATTGCACCGACTAGCTGGTTGATCGTTTCTGTAGCAAGTAATACCGGTCCCCATCGACGAGTGACCCGCGGCAAGTTGGAGGCGTGGAACAAGAACAACCTGACCACAGTTACCCAACAGGATAGAGAGGGCGCGCGCTGCCGCGAGTACGGACAACGGCGATGTGACTATGCACACCTGGTCAGGTTGATTAACGCCGGAACGCAAGTCACGTGCCGTATCAATCGCACCGCACGCCCGCTTGCGATCACTGTACGACAGCTGACCTGGCCATGGCTGTGGGAGCGGGAACGGTCAGAGGAACCGGATGCAAAGTACGAACTGGCAGGTGACCTCGGTGACATCTCGGTGGCGGTCATGTGAGCGCGGTGATGCCTGTCCCGCCCTCATCATCAGACTGCACACCGACTTACGCACAGCTCTGGCTAGGTCGCATGCATCTGCATCTCCGTGGTCGGGTCGGGTCCAGTGGAGTGGAGGTGCATGGCAGTGTGGCGTGTGGCGGACTTTGGCAATTGAGTTTAGCCGTAATGGAAGTTGGTATGCGATCTTATCATGACGGTATGCGCCTCTGAACCTGTTTTTTTTTTGCAGAGGTAAAAACCGGGCGCGCGCCAGATTGGATTGCGGGACGCTGGCCGATTGACACGGCATGATCAATGGTGGCCAGGCCAGCCAGCGTTGTTCAACGTAAAAGTGAGCCCAAGTGGGATTACGTCTGCGCACGCATGCCCCAGTTGTAGACGATTGCAGGGTGTCCGAGATGGAGATGGGGATGGGGATGACGCGAGACGTTCGCCGCTTGAGCGAGGCTTGTTGCTCAGTGCAAAAGATTGCGGTCGGCCGAGAATCGTCCGTCACTGGAATAGAAACGTGCGAGTCCTCCGCGTACCTCCGGGTATGATGGATTAGGCAGACGACGCGCGAACGCGAACAAAGCCCTGGCGCCTTTTGTTCTCGCGTCGTTGCGTGCGCGCGGCAGATGGATGCGGACTTGTGGAGACTGATTTCTTCAGCTATCTATCGTCACTCGGATTGGCCGGGTAAACCTCTGGAATGGAGTGCGGAAAAACCAAGAGGCAAGGTCGGTTACACCACTCTGTGACAACTCCATGTTGCTCCTCCCGGGTTAGCGGCTGGGGTGGTGCCTCCCTGGTGGGCTTGGGGGGGCTTGGCTGGTCTCGGCCTAGCATTGGTCTCCCACCTCGTCGTCATGGCTCATCATGACGCCCATAAGTACCTCGAGCGTACCTCTTACCTGCTTCCCACAACCTTCCCACATCCCCATTCACACACCATGCCCGTTACCAAGAAGGACGTCTCTGGCCTCAAGTACATGAGTGAGTAGTGTGCGCCTGGCTTGACCAGCTGGCTCTCATGTGCGCCCGCTCACACAACAGACGGCTTCGGCAACCACTTCCAGTCGGAGGCCGTGCCGGACTCGCTTCCAAAGCTGGGCAACAACCCCCAGAAGGGTCCCCACGGTCTGTACACCGAGTGCATCTCCGGCACTGCATTCACCGTGCCCCGCCACCTCAACCAGCGCTCCTGGGTGTACCGCGTGAGTCTGCTGCCGCGAGTCTCTACGACATGGCTGACATCAGCTCCGGCCCGCCGTCCAGCACCTGCCGTTCGAGCCGTACGAGGGCAACAAGAAGCTGCTCTCCAGCTTCCACCCGTTCTCGCCCGACATTGAGCCCACCCCCCAGCAGCTCCGCTGGGACCCTCTCACCTTTGAGGGCGCCAAGGACGCAGACTTTGTCGACGGCATTGTGACCCTGGGCGGTGCAGGCGACACGCAGCTCAAGGACGGCCTCGGTATCCACTTTTACAACTTCTCCAAGGACATGGGCAACAAGTCGTTCTACAACTCGGACGGCGACTTCCTCATCGTCCCCGTCAAGGGTGAGATTCTGATCACCACCGAGTTCGGCAAGCTGCACGTTCCTCCGCTCCACATTGCCGTCGTCCAGCGTGGCCTCAAGATGACTGTCGACCGTGTCGACCCCGACCCGAACGACTGTGCGCAGGGCTTCATCTGCGAGCTCTACAAAGGCCACTTCCAGCTTCCCGAACTTGGGCCGATCGGCTCCAACGGCCTCGCCAACGCCAAGGACTTTGAGGTCCCCGTCGCCGCCTACGAGGACAAGGAGGGCGAGTACACCGTTGTCAACAAGTTTGTCGGCAAGATGTTCTCGTACAAGCAGGACCACTCGCCGTACGACATTGTCTCGTACTCGGGCAACTACATCCCGTTCCGCTACGACCTGACAAAGTTCAACACGATTGGCACGATCTCGTACGACCACCCGGACCCGTCGATCTACACGGTTCTTACCGCCCCGACCGGGGACCAGCCCGGGACGGCCGTGATCGACTTTGTCATCTTCCCGCCCCGCTGGCTCGTTGCCGAGAACACGTTCCGCCCGCCCTGGTTCCACCGCAACGTCATGGCAGAGTTCATGGGCAACATTGAGGGCGTGTACGACGCCAAGGCCGAGGGCTTCATGCCCGGCGGCGCGTCGCTGCACAACATGAACACTGCACACGGACCGGACGCGGAGACGTTCAACAAGGCAACCAACGCCGAGCTCAAGCCCCACAAGGTCTCCGAGGGCTCGATGGCATTCATGTTCGAATCGGCCTACCAGATCGTCACGACCAAGTGGTCGATCCAGGAGAGCGGCAAGATCCAGCAGGACTACTGGAAGGCGTGGCAGGGACTCGAGAAGATCTCGGACCTCTAAAAGCGATAGTGGACGCAGAAGTGTTGTATCCGTTTGTGTCATATGCAGGCAATGTTTAGGTTTACGGTGGATCGAGACGGCATGTTCTGTGGGAGTTGTCGTTGCTCTATGGGTTTGATGTCTCGGTGCCCAGTCCGCTGCCGCTGGCTGTGATGGCTTGTCGCTGCTCGATGAGTTTGAAGTGTAGGTGACCAGGCCAGCTCCGTCCAGCTGCAGTCAGGCACGGGAGCCGGAAGGCGACGCCAAATGACGTGCACACTGGGATAGGCCGCGGCGGACAAGAAGACGAGCAGCAGCTCCGGCCTGCCATGGCGGAGAAGCGCGTCGACGACAAAGGCTCGGGGCCCTTGCTGCGGAACGTCACGATCGTCACCCGCAGCGGCTCCGTCCGTCACACCCCGCCTCGGTCCCCACTCTGACCGGCCGAGCCCCAAACATTCCAAAACGTCATGGATGGAACAGTCAAGTCGGTCACTTGGTTTCTCCGGGTATCCAGTGGTTTTCCCGGTTGATTCCCCCATCCGATATCGATTTTGCAGAATGCCGAGAGGATCGGCAGTATGGAATGCACGAGAGCCCAGCCTAGGAGCCAGATAACATGACCCGCGTCCGAGCAGTCTCAGGCAACCACCCACCATGTCGGACGCAAAGCTCACGCTCTACTCGTACTTCCGCTCGTCGGCGAGCAGCCGTGTTCGCACAGTGATGGCACTGCACGACATTGAGCACGACACAAAGTTCATCCACCTCCTCAAGGGCGAGCAGAAGAGTGCGGCGTACACGGCGCTCAACGCGGCGCAGAGCGTGCCCACTCTCGTCGTCCGTGAGGCGGGGGGCGAGTGGGCGCTCGCCCAGTCCACCGCGATCATGGAATACCTCGACGAAGTGTACGGACCGGGCAGCAAGCGCGGCCGGCTGCTCCCCGAGGACGCGGGGGCGCGCGCCCGCATCCGGTCCATTATCGCGTTGCTGTGTGGCGACCTGTTTCCCATGCTCAGCATGCGCACGCTCAACCGCGTCAGAGCGTTTGGCGGACAGGCCGAGCCTTGGGCAGAACAGTGCATCGACGACTACGTCAGCTCGCTCGAGGCGCTCCTCAAGCAGACGTCGGGCGGACAATTCTGTTACGGCGACAAGGTGACGCTGGCCGACGTCGCGTTCGTGCCACAAATGTACACTGTTCTACGGTAAGCTTGGCTCTGGCCACACTGACACTAGATACGCGCCCGACGTGTTGAGCAAGTTCCCGACCGTCAAGGCCGTCTTCGAGAACGTGTCTGTCATCCCCGAGTTTGTCAGTGCCGACTACAAGCACCAACCCGACACGCCCGAGGACCAGCGCCCCAAGTAACTACATGACCGTTATAACCCGCATTGTGTATTATGAAATTCCTGCACTAGCTTTGGCGTAGCCTGTCGCTGTGACTCTAGCTCTCACATGCCACCTCCTCTTCCAGGTGGCTTCGTTCACTGTGAACCCGTCACCTCGCCATGTAGGTAGGGTGCAATTGATTCATTCGTCGGTACAATCTTGTGATATGCAACTATTGAGGGCTACTGGTACAATGCGTTTCCATTCCACAGACGGGGCGACTAGGACCAGACGTCGGTCTGGAAGCGCTTCTTGTCCTTGAGCGCCTTGAGCTCCTCGTATCCCTCAACCTCGAGCGTGCCGCCGCGGTAGTCAGCGAGCATCTGGGCGAGACATCGTTCGACCTCCTTGGCCATGTTCTTAGCGTCGCCGCAGATGTAGACGAACGCGCCCTTGTGCAGGATGGCAGGCACGAGCTCGTCGCGGGCGCCCCACACCAAGTCCTGGACGTAGATCTTGGACCCGTCCGCCTTGCGTTCTGAGTCGCGCGAGAACGCAGTTCGCACCAAGAGCTTGCCGTCCAGCTCGGCCGCGTAGGCCGGCCACTCGTCGCGGTAGAGAAAGTCCTCGTCTGCGCGCCGGCACCCGTAGAAGAGGTGCATCTCACCCCAATCCGCGAGCGCGTCCGCGCCCTTGCGCTGCTTGGCCGAGCGTGCCATGGCCACACGCTCCTGCACAAAGCCACGGAAGGGGGCGACACCGGTCCCGGGCCCGATCATGATCACAGGCACCTTGGTGTTGGCGGGGAGGCGGAACGTCGAGCGGCGGATGTGGACGGGAACGCGCATGACGTTGCCGTCGACGTGCGCGTCGCGCGGCCCCTTGAGGCGGTACGTTGGCGTCTGGGTCGGCATACCCTCAAGCCGGATCGTCGTGCCCGCACCAGCGAGGTCGCCGTACCGCAAGTTCTCCTGCAGCGACTGCAAAAAGTTGGAGCCCATGCCGTACACCCAGCGTGGCTGGTTGTCGTGCATCTTGGACACGCCCGTCTGGTACTTGAGCACGACGGCAGTGACATGCACCGTGCTCGGGTACATCTTGGACGAGGACGAGATCGAGTAGTACCGTGGCTTCTGGCGGGGCAGGAGCGAGATGATGCGGTCCAGAGGAATCGGCCAGACCGTCGCATCCTTTGGGTTCTTTGGGTCGTTGCCGGTCGCGAGCTGGAGCGCCTCGCCTGGACGGAGACGCGCCTTGTCTACCTCGCGGTCGTACGCTTCCGGGTCCGAGCCCCACATTTCCATGATCGCGCGTGCCTCGGGGGTAGGAGCATACTTTGCGAGCGTGGCCAAAGTCTGGCGCGACGCAAGCGCCGAGAGCTCGAGGTAGTTGCGGAAGATGGCCTCGTATGTCGCCGGGTTGGGGAAGGGGACAGAAGCGAGTGTTGGGTCGAGAGCCTTGATGTCGACAACCACGTTACGCTTGTCGGCGAGGCCGAGGACACTGAGGAAACGCTCGACAGCCATGTCTGGGTTCGACGGCCAGATGGCAATGTGGTCCCCAGCAGAGTACGAGACGTTGGTGCCGGCAATGTCGAATTCGAGGTGGACGCAGTTGCGCTCGCCGTCGACCGCGAAGAGCTCGCGCGCAGTAACCGGAGCAGGATACGGGTTCTTCGCGTCGTAGATGCCCCGCGCGGGTGCGCGACCCGTGGTCACCTTGAGTGCGTGCTCGGACAGCTCGCCGAGATACGTGTTGTTGTCGTATTCGACCCCGAGCTCGGTGACGGTAAAGTCGGCAATGTCGGCGCCAGCGCCAGCCTCAAGGCCGAGGCGTTCGCCAAACTCGGCCCACATCCCGTCCTTCCACTCCATGTAGCCCTTCTCGGAGCCGACAATCTCGTCGCCCTCACCGCGCGCGCCGATGCGGTTCGCACCGAGCTCCTGCAGCCTCTCATCGAGCTTGCGCGCGACCTCGTTGTACTTTGCGTATGTCGTGTTGCCGAGCCCAAAGATGATGTAGTTCAAGTTCCCGAGACTCGATCCGCCGTGGCTGAACTGGACGTCGTCGTCATTGAGAAACTCCATCATGGCCTGCACGTCAGCTGCTGTCTCATACTCGAGCTCACCTCGGCATTGTCAGTCGGTTCGCCCTCGCCGTACGAGGCCATGACGAACACAACCGCCTTATTATTGGGCACGCGGTCGAGGGTGTTGAACTCGACCTGCTCAGGATCGAGCACGAGTGACGACACGCCAAACTTGGACCGCGCCTCCTTGGCCCACTTGAGCGCGTACTCTTGCGCCGTGCCTGTCTGCGATCCGTAGAACACAGCGACGCGCTTGTCCTGGCTCTTGAGCTTGGCCGTCCACGAGTCCTCGTCGTCGTCGTCGTCGTTGGCCGCAGCCTTGCCGACGGGAGCGGCGCCGCCGACCTTGATGCCTGGACCGGCATTGAGGCCCGTAGGCACTTTCTGCTTCTTCCCGCCCGGCATGATAAAGTAGATGACGGCGACGGCGATGAGGCCGAGCACGATAGTGTTGGCGTTGATGACAGATGATGGTGCCGCATCGGGCACCAACAGTTGCTCCTTTGCGTTGAATTCGCTCATGCTTGCTGAAGGGAGAGGGTGGGGTTGAGCAAGCAACAGCAAGACATGCGCCCTTATGATATTATCTGCTGGATTTCCACCCAGGCCGAGGCTGCTGGTCACCAGGTGGGCTAGCTGGCCGCGGACATATGTGGGGTGACAAGATACCGCTAGGGCAGTTGGATGGGCTGATCACCGACGTCCCGAGTGGTTTACCCACATCCACCGTACAGAGTCCATCCGGGTAAAGCTACATATACCCGGCACCCAAGAGGGGGAGGTGAGTGGTTTATGCTGGTGGAGCCGGGTGATGGAGTCGGGTCCAGCAGCATATGTGAAGAGCTCGCCACGAGCTCGCCACGAGCTCTCTACGCCGCGGCCGGTCGGGTGTAGTTTAGGATAGACGACTGGTGTGGTATCAGGGCGGGGTGACAGACTTGTCGGCCCCGATTCGGATCAGTAGCATCAGGCCTCACCTCTGATGCCATGCCTCGCCCAGGCGCCTCAGCAGAGAGATACTAGATTGGCCCCGTCCGGGCGTGCGTTCAACACGCCGTTGGGTGGAGAGTTGGCTCCGAGCGGCAAAGCGTGTTCCACACATTCCGCGAGATACTGTGCAGTCCCAGTCAGCCTGTTCACCTCGCCCCAAGACAGCCAGACGAGAGATTACGAGCCATTCATCAACCATTCACACTTTACCTAAGAGAATTAAGAGTGGTCGAAGCAAAAAGTCGCCGCCAATGAAGGTGGGAGGTGATGTACAGACACAGATAGGGAAGGGACCTTGAGGTTGGCGTTGAGAGCATCCATGAGCTAGAATCAGAACAAGTCAAAATCGCCGGCGGTGGGACTCACCCGACTAGAGGAGACCGGCGTCGATTTGGGCGATACCGAGGTTGAGGCAGAGGTCGACGAGGTGGTCGGTGCCCTTGGTGCACTGGCAGTCGGCCGGGCACCAGTAGCCTGGCGTCAGCAGACGGAAAAGAGAGAAAGAGACGCCTACTCACCAGAATCGTTGCAGCAAATAGCGCCAGCAGGGATGCAGCTGCCGCCACACTGGTGGGGGCAAGGGGCAGGAGGCTGGGCCGGAGGGCAAGAGGGACAGCCCGAGGGGACGGTGGGAGGCAAGCTAGGCCCGGGGGGGAAGGTAGGCGCGGTAGGGCGGGGCCGGCCGCGCTTGGCCAGGAAGGGCACCGTGTTGTCGGTCGGAGCGGCAATGACTGCTGCGGACGCAACGAGAACGACGAGTGTCTGAGCGAGCATTATGGAGGTTATGGAGAGAGTGGGTTGTGGTAGTAGAGAGTGAGGATGGTGTGTAGTGGGAAGGAAGAGTTGTGGAGATGATGAAGATAGTGTGGTGAAGAGACGAGTTGACCGGGGCTGGGGGTTTATATCTTGCTCGACAGCACACTCCGGCTGCTCCAGCCTCTGTTCCAGGCTGGGAACAAGGTGCCAGTGCAGTCGGTTGAGCGATTTGACAGCTCGCACTCGATCGTGTTGACGATCCGATTGAAAGCCTCATTTGTCGCTCACAGATGAAGCACTAGTCGGACGGGGGGTTGCTGATCTGCCCAGCTGGTCTGGATTCAGCAATCAGGCGCGACTCGCCTGTTCCTAGTTGGGAGACACCGCATGGCTACCGTAGGCTGGACCAGTCGAGTGCCAGTCGTCTCGTCCCAAGGCAGGCAAAGCTAGCTGCCATTTCTGCCCCACATCTCTGCATAACGGGCATAAGAGGACAAGCCAAGTCAGCGGATGTGTCCAGAGTGACGTTTCCTCTTTGTCCTGCCCGTATTCTCGTCGTGGCACAGTCCGTTTCAGTTGAGAACACTTGATATCCTTATTCTCGTAGGACCTGTTGCAAGACAGTCCGGTCAGTGATGGATGCGGCGACGCGATAGTGCAAGACTTTACTGCACCTCTACCTTGTAAGCAAGCTCAAGTCAGACCAACTCTCTCTCCGCCACCTGTACTGCGTTGCGTTTGTAGACAAGGATCGCTAACCCCGCAGACGCCTGCCTGGCGACCGAGGCCACGTGACGCGGAGACCCCGTGAAACTCGATATCAGAATTTTATACCACCTCATTACTAACATTACGTAACATCTCTTTTCGACTCACTGCCACCAACACACTGCTCGCCATCTGGGCCATCTCGCTCGACTCACCTCATCTCGCATCACAGGATTCTTCATCGTTCTCCCAAAAGCACGCCGCGCGAGTCGACGTGCGTCCTTAAAAACGATCCCTCCCCGTCTCATTCGCAGCGGCCTCTCACTCCTTGCCTCGGCTCCCGCTGCTGCCATCGCGCCGAGACTTCGCCTCCTCCACACCTCTATCCCCCACCACAACTCTAGCGACATGGCGTCCAAGAATGACGCGCCGACCCAGCCGGTCGTGACGATGGAGAAGGTGCGTGTTTGGGAATTGAGCAGGCTCTCGGTTGCACACGTGCAGCCCGACGTTGTTTGTCCACGGATCTGTCCGAGATCTCGGAACAATTGTGCGCCAGCGGATGGTCGACGTTGAGGCGTGAGGTGGAAACTGTCCACGCATTGCGTTCAATGTACATCGCAGCGTGCGCTCGAGCCCTTCCTCCACCACATACTGCTTACCTGCGCCTGATGGCTCGAGAGCGCGAGCTGACCTGCAGACCGGAAAGCGTGACTACCTTGTCGAGCTCGAGAAGCGCGCCCAGCAGGCGTGGGCTGACGCCGGCGCGTTCGAGACCGACCCCGCACCCCTTCCCGAGGGCGTCAAGAACTATGTCGACTTTTTCGAGCAGGGCCTCTCAATGGAGGAGGTCCAGGCCAAGCACCCCAAGTGGTTCGGCACCTTCCCTTACCCCTACATGAACGGCTCCCTCCACCTTGGTCACGCCTTCACAGTGTCCAAGATCGAGTTTGCTGCTGGCTTCGAGCGCATGCGTGGCAAGCGTGTCCTTTTCCCCGTCGGCTACCACGCTACTGGCATGCCCATCAAGGTAGGTTGAGCTTGGTCGGCTGCGCTCACACCAGGCCTCCGCCGACAAGCTCATCAGAGAAATGGAGATGTTCGGCGAGGACTTTTCGGGCTTCAAGGAGGAGGCTGCTGAGGACAAGGTCGAGAAGACCACCTCTTCTGACCCGTCCAAGGCCAAGAAGGGCAAGCTCAATGCCAAGTCGACCGGCCTCACCTACCAGTTCCAGATCATGGAGCTGATCGGTGTTCCCCGCGAGGACATCAAGAAGTTTGCCGAGCCCGTCCACTGGCTCGACTACTTCCCGCCCATTGCCACTGAGGACCTCACGAACCTCGGTGCCCGCGTCGACTGGCGCCGCCAGTTCCTGACGACCCCCGCCAACCCCTACTACGACAGCTTTGTGCGCTGGCAGATGAACAAGCTCCACGACCAGGGCCGCATCAAGTTTGGCAAGCGCTACACCATCTACTCGCCCAAGGATGGCCAGCCCTGCATGGACCACGATCGCCAGTCGGGTGAGGCTGTCAACCCCCAGGAGTACACTGCTGTCAAGATGAAGGTCCTCGAGTGGGGCCCGAACGTCTCCTCCGAGGTCAAGCAGGCTGTCGGCGGCAAGACTGTCCAGCTCGTCGCCGCCACGCTTCGCCCCGAGACCATGTACGGCCAGACCAACTGCTTTGTTGGGCCCAACCTTGATTACGGCCTTTACGAGGCGTCAGACTCGGAACTCTGGCTCCTCACTGAGCGCGCCGCACGCAACATGGCTTACCAGGGCATCTTTGACGCCCCCGAGGGTGTCTTCAATAAGGTCGCCTCTCTCAAGGGTGCCGAGGTCGTCGGCACCAAGGTCAACCCTCCCTTCGGCGTTGCTCCGGAGGTCTACGTCCTTCCCATGGAGGGCGTCCTCGCCACCAAGGGTACCGGTGTTGTCACCTCGGTCCCCTCGGATTCTCCCGACGACTACCGCACCCTTATGGACCTCCGCAAGAAGCCCGAGATGTACAAGATCGACCCCAAGTGGGCGGCCGTTGACCCCATCTCGGTTCTCGCGACGCCCAAGTACGGCGACATGGCCGCTGAGAAGCTCTGCACTGAGCTCAAGATCCAGTCGCAGCGTGACGTCAAGCAGCTTGCCGAGGCCAAGGAGCTGGCCTACAAAGAGGGCTTCTACAGCGGTGTCATGACCGTGGGTGACTTCAAGGGCGAGTCTGTCCAGGATGCCAAGCCCAAGGTCCGCCAGCAGATCATTGACGCCGGTCTTGGTGTGGCCTATGCTGAGCCCGAGAGCGAGGTTATCTCGCGCTCGGCCGACGTGTGTGTCGTCGCCCTTGTCGACCAGTGGTACCTCGACTACGGAGAGGAGGAGTGGAAGAAGGTTGCCGAGGACCTCCTTGCCAAGATGAACACGTTCGTTCCCGAGACCCGTCACAACTTCCAGGCCGTCCTCAACTGGCTCAACAAGTGGGCATGCGCGCGTTCGTACGGTCTTGGCTCCAAGCTGCCTTGGGACCAGCAGTTCCTTGTTGAGTCGCTCTCCGACTCGACCATCTACATGTCATACTACACTGTTGCCAATCTGCTCCACACCGACCGCTGGGGCAAGGAGGGCAAGTACGGCATCAAGCCTGAGGACATGACGGACGCCATGTGGGAGCACATTCTTCGCGACGCCCCGTACCCTGCCGACTCGAAGATCTCCAAGGAGGTCGCGGCTGAGCTCAAGTACTCGTTCCAGTACTTCTACCCTCTCGACATCCGTTCGTCGGGCAAGGACCTCATCCCCAACCACCTTACCTTCTGGATCTACGTTCACGCCGCTATCTTCCCCGAGAAGCACTGGCCCCGCTCGGTCCGTGCAAACGGCCACCTCATGCTCAACGGCAAGAAGATGTCCAAGTCGACGGGTAACTTCCTTACCATGCGCGAGGCCACCCAGAAGTTTGGTGCGGACGCCGTCCGCCTCACCCTTGCCGATGCCGGTGACGACATCACTGACGCGAACTTCGAGGAGACCGTCGCCAACGCTGCCATTCTCCGTCTGCACACCGCTTGCACGTGGGCCGAGGAGGTCAAGAAGGAGGCTGGCAGCCTTCGGACAGGCGCGTTCAACGAGCACGACAAGCAGTTCCAGGCCGAGATGGACAGCCTGATCGAGGGCGCATACAAGGCGTACTCGGACATGAACTTCAAGGAGGCGCTCAAGCTCGGCCTGTACGACTTTGAGCACGCGCGTAACTGGTACCGTGTCGTGTCGCAGCCTGAGAACGGCGGCCAGGGCATGCACAAGGACGCGCTCTTCTCGTGGATCCGCAGCAACGCTCTCCTCCTTGCTCCCTTCACTCCCCACTTCTCCGAGTTCATTTGGCAGGACATTCTCGGCGAGAAGTCGTCTGTCCAGAACGCCCCCTTCCCCAAGCCCTCGGCCCCTGCCGATGTCGAGGCCCTCGACGAGCTCGCGTACCTGCGTGGTGTCGTCGACTCGGTGCGCTCTGCTGAGCTCTCGCTTGGCCGCAGGAAGGGTGGCAAGGGCAAGCAGGCGACTGGGCCGGTGTTCGACCCGTCCAAGCCCAAGGCTGCGCGTATCTACGTTGCGACCGCGTTCCCAGAGTGGCAGGTCAAGACGATGGGCATTGTCGCGTCGGCGTGGGACGAGAAGGCGGGTGCGCTTGACGAGGTGGCCATGCGCAAGGCGCTTGCGGATGCGGGCATGAACAAGGACAAGAAGGCCATGCCGTACGTCCAGTTGCTGAAGAAGAAGGCGACGACGGCTGGCAAGCGTGCGTTCGAGTCCAAACTCACGTTTGACGAGCTCGAGGCGCTCAAGCTCCTGTCGCCCTACATCAAGAACCAGCTCAAATACGACACGGTCGACGTCGTTTCGGTTGAGGATGCCAGGAAGCACATTGAGGCCAACGGTGCCAGCGACGGCTGGTCGCCGGAGCGTGTCGAGATGTCCGAGCCTGGGTCGCCCGCAGTGCAGTTCTGGAACCTCTAACTGTGATCAGTGCGGGGTTGTGCGATGCGTGCGAGTAGGTAGTAGATCGGTATACAGTAGGGTTGCCACCATGCATAGTTCTGTCACGGTGTGTGTGTGCTGGTGGTCTGTACAGGTCTCAATGCAGGATATGGACATGGTGTGCCTCATCTTCATCTGTGGCGCCTGACTCGACATGCTTTCTCTTCTTCTCATGCTCCACAGCCTAGAGTCAGCGCGCCTCCAGTCCTCGCTCACCTGTGCGAATTGCGCCGCATCCCAGTCGGCCATGACGTCGTCGATCTCCTCGCGCGGGATCACCATCTCCAAGAAGCGGAGAAACCACCACTGCACAGCAAGGATAGCGCAGAGGATGGGCCCAAAAACCGGCCCGCCAGCAAAGTGTGCCGCGAGGCGATCAAAAGCGCTCATTTCCGGCGCCGCGAGCACGTGCGCATAAACGCGTTCCGTGCGCTCTGCGACCGCCGCCCAAGAATACATGGTCTTGACGCGCTCATGTGCGTGCTCCGCATCATGCCTACCGCTCTGGACGGCGTGTATGGCGTGCGTGAGGGCGCGCACGACATCGTCCTCGTCGGCGCGCGCAAACTCGACCATGTCGGCGGGCAGGGTCTCGGGGACGCCACCGACGCGGGTCGCGACTACGAATAGGCCTGCGCACGCGGCCTCGATGATGGAGATGCCGAACGCCTCGGTCAGTGAGGTGCTCAGGTAGATGTGACCGCGGGTGAGGGTTGCGCGCACATCTGCTGGGCGTACTGCGCCGAGTAAGGTGATGCGGTCTTGAAGCTCGTACTTTTCGCGCAGCTGTAGCAAGTCTACCATCTTGGGTCCGTCGCCGGCGACGAGGAAGTTTACTTGGGGAAACAGGTCGCAGATCGCGGGCGCGGAGGCGACGAGCAGGTCGATGCCTTTGCGGTAAACGAGGCGCGAGATTACGACGATGGTGATCTGGTCGCGCGGGAGGGGAGGTTGCGCGGGCGCGAATTGGGACGGCACGAGGGCGTTTGGGATCACGCTCACGCGCGAGGGGGGAAGTTCGGCGCGCAGCGCCGTGTTCTCACGGCCTGTGTTTGAGACGCAGATCACGGCGTCGGCGGTGCGTAGCGCCGAGGCTAGCAGCTTGTTCGTCAGCACGCCGACGGCGTCCGCGAAGCCGAAGAGCGAGTGGTCTGTGAAGACTGTGCGCACGCCGAAGAGGGGCGCGTGGTGCATTGCCTCGTGGGCTAGGCTTGAGAGCGTGCCGTGCCCGTGGACTAGTTGGATGCGCTCGCGCAGGATGATGGAGCGGAAGTACGGGAGGAAGAGGAGGTAGTTGGGGAGAGAGGCTGAGGAGGCGATCGGGACGAAGGGAACGTGGTAAACCTTTATCCCGGGGGCAAGGTAACGGACGCCGACGCGCTTGCCGTGGTGGTGCGTGATCACGATGACCTGCAGTTAGCAGGGGAACACAACATACAGGTTGGTCGAGAATGCCAACTGCCACCTTTGCACAACCAACCCACCTTGTGTCCCCTCCGCGCGAGCTCCACGCTCAGGCTGTAGATGTGGCCCTCGACGCCGCCGACATTGGGATGGAAAAAGTCCGACACCATGCTGTCCACGAAACACGATGTGATGAGCCATGCATACCACACACAGCAGCTATAAAACGCTCACGCTAGTGCGATCTTGCCAGGTTTGCTCGCAGGTACCGCGTCATCCGACTCGCTGACGTTCTCTTCGACCTCTGTCTCGTCGCTCGCCTCGCTGTCCTCGGCCGCTTCGGCCTGCGCGGCGAGGCTCTTCTTCTTGCCTGCGTGGTCGGTGATTGTCGCGGTAGACGAAACCGGCGACAGGGGCGCTGGGGATGAGATCTCCTTGAGAGCCGTGAGCATCTGCACCTGCACCTTGTCGATGAGCTCGTTGATGTTCTCTGTGGTGTAGCCCACTGTCGACACGGGAGGTAAGACTGGGGTCAGTGTGTGTGCCCAAGCGAGGGCGTTGCGCCACTGTTTGTGTTGCATATACTCACCACGCAGCGTGAGGTTGCCCCTCCTAAAGTACTTTCCAGGCTTAAGGAGTTTCGAGTAGTTCTCACACACGACTGGCACGATGGGCACACCCGCGCGGACGGCCATGTGGAACGCGCCCTTCTTGAAAGGAAGCAGTGATGCCTCGTCGCGAAGGTGGCGCGTACCTTCCGGGAAGACGAAGACCGAGATCTGCGTGAGTGCGGCCCGCGCTGTCACACACCTTCTTTCGCTTCATCTCGTCGCCGGCGGCGTTCATCATTGCTACGGCACTCTTGTTGTTCTTGCGGTCAAGGAAGACGGATCCGGAGAGCATCACTGGCGTCAGCAGCGTGTTGCAGAGTTGCCCACTAAATGTCCCAAGACCGGGAAGCCATTTAAGAGATTTCTTGGCCATAATGGCAGCCTGCTTCGGGAACATGCGGCCGAGGTACAGGATGTCCACCATGCTGCTGTCAGCTTGACTCGCCCGAGCGCCTACCTCTGGTGGTTGCCGAGGATTACGGCAGGTCCAGTGGCTTGGAGGTTGAGGAGATGCTCCTCGCCCTCCATATGGATGCGCCATCCGATGATAGGTGAGCAGAAGTAGTAGAAGGTGCGCGCGACGTAATAGTCAACGTTGAAGCGTTGGCCGATGAGGGCGAGCACGATCGCCTCAAACGTTGCAATGAAGCCAGTGAGAGCGAGCACGGTGCCGTAAACGCCCATGACAAGCTTGTACTGGAGCGCGCCCATGTTGTTTGCTAGTGAATGGTGTTGATGTGGATGCTAGAGGATGGTTGAGATTCTAGGTGTCTTGATGGTGCGGAATGAGTGTATCGTCAGATGATCATTATACAGTGGCGCGGGCAAATCTTGAAGAGTCGAGAGTTGAGAGAAGGGAACGAGGACGAGAGGCACAGGAGAGAGGTGAGATGTGAGAGGTGAGATGAGAGACAAGAGACGAGATGAGGAGATGTGGTGATGTAAATCTTGTGGGGATGGAGGAGGAGAAGGCGACGGACGGCGGAGGTTGCAGACGACCGCCCTCGGTGGTCACCCCGTGTCGTGTGCCTCGTTGCCCACGGCGGGTCCACCAGGGCGTCCACCGGGAGGGGAGGTTCACTGGCGGGTCCACCCCACCCGCTCCAACCTTCCAAGCTTTGGCGTGAATGTGCCTTGAATTTGCATAGTCACGTGAATTGTAAGCTCCACGTGGCTTCTCTAATTTGTGTTGAGTATCGCAGGATACCGTGATTGGTGTATAATACATGATATGCATTTATATATAGTGAATGGTCATATTTTATATACAAATTTAAATGACAAGGGAGGGGCATGTTTGATCCCGCTCGGTCAGTATCCCGACAATTTGATTCCGCTAACGACGCCTTGCTTCATCTTCACTGGCTGTCAGGCTACCCTGTGGGTGATGGCGTAAACGGTGACGACCTTCCCCACTCCTGGTCGCCAACGTCCCCAAGTCAACTCGACAACACTCTCACTCTTCCATCCCCTCAACAGCTCGCCACGACGGCCTTCGTCACAATGGCAGCTCAGACAGGGAGCCTCTTCCGTGAGTTCATCTCTCCTTGCCATGTAGCTGACCCCAGGCTCCGAGGACATGAGCCTCGTGCAGCTCTACATTCCCTCAGAGGTGGCTCATGACACCATCTACGAGCTCGGCGAGATGTCCAACTTCCAGTTCAAGGACGTAAGCTAGGCAACTGATAGATAACTGACACCAGCTCAACCCGTCGCTCTCGACGTTTCAACGGCCCTTTACTCCCCGCCTCCGTCGCCTTGGGGAGATGGCGCGCCGCCTGCGACTGTTCAAGTCGCAGATCTCGTATCTCGAGCCACCGGTCGGCATCCCGCCCCTCTCTGCCGTTCCCCCTTTTACAAGTGTCGGTCCGCGCGCGCAGAACGCGTTCGACGAGCTGGACGAGAAGCTCAAGGAGCACGAGCGCCGCCTCGCCGAGATGAACCGCTCGTGGGAGGACCTCGGCAAGCGCAAGGGCGAGCTCGAGGAGAAGAAGTGGGTGCTGCGCGAGACCGCTGCCTTCTTCAACGAAGCCGAGTACCGCCACACCGAGATTCGCTCGTCATTTGACGACAACGCGGATGGCACTACGCCCCTCCTCGACCCCAGCGGCGAGTACGGCTATAATAACCAGGGCGAGTCTACAGGCTTTGACCTCGAGTTTGTCGCGGGCACGATCGAGCGCTCGCGCATGCCCACCTTTGAGCGCATTCTCTGGCGCGTCCTCCGCGGCAACCTGTACATGAATTACTCGGAGATTGAGGAGCCGTTCGTGGACGTCGTCTCCGGCGTCTCGACGTACAAGGATGTGTTCATCATCTTTGCGCACGGCGATGAGCTGCTGGCGAAGATCCGCAAGGTCGCAGAGTCGATGGGAGGCACGCTTTACCAGATCGACTCTGCTCCCGACAAGCGGGCCGATGCTCTCCGTGAGACCCAGACTCGTCTCGAGGACGTCGATGCAGTCCTCTACAACGTCTCGCAGACTCGCCGCGTCGAGCTCAGTAAGATCGCTGAGGGTCTCGAGTCGTGGAAGGATGCGGTCCGCAAGGAGGAGGAGGTGTGCAAGACCCTCAACCTCCTCTCGTTCGACCAGAGCCGCAAGACGCTCGTCGCTGAGGGCTGGACGCCCACATCGGACATCACCGCCGTGCAGCTTGGTCTCCGCAGGGCCACCGACACGGCCGGGACTTCGGTCCCCGCTGTCATGTCCGAGCTCCGCACGACGCAGACGCCGCCCACGTTCCACCGCACGAACAAGTTCACCGAGGCGTTCCAGGCCATCATCGACGCGTACGGCGTGGCAACGTACAAAGAGGTTAACCCCGGTCTCTTCACTGTCATCACTTTCCCCTTCCTCTTTGCGTGTATGTTTGGTGATGTCGGCCACGGTCTCCTCGCGGCTCTTGCTGCCGGCGCAATGATCTTGTTCGAGAAGCGCCTTGCGGGCAAGGGCGGTGAGATGTTCCAGACCTTCTTCTATGGTCGCTACATCATCGTCCTCATGGGCATCTTCTCACTCTACACTGGCTTCATGTACAACGACATCTTCTCCAAGGCCATGTACATCTGGAAGTCGGGATGGGAGTGGCCTGCGAACCCTGAGGGCCAGGTAACGGCGATCCGTCTCGACCGCCGCTACCCATTCGGTCTCGACCCACTGTGGATCGGTGCCGACAACGCGCTCATCTTCATTAACTCGTACAAGATGAAGACGTCGATCGTCATCGGTGTCATCCACATGACCTTTGCCATCTGCCTCAACGTTCCCAACTACATCCAGTTCAAGCAGCGCCGCCGCATCTGGGCCGAATTCGTCCCCCAGATTCTCTTCATGTGGTGCATTTTCGGCTACCTCATTGTGTGCATCCTGTATAAGTGGGCGACCGACTGGTCCAAGAGCGACCTCCCTGCTCCTGGCCTCCTCAACATGCTTATTTACATGTTCCTCTCACCTGGCACCGTCCCCGACGGTTCGAAGCTCTATTCTGGCCAGGCCTTTATCCAGACCGTCTTGCTTCTCGTCGCGCTCGTTTGCGTACCGTGGATGCTCTGCACCGTCCCGTACCTTGAATGGAAGGAGCACAAGAAGATCTCCAGCCAGGGTTACCAGGGCCTCGCGGCTGCCGACAACGGGCGCGCGTCGACCGACGCGGACCTCGAGGGTGACGAGGAGGGCGCCGGCCAGCCTGTCGCTAGGGATGAGGAAGACCACCACCAGTTCGAAATGGGTGAGATCGTCGTGCACCAGGTCATCCATACCATCGAGTTCTGCCTCGGCTGTATCTCGAACACGGCGTCGTACCTTCGCCTATGGGCGCTGTCGCTGGCGCACGCCCAGCTCTCCGAGGTGCTGTGGGACATGACCATGGCTAGTGCGCTCGGCTACACTGGTGGTATCATCGGCGGCACGTTTATGCTTGTGCCCATCTTCGCCATGTGGTTCATCCTCACCATCTGTATCCTCTGTGTCATGGAGGGCCTGTCGGCGTTCCTCCACGCGCTGCGTCTCCACTGGGTGAGTGAACATGAAGTCAAAACTATGGCGTACATTATCATAGATCACGCTGACGCCAGGTCGAATTCGCTGGCAAGTTCTACCAGGCCAGTGGTTACCCCTTCACGCCCCTCACCTTCGCGGTGGACGAGGAGGACATTGAATAGGCGGGCGTCTGTGCCACTTCCAATCCCGGCACTCTCGGCGTCCCGCTCGCTTCTGGGCCTACCCTCAGTTGCGATAGCCGAATGCAATGAATCTTGAAGTGCAAGCGAGGTGGGGTGTGTGTGGAGAGATACGGCGGATAGGGGACTTTGGTTGTTTGTGTGAGTCGGAAAAAACCCTGCCGGTTCGAGAGGCCGATCGCCTCTTTCTGCTTGGCTTGATCTCACAGCCATCCCCGTAGGTGAGCATATTACAGCCTCAACACGCCTTGGGCAGGTAAGAAGAGGTTGTCGGTTGCCACCTACTCGAGGCAAAATGCAGTCGCGATTGCCCTCCTCAAGGTATCGGCGGTTGAAACATCATCCTCGGGTCAACTGGCTCCCCCAACTCCAGTGGGAGATCCAACTGTCACGTCCACGCATGTCTGGTAAGAGGCATACTTCATATTCGGGTACAGAGACACATTCCTTCAACCAATACAGCTCGCACATCAGCCGCGCTTCCGACCCAGGCGCCTCAGGAACAGGCTCGAATGCCACCCAGCCAGCGCGACAGCAACCATGACCACCCAGATAAGCTGGCCGCCGAGCGCTTGCCTATCCACACTGAGGGCGAATAGGGCGTTGGCCATGGCCGGTCCCACCATCCGCGTACATGCCGAGAAGAACGCGGCGAGGCCTGCCGTCAGCCTCGTCGCAGACGACTCACCGTTCAAAGTCCCCAGGCCGCGCTTGGTGGGTGCTGCGTCATTCGTCATCATCATGTTACACGCAAAGGCCATGTTGCCGACTGCGCCGAGGAGGAGGACGGCGCCCACTCCCGCCCATTTCAGCCCGGCTCCATGCGTGCGTGCCAGGACATTGAGGAGGGGGAGGAGGACGAAGGTCGGGATGAAGATGGCCATGAGGATGCGGAAGAGACGGGTCGTGCCTACTCTCGCCACGAGGGAGGGAAAGGCGAAGAGCTGCACACCTATGGTCGCGAGTCCCCGCAGACTGATGGCGGTGCCGATCTGCGCTTCGTTGAAGCCTAGGCCGCCGAGGTTGAGGGGAGTGAAGAAGAAGAGCGGGAGGAGGGCCTGGTACGCTATCGCCTCCAGAGACAAGAGGGCGAAGCTGTACATGAGTGGCCAGATTGTGGGGTCGCGCAGCAGCTCGAGGGCCGAGACCCGCTCCGCCGGCTCATCCTCGGTTGGCTCGTTGGGCCGCGTCTCCTCCAACCACACCAGCGCGGCCAAGCCACCAACGGCGGGGAAAAGGCCGGCCACAAACGAGGCGAGGAAGTACGGGTGTTTTACCAGAACGGGGAACGTGTTGCCGAGTGACGGAAACGTCGCTGCGATGTTGGAGAGGTACCCACCCAGCATGGATGCGATGATAGTCCCGACAGCGAGCGAGAGGGGGAACAAGCTGAAAGCGCGCGCCTGGTTGCTCTCGTCCGTGATCTCGCCTATGACGCTCTTCAGCACGGCGACATTGCCGTTCGCGAGGCCGTTGATTGCGCGCGTGGCCACGAGCATGCCGAGCGACGTGCTGAGCCCGAACGTCGCGGCTGAGAGGGCGCTGAAGGCACATCCCTGAGTCAGCTAGGCCGGGAGCTGGGCCTGGGCGAGCTGCGCTCACGATCAGGAGGACGGGCTTGCGGCCGACCCGGTCGCTCAGCTTGCCCCAGTGGAAGACGGTTAGGAGTTCGGTGAAAGCAAACACGCTCTCGACCTGGAGTCAGCTGGGATGGAGAGGGCCGTACTATGCCGGCGTAGAAGCCGGCCTGGCGCGGGTCGTCTACTACGCCAATGTCGAGGAGCATTTGGTTGATGAAGGGGAAGCAGACGAGGTAGGAGATGGGCTCGGTCACGCGGAGGAAGAGCACGATGGAGAGTTGGCGGACTGGCAAGGGCGTGGGTCTCTTCAACTCGGACTCTGGAATGGTGTCCAAGCCATATTCTGTGGAGAAGTCGTCGCGTTTCGTGGCGGTTTGGAGAGGAGTGGTTTCCGTCGGTTGCCGATCTCTCCCCCCTCTCAGTGCTGCTGGTACTGGTTCCCTAGGCATTATGGATGTTGAGGACACTGTCTTTGGCCTCCAGCGAGCTGTGGACGGCGGGTGATGAGGGGAGGGGTCTCCTCTTGCTTGGCTATGTACCTCGCGCCCACCGGCGGTCCGGCACCGGTCACCGAGTGCCTAATATTGGTTGGACGGCTGTCGTTCCGACATTCCACACCGTTGCCAGCACGTGCGCCACGGGCAGGTCAGAGGGTCCTGGGATGCGTGGCTATTGTTCTGCCTTGCACCATCGACACCTGGAACTGCTCACTGACACCCATTGCCCCCAGTGGAACTCGTCTGTGCCCACCAGTGCTTCGTATGGTGGGGGTTAAGAGAATGATTCCAAGCTGGGTACGGTACAGGTACATGTACAGTAATAGCCTAGTTTTCAAAGAATACCTGAATCAGCCACACTTCAGTATTCGGCATTTGTTGTACACAACAGGACCAGCTACAGCAGATTATAGAGACAGGCCCCAAAGATATTAGTATCGGTTGATGTAAGGCGACTGGAGCCATTTGCTCTGGTTCAGCGCCTTTGCCTTCGACCTGCTCTTCGGGTCGGAGAACTGTTTGTCCGCCAGACTGGACACGCGGGTCCAGTGGCGCTTGCCCTCGTAGTTGTACGACACGGTATGTATAATGGAGCGGTTATCCCAGATGGGCGACGTGCCAGGTGTCCAGTGCCACGGGGCTGGATGTCGGTCGAGCGCTCGTAGATGTCATGAGGCAATTGAAGACGAGGTCTGTCTCCGGCTGGTCGAAGCTCTCAATCCCCACCGTCATCCCCGGTTGACCTACAGGCTCTTCCATCCCGTAACTGGGCGGGTCCTGACCAGCGGATGGGTGCAGAGCCCTGGCTGCACATCGGCACCTGGCTCCTCCGAGCTCCTGTACTTGTGTGCCGAGCGGTAGATGCCGTTCGGGCCGTCGACGACGTGCTTGAACGCAGGGGAGAGCTTGTCGTACGCGGCGAAGCCGGATGCCCACAGTGTGTCCCCACACCCACTGCTGGCATCGTGTCCTGATGCAGGTGGGCATAGCCGGGCGGATAGGCTTCGTGGACGAGGTCGGTGTGCCAGCCGAACTGCCCGCCGCCGTACGGCACTCGCCACGAGCCACCTTTACCGATTTCATCCCCCCTCCCATCCTCCCAGATGAGAGTGAGGCCGCGGCCGACACCCCGCACCTGAGGTGCCTGGACGTGGGTCTCGATCGCCCTGTCGCCGACGTACACGTGAAGCTCCTTTTGCGCCTGGACCGACAGGTCCTGGTTGCGGAAGAAGACGACGTGTCGCTCCGCCATGAGGAGCGCCGGTTCGTCTCTCTGGGTGTTGGTGAGTGAGGAGATCTCCGTGCCGATGTGGGTTGCCAGGTCCTTGACCTCCTTCGCCGCATTGAAGAGCGCTTTCTTCACCGGATCGGCCCGTGTAGCGGGGTAGACGTATGGTTTTCCGTCGCGTACTTCTTGGCGCATTTTCGTGACGTCTTGCACAAACACAGGTTTGAGAGGGAAGTAGAGGTAGCCCTGCGGCGGGCATCGGGGGCAGCTCGATGTCCGCCCCATGGTAGAGCCGGAGGGCGTTGTCTGGAGCCGGAGGCCATTGTCTGGAGGCAGGATGAGCGACCCGTGGTCCAGGTTGGCCTCCTGCAGCTTTGCCTTGAGCTCAGCGATATCGTTAGTCGGGACGGAACTCGCAGAGGAATCAGTGTCGGTGGCGATGGGTGACATGATGACCAGCTGGGGGTAGCGGGCAGGGGCCAATGGCGAGCATTTACTCTTTAGAGTTTACTCTACTCCGTACAGTACTTGAGGATCCCACATTGGAGTTGGGAGGGTGGCATCTTCGGAGATGAACATGCACCCATTCCCAAGCCATCGCACCACCCGTTAGGCGAGGATGCGCATTAGGACACTAGTCAGTGGCTGATACGTGGCAGGCTGCCCTGCCGGTGAGCTTTGATATCAGGCCTCTGGCGAATGGCGTCATCGTGATACGACAAGGATGTCAGCATGTTCTAACTGGCAATCAACCACGCGTGTTTCACGACTAGACCCTCGTACAGTGCTAATTAATGTCACCATGCACGGTAATCATGTCGTCTTGTGGGAGGTCGTGAGGAATGTGAACAACAATCTGGGGAATTGGATGATATCTCAACGTCAACTGGCAGCGGGATACGTGCGTGCCTAGAGCTCGGATGGTGTGCTCTACTTGCCGAAGTATTATCTTGCTTGTCGACTGGCGTGATCGATCCCATCAATGTCAGCGGCAGTTCTGGTGTGTCAGCATCCTCTCCAATTCTGAGTTTATGCCCAGCTTCGTTAACGAGCGACTGTATGCCATTCTGAGAACCCTTCCCAACTCACCGCAATGTCCTTCCACCCGTTCACACACCCCTTCGGCGTCGTCACCGTCATAGGTCTAGACGCCTCGAGTGCACCGGCCTCGACGTCACCATGTTCGAGCGCCAGGCGACAGCCGGTGGGATATGGAACTGGTCTACCGACACCGCTTCAGTGCCCGTCCCCACGCCCCCTCCCAGCCGGGAGAGGGGGGGTTCGAACCCATCCTTCCACCCGAAGGTACTCGAGTCCTCCACCCGACGCCAGCTTCTCGCCCCGGAATCCCATGTACTGGAACCTGACGAACAATGTCCCAACCTCGGCTATGGCTGTGAGATGTAAATTGACCCACTGATCGCAGTTCAAGGACTTTCCTTATCCGCTTGGGACACCTGAGAGTGTGCCGCACTACCAGCTGACCAGGTATATCCAGGCGTATGCGGCTCACTTTGGGATGGACAAGGTTACGCGCTTCAACACCCGTGTTGAGCGGGCCCACAAATCCGGGAGAGGATGGCAGTTGACGCTGCGTGAGGTCGTTCCCCAAACTGAGGGGTTCGGGGAGACAGCTTGGAGTCAGGTTGGTAGAAGTAGAGCCATTCTGAGTGCAGGAATTCGACGCGCTTGTTGTCACGACGGGCCATTACTCTCGTTCCGAAGAAGATGGGCAAATGGGCATCCAGTCTGGTAGCGGAAGACTGATTGGACACACCTCCGTACCTATGGTGTACCCCGTCCTAGCCTCGTAAGCTGTAGAGAGCCAGTCGCGCAAATGTTGATTACATGATGGTGTATGAGAGCTCTGCAGCACCCTGGCCTTGGGCACAATACATACGGCCTTGACCGTCCCCAGAATCACATCTACATGTTGCTAATTCACTTCGAATTTACGACTGGTTTTGAGACGGCAACAAGCCCCTGCACGCTCAGTTTCACCAACTTGCCACGCAGTACACAGTTCGCACACGCTCTGTACACAGCTTCACACCTCCCTGCTCCTAGTCATAATCTGAAAAATCATCCTCCAAGTCTCGCTGCTGTACGTACATGTACCAGGGCCTATCGGGCGCCACAGGCACATCGGTACAAGCAGGCTGGACAGGCCGAGGGAAGGAAATGGCTAGGGCGCAACTCCCACGCGCGGATGCGGCGCCCTCCTCCTGCTCGCCAGGCTGGAAGGGGCAATGGGCTATCCATGAGCTTGGAGCTCGAGGCTTCTCGGACAGCAGGGGATGCGCGAGAGCGGGATGCGGCAGCCGCCTGGCATGAGTATGGCCGAGGCGGCGGAAGAGGGCGGGCGGGAGGAGGTCACGTGATGGTGTTGGACAAAAGGGCGGGTTGAAAGGCATGAAGTCAGACAGGGATGCGATGTGGAATCGTGTGAACAGATGGGTAGCCAGGTGAGTGAGCTTGCGACTTGTCTAGATCCTGACCAAGCCGGCCTGAGTTTGTGACTTGGGTTGCTCTTGACCTAGCACACCGAGTCTAATCTGAAATCGCTGAATTGCGACTGCAAGTCATGTGCAGCTGCTCTGACACACTGACATTGCGAAAGGGACCCAGGTGTCGGTGTAGCGCGGCTGTGGCACGCCAGTTTGGTGGGCGGCGGGCACGCTCAATATCCCCCGGCCGATACCGAGGGCGTGGTGTGCAAGAAGCAAGAGTGTGCGTGGGTCAGGTCAGCTTGGTGGGTACGTTGTGTAGGTGCATTGCGCTCTGCAGAGTTGTGATGGGCGGCGATGCGGAGACGTAAATGGGTAGCGTCTGGGGTGCCACCCCCGATCTGGGTGTGTAAAACTATGCAATGTAAGCGGTTCAGGAAGCCTTCCACATCTCAGATCGGAAGGGACACGGCGCGCGGCCTCACGCCGCCCCTCTGCGCCACACGCGTCTTGCTTCCCAGGCTCGCATGCCATGTCATTGTCTGTCCGACCCGATGCACGCATTCCACGCAGATAAGTACCGGTCGGCCCACCCACAACCATCAACAATCCTGTCATACCACCTCATATTGTCAGCTCGCCGACTACCCACCTGGCTCCTGCCATTACATGGCCCAGATCCGCCCGTATACCGCACCTCCTAAGCGCACATTAGCCCGTGAGTTGTGCGAGCCCGTGGAGCCTGGTGCGCGCGAGCGAGCCCCTAACCCCAGCCATGTCCATCAAGAACCAGTCCGCGACCGTGTTGGACGACATCTGGATCGTGCTGGGCTTCCATCCGCCCACCATGATCTATCCGGCCCCCATGGCGCCGTCCTGGCGTCACGAGTCGCCGCTCCCGATACGCGTCGCGCAACTCCGGGCCGCGGGTAACGACAAGGTGCTTCCCGGTAAGAAGGCGCCCGCGCACCGGTCCTTGGCTGCCCAGAGGACCGGCGGCCCCACATCGGCGCACCAGGTCCAGTACAAGGCCAAGGTGGTCGATCAGACGGCGAACAACGTCGGTTCAGCCAAGGCCGAGGCTGCCGTTCATCAACTGCAGCGTCAGTCGTCTACCTCGTGCTTGCTGATGCCAGAACCGGTGCTCTGCACCACTCGGTGGAGGAAGGCGTGGACGGAGGAGTACTGCATCCATTGCGGCCGTAATCCAGCTTTCCTCGCCAAGAACATGCGCGTGTGCCTGAAGCCGCCCAAGCCTGCCAGTCGTCTGTAATGTAGCGATAGTCTGTTGTAGCCTGTACCCAATCTGTATTTTGTGAATTTCAGCTCCTCATGGACAGAGTTAGCTAGCCTCGACTGTTACTCGTTAGTCGTTGCGCACCTGAAAATGACAATGAGTAAGCATCTACTCCTACAACCACAGAACACGTCCATCTACGCCAGATTGATGTCGTTGAGCGCCACGGCACACGTCGCACGATGATGGCCTGATTGTCAGCACGCCAACTCCCATACACATGCCTTCGTACTGCCGGACGGTCTCGCCAGTCGCCAGGTCCCAGAGCCGCGCTGCGTGGTCGCTGGACGCGGTGACGAGGTACGCCGAGTCGGCAGAGAACGCGGCGTCCCACACCCAGCGCTGGTGCCCCTCGAGCGTGCGGTCAAGCGTGTACTCGTAGTCCTTGGTGCTCCAGAGCTTGACTGTCGTGTCGGCCGAGCAGGTAGCTAGGAACCGCGTGTCGGGCGACATCAGACACCGTGTGATGTACTTTGAGTGGGCGAGGAATGACGTTACGGGGACAAGTGAGGGCGTCTCACTCCCACTCTGTATGCGCCACACGAACACAGTGCCAAGGTTGTTGCCGGCGACTAAGGTACCCCCGTCGCTGGCGATGCTGACAGAGCGGATGGGTACATCTTCGGCCGGCACAAGCTCGTGCGTGCACGTGTTCTCGCCGAGGTCCCAGATCTTGACGCTGCCCACCTGGTCGCAACTGATAAGCTCACCCTGGTTAGGGTGGATTACCACGTCGTTCACCGCCGTCCCCTCATGCTTGTATGTGCGCTGCACCTGCCCCGTTCTGCGTCAGCTCTGATGCAACTAGCCATACCTTGTGTCCCACACCTTGACTGTCCCATCCTCGGAGCCCGTCACGATCCACTTGCCCTGCGCAGAGTACTGCAATGCTGTCACGTTCCCCGTGTGCCCATCCAGCGTCATGACTGGCGCATTCGACAGCGACGGGATGTCCCATATCCTGATGTCAGTTGTGATGGCACTCAATATCTCACCGCACTGCCGTGTTACTGACCGCGTTACCGGCAGCGGCGAGGTACATCTTGTCCGGGCTGATTGCAAGGCGGTTCACCTGTTTCTGCCGGTCAGCTCACGAGGAACAAGACCGAAGCCCACCCATGAGGGCTGTAGAGGGATCTGGCGGTAGCAGATGCCGCTCCACGCCTCCCAGAAGCGGATCGTGTGGTCGTCTGGAGTTAGCGGGCTTCCCATGTGGGAGAGTGGATGTTACGATCCCTCTAGCAGGACGAGGCCGAACGTAGCTCCACGGGACTTTGGAGCGGCACCTGTCTGGAATAGGGGTGGAGGAAGGCACTCACAACCAGCGGTACAGAGCACAACACTCATCTCGGCGGCCTGCTGTGATGGCGAGTCAGAGCCATAGGCCTGCCCTTGCAGTACATGGGCGACGGGTGACATGGTGAATGGTGTTGTTGTTCTTACTGATGGGCCAGAGCGTGAGGAGAGGGAGACTGGACTCGAGGCGCGTTGTGGATGCAGGCTGGAGATTGAGGGCTAGTGACGTCTGACGGAGGCAAATGAGTTGCTGGCACATGGGGAGAACCGGTTTGTTCTTCAGGATGGCATCCACCAGATGCCCCGCAACCCCCGCACCTCAGGAACGCTGTTTCAGCTCATTTCACGCTGCTGGAATCAATTTCAACCGCGGAAATCCATACTTCCTAACAAAGACAGCATGCTCATTTCTACATTTTCATAACTAGCCTATTCATTGTACAAACGCTCGCCGGCGACACGCGGGTGCGGCCAAACAGAACAGGCGTCTAGGGTGCCTCTGACTCGCCTGCCCAGCCTGCGAGAGGCTCTATGCGCGTTGCGACGCTTATCCGAGGGCCTTGCGGAGGGCGTCCCTCTCAGTGGGGTTCAGTGACTTTGGGAAAATCACGTTCCAGCGCACGCGCATGTCGCCGACCTTCTTGATGCTGCTGGTCTTGGAAATGGGCATGCCCTCCCCCTTGACGATCGTCTCCTCGCCAGGCTGCACAATCTTCCCCGCAGGGACGGAGACGTCTATCCGGCGGCCGTCGAGCTGCTGGATCTGCTTGGTGATGGGGCCGCCGCCCTCGGGGCCCAGCAGCGCCTGAGACAGCGTGAGGTTGACTTGCACGAGTAGGTCGTCACCCTCACGCTTGAAGCGCGGGTGCTCCTTCTCTTGAATGACAAACTTGATGTTCTGGCCGCGCCCGTACTCGTCCTCGTTGCCAGCGCCCGCAAACGTCACTTTGGTGCCCGCTTTCCATCCCGGCTTGTATGCTACTTCGAGAATTTTCTCCTCGCTCCGGCCGTTGCGCATGTGACGCGTGATCTTGAGGCGCTTCGTGCCGCCCTTGTACAGCTCCTCGAGGGAGAGAGGGAGTGGGCGCTCAATCTCGGCCACAGGTGTTGGCGGTTCAGGCTCCGCGTACCCGCCAGGCATGCCGCCGCCGCCCATACCACCCATTCCGCCCATGCCACCCATGCCTCCCATGCCACCCATGCCGCCAGCTCGAGGAGCACGGCGACGGGCGCCACCGCCGCCAAAACCACCACCACCGAAGGGATTGCCGCCGCCTCCATCGCCGCCACCGCCGCCCATTTGCGAGAAGAATGCGCTGTTGTTAGCTCGGCCTGGCTGCACGGGCTCACTTGAAGATGTCGTTGGGGTCAGTCGCGTGGAACGAGAAGCCGGGTCCCCCAGCGCCCGCGCCGAACGAGGAGAATCCTGGACCACCGCCGCCGCCGGGACCGCCGGGCATGCCGCCCTTGAGGCCCTCCTCGCCAAACTGGTCGTAGATCTTCTTCTTCTCCGGGTCGGAGAGGACCTCGTACGCTTCGCCGACCTGGGGTCAGTTCGGCCAGCGCTCACGAGCGTACCTTCTTAAACTTCTCCTCAGCATGTGCGCGCTTGTCGCCAGGGTTCTTGTCTGGGTGCCACTTGAGAGACTCCTTGCGGTATGCCTTCTTGATGTCGGCTTCGGTCGCGTCCTTGCTGAGACCAAGGGTCTGGGGAGTCAGTTGTGTGATGGGCGAGGTATCGCACCTGGTAGTATTCGGTATTGTTCACCATGATGGGACGTCGTGAGGAAATGGATCGGGGGGGGGGGAGAAGAGGATGGGTGGATGGGAGAGGGAGGGAAGAATAGATTAGAGCAGAGTTGAAGAGGATGGAGGGACGAGGTGGATGGTGTGGTGGATCTCACCCCACTAGTGGGCTCTATTGGTAGAATGTCGATCGCGGGGTGGGCCGCTTCTACGTCACCGACAATCCGACCATGTTCCAGTACCTACTAGCATTTTCTGGCTCTTCATTAGGCCAAACAAATTAGCGGAACCTGTTTTGCTAATCTGTTCCTGTCGTCGCAGCTCGGTCTGCAGCCAGAACTGGCTCGAACCTGCAGCATGTAACGCGCGAGGACCGCCTCGCGCCTGCTCTCTCTCGTGAGAGGTGCATGGAAAGACGCACAGGCACATGCGAAAGGTGAGAAGTTCCAGCAAACGCGCGAACGAGGGCAGAATAATGATGAGGAGCCATACTGCCTAGACCGCATTCGGGCCTGGGTCGCGTCTGGCCTTCGTCCGGGTGCAGGAGGGCCGTATGCAGTCCCCATTAGAGGAGGCGGGCCGCCTTGCCCTTGGTGAGTGCTGGCGGTCTCTGGATCCCCAGATCCCGGCCACAAGCTGACACAGAGGCCCAGGAGCTGATTGAAACCTACTTTGCTCAGATTTGAATCCTCGTAATCCCCATGCATGCTACGTTACAAGCGTACCGGGAGCCGAGTCTTTCAGATAACCCCCGGACGTTGGTCAGTCTGTCAGCACTGCGTGAAGAGGCGTGTGGTAGCCAACCTCCACCTCCACCACGCCACGTTGCGAATCCCAACATTGTCGATCGTCATCTCGTCGTCGCGATCCGCTTCAACTCTTCTGACTGCTGCATCTCAACTCTACTCGCCCGGGTTGAGCGATCATATCCAACAACTTACTTGCTCTGTTCACGGCTTATCGCGCCTAGTCCACGCTCGGTGCGCCGAAACGTCTTTGGTCCGTTAGCAGTCACCCTACTGCATCCTCCGCCATGCTCTTCGGATTCGGCAACATCCTCCTTTCGGCGCTGCTGCTCGTCAACGCTGTGGCCATCCTGAACGAGGAGAGGTTCCTTGCTCGCAGTAAGTTCAGCTTATCTACATTCGAAAATGGTGCTGACCTCTCTCTCTTCTCACACTCGCTATGCACTCCCTCCTCCACTTTCTCCTCCCCCCCCGCCATTCCATGTACAGTCGGCTGGTCCACACGCGGAAGCCCATCAGCCAACTCCGGTTTCGGTAATGTCCCCGATCCAACCTACGATCCCGCATACGGCAACCCAGACGGGGTGAGCTTCAAGACAAAGGTCGTGAATCTCATCGGAGCGGTGCGGACGCTGATGCGACGTGGGTCTCGGTTTGGGAGCGGCTCCGCTAGGGCGCGACTATCCCTCTCAAACTTTTTCAAGTGGATCAAGCTGACAGCAGTGCCGCTCATAGTCATCAACGTCGTGGTGTAAGCCGGCCTCGATTCCCAAGCTGACGACAGTATTCTTTTCCTCCTTATTGCGGGGTAGTTGTAGCGCATTCATCTATAGACTGGCGTGTGGTCGCGGAGCGTTGGGGGGGGCGGATGGGCTATGCCACCGATTCATGACAGTCAGCGCGCCGCGCATCCATTTGTACAGTCTCAACAGGATGTCAGGCGGATTGCTGGCTGGTTTCATGACAGCACCACCTGGACGCGACGCGTCAATTTGAACCCCACCAACAACATTTGCCTCCACTCCATCCACCATCCCTCTCATCAACAATGAAGCCACGAACCAGCACCTCGGCACCCAAGGCCCCGGCCAAACACCCCAGTGCCGCCCAACAGGCAGCGTACACGCACAGCATCGCCGACCTCGAGCTCCCCAAGACGACATTGACCAAGCTCGCCAAGGGATCGGTGCGTTGCGTGCTCCTTGACCTTCTCACCTTCCTCCCCTTACTCCCTTCTTGCCGTCTGCGCTTCCGCCGCCTTCCCACTGTGGTGACATCCGCTACCCATCGAGCTCACACCAGATCCCCGACAACGTCAAGATGCAGCAGGACGTGGTTCACGCGCTTCTCCGGGGTTCGACATTGTTCATCAACTATCTCTGTACGTCAGGCTTTGGATGAGCTAACCCTCAGCTGCGGCGTGAGTATCCTCCTTCCTTCCCTTCGAAGCCGCAAGATTGAAGCGTTTATACATGCGTCCGACCTGGTGCGCGTCGACGAGTGAAACGCGGCGCGCCGCAGGTGACCCAGGTCCTCGTGGACCCATCGTCACCTGCCAGCGCTGGTGGCTCCTCAGGTCGATTTTCCCTCCTATTACCCCGCACGCCGCTAACTCCAGCGCACACGACCAGGCCGTCTCCCGCTCCGGCAAGCAGATCACAGCCGGCGACGTCCTGAAGGCCATTGCAGACCTAGACTTCGGCCCTTCGGACGCGCTCATCCCGCTCCTGGAGCAGGAACTCGCTTGTGAGCTGCCATCACCTGAGAATCTGCTTTTTTGTGGCTGACCCCAGCCTACCGCGCCATCCAGGTTGCCGCGAAGGCGCGTAAGGCACCACCCAAGAAGCGCGGGAAGGAGCCGGAAGAGGGAATGGCCGTCGACGAGGAGGAAGAAGAGGAGGAGGAGCAGGAAGAGGGTGGGGACGAGGAGGAAGAGCACGAAGAGGAGGAGCACGAGGGTGCGGAGAACGGCGCCTGAGCCAAGGCAGGCGCGCGCCAAGGCAGGACACACTTTCGATATCGACTCTATCTATTGTTACGGCCCAGTATGTATGTGTAACACCGTCTCATCGGCTCATTATCGATTCTCGCCTTTGCACCGCCTCTTGACATTTCCTGCATGCGCCTAACAGGCACTAGTCCGCACAGAGCAGGCACCCCGCAATCAACGCGCCCAGACCGCAACAAGCCGCCGCCTTCCCCGCACCACCGTTATCCGTGGAGCTCTGCACAGGCTGAGGTCAGTACGCTGACACGAGACGCAAAGGGGACCATTGAAAAGAGACACATACAGGCCCGAAAGCCATTCTGCGGTCAGCGACACCGCAGCAGACCCACCCAGGCTGAGGCGCGTATCCGTACGCCGGGCCCAGCGGCACGCCAGGAGGGCCGGGAGTGCGGGGAGGCGGGTAGCCCACAGGTGGGTAACCAGCAGATGGGTAGCCAGAAGGTGGGGAGCCAGAACATCCCCCTCCAGGCGGTGCGGGGACGGGGTACGCAGCCAGCGCCGCGGGATCGGGGCGGTAGTAGAGTTGCGTCATCGCGGGGTCCGGGCCGTAGTGCTGCGCCATTGAATGGTGGAAATGATGGATGATGGAACACGGATGGCGATGGGAATTGGGTCCAAGCGCCTCTGCACAGTCGCGTCCAGTACTGCGCAACCCCACCCGGGCGTTTCGGCCGGGCGTGCTGCCCGGAAGAGAGGCGAGACGGTGGAGGTCTACGTTGGCGTCGGTGTATTAGATGTTAGAATGGTTCAGTGGGCTTGGCCGATTGTCAGTTGCGATCAGGCTGCTTCAAATATAGCGTCCGACTTGCATAGCACTGCCTACGGCACGACCTTGCCGACGATGTTGTAGCGCTGCTGTCAGCTCGGGTTGCGCGGTAGCCGGGCGTCTCTCCCTGTCATCCGGATGGCCTCCGCGCGCCTCCTCTCTCCTCCTTACCCCTCCGCCTCCCCAGCCCGTCCCACCCCCCCGCCCTCGGCTTCAGACAACTCACCTTGGCAAAGAACGAGTCCCACTGGTCAAGCGTCTTCATCTGCGCCTCGTTGAGCGTCGAGTAATCGCTCACGGCATCCTTGGGGTCGAGCGAGCTCATCCCAAGCCCGCGGCTCGCATCCTTGCCCGCGAACACATTGTATCCCGCCCCCGGGCCGTACATTTCGCGCTTGTTCGTCACGTCGTACACCTTGCCCTTGATCGCAACCCAGATGGGCTTGGACGCGTCCTTGCCGTCGCACTGGGCGAGTTCTGCGACAGAGATGGGCGTGGACTGCGGTCAGGGGGGGGTCGAGCGGGCGCCATGGTGAGCCCCGACCCGATGGGCGCGGAGGTAGGGGGAGGTATGTGACAGTGGGCATGCTCGACACTCACCTTGGGCGGGGCCAGGTCGGCAGCTGGCGCAGACATTACGGACATCTGGTTTGAGCATTCTGTTGGGCACTGGTCTGCGCCCTGCGCGGCACTGAAGTGCCAGGCATTGCGCAATCGACGTACCTGAGCGGCAACGGCGGCGCCGGACGGTTGGGAGAGGAGTTTCGACTTGGGAGCTTCCTTTGGTGCAGGAGGAGGAGAGCCGGCGCGCTTGGGTGCTGCTCGAGTGGGAGGCTTTGAGAGGAGGATGTAGCCGATGCAGATGGAGAGGACGATGGAGACGACTACGGCGATGGGGTCGATGTACTGTAGCATTGTGGGTGGAGACAGGATTGGCGGCCAAAGCGACGTTAAGTGGCTGGCCGGGTGGCTCAGTGGCCGGCGGCTCTCCGGCCACACGGCGTGGGTCGATTCCGTTGCATGCTGGCTCCACGGATAAACCACGCACCGCCAATGTGGGCTTTGTTATTCCATCCACCCATTGCCAGCCACCGTGCGGCCCGACATCAACAAGAGGTATTGCATTCAAGGATATACCGGTGGCTACATGTATGCACAAAGGAGCGCCCAAGCCCAATTGCTGCCGTCGCCGTGGCGCTAGCCCATCTTGAACAGGTCTCGGCGTCAGAAAAGTCTGCAGCGCACACTTACACATAATATCAGACATTGTGAGCTTCATATTCTTCACTCCAGTACCCGACAGCGCAGCCTCGGCGAGCTCGCGCTTCTGCGTTTGAAGCTGCTGTCAGCCCCAGAATAGGGTTGAGAGCTTACCGTCAGTATGCGGTCCTCGATGGTCGCAGAGATGGTCAACTTGTAGATGTTCACATCAAGTTGTTGCCCCAGGCGGTGGGCACGGTCGAAGGCTTGGTCCTCGAGACTGCTCGTCAGCCCTGCCACATCCCTCGAGCTCACGCTGGATTCCACCACAGGTCAGTTAGAATGACGTTGTTGCAGCACGTCAAATTGAGGCCCGTCGAACCAGCCTTGAATGAGATTAAGATGACACGAATCGTTTTCGAGGTGCGGATGGTATGCAAGACCTCCTCGCGTTTGGCTGCGCTCATCGTTCCGTCATCTGCGATTAGCATTCAGTGTCCTGCAGTGAAGATACCCACAGCGAGTATATTTGACACCCGCGTTCACGAGGAACCGCTCGATAATGTCCAGGAACCGCGTGAACTGGGAAAAGACAATCGTCTTCTCCTTCTTCGCGCTCCTCTCATCAATCTCAGCTAAGAGCTTCAGGATCATGCGGATCTTGGCGCTCGACGGCGGCAACCCCGTAAGCCCCTTGTAGGACTGGCTCTGTTGGACTGTCTGCTTCTGCTCCCTTAAGTTAGCTGACAACCAGCAAGCTTGAACTCACGCATCGCTCTTCTTCTGTCCGTTCAAGCCCATGCCGGCGAGCAGGTCTGCAAGGCCGTCGGCCTCGGCATCGCTATCAATGTTATTCGTCTCCTCCTCGAGAACATCCTCGTCGGCGCGCATTCTCGTGACCACAAGGGACGGGTGGTCGCACGCTGGGGATTAGTACCGCCCCACCGGACGCTGCTCACCTTGGCGCAGGCCTAGCAAGAGTGTGAGGATGCGCTGATAGCTGGCCAAGACGGTACCAGGGGTAATGAACTGTGATCAGCATGGTCTCCAGAGCGTCCGCACCTTGCTAACAGCCACCGAAGTCTTCGCCTCCAAAGCCGTATAGAATGCCCGCTCGTCCGAGTCGAACTCGCATTCCACCACATCGACGTTGCGCTCGGGCAAGTTGAGGATGGGCTTGCCATCTGGGGTCAGCTGTGAATGCTGTGTAGCCCACCGATAGTGGCATTCTTGGTGCGGCGCAGCATAATCGCCTTGAGGATCACATGAAGCCGTTTCATTGCAATCCCTGTTCGACCCTCCGTGACCTCGACGGACACTCGGGAGCGGAACACTGACCAGTCGTCGAGTGGCTTGGCTCGTAGGAACTTGAAAAGGGAGTACAGTTCGTCGACATTGTTCTGCTGTCAGCTTTGTCGTCTAGAGTGACAAACCTGGATTGGCGTGCTGAGTGTTAGCTATAGGAACGAAGACGTTGGCAGATGACATACCCAGTGAGGCACCACCGGAACTTGGCAGTGAGCGAATATGCTGCCTCCGCAGCCTGGGTTTTGCGATTTTTAATGTTCTGCGCCTCATCTGGACAAGGTCAGCCGCCAGGCATCGCCGTCTCTCACCAATGACTACACGGAGCCACTTGAGGTCAAAGAGGGCAGGGGCGCGCTCCTTCGCTAACGCGCGGCTCCTCTTTATAGGAAGTGGGACATCGCTGTCGGAGTCCGAGCCAGGGGAGCTCTTTCCAGTAGTTTTGGCCTTGTGCTCGGACACAAGCACTTGGAAAGTCGTAATAACGACATCGTAGTTCCTCAGCTCCTTTGCGCTCTTGGCACGTTTCGGACCGTGATGCGTCGTGACCTTGAGCAGCCCATTCTCCGTCTTTGTCCGGCATTCAGTGGCCCATTGCTCCATCACAGCCAGAGGGCAGATGATCCTGGGCGTCAGTAGACTTCCCTTCGCATACTCACAAAGTGCCGCCTTTGTACAGGCGCTTCTCTGCTGCGGTTGGCTGACCCTCAACGATGCGTGCAAGTGTCTGCACTGTCTTGCCGAGACCCATGTCCTGACGTCAACTATCAGGAACGACAATAGAGCTCACATCAGCAAGGATACCACCGCGCTTGCGACCAGATTCGCGCTCGCGCATCCAGTGCACGCCGCGCACCTGGTGGGGCATGAGCCTGATGTCCTTTGCAAAACCCTTGACGACATCGTCGCCTTCCTCCCGAGTGGTGCCAGCGGCGCCTTCGCCGTCGCCGACGGCTCCTGCGAGGAGCTCGCGCATCTGCTTGTCGGCATCATGGTGCCGCTCGTAATCCTCCGCCGTGAGTTGGACGTTGTTGAGATCGAAGTCTTCTCGCCCCTCTCCGTCGTCGTCCGAGGAAGGTGTCGAAGGAAGGGGCTTGGCCTTGGCTTCGGGCTCGGGCATGGCGAAAAGTGGCCATCCGTTCTCGTCGTACCCAAAGTTGTCTCGGCGTGGCTGCACAGGCTGACTGAAAGGGCTCCCAGCCTCACCACTGCTGTGCTTCTGGAATGCGCCCTTGCTGGGGAGGATGTAGCTCGCCATGTTGGAGCCTGTGGGACGATACGACGATGAAGCTGTCTTCTTCTTTGGCTTGGATTGTAAAATGCTGGATCCAAAGGATTTGTCGAGGCCGGACTGGGAGTAGTGTGAGAGAGGAAGGGATGATGAGGGAGCCCTGCGTGTGTGGGACGGCTGGGAAGTCTGTAGTGGTGAATCCAAGAGAAGGAGAGGTGACGAGGAAGAGGGTTTGTTTTGCTGCGAGGAGGGCCTTAAAGGAGTTGTATTGGTGTTTCTGTGCATCCGCGAAGAGCGATGTGGCGTCGAGGAATAGTCGAGAAGGTCAACCAAGTCTGGAACAGCCTTGCGGACGGGCTCGGGCGAGTCGAGCAGGTCGCTCAAGTCGATCAGACCGCTTGTGCGGCCGGACATGGTGTCGAGATCGAGCTAGTCGGCGGCGGCGAGAGCTGGGAGAGATGGAGGAGTGTTGTTCAGACACTACCAGACGGAATGGAGGAGACTGGATTGTTGACATCGACAGCCAGGCACCACCATCAGGCATCACCACAGAAACGATTCCGACCTGTTACGTAATAGTGCTTTATCCCCTGCCCTGGGTAGTCCAAGTTCAGCCGAACACTTCAACACCATCCTCGCCGCCCTCCGCCAACTCCATTGCTTTCCGCCTCATCGGCACCGCGGCACTTGAACAGTCCGACCATGTCCGTAACCGTCTTTCTCCGGGCTCCGAGGGGCGCGCGTGTCCTGGGCAGCCTCGCGCGCTCCACAGCCGTCTCGGCCCGACCTCCACTTTTCTCGGCCGCGGTCCAGCGTATTACGGCGCCGACAGTATCGTGGGGAAAACAGAGTTTGGAAAGGATACCAAGGCTGGCACTTGCGCGTTATTTGTCAACTTCTTCGGCACAGCGCGCGTTGATTCCCTCAGAGGTGTGCTGCGTCGGGGCTAGCTGATACCAGAAACCGGGCAAGACGGAGCCAACCGAGCTACACGAGTCGCCGTATACCCTCCCAAACGCGCTCACCGTTGCCCGCATTGCCGCCTGCCCATTCTTGGCATATGCAATCGTCAAGGGTGACTTCCAAATCGCAACGGGGATCCTGGTGGCGTCAGGCCTAACTGACTGGGTAGCTTTAGAGCCACTATCAAGCTAACACCAGCTCGACGGATACCTTGCGCGCAAATGGAACCAGAAGACAGTGATCGGCTCGATCATCGACCCGATGGCAGACAAGATGCTCGTGACCACCCTCGTCGTCTGCCTCACGTACAAGGGGCTTCTTCCTCGTACGCCTCTCGCAGTCTGAGCTAACCGCAGTGCCGTTGGCGGTCCTCATCTTTGGGCGTGACTTTGCGCTATCCATGTGGGCATTCTACTTGCGCTACAAATCGCTTCCCCCACCAGTGCGTTTGAACGAGGTCCGGAGCTGACGACAGCGCACGCTCAAACGCTACTTTGACCCGACGATGCCGAGTGCCGAGGTACAGCCGACTCAGATCTCCAAGGTACCTAAAGCCCCTCCAGGATGTTGGACTGACGCAGATCAACACCGCTCTCCAGCTCGTTCTCATGGCCTTTACAACCGCCAGCCCGCTGCTGGTTAGTGCGGGGTATCCAATCGGCGCATATCTGGAAGGACTGCAGTGGATCGTGGCAGGTACGACGATCTGGAGCGGGTTAAGCTACGTTGGGGCATCGGGATACAAGTTCCTCAAGCAGCCGGGTAAGAAGAGGCTGGGCAAGAAGTAGAGCATTTTAGAATACATGGGACATCATTGCATTTGCTGGCACTGGGTTGTGCGACGCGGTTTCATGGGGAAACGAGGGCGCCGGGAGTGACGTCAGGGGATTTCATCCAACGTTTGCCACCAGCGATGCCGACAACAAAGTGCCAGCGTGACATCTTCATTTCTTCAACTCACCTCTCATCCGTCGCGACAACTCGGGGAATCATGAGCACCCTACCCCAGGTAAATGCACGCGGCGCAACCTCTTGCCAGCTGCCAGCTTTGCAATCGGCGAACAAGCTAACGCCAGTACTACAGCATCCTCGTGAGACCGTCGCTGGCACAGCTAACGAAAGAACATTCAGTCCACAGCTACGGCGTGAGTGGAGCGCACTATGCGCCCGTCCAATACTTCTCCCCACCGGCTGCTGACGCCAGTGAGGAGATCCGCGCAGCATACCGCCGCGAATCGCTCAAGACACACCCAGACCGTCTCTCGCCCAAGGCACCCGCTGACCAGCGGCGCCGCTACACTGAGCGCTTCGTGCGTACTGCGCCCTCTGCTCTTCCCGTACTAGAGCTGACAGCAGCAATCAGTCGCGGACGCATACTACGTGCTCTCGGACCCCGTCCGGCGGGCCGAATATGACGCGCTCTTCCGCACGCGCCCAGCCAGTGCGTTTACGGACGCCGGTGCGGACGAGGACGAACAGGATCGCGCGAGCAAGAACTTCTTCGAGGAGTTTGCGCGATACTTTCAGAACGCCACGGGTGCGACGGGCGGCAACAAGTCGGATTCAGATTCCGGTGTGGGGTCTGAAACCGGCACGCCGCCGCCCAGGGGGGCGAGGCCGGACCCGAACGGCATGTTTGGCGACGTGTTTGAGGAGCTCCTCGAACCCGAGGTCGCCAAGGTACACCGCCGCTGGTCGTATGTTGGCGGTGCAGCTGGCGCTGCTATGGGATACATTGTCGCTAATATCCCTGGCGCGGTTGCTGGCGGTGAGTTGCTGAGCTCAGCTGGGATCGTGTTGAGTTTGCTAACCCCAGCATTCGCAGGGAATCGGCTGGGCGCGATTCGTGACGCAAAGGGCAAGAGCGTCGCGCAGGTATTCTCAGCGCTGCCGGGCGCACAGAAGGCACAGGTACGTCACAGTTAGAAGCTCTCTCGCAAAGCTGACAGCAGATCCTGCGTGCGCTTGCCGTCAAGGTGCTCGGCAGCATGCAGTGAGGCTCCTAGCATTTATCGATCTCGATTTTCTCGCTGCATCTTGACGCACGATCTTCGAAACCTCCGGTCTTGCCTCTCCGCACACGCTCTAGCACCCGATTCACGCAATGTATGATACAGTCCATGTCTATGAATTACTCGATCGTGACCTTGACGCCGCCGTCCACCGGCTCCATCTGGACCTTTGTGAGGTCCTCAACAATCCACTCTGCCCCGAGCCCCTCCAGCTCCTCACGCGTGTGCGACGTGCACACCGCAAGCACCTTTGCGCCGCTCGCCACGCCGCTCTTGATGCCCGTCGGCGCATCCTCGACAACAATGCAGCGTGTGGGATCCACGCCCAGCTTCTTTGCGCCCGCGAGGTACGGCTCGGGATGGGGCTTGCCGAGTGTGACGTCGTCGGCCGTCACGAGGATGGGGTACTGGATAGCACTGGTGTTGAGGGCGCGCGACGCGTACTTGTTGGTCGCAGAGGTGACGATGGCCCACGGCGGCCTGGCGACCGAGTTGAGCTGGCGTCAGTGTGTGTTCGGCTCGTGCTTGTGCGCCCGATTCGTGTTCCCGATTCCCGGCCCCGACAGCATTCCGCTCCACTCACCTTGTTGAGCATGTCAACCACGCCAGGCAGGACGACCAGGCCGCGCTTGCCTGCGTCCTGAAGCCGCTGCGCCTCGTCCACGATCATGGTCTCGAAGCGCACCACTTCGCACTAGTGTCAGTTTGGTTTGTGTCGATAACGCACCGCCAGAGCCGTGGGGTCGGTGATCTTGCAGAAGATTTGCATGTTGTCGACCGTGCGTTGTCCGTGCGAGGCTGGTGTCAGCTCGTTCAGTAGGAAGTAAGCACAGACTGAAGAGCTGGATAGCTGGGCCACAGGCCAAGCTGAGAGGTTTCAGGGTGATGGACTCCAACCACCGATCCAAGCTCGCGCCATGAGCGCGGCCAAGGTAGTCCCCTTCCCACCTCAGTCTTGGCCTCGGCCTCGGCCTCCGACTCGACTATGGACTCACTCTTCAACACGTGGTCGAGGTCGAGGTTGAACTCGCGCGCGTACTGCTCCCATGTTGCCACCACGGCGGGCGTCGAGTCGAGCAGCGTGCCGTCCATGTCGAAGAGGATGCCGTCGACGGTGACGGACTTGGGGTTGGTGCCGTTGGTCTGGGTCTGGGTCATGGTGTGTAAGTGAGGTGTGGGGAGTAGGAGTGAGCACTGAGTGGGAGGTCGACGGTGACTGTCGTTGGGCTAGCTGGTTATATAAGAGTAGAGAGTGGAGGAGCAACAACAGGATGGAACATTTCCACTCGGTCCCGGAGTCGGCCCGGTGCAAGTCTGTTAAGCTGCTAAATGGATTTCCCTAATTCCCAGCTTTAGCCGTTGTTTGGGGCGTCAACGTCCGCATGTCACTTGATTTGAAATAGCAGGCACAGCCGCTTCTGCAGGCTGCTCAACTCTATTCATATCCCAGATACATGTCTATAATGCTACATCGCAGAGGGCAGGAACGTTGATCTGCCCAATGGGGCGGTCGTACTCGACGAGCTCGCAGTCGGGCTCGTACGTCTTGCCAAACTCGCCCGTGGAGACCTGCGTCTCAATGCACGCGAGGTCGAGACACGCGTCGATCGTGAGCACGGGGTGGTGCCACACGCCAGCGCGGTAGTTGAGGCCCATGCCACTCTCCATAATGAACGACTTGAGCGTGCTCGTGTCCGGCCTGTCGTCTGGTCCGTTGTCTGCCACCACGACGAGGAACGTGCCGCCAGCCGTGAGCGGGGCCTCGCCCATCCCGACGAGGTTGTCCTTGCCCAGAGGAATGAAGGCTTGGGAGGTGTAGATGTGGCGCTCGAGGAGGCTGACGTCGAAGAGCTGGCCGCGGTGCAGGCCGGCCTTGGGAGTGGCGCGGAAGAGGCCAATCGACGTACATGCGCCGTCCTGGTCGGCGGGGTAGCTGTTTGTGATCGGCGACCTCTTGCTTCCCCTGGCGCCGATGAGCTCGCCATACGGCGCCCAGAGCTCTTCGGTGATGGGGACGGGGTTGATTGCAACACCCTGGGGAACTGGCTTCTCAGGCACCTCGGCGGTCGGGACGCGAGGAGGGACTGGAGCCGCCGTGTGCGCCGGCACATCGACCTTGATGTCGGTTTGGGTGACGGTAGTCGTGGCGGCCGAGACGATGGCAAAGTCGATGGGCTCGTTGAGCGGAATCACGGCGTGGTAGACATTGGACGCGATCGAGACGCCCTGCGCCGAGGTCGCGAGGAACGCCTTGACGTTGTTGGTGTTCCCGCCCACGACGACAAGGTATGACGCGCCTGCGCTCAGACCGGCGACGCCAGGAGGGACACCACGGCCTTGGGGAAGGTAGACCTTGACCTCGGACGAGCGGTCGAGGTGCTTTACTCCGATGGAGCAACCCTTGCGCGCGTCAGTGGCAGGGGCGCGGCGCTCAGGAGTGATCTCGGCGTTCTGGGGGAGGTACGCCAGGCGGTGGAACTTGAACGCCGTGCCCTGGTTCGCGACAGTCACATGGATGCCCTTGGGCGAGCGCTCTGTTCCCTCCCAGCCCTGCACGACCGCGCCGTAGGGCCGGAACGACTCGTAGGTGAGCTCCTCAGCACACAAGTTGGTGGTCCACCCTGCTGTCAGTGGGTTCGGGAAATTGGAGGGGGAGGGCACGCACCAGAGACCTTGGTCGAGGGCGCGACAGCGGCGGCAGCGGGGGCGGCGGCGACGGGCGACATGTGGAGGGGAGTGAGATTGGCGGACTTGTGATTAGGAAAGCGTCACCGATGAAGCTGAGCTCAAGTATAAGGTCGAAATGACCAAGTGGGCACACCGAGATGAGATGGAAGGACGAAGCCGGATTGCCACACATTGCCGGGCCTGCCGGATGCGGCTACCCGCGGCTTATCAGCCCGAGCCGATCGGACCGGACGCCGGTCGGTTGGCCACGGTCTGTCTCCCTAGCCAGGCTGGACCGTGTGCTCCGGACGCTATGCTCGTGTTCTGGCCTCTGGCATGGAGATGCATGCCGGAACACGCGGCACGTGCTGGCTGTGGTTCACGTAGGCCAGACCGACCAGTTGGGGGCTGTTTTCGAAATTCCAGTCTCTTTCATATCACCTCTTTCATATCACGGCTTTCATATCTCGAGGGTTTTCATATCGCGACCCTAATGGCCCAATAGGACTGTGCCTGATATGTTAGGATTTGGGGGGTGGGCGAGACCTAGCTAATGCAGATATCGATGCAGTGTACATGTATACCCTGCGTATGACTACCATTTCCAAGACTGATTCATAACGCGTGGGCTCCGCGCACATCTGGACCTTCGCGCCAGTGGCACGCCATAATATGCACTGTGTTCGCTGTGGTCATGTGGTCATGTGGTCCTGGTAGATTCCTGTCGATTCGGAGGCAGTCACATAACTGCATACCAACAGGGGTGAGCAGAGCGTCTCACCTCACCCAGGCAGTTGTTCTCGACGCGATCGGATGGCATACATATCATCACATGATCTCATCCACTTTGAAGCGGGAGTGATACGGGTATGTGAGTGGGCAGTCGACAGAATCGCTGGTAGACATCGCCGGTTTGCAAGCCCCTATCCCCGAAGGAGGGCATCACGTGTCAGTGCCGCCGGCACTTGCGTCCAGCGGACTCATCCTCCGCTCAACAATAGCAGCCAACGCTCTGCTCCCATCTCAATCCCTGCTTTCGAAAGATTGCTCTCGACTCGGAAATAACCTCTGGGGGAGTAGCGTCAGCGATGTTTCAGCATATGCCCCACGACAATTTTGTTCTTCCACTCCCGACACGGCTTTAGCTCGGCAGAACTGCTGAATTTGTCGCAGCTGCCGCGATGACGTGCCTCAGCGACAGCCGTCTTGAACCGCGCCAACTTGTCTTGACTTTGTCTTCTCCCATTCTTTCACAATGGCTCCCCTCCGCGTATCTATCCTCGGCACCGGCCTGTCGCTCCAGGCGTTCCACTACCCGCTCATCGCGGCGCTGCCGGAGCAGTATGTCCTCCATTCGGTGTTGGAGCGCAGCGGGCGCGGCAAGGCCCAGGAGATCTGTGGGAACGACATCAAGGTCGTCAAGACTATTGAGGAGGTTGTAGAGGACCCCGAGGTTGATGTGGTTGTCATCAGCACGCCCAACAACACGCATTATCCTTTCGCCAAGACCGCGCTGGAGCATGGCAAGCATAGTGAGTCTGTTTCCGCTGGCTGATGCCACCCAGCAGCGGTCGTTCCAGCAAGTACCCCCGCCCAGAGATCCCCAGCGCGCTAACCCCAGTCATGGTTGAGAAGCCGGTGACGCCTACCGTTGCCGAGGCCGAGGAGCTTGCGGCCCTCGCGAAGAGCAAAAACCTCGTGTTCTGCGTGTACCAGAACCGCCGGTGGGACGCCGACTTCCTGACCCTCAAGAAGGTGCTCGATGAGGGCAAGGTGAGTAGTAACGTGTCGCGAGCGTGGCGACGAGGCCGTTCCCCCTCCCTATAACGGAGTGCTGACGCTAGCTCGGCCCTCTCCACGAGTTCCACTCCCGCTTCGACCGCTTCCGGCCCCTTCCGGCCGGCCACAAGCCCGGGGGCTGGAAGGAGATCCCTGGCGAACACAACGAGGCCATTTACAACCTCGGTTCGCACGTGATCGACCAGGCGATCAACCTCTTCGGTGTGCCCGACCGCCTCGTATGCCGCAACTACGACGAACGTGGCACTGGTCTCGACGAGGCGTTTGAGATGACCCTCGTCTACCCGCCACAGCCCGGAGGCACGTGCCCTCTGGCTGTCCACGTCGGCGCGTCGGTTCTCGCAAGCACGCCCAAGCAGCTGCGCTACCTCGCCAAGGGGCGCAATGGGAGCTTTGAGAAGTTTGGCCTGGACCCGCAAGAGCCGTTCCTGCGCGATGGGAAGAAGGTGCGCGACCCCGGCTTCGGAGAGGAGGGTGAGGACGCGTGGGGAACCGTCAGTGTGTGCACCGACGGTAAGTGGAGCACGGAGAAGCGCAAGAGCGAGAAGGGATGGTACCCCGCAATCTACGAGAACATGTACGAGGCGATCACGAGCGGCGACGCGTCCCGCCTCGCCGTTCAGCCCGAGCAGGCTATCTGGACGATGCGCATTATCGAGATGGGCAACACTTCCAGTCGCGAGGGGCGCGTCATCGACGTGCAGAAGGAGGCGAAGTAGAGCGGGATGTGAACTGTGGCTGGCAGGAATGGATCTGGGGCGCGACTAACGCGATGAACGCGACTCACGGGCGCTCGCTGCCTCATGCCTCAGCGACGACGCGAGGCATACCCATCACCTGCCGCGTGGCGCGGTATCCAAAGGGCAAGTGGATGAGCGAGGTAGGAAGCGGCTGCTGGTTGGCGGGCATGCAGGGCACGAGCGGAGCTGCCGAGCCGTACAAAGCAACGCGCATGGCCAGGCGTAGGGGCCTTCCAACTTGCACCTTTTCACGGCGATACACAAGCCTGTGCTCCGAGTCAACCGCAGGCTACCGTGCTGCGAAGCAGATCTCGCATCCGTGAACTCAGTCCAAATCCTTGTAGATGGCTTGTATCCGATGTCTGAGACCACACCTGGCCTCCAATCGCACTTCAGCATAGACAGCGCATGCTGGCGTGGCCCCCTCCCAGTTTTATTCAGTGCGGCCACCCCTCCAGCCCATCGTGCCAGTCCTCGGACCGGTGTTCGCCTCCGTATCCCTAAGCGGGCAATAGCGCCCATTTTCTGGGCAGGGACGTAACCTGTTCTGGATCAGGGGCTTTGGTCCGGGAGTGACAAACTGAATTGCGTCACGCGCTTATTGTTGGCTCCAAGTTTTGCGGCTCCACCCGTTCAGTCTGCCGCCATGCCGGCCGGCGCCACGGAATGGAGGCTGGTTTTTCCCCGCTCGACGGCATAGTAGGGTCTAGCAGGTACAACTCGTAGCTTGCGGAAGACCCGGTATCCTGGTACCGATGACGAAGTGAGTGTGTTCTCGGTGTGGCGGTGAGGGACATTGGAGTCACGCGAGGAGCCAAAGTTGCATCAACTATAAACAGCCCTCTTCTCGACGTACGCAGTAGGGACATTATGCCCAGGCGACTGGCTGTGGGATGGCCGGGGATGAGGCGATCCAAAATAGCCCCAACGCGTTGCAGAGGTAAGGGTGGTGGTGTGGGCGATGCGCTGGGGCGGCGACGCCTACTGTTGGCTGCCGGATCCATCGAAAGACGAATTGCCCTACCTGGGGCATGAGCAGGCCTGGGGCCCTGTGGTCATTGCGAGACTACATATGCATCCCCTGTTGGAGTGAACATTTGGGCCTGGGCAGGGAGGAGAGCAATGTTCTGGCTTGTGCTATTGCCTGTGGGCGATGGGCCGGTCCCCGCCTCAAGGAACCTGACACGGCGAGCCTGTTCCGGGTTCGGTTCGGAGTGGCACTCGGAAGGCGGAGGAAGAGTGCTAGAGGCAGGGGAGTAGAGGGGAGCAGTTAGACTGAACCTCGGAGGCCCAAACAGAGTAAGGCCAGAGATAGGGGGGCTCTGATGACAGAGGGATTGGGGAACAACGCGATTGAAGATGCGGCATGTGGCGGTCAAAGTGGCGGCGTTTTTCCATTGACCAACCTGAAAACGGAGCACGGCCCACATTTTGCAACAGCCGCTCTGTTTGATCAGACTGGAGCTTGGCGTCGAGCGTATGAACTGCGTTGGCTCTCCAACAGTCACCGATCTGCGGATTGACGACAAGTGCGCCACTCCGGTGCGCCCAATGTGCCACCTCCGAACCTGGAGACCTAGAAGGGGGTTATGCGAGATAACGCTCTCGCTGCCACTACTGCCAGCACTGAGGACACTGTTGCACCCCAGGTTCACGTGGTTGAGCCACATTCTCACGCACGCAGACCACGTACAGACCAGAGGAATCTCCGCCTGAGCCCTCCTGCCTTTGACAGGGTCGTCATTGCTGCTCGCTACTGACTCGTTTCCACGGCGACCCCTCACTCCTAAGCTTGGCACCGCCGAACCGGTGCGGCAGAGGACGTCCTGGGCAGAGCGCGCAGGTACGTTATCTCTCAGCAAGAGCACCCAGTCTCCCCTTTTACCTGCTTCCCTCCCTCAAAGTCTGGGCTCTCTTCCCCCTCTGCTTCTCTCACACCCTCTCCTTCCCAACCTCTCCACCAGCAGAGCCAAAGCCCAACTACCCACTTTCTCAACTGTCCATTCTCTTTCTTCTGTTCTCTGTCTTCTGTCTCCTCTCCCCTCTCATCCCAAAAGAATGCGTCTCCTCACACTCCTCCTCCTCCCCCTCGCTTTTGCGGTTCCCACTGAGGAGAAGCGCACCGGCGACCACGGCGGGGGTGGCGGCGACGACCACACCACCTGCACCACTGGCCGTGTGACGTCTACTAGCACCGTGTGGAGCACCATTCCCCAGCCTCCGAAGACTACCACCTCGACTGTTTGGGGCAATTGCTGGACTACCAGCACCGCTACGAGAACCAAGAGTGAGTTCATTTTGAGGTAATGTCTGACAACCCAAGCTACCGCTATCAGTGAGACTTCGACTGTTGTGAGTCGGATTCGTTGGGCCATGGGACTGGGTCATACATGTGTTGCAGGGCGACGAGAGCGAATGTTGTGCATCGGCTGTTCGGTCTCCTTGTTCAACTTCAGATGACCCCGCTTCCACACGTTTTCAGATGCTGACTTGTCAGACCAAATCCATCACAACCACCACCTATGTTCCCGGTACCACCCCAGTCACAACCAAGACCGTCGTCACGACTACCACCACCTACCCTTACGGGAAGCCCGGAGGCAAGCGAGCTGCCGAGACCGTTGCTGCGAACGGGCTCTCCAACGCTGATCGCCTGCAGCGCGGTCTTCCTCTTCGTGTCCCCAAGAATGTGGCTAAGAAGCGCACCTTTGATGGCGACTGGACCCAGAAGCCCAAGCCGTCGTGCACGCCGACCACCAAGACGATCATCACGACTGTTAGCAGTACTACCCGCCCCATCTCGACTTCCACTGTCTTCTCGACCAAGTGCAGGCCCATGGATACGACTGTCACCAAGACCAAGACCGAGACCAAGCGGGACAGCACCACCACCAAGCTCACTACGACGACGACAATCACTAAGCCTGTCACGAAGACCTCGACTACAGTCACCACCACCACCAAGACTGTGACAGTTAAACCTTATTAAGAATAGCGGCGTACCATGGCTCACTTTTATTCACGCCTGCACCGGACATCCACCTTGTTTTTATTAGTATCATATAGTATCTAGGCTTGCTACGCTATGGACACTGCAATGACGTCACATCATAGATCTTACGGGGCAGTCCCTGTTCTGTGTGCTCCTCAGCCCACCCCTGCCGAATGTGGCGCCGCGGCCCGGTTTGGGCCTTCTGTTTAGTCTTGACGATGTTTGCAGTCAGTAAGTGGCGGCTTGTGGATCAACCGTTTTTCAGAGTTCACGTTATCTGAGCCACAGGTCAGTTGTCGGCCATATCCGACTTGACATTGCAACCTGACATGGAAACTTGACATGGCAACTTGACATGTATGTACTTCGAAGCCCTTGGTGTCCAGCACATTGGGGATTTATGAATCATGGGTTATTCGCACACCATCATGACCTTGCCAGGATATGGGCCAAGGTGGGGATCAGGGCTCCGAGATTTGGCATCCTGAGACATGCCGCACTGGCGGCTCTCTTGGCCCTTACAGAGGAGCCACTGCCCGTCCTTGGTGCGCCAAACTTCGCCGCTGGTGTGGCGGTACCCAAGGGTCTCGCCGGGGAGGTCGGGGACAATATCGTTGTAGTTGGTGAAGCGCCACACACGGTCCCCAAGCGTCTTGTCGACATAGTCGGCCCATGCGGGATTGCCTTGCCTCGGCGTAGCGAACGCCCTCAAGGTAACGGTGGCAGACAGGCGGGCCTGCAGCGAGGTGGCGACGAGGGTAGCGATAGCGGCGCCCTGCGAGTGGCCGGTCACGAGGACGCGGCCCCCGTTCGCGACGAGCGCCTGCTTCACTGCGTCGGTGATGGGGTTGATCATTTTGACAAAGCTCGAGTAGAAGCCAGCGTGCAATTGGATGCCCTTGGCCTCAGGGAACATGTCGCTCTTTACTTCGTTGAGGAAAGCGACAAAGTTGTTGACCCATGTCGTGCCCTCGGAGCCGCGGATAGCCACAACGACCGAGTGCCCGTTGCCGATAACGTACCCTGCAGTCAGCGCTGTCATGTTAGGACCTACAGTAGGGGGTGAGGCCCAAGAGGCCGCCGCCGCCGCTGGCATAAAACTTGGTGAACGGTGTGCCGCCGTTGCACTTCTTGCAGGTCCACTTGTTCCACTCCTTGTCATCGCAGTATGCCGCCCTGCGGTCAGCAACCAGCCACGCACTGTACCTACGCAGCGTAGCGCCCGGGTGTTCCGAGATGGTTGAGCTCGACCGCGGTCAGAGCGCGTGCGGCGCCCGCCTTGATAGCTGGATGCCGGTTGTCGACCTTGGGCGGATGGGGAGTCTTGGTAGGCCCGGGATCGCCCTTGGGAGGTGTCCCAGACGAGAAGAGGGCCGTCCAGGTATCCCTGCCAATAATTCCATCCGCCGCGAGCCCGCGTCCTTTCTGGAAGGTGACAGTGGCAGCACGTGTGGCGGGCCCGAAATCCCCGTCGGCGCCGACGCCAAGGAGGGTCTGTGCGGCGGTGACGATACCGCTTTTGCTCCCCTGCGAGATTGTGTCGACGAGCGCGCCGAGCGTCGCTGGGCCCGGAATGCTGTCCCGAGCAAGCCCGGCGGCACCCTGGAATGCCGAGACAGCACCGGATGTCTGGGGACCCCAGAGGCCGTCGACGCCCACCGGGTGGCCCTTGGCTCCGAGGAGGTGCTGCAGCGCCGTGATCCGGGGCTTGCCGGCGCCCTCGCCCGCGAACGCGCCGGGGCCGAGGACGCCCACACCGCGGATGGAGAGAGCGCGCTCAGCGTTGGGGACGATGAATTCGTCCCTGGCCTTGGTGAGCATGTCTGCTGACCTGCTGCCTTCGGCGCGCTCGGCTGGGCGCGCGGCTGCGCCAACTAGCGCTAGAGGAAGGAGGAAGAGGGTGCGGAGACGCATGGTGCTTGGGCAGTCAGGATCAGGATGGTTAGGTGTAGTTAAATAGGACTCTCCGCGATACTGGTCACAGGCCAATGCGGTGAATGGTTGACGAACGCGGTCGTCACCCGCAGCTCAGAGTTCGTGTGTGGGCAGGCAGCCTGACTGAGGACAACGGCGCGTCGGATAAGTTGTTGATCACTTTAAGCTTGACAACGGGGGGGGGGGCGTCCCTGATCTGAAGCATGAATATTTGGTAACAACGCTGGTCGGTTAGGTCGCGTCCGGGCGTATTTCGGCATAAGCTCGTTCAGACGAATCGTGGCAGTGAATCTAGAGGATGTAGCACTGCAGCTATCCTTCAAAATGGTCAGTGGCAGGAAGCGACATGTGGTATGCTGTCAGAAATCAGCAGTCTACCGTGCTGCGTTCAGGAGAACAGTTAAAGCTGACGGCATTCCGCCAAGTCGCGTACGGATTGTGACGGACACTTGGCCATGGTGTCTCTCGTCTTTCCTCGCTTGGTGAACAATGGTGTGACCTCGGCGTCGACACCCCAGGGCTTGCGGCGCTTGCCATAAGCAGCCCTATCAGAGAACGGCAACTTGGATGTCGTTGTGTGCCGGATAACTTTAATAGTGACGGCACGCAGCCAAGTCGCGTCCAGATTGCGACAGACACTGGCCGCGGGGTCCCTCGCTTCTCATTCGTGCTGTGATCTTGGCGTCGACCCAGAGCTTTCAACACTTGGCATGATGGGTCATTTTGGACTCTGCCACAGCTCAATGAGCAATCGTAAGCCACCAAACTCTGAAGTGTCAGTATGGTTCACAATCCAGGATGAGCAGTGCTGTGACCTACCTTGAAGTAGACGCGGCCACGGCAAGTACCACCCGCCTTCACACACCTCCGTTGTCAATGCCATACGGGCGAGGACGATGCGTGCATCCGCGGGCTGACCACCTCACTCTCCACGGCTCCGTTTCAATATCGTACCACTGTGAACGTACCAGATTAATGGACCACCTCCAGTGCAAGTCCAGACGAGGCACGGGACGCGAGACGCAGACGCCACCGGATCGTGATTCACCAACGCAGCCCCGCCCAACAGGAGGATGCATCCGCCTGCCGACAGCCTCTATACCGGATCCGCTTCAGTACTGTACCACTGTAAACGTATTGTACCAGATCAATAGACCTTGTCCGGTGGGAGTCCACAAGAGACGAGGCGCGAGACGCGAGCCCCCACCCGGGCGCTTGAGGACACTCTCAGTGCCCGGCATTGAGCTTGGGCTTTCTGGTGGGAACAGTTCATAAGGAGCTTAAACAGATTACTAGTATGTACGGCCATAGGACTGAGAAAATACCGCATCCCGTCTGATCTGCGAAGTAAAGCTCAGTGCCGCTCGGTTAGTACCACGGTGGGGGACCACATGGGAATCCCGGGTGTCATAGTTTTGCGCTTTAGTCCTGGGAACAAGGGAGAGGGGCAGAGCAGAGAGTGTAAGTAGTTTGGTGCTGGAAGGCAGCCAAGAGCGGGCACTGTGCGACGCAAGCCGCTGCCGGACCGGATCCACCAACGGAACCTGGCTAAGCAGGAGGACTCACCCGGCTGCAGATTACCTCCGTTCTCCCCAGATCCTCTTCAATGCCGAACCACTGTGAACCTACCAGATTGATTAATGGGGCATCTAGTGCGAGTCCATACAAAACACGAGACGCGACGTATTGGCCGCCACGTGGCCATGGCACCCTGCCGAACGGCACTGACACAAGTGCCTTAGCAGGTACCCTCTCCCCGCACTACCGTAGTGGCCAAGTTGAACTTGACTTCGGACTCTTAAGACCCGATTGGGAGTGAGGCACTGAAGCCATGACAACCACCGTCGGCCTCGGCTTTGGTCCGCGACCGCGTTCGGCCTCTTCCGACGGATGTGACGCGGCCTTGCACGTCACAGAGTCTGGAACAGCCTGAGCTCTGGCGACAGTGCTCACGGTGACCACTGTGACTGGCGTCGCCAGCACCATGGCTGCGTCTCGAGTACGAGATCGAGTGAGGTCTCTGGGTTTTAACAGTAAATGAAGGGGAAAAAGCTGCCGCTGTGCTTTCAGCGGGCGGGTTGAATGCAGCTATTGACCACTTTCTCCGAATGCCAGCTAACCTGCACTCTGGGAGACGACGTACAGTACCAGCTGGCATGCACTTTGGAAAGACCACGTGCCATGCATTAGATTCGTGGGGGCAAAGCATGGCCCTCAGAAAACGGGGCTCCCGTACGATAGCATTTCAGCGAGCTTCCTCGCTCGGGTACCTCGGTCAGACACGACCCTCCGTCAGACACGACCCGCCGTCAGACAAGACCTCAGCCACGATCCAGTCAAGTCGCGTCGTACACGCAGGAACACCTAATCTCGTGACGTGAGCTCGAATCTATATGAGCTCAACAACGCAGTGTGAGCCGTGATGTGTGCGCAAGTGTGATTTATGCGTGTGGGCCAGCTGTAATATGTGCTCGACCTTGCAAAGCTGCGCGTGAGCTTGTAATGTTGTTTGATTTTGCAATGCCGACGTGGGTTCGGCAAATGCTTTCCCAACACCTTGTTTCGGTCTCAGGCATCTAGTTGCGCGTGAACGAGTGCGCATGAGCTAGATTGGCTCTGGCGTGCGGTGTCTTCAACTTCTTGCCGACTTGTGAACCCATGCAGATGGAGTACAGTGACTGTGGCGTGCAGAACTTGCTCTTTGCTTGTCAGCTGGGGAGCCAGCGGTAACGCAACCCCACGCAGTCTCAATCACGCGGCCTCGCTGTTAGACTTTGATTGATCAATTTAAGAAGACGAGGAATAGGAAGAATGAATAGCTTGCTCTACGTAAGCTCGGTTGGGCCCTTCTCATGACACCGCCGACGAATCCCTAATGTCAGACAATGAATTGTGTCAACCAACCCCCCTGGGCTTGGCGCCTTGGTTCCTCGGTGTCACTGGACAGGGTGGAAAAAATGCTCGGGGTGTTCTTCTTCTTGATTCAGCATGGTAAAACGCGGATGTCCAGTTGAGCCCTTGCTACTTGCATGCGCCTGTCATCAATGCCCGTCATACTTGCCCGCCGTGATAAGTTGCCCTTTATAAACCGGCGTCAAACAGTGTCAGATGCATGATTGTACAGTATACGCGCCTGCATACCGCGTCCCGTGCATGCCTCCCGCACCGGACGGGCGGCTGGGGCACGTTCCCGTACCGACGCCAAGGAGCTGCTTGGGTGGGTTGGGAGATTGTGAATGCAGGGTGCAGGCACCGAGAGTACAGGGAATAAGCATCGGTTTGAGCATCCTAAGGCGTCGCAAGAGCTAACGAGTGAGCTAACACAGGGAGGCACACGACCCAAGCCCCGGTACGGGAGTCCCGCAACATCCCGCCATCACGCGCAGACTTGGGACGCTGTTGACAAAGTAGGTCCGCTTGCATGCCCTTCTGCATACCCCTCTGCATGCCCCTCTGGTTGCAGGCGAGAGCAGCTCTCACCATGGGAAGAATGGAAGGCGGAGACTAAGAGGCGGCAACCCCGTGCTCAGGAGCATCCACGGCTGGAGAGGCGCCATCGTCGATCTCTCTCATCATCAAACTGGTGGCGTTGTCACGCACACGCCACGGCTTTCGCGAGAGCAGGCAGTCAGTCCTTGGTCCGTTGCAGGAGGAAAGTACATATACCAGGTCCCAGCCCCGTCCAGTCGTTGTCTCTCGTCATCACATTTTCTCCCTCGCCGCGTCGACAAGCTCAGAGCAGGCACAACTCGCTCGCGTCAGACCTCACAACCACAGCCTGCCGTTCCTATCACCCGTGCCCATTCCGGACTGCTCGGGGTTTCCTGCACAGCCTGCTCAGCCTGCCATCACATTCAAAGGCAGATCACGAGACCATGTCCTCCTACTCTCTCAACTCGCCCACCAGACAAACTGGCTCGCCGTCGTCATCGTCACTCTCTTCACCCACATCGCCCACATCGTCGTTCGTTAATAAGTCTCGTGCACGTCTCAGTGCGCCACCACCACCACGCCGCCGCACTTTCTCAACACTTGCGCCGCCCTCCCCACCTCCAACCGTCCTCGCGTCTCCAGACCCGGGAAGCCGCGTACCCGCAGCCCGTAGATCGGTGCAGTTCACAAAGGGCTCTGTAAATTGGGCACGACCGATTGCCCCAAACCACGACAACGCACCTGCAGTCCCACCCCTCCCCCCCATCGTCCTTTGCGATGCGTTCCTCCACTGCCACAATGTCGCCTCCCCCGTTCGGAAGCCGCCGAACGTCTAACACGGGCTCACTCTCCTCTTCCTCTGGTGAAGACGAGATGCCACTCACCCCCCCGCCTCGCTGTGCCATTTGGCGACCTCCAGGTCCAGGGGCTTGGGATGCCTGTCTCTCTGCCCAAGCTCCGCACAGCCCCAGCCCAGCTCCCCGAGGTCGTGGCTCGCGGGTCGGAAGACTCGCTCGCCTCCGAGACCGGCAGCATTGGCGGCGAGAGCGTCACAACAGCAGATAGTTCGTCCCCCTGTACGCCGACCCGTTTGCTCTTTGTGAGCGAGAGTTTGGACGCGCTGTCAAAACCCACGAGCCTCCAGGAGCTGATGCGTCTCCGCGCTGCGGCCAAACAGCTGGACCTCGAGTCGCAGCGCCTGAGGCGGAACAAGGGCTTGGACCCCTCCACCGTCCGCAAGGTTCCGCGCAAGGCCGTGCCACGCATCACCGAGGCTGATCTCACCGCCACACCCGTTCTCACCCCGCCAGTGCGGGCTAGTCCGGCCTCGCGCCACTCGCTCATCGTCCCCTCAACATACACGTTGCTGGTGGATGAACCGCCCACGCACAAGGAGTTTGTGTCGCAGGCAACGACCCTCCAGGAGGCTCGCGCCATCGCCAAGCTCAAGAGCGCAGCGGCCGACGGTCTCGGGGCCATAACCCAGCCCCAGTCCATCGCCGCCCGCCGCAAGGCGTTCTACTCGCAGGGCAAATCGGCGCAGTCGGTCATCGAGTTCAGCCAGCGCCAGGAGGAGCAGTGGATCCCGCCGCCCTTCCTGGCTGAACGGGGAAAGGTCAGCGTACCACCCCTCAAGTCCAGCATGAAGGGGGCGACGCCGGCGTCGCCAGCCGCCCCCGGACCGCCCCTAGCCACAGCCCCAGCTCCGCTCCCCATCCCCTCACCCGCTGAACTGTCGATCCCGGTTCCCCACATCCCCTCGCTCGCCGACCTGTCGATCCCCGTGCCCCCTATCCCCGAGCCCGCACCGCGCAGCCCGACACGCAAGACATCCCACAACCTGCTCAAACACAAGAAGATCTCGCGCCTGTTTGGCAAGGCGTAGGCTGCTGGTGTAGAGACATAGGCGCTAGCTGGCCCGGCGCTAGCCTGGCTGAACATTGAACTGAACTGTACGCATTAGTCGCGTTGTTGTATTCGTCCATGCAAAGGGGTATGGTTTGCCTGTGTTGTGGCATGGTTGGCTTTGCTTGGTGTGGCTCAAGGCCGTTACCCGACGCAAGTTGGAGTTGGAGCGGGAGCTGGGCGTGAGCGTGCAGTGGAGCTGTGAGAGTGAGAAGCGTGACCCGCGACAGTAACACCTCCCGCCATTGTCATGCCGTAGCCATCCCGTGGCCACCTGCATGCCTCGTCCCGGTTCCTGAAGGTCCGCTTCACACGCCACCATGCTCTCCGCCGGGAGATTCCAGGAGTCATGTCAAGGAGGAGTCCACATTAGGAGTACGCCCACCCCGAGTCCGCCACAAGTCCCCCCAGAGTTAATGCCAGAGTCCACGCCAGAGTGCCAAGAGCCCAAGGCAAGACTGTGCCAGATACTAACTCATTATTAACGGCTTACGACGCCGTCATCTCGGGAGCTTGTCTTGTCGCTTATGCTATTGCTGATCGCCCATGTCCAGTCATGTGCAGCTGGATGTGGATGTGGGCAGTGCCTTTGGGAATGGCTCTGTGCATAATGCATGCATGTTTCTATTATTTATCCACCTTGTTATCCACCTTGTTCTGCCGTGTGTCACGGTGCGTCACAGTACGCCACCATACATGTACACATTGTCCCGGTAACAGTACGTCAGCCTAGTTGGTCAGCCTGTTCTGTCAACGTACAGCAACAATTTATTGCCAGTAAGCTTTCAAGTGATTGGACTGGCCCTTGACGCTTGGCCCTGCGCGTTTGACGAGGACGACAGCCACATTCAAATTGTCCAGACCGCCTAACCATGAAAAGGCAGGACGCAAGGCCAGCGTTCAGCACACGTGCCCGACATGGATGCTGGTCGTGTATTTGGATACGGTACTAATCCATCTCCTCGCATTGGCCTGGCTTGCTCATCAGAACAAGAGGTCCAGCGTGTTTGTAATACATGGGCTCTTGTTGCGTCATGCCCACCAAATTGGAAAGCAGCATCATTTTGATCCCGTGTTTTTTGGGGTCGTCCACTTTTCCTCTCCGCGACGGTCCGACGCGCTGCCAAGCCATTCTCGTATCGGCAATTCAGCACGCCACAAACTACCCTGGATGGTGAATTGTTCAATTTCCTGCCGCGTCAGGCGCTGGGCCTTTGTTTGATCCCCAAAAATAGCCACAGACGCGCTCGCACCGCGACATGCCCTGCAGGAGAGGGGAACATGGCGGCTCGCACTCGGCATAGAATTCGATACCCTGCCATGTAGCACCACCTCTGATCAGGAAACAATGGCGGACAGGTAACAGGTCAAGGTGTGCATTACACGTGAATAAAGTCCGCCTGAATGGCTAGCTTGGGGGAGAAATCGAGCTAAGCTTCTAGGTTTTGATGCGCCTAGGCGAGGAGCGCGGCGAGCGAGCCTGCAACGAGGGCAAGCGAGGGGACAAGCGCGCCAGCACCATTGGCCGAGGCGTTGGGCACGGCCTGAGGTCAGCATAGTTGGGAGCGGAACTCACGGCGGCGCTCGAGGCGGACGCGACACCCGAAGCCGAGGCGCTGCCAGAAGCAGAAACCATGGCGGAGCGCGAAGCCGAGGCCGAGGCCGAGGCAGAAGCCGAAGCCAAAGTCGAAGCCGAACCCGAGACCGACGAGACAACGGTGGAACCCTGCTCAATGGCAAAGTAGCCCGACTGGGCAAGGATGCCGTTGTCCTTGGGGTTGAGGAAGTTGATGCGGTAGTCGGTGCCGACCAAGGACGCCGAGGGCGTCCACGAGTACGAGCCGGCCGAGGTTTCGACCTTGACAATCTCCTGCGTCGAGAAGGGCTCCTGGATCTGCACAGCGATGGTGAACTCGGAGGGGTCCGTGTTGACCGACTGTCGTCAGCGAGGGAGGGCAAGGCGACGTACGCTCCACGAGATGGTCTGGGCCTCGCCCGACTTCCAGACTGTGCCGTTGGCGGGGGCGGTGATCTGGATGGCGCGGACGGCGGCGGCGAAGAGGAGGATCGTGGCGGCGAGCATTGTGAAGGGTGGTTGAAAGTGAAAGTGAAAGTGAGGGTGGAGATGTGAGATGGAGAAAGTAAGGAGAGTGAAGATGAGTAAGATGAAAAGGCGTCTGGATCAAGCAAGGTGAGGAGTACGAAGCGGATGCGTGGCGGTGAGCGGGCGAAAGCGAGCAACAAGCAGGCATTTTGAGCACTGGGCATAGCAGTTCTGGGCGGGCAACTGGTCCGGATCACAGCCGCCGCACAGCACATGGGGCATCCAAGAGGGTCCGCAAAGACAGTGCTCCCTGTCGACGCGTGCTCGTGTGCGAGCGTGTGATGCCGCACACTAAGAGACAAGACAGTGCAGTGCAGGAATCATCAATTGACAGGTCTGCGAGCACCCTGTCCTGCCCAGGACGCGCTCCAGCTCACCTGAATCACTCGGCCTGTTTGGTCGGTCCCGCCTACCTCCATCAAAGACACGTTTTCCACGTTCCTATCCCGCACTCAACTCTTGTCAATATCCACCCCACACTCCACGCCATCTCCCACTAAACTCGACGCGGCATGCTCTTCTTCCTCCATCTCCTCGCGCTCTGCCTTCCCCTTGTGCTTGGTGCGTACCAGCTCTCCCTCTTCTAGCTCGCCAGCTCTCCAGTCCTTCAGCTCTCCAGCCTTCCACCTTGCCACCTCGCCCGCAAGCTAACCCCAGGACAAGGCTTAGGCGTCTCGACGTCGTACTGGCCGGTACTGAGCCCGTCGCCCACCATACCGTGGGTCCGAGGGAGTCCGAACCTGCTCTCATGGCGAGTGGCCGGCGGTACGGGTGTGCAGGCCTTCGAGATCGAGCTGCACCACTACTCGCGCAAGGTCATGCTGGGCTCGCTCAAGATCGCGCACCGGTATCCGATGGACGCCCTGCCCGGCCGCTACGCCAACCTGGGGGGCACCATCGAGGTCGAGCTGCCCGCCGACATCCCCCTCGGCCAAGGGTACATTGTCTCCTTCTCCTCATACTATCACGGCAAGGTGTATGCGCTCTCGGAGCCGTTTGCTATTGTCGACCAGCTGCCGTCAAATTATACCGCGCCGACGGGACTAGGATCCCCGAGCCGCACCGCATCGGTCACTTCTATGCCGAACCCGACGCAGCAGTGGGCGCTTATGCTTGACGGACCCGAGGATAAGGACTAGGGCGATGGGCCACTGCCTCATTAGATGTCTCGCTTTATAACTGTATGGACACTGTGTTATAGTACGCGAGGGTGCTGCTGTGTGTAGGAGGAGCGGGCGCTGTCGTGGACGAGTCGCGGAAGGTAGCTGGGACGATGCTTGATGGGGGATAGAACTATTCGGCCACCGATACCAATGCCTCCACCATGGCCGTCTGTCCCAGATCGCTTACTGACAGAGTGCTGCTGCTCCGAGTCTAGCGCAAGGCAGCAGCAATGTCAGTCCGTGCAACCATAGTAACCCTCACCCCCGCACACGCTCCACTCGTACATGCTAGTGCTAGTACAGTACATCCCGAGGCCAGTGATGAGGGGTATCTGTGCTGGGCGGATGTCCGTCGTTCAGGTCGCGAAACTTGGGCGGGGTATTTATCTTGCTGCGCGTCTACTTCTTGGGCACTACATCCTCCTCGGCCTCGTCGACGCGGCGCTCCATCGCCTCGTCGATCCCACGCGCAATGTCGTCCTCGGGAACGCGCACCACGGTGCCGTCCGGCATCGTCCGCTCAACGAGCCCATCGGGACACAGGTGCGTGTCAGGTGTGGTGCCGGGACCAAGCGGCGCACCGGGATTGCTGAGGCTAGCGAGCTCCTTCTCCTCAATTGTCATCTCGCCGTGCTCCCTCTCATCGTGGAGTGCCAACGCCTCCGTGTGCTGCTCAACCGCGGCCAGTTCAGTCTGCGCCTTGGCACGCGAGATGCCAGCCTCCTTGGCCGCCTGCAGCGCCCTAGTCGTCTCGGTGCTCGCGGGCGGTAAGTCCTCTCCCAGGTCGTCGTCTTCGTCGCCGGGGAAAGACCACGAGCTGGTCGGGGTCCCCACATCATCGTCGGCTGGCATGACAATCGCCGTCACTTCCTCGGCATCCTCAGCCCAAGCGGGCTGTGCCTCAAACTCGCGATCAAAGGCCTCGGCCCAGTCACGCGGGGTCAACGGCTCCGCGGACGGAAAGGAGGACGAGGACGGCGCAAACGCGTCGTCGCCGAACGGGTTCTCGCTCGCCTTGCCGCTGCTGCCACCCGAGGTGAACGTGCCCCAGGCGTCGTCATCGTCAAAGTCCCCCGTCGCTTGAAAAGCCTGGGTGTTAACCACAGGGCCTAATAGGGTGAACTCACACCGAAATCGTCATCGTCACGGCGCGTGCTCGCCCTCGGCCTTAACCAATCCGCATCATCATCGTCATCATCAGACGAGTCCATGCCAGCTGATCTCGAATTGCTGGGTCTCCAGAACTGCTCCATTGGCCCGTCGTCATTGTCATGCGCGTCATGGAACGAGTCGACCGCCTGCTTCGCCACTGTGCGCGACAGCGGCTCGCCGATGCCGGCGTGGCGCAAGTCATCGTCACTCTCGCTATCGCTGTCCGATCGCTCAGAGTTAGTCGACAGGCCACTGCCAAGACCCGTCATCGGCTTGCCACCAGCTAACGGCTGCGTGTCACGAGCACGGGTCTCGCGCAGCGAGCCCTCGACGAAGGCGTCCCACGCATCTTGCGAGTACGACGGGCGGATGGTCTCATATAGGTCGGCCGGGCACCGGGCGAAGAATTTGATGAGTTCCTCGGCTATCAAGCTGATGTGGCCCATGTACGAGAGGCGTGGCTTGGGCGGCTTCAAGTTGACCTGCTCGTCGTTGTGACGCTGCGCATCTAGCACCCTGGTAACGAGCTCGGTGCGGCCGAAGAGATCGACCACGAGCATGCGGTTGTAACCTTTACCGAGCTCCCCGTTGAGGATCTGCTGCAGGATGTCGTACACGAGGTGGTGCAGGAAGTTGTTGTTCGAGTGCTCAAAGAAAAGGTCCAGTAACGTGGGGAGGACATCGTAGCGGATGAACTGTTGCTTGAGGCGCTCCCCTGTCGACAGCACCTCTTCAGACTTGGAGCCTAGCGCCATCTTGTCATCCAATTCCAACACGTTCCGCAGTCGCTCAGCATCCTCTGGCGATACTGGGGGTGGAGTAGCAGCATCGACGAGCGGCGCCTTGGTTGCCGTTGGCGTGTTGCCAGGCTTGTCATCGTCGTCGGACAAGGGCACGTCGTCCGACTCGGTGAGTGAGTAATCGGTCGAGCTCGAGCTGACGGGGAGATCACGTGCCATAGTGACCAGGCCCTCGACAGACGTGTCTCCTGGCGTGTCCTCGTCCATCCCTTCCCCTTCCTCGCCAGCCTGCAGAGCCTGACCAAGTTTGTCCAAGCCGTCCAGGCCACCAAGCAACGCTCCGTCGGACGAATATTCAGGCCCAGTGCCAGGAACGCGGTTAAGTGTCGACATGTTCGAGCTGTGCAGGAGCTCGGCGTACAGCTCGATCACGCGGAATCGCTCCATGGTGAGAGGGTTGGGTGTAAGCGCCGACTTGAGACGGTCGACGGAGCGCGGCGTGCCGAGGAGCTTCTGCAGGTCACCGAAACGGTCGGTGAGTGCCGCGACAAGGTTGCCGAGGTGGACGATCGCAAGCTTGTCCGAGAGTTCAGGCATGACCTCCTCCATCCTGGCTCTGCTCGCGTCCTCCTGGGCCGACTCGTCCGGGACCTCATCAGGCGCCACCTCCTCCTGCATTTGCTCGCTCTGGATGGTCATCAGCCGGTTGCGCAGCGTGTTGAAGAGGAACGGCTCCGCCAAGTCCGAGTTATTCCTCCTGATCACCTCGACGATGACGTTACACACGTAAGAGAGCGACGAGACGGTGGAGACGACCGACGGTAGGGGATGGATGACGAAAGGATCAGAGGGGTTGATGCTCCCGTCTGAGGTCTCCAGGCCCTTCCACCCACGGTCAGCAGTCTCGACGGTGTCGGTGAGGTAGCGCACGAGCATCTCGATGCTCTCCTTGTTGGTCAGCTCGCGGACGAGGCGGTTATCGCGCGCTATCGCGCCCTGCAAGCCACCTTGCTGCTCCATCGCGTTCCCTCCCTGTGGGTTGAACGACGAGTTTGGCGCCGAGACTGATATGATGCCCTTGAGGAGATCTGCAACGATCTGGTGGGTCGAGGGAGGGTGGTTGGGCGAGAGAAGCTCGAGAAGCCGAGGGATAAGACGCTGCTCGCTGAGCCACGTCATGATGTCGCTCACGCCGGCCTCCTCCGTTTGGATGATGCGCGCAAGCATGTCCTGAATGGCAGGGCTCTCGATGTGGGCGACCATGCGCTCGATGATGTTGGGCAACGACTGGATGAAGCGGACCATCTCCGTAGTGCGCTTCTGCAGAAGGCTAGCGTTGACGCGCATCCACAGTCCGCGGATGACCTCGCGCTTGCGATCGCGCTCCTCGTCGTCGTCGGTCCAAAACATAATCCGAGCTCGTTCACGCTCACGCTCCAAAACAACATCGCTCTTCTTCTCCGCGGGCGGCAGGACGGACTCCCAAAATGGCTCGAGAAGCGTGCTCTTGTGGCTCATGATTGTCTCGGGGATCGTCCAGAGCTCCGACGTCAGGATCTCGGTCGCGATCTGGGGGTATCTACGCCGTCAGTGCGTTCTGTTGCCGTTTCTCACTTTGCGCGCCGTGAATCAACGTCGTCGGTTTCTTCTGGAGCATCAAAGCCGTGTCCGAGACCAATGGCAAAGCCTGGAGGCATGCCCGGGGCATCACTCTCTGCGTCGTCGCCGCTCTTGTCGTCGTCGCCTGCTGGCACGAGCGGACCCTCGGGGTATGTGAAGGGGGGGAAGATGTCCTCCGCTGTTAGGGCCTTGTGGTACGTCTCTTTCTCGGCTTCTTCGGCCTCAGTATCGAGATCATCGAGGCCAGACGTGACCCATCCGAGCAGGCTCTGAATGCTCTCATCCCTCGAGAGGTACGTCACGAGCCTAAAGTCAGCCTTGCATAGAAACGCCAGCTGGCGCGTGCGCACAGGTCGTGGAGGCGGGAGCTTGGGGCTGTGGAGAAGGGAGGGATGATCACAAACGCACTTGGAGTTCTGTGCCTTGCACTCGGCGAGGATGTCTTGCTCATCCAACAGTTCTTCGACGGATGGGGGACTCTCTCGGGACAGAAGCTTGTCGAGCGTCGATCCCGACGCAAAGCCAAACTTCCACAACATGGTTGAGGGTTTAAAAGGGGGTGTGCGCCTGCCAGAAGGAAGGCGGGGAGGCTAGAGCGTTCGCGGTGGGCAGGATTAGCTGACGAGTCTGCGTGTGTTTGGAAAAGTCGCAGCGGTTAAAAATTAGCAGGCCGTGATGGCCAGGCCCGACGGTGATGCGAGGTATCTAATGCTTGGAATCAAAGGTTGTGGGTTGGAGGGAAAGAGGAGTGGATCAAAGAGGGGTGCGGATGGTGGTGGGCGATGTGAGTCGAGTGAATTGTGGCATGAGACGCTCCTTTGTGAGAGAGAGCTTGTGCCGTCGAGGGCGGGACCAGTGGGTCGTGGAAGGGAATATGTCGAGTAATGTACAGGAGAAAGAGAGAGGAGTAAGTTTGACTAGAGGATGTTGTCGGTCGAGGGGTGACTGACGACGAGCTAATGGCTTCAGAGCCTGTATCAATCTCCAGACCTGGCTCTGAGCTTGCTCTGAATCAATCAGCTTCCGTTGTCATGCAATCCATTTCCTCTCTTTCCTCTGCTCCCGTCCAACCTAAGTGACACTGGCCTCTCCGGTCCATTGGCCACCCCCCACCAGCCTTTAGATGAGCCCTGCTTTACATTCTCCGAGCTTCAAATCCCCACAGTGGCACCTTTACCTCCACTCGACTTGCATCCATACAGCATGATTCTACAAGCAAAAGCGCCCTCTCTCCATCATCTGCACCCCAACACAGTCTACAGTTTCGCCTTGTCCGTCTCCTCCCTAGCGTTTCTTTTATGCTCCATGGTAGGCTTCTTGCCGCTAATGTCCCCCCGGATAACGCCCTCCTGTGACGTCGACGCCACCAGGTGCCCCTTCTCCGTGTACACGCACCCGCGCACAAACCCGCGTCCACTCGCAACATCAACTTGCACCGCGTCCATGACGTGCAGCAGGGGTGCGCTTGCGTCAAAGTCGGCAGGCAGCGGGTAGTAGTGTAGGCAGTGGTCGATGGAGGCCTTATGTCAGCTGCGCCAGACGTCAGGCTCACCATCATACCCAGGCGCGGCTTCGAGGTGCCTGAGAGACCGACGGCGCGGGCGCCCGTGCCAATGAACTGGAAATCGGTTGCGAACGCGATAAGTGCCTGCTGTCAGCGCAGTAAACATGAACGACGTACGCGAACCATGTTGGGCGTGAGTGTCTCCCCAGGCAGGAGACGGGGACGCATCCAGATTGCGCGTGTGGTCGGGTGCTCCTCGCTCTGGGGCCGGGCAATCGAAATGGTCACAGGCGACTGCTGGCGTTCCTGGATGTCAGCGGCGTGTCGGCATGGCCTTGGTTGCGCCTCCATCCTCCCGTGATGCAGTATGAAACCTGGAGCAGCACAAACAGCTGCGTCTCCTTCTCCTGGGACCAGGGAGGCTGTAACGTCTTCCCCTCTCCATACCCACTCACCTTGATGTAGTTCTGCACAGCGCGGGCCTTGGAGCCAAGAACAACATCCTGGTCCTTTGCGCGCAGCAGGAAGCTCTCCCAGATCTCCTCCTCGGTAACAGCGTCGTTGTACGGCACAATGTCGGTCGGCATAGTCTTCTGGTATGAGGGCTGGAACGGACGCCTAGGCAGACGCTGCACCTCGGGTTTGGTGCTGGTACCATTGTTAGGGGGATCAAACTTGTTCGCAAACGTAGCAGCAACCCTGTCAAACTTGAGTGTCGCCGTGATCCCCGGCTCATCCTTCTTGTCATCGTGCGTTCGGTCAACTGCTGGCTGCTCCGAGTCGGGTTCAAAGAATCCAGGCCCAGAGGGAGAGGCGAGTTCGGCGGGAAGCTTGCGCGGCGGTGACGAGAAGGACGCCATGAGGATGAACACGGTGCGGCTGTCCTGCAGCGCGTGTACAAGGCGGGTGGCATAGCTCGCCCCTAATGTCAGCTAGCTCAGTTGTGCCAGAGCCCACCATCGCGGAGACGCTCGACTGTAAAAGTGATCGGCTGCTTCGAGTTGGCGGGAAGGAGGAAGTAGCACTGCCGTCAGCTAGCTCGGATAGCGGCCCACATGCTGCGAGTGCAGGTCCTTGCCCTCGACGGTGTTGATGGCCGCCATGAGCGACTGCGCGACAACTTGTCCGCCAAACACGCCGCGGGCGCCGTACGGGGTCCACAAATGGCTGGAGGTGAAGGCCTCCAGACCGCGGACGCGGGCGGTGGGGGTGACGGCCAGCGTGTTGGTCACGGTGGAGACGAGTGAGGACATTCTGGCGAGAGTCCTTTGCATGCGAAGAGAGTAAACGAGTGTAAGTGTGGCTTGGTGCAGGTGTAGTTGAGATTTGGGGGCTAACCGTTGCCACAGCGGGACCGCTAGAAACCGACACGAACTCGGTTATGGGCATTGGCCATTCCCGGAGGGCGGTGAGCAGCCCACGCACGGTCCCCAACCTCCGCCTCCACCCTATGTCGGTCCTTCCTGTCTGCCACGCGGCATGGTCGGCCGCGGGGAACGCGGAAATCAAGGCCAGAGTAATGAAATGCATGCATCGCATTATCAAACCGCATATGCCAGTCAACGGGGACAGATCACCGCAAGGTGGCCATGTCCAGTCCAAGTCTATTCGTCAATGTTGGTCCAGACACGGACAACGTCGCCTTCCTCCTCAAGCAGCGTGACGGCCTTCATCACCGTCTCAACCTTGTCCTCCGAAACGCTCGCCCCCGCTCCGTCCGCGGTAACGGGCACCGGGTCGTTGGCAAGGTACGCAAGCTCAGACGTCTGCAGCTCGTACAATGTGTCGTGTGGGGCAGACGTGAGGTGGGTGGTCAGCGCCGCGAGGTCCGTCGGGCCAGAGATGATCTGGGTTCGTTCAGCAATTGCATGGTAAGCCGACTCACCTCCCACATCATGCCGTCCTCGCCCTCCACGCTAGCCACATCTTCTGCTCCACCCTCCAGCGCCGCCTCGAAGAGGTTGTCGAACGTGGCGTCCTCCTGTCCCTCGATGGGAGACAACCGAACAACGCCCTTGCGCTCAAACATGAAGCCGACGGGGGAGATGCGAGCACCCCCCTTGCTCAACATCTCTTTGACGCGCCCGGCAGTGCGGGACGGGTTTTCTGTGACGCATTCGCTGATGTCAACGCGGCGACTTGATGTGATGGCCACTTACACCATGAGCGCCACCTTCCCTCCAGCAGCCACCGCCTCGAATGTGACCGACTTGCCTGTCCCGTCCGCGATCTTGCGCGCCTACGGTCAGCTGGGCTAGGCGAGAGAGTGGGCAAAAAGGTGACACTGACGACGGCCGTCACGGCCCCCGACTTGGTCTCCTGGGAGCAGGTCTGCTGCCAAGTCAAGTACTGTCGCAGCAACTACCTTCGCCTCCACCTCCACACTCACCCGCGCAAATGCCCGCTCGACATTGTCCTTCGGCACGCCCGCAGCCTTTGCCGCCGCAAGCGCCTTTGCCAGATCGGTATTCTGGTCCGGATCCGTCCCCTTCCTCAATGCGACATGGACCGCCTGAGATCAGCCTTCCTCCAGCCTTGACGTACAGCCATGTACACGCTGAACGCTTTGCTACGCGCGGCGTCGGCTGCGCCCTTACGATGCCGGATCTTAGACCAGCGTGAGTGGCCAGAGGCCACGGGCGCTGATGTCGATAGCGCGCGCAGGGCGAGACGCGACGGGCCGGCTTGTGTGATGCGGAACATGGTGGGTTGAGCGGAATGGGTTATGACGACTTGGGAAAAGTGGGAGAAGAGGTGGTGGAGGCCGGCGGAGGTCGAAGATACTCCGCGGGCCAGTTATTGCTGTTATTGTTTCAATCCTCTGATTCCATGTCCTGCATGGTTCCGTCGCCACAGGAGATATTGCTGGCCTCTCACTCGAACTCACACCACCTCAACGCATCAGAAACTCATACATCGTCTATATGAATACATCTCGAGTATACAACAACGGCAGCACAAAAGGGCATTGTACAGCCTCGAACACTCGGTAACACAATGATCAGGACGACGTCGCGGATGTAACAGCTGCAAGTCGAGTCGACCTCTGAATCCTCTACCCACTCCCGTTGCTAGAATCTGCACTGGCAATGGCAGCACACGATACCGGCACTGCCATACCACGTCGCGACACACGGCTCTGCCATTAGAACGCCCACAGTTCACTCACTGCCACGGTATAATCCCGTCCCGGTGCCACGGCAGGGCGGCCAGGGCGAGCGCGAGTCAGCCGGCTGGTTAGCGTCTGTCCGGCGCCGCGGAGCAGCGTATGTCGAGCTCGCCCCGTAGGTCGGCGAGACGGATGAGTATGATGCCGAGTTAGAGGTGCTCGGCGTGTAGGTGCTGCCGCTAGCGCTGTGCGCCGACCCAAGACTCGTCGTGTGGGACAAAGGACTGCTGGGATAAGTGTTCCAGGTCGGACTGTATGCAAGGCTGTAAGGGTCTTGCGCGTTGAAGGGATACTGCGGGGTGTAGAAGGGTCCCGAGAACAAGCGCATGATGGGGTTGGTAGGGCCGTGGGTCTTGGGCGAGACCTGCACGTCCTGGGCCTGCGCGTCCTGGGCCTGAACATTCTGGGCTGGGCTGTACCCTGCGGGGACGTACACGGGGCTGTAGGACTGGTATGCGTCCGTCATACCAGCCTCCATTGTCACGTCGAGGAGCATCTCCGTCATACCAGTCTCCATGTTCACGTCGAGGAGCATCTGAGGCGTCGTCGAGGCATCCATGCCGGACTTGGTCATGATGTCGAAAATTTCGAGTTCAATGAGAAAGTGGGAGAGTAAGAAAGTGGGAGAGTGAAAGAATGGGAGAATATTAGAGGAAGAATGTTCGATGAAAAACTATACGTGTGTCGGTGAGTGAATGCTGGGTGAATGAGGCCAGTCTGTCAATGGGTCAGTCCTTCGCACCGGGTGAGACATACAACATCGCTTCACACTGTGACATCGCCTTCCCCATCCCCCACCCGCCCTCCGCATCATGCTCGCCCGTCCTCGGCCCCCGCCATGTGGACCTCCCCGTGTGGGAGGTCTCCTCCCCGAGTTGAGTGGACGTCATGCTCTCCACAGCCAACTGGGCCTGCTCAGTAGGCAGAGCGACAATTTCGGTGCAAACTTGCTCCGAGCGTGACTAGTCGCGTGTCGCAGCGAAAAGCAGCACACTCCCCATCACTTCGTACCACGAGGTGAGCGGGCTCTCGTACCCACCGAGGGTGCATTGGTCGGATCCTCAATGCTGCGGCCCTTGCTCGAGCTTTTGGGCGACGGAGAGGCACGGAGGTCCTCGGTCACTCGGATGGTTCACTCGGAGTCGCCGCTGAGCACTGAGGTGATTAGGGGAGTTGGCGCGACAGGTTCTGATCCATCCAACGTGTGCAGCTTCTCAGGGGACCTTCCAGCCAACGCGTCCAGCGGTGTCTTCCGACATCAACCGGACGGTGTCTGTGTTGCTGGCCCAGTGAGGAGGCCTGATGCCACCGGGGACGTGTGTCTTTTTCGCTTCTGTCTGCCAGCTAAGGATTCGTCAGGAGGTGAGTGAAGAGTTAGAGGGATAGTACCGGTCGGGGTCCCGAGGGTCTTAACGACCTGGCCTCCAAATTGCTGCCCGAGCGGTTCGACCTGCTTAAGCGGCTCAAGCGATGGCGAACTCAACACACGTACCGCGTAGCGATTCAGGCAATAAGCAGCAGGAGAATGATGGGTACGGGCGCAGCGCTGGAGGCTCAAGCGTCGGGCGTACTCGGGGCGGCGTCAGTCACCTCGTAGGACCGTGCGTCCGTCACGGACGTGACGGCCAAGCCTTACACCGGGTGCAGGGGATCTGTGGCGGCCGCGAGATCGGGCTCGGACTGCCACTCAAACACGTCCGATCGGGCAAGGCCCGGAGGCGGACAGAAAACATGACGAATTTCTGCGCGAGGAGAGGCGGAACCAGCAGGATTGGTGATGTAGAGGGTGTCAAGACGCGAAGGATGCTAGGTTGACGAGTGCTCTCTGTCGCTTGGGTGGTGCAAGCTCGGGTGCTCTAGCTTGCCGTGACCCATCCTTGCGGTGGACTATTGCTGTGCCCGTAAGCAGATGCTATGGATGGCGACGCTCGGCCACCTTTCATGGTCGCCGTCCTGCTCTTCGGTGCACGGTGTTCTGCTTTTGCACATCGTACAGTATCTGCTGTTGCTCCTGTTTTAACCGTCGCAACGCGTTACCGTAGGATTACGTGCCCCTACGCTTGCAATCGTCGTTCGCTCTGCCGCCACGGCGACGGTCTCGCCTCTGCTAGGTATTTGCGATGCGGTGCGGCAGTTAGAACGGTGCCTCTTAGAGGTCCGATGACGGTGGCGTGCCTCGCAAGAGGTTACGAGTGCGCCACCTCGCTTTTGTTGTGCACCACGCACACTTGGTTGGTCAGGTGGACGCCTTGTTTCGACGAGTGTCTAACGCGAGGGGCAGCGCACGCTCGGACAGCAGAGGTACCATGGGAAGAGGAGCAGGGATTTGAGCCTGGAGAGAGCATGAAATAGAGTTAGTGTCCATGGGGCCTGAGAGTTGCCTCATATCATGACGTAGACCGAGGAATATCCGGCCCACCAAGTCGTTGATCTTCGGGCGCGGAGCCAAATAATCAAGTAACCCCGAGCCTTTTTCAACGATCGCGGCGGGCCGGCTCGATTGATCCCTCGGATTTCTTGATGGCCGTCAACTGGCCGGGCAACAAGGCTCAGCTGTCTTCCCATGCTCCCACGCTCATTCGGTCATCCACCCGGGTCAGGTCAGCCTGTGGAGCCTGGGAGGCTGTGGAGTGGCATGGTTATGCTTCGGAATTGATGCTTGCGTGTCATTACTCGTTCCCAGCGGCCGCTGCCTATCTGTCACACTAGGTTACCAACCTCCACCCATCTGGTGGGACTGGGAGCTTGAAATTCTTTCTCGCCAAGAAGTAGGGGCTAAACACGGAACGTGACCCACCGACAAGCTCACAAAGGCCCGCCGACAATTTGAAAGTATGAACGTTCTGGTGTTTGATGCATGGGGTCGGACACTTATGTTGTTCCGCCGCCGCCCGCCGCCATGGCTGATCTCGACAGTGCTTGGCAGGAAACGCGCTGGATTGGGGTCGCTCATGATCCGGAGGGCCTCTCCCGGGTCCTGGGCGGTGTTTTGTTTCCAGAATCCGTTGTTATTCCACACCGGTCCATTAGGCACAGACCCTGGCCTTGGGAGTTGCCGTGCCTGACCACTGCCAAGACATTATCTCCTGTTATCCACGAACGTGTGTGGCCACGTTCGTCGCGCGACGAATGGGAAGATCGCCACTGGGGCAACTGGCCCGGAGAGATGCAAATTGCTCTGCCTGGCGCATGTATGCATGCCGTAGAGGCCTTCCCCAATGTAGAGCAGTCTTGTGACCAGTCGTGTGAGCGGTCGTGTGAGCGGTCGTGTGATCATTCTAAAGGCGAGCGGTTGTCAGAAATCTCATCCCAACTCTCCCTCCTCCCTCGCAAAACCCGGTCTCCCCCTCGCTCACTGAGGGCCTTCCAGCCATGCCCAAGCTCCACCAGTACGACTACATCTTCGCGATTGGCCTCATCTTCGCCGCCTTGGATGCATACAACATCGGCGCCAACGATGGTGAGTCTTTTGGTGCCGCGGTGTCAGGTGGCAGTGTGGCAGCGTGTGTGGTCACACGACCGCCGCGCTGCTCACAAGACCAGATCGCACGACCCCTTTCGCGCCTCTGGGGCGTCCACACGGCCCACACAAGCGCACATGACTAACCGAGCAGTTGCCAACTCGTTCTCTACCTCGGTGGCGGCGCGTTCGCTCACCATGCGTCAGGCATGTGTCCTCGCGGCTATCTTCGAATTCCTGGGTGCTGTATTGGTCGGTGCCAAGGTGACGGGCACGATCAAGAACGGTATCATCGCGCTCTCCATGTTCAGGGGCAACTATGGCATTGAGATGCTCGCTTTTACCTGCGCCATCGTCACGTCGGCATCCTGGCTCATGATCGCCACCAAGAACTCGTGGCCCGTCTCCACCACCTACGCGCTCGTTTCCGCTCTTGCTGGTGTCGGTGTCGCCGTCGCTGGCCCCAAGGGCGTGCAGTGGGGCTGGAACGGTGGCAAGGGCCTTGCCACCATCTTTGCCGGCTTTGGCATTGCGCCCGCCATCTCGGCCGGCTTCGCCTCGGTGATCTACCTGATCACCAAGTACGCCGTGCTCGACCGCAAGAACAGTGTGCGCAGTGAGTTTCCAAAGCTCCCATGGGCCTGAGAAAGGCTTGTGGGAGATCATTAGTGGCACCCGATAATTGTGGCGGTGCCACTTTACTTTCACAAGTGCCCCCGCTGACAGACCAGAGGCCATGTACCTGTCGCCCTTCTACTTCTTCACCGTCATCGCCGTCCTCACAATGTCGATTGTGTACAAGGGTTCCCCTGGCCTCAAGCTCGACAAGCTTAGCGGCACCACTCAGGCGATTGCCATCTGCCTGACTGCGTTCGTTGTTGCCCTGCTCGCCATCGTCTTCTGGCTCCCCTATGTCTACTGCAAGGTCATCAAGAAGGACTGGTCGCTTCGCTGGTACCACATGGTCCTCGGCCCTCTCCTCTGGAAGCGGCCCGTCCCCGAGCTGCCCGCCGACATGTCTGCTCCCACTGGCACCGACTACCGCGTCTACGGCCGTGACGAGGCCGAGCACGAGCACCCCCACGCCCACGAAGCCCCCAACCCTAACTCCGAGTCTGCCGTTGCCGAGGTTGCGATTGCCGTTGCCGACACGCACGTTACCGACGCGGACCCGAGCAGCTCAAACGAGAAGATTAAGGATGTCGAGGCTGGCAAGCCTGAGATCGAGACTACACCCACCGCCCGCCGCGCCTCGGTGCCCCTCGAGGAGGTCGAGAAAAAGGACGAGATTGTCGGCTCGTGGATCCTCCCCCGCAACCTCCTCATCCTCGCCAAGCGTGGCCTCAGGATGCTCGGCAAGGGCTCCAACTACGACGTCCACGCCGCCCAGATGAAGGACGAGAAGACCGCCGCCCATCTCCGTGAGATCCACAAGCTTGCCCACCAGTACGACAACGACACTGAGCACCTCTACACGTACCTCCAGGTCCTTACTGCGTGTGTCAACTCATTCGCACACGGCGCCAACGACGTCTCGAACGCTGTCGGCCCCCTGTCCGCCATCTACTTCATCTGGTCGGAGGGCCGCAGCCTCGAGGCGAGCACCCCCACGCCTACCTGGATTCTCGCGTTCGGTGGTGCGTGGATTGTCATCGGCCTCGCAACGTACGGATACAAGATCATGGCTGCGCTCGGCAACCGCCTCACCCTCCACTCGCCTTCGCGTGGCTTCTCGATGCAGTTCGGCTCCTCGCTCTGTGTCCTCCTCGCCTCGCAGTACGGCATCCCCGTCTCGTCGACCATGTGCCTCGCGGGCGCGACCATGGGTGTCGGCCTCTGTAGCGGTGGCATCAAGGCCGTCAACTGGAAGGCATTCGGCTGGATCATCCTCGGCTGGGTCCTCACCGTCCCCGTCGCTGGTACCGCCGCCGGCTGCCTTCTCGGTCTCTTCATCAACGCACCCCACTGGTAATTGGGCAGTGTGACGGTCCGCGCATCCTTATATCATAGACTTGCATAATGTATTACTATCATAACGACTATGACATGTTGGTGTCAGTCTGCTTGTGAGCGTTCGCGGTGTCGATTGGAACGATTGTTGCGTAGCGAAGGGATGGATGAGATGGCCAATTTACAGTACCCATTGCTTTGCAATCATCCCTGTCTCTTCTGGGTAACAAAGGCAGGTACGACGTTGATATTGTGGAGGCTGGAAATCTCCTTTCTAGCTGGACAGACATTAAAACACATGTTGTGTTCCATGTAAGCCAGTATTACTCTCTCATTGTATAGATTTAGCTGCTTTCCCTATGGTTAGTTTGCGTTTGTTGTTTGAGTTGATGTTCCGGGATGACAACTTTGTTTGCACCTGCTCCGGGTAACCAAGCCGAGTGGGGTGGAGTGGAGGCGGGGTCCCGTGGTCCGCGCACTGTTCCATTTGGTGCCGGGCTGGATTTCAATCAACAAAGTTAACGCTCGGGAACGTCGAAGGGGCACCTCAGCCACATGACACCGACCGGGACCTTCCCTCCCCTCATCCATTCTTACACACTCACACCACTCATCCCATCCTCTTCCCACATTCACAATGTCCATGTCCTCCACTTCCACGACCATGTCCATCTCCGTGAGCCCACCCCCGCCCCCCTTCAACAACTTGCTCGCCACTGTACCCCGCGGCCGACCCGTGTGCGACTCTCTCCCCCACTACTCCAGTAGGTCCTCTTCAGTCACAGCTGACCCCAGGCATGTGTGTGGGACCCCTTGCCACTGGATCAGGCTCCTGGACATGCCAATACTGCCACCGCAAGTACAGCAGCGGCGTGTCTGGCGGCTATGTCAGGCGTGTCAACAGCACGAGCAACGTGGTGGTTGCGCCGCTCGCATAGGCATCTCGATGGCTGTCACCACCGCCACCTTAACGGCCGTGCGATAGCGTGTAAGCTTGCTCTCACATGGGCATCTGGCCCCGTCCTCAGCCCCTGCCAACTCTACCAATCATCCCGCGCCATACCCTCCAGTCAACCATCCGTATGACCTGATGCGCAACGCCTTCATCCTTACAACACACTCTTGTGATAACCCTGTAGGGCACCACGGCCTACACGTGCTCGGGTCCCCACAGACTGTGCATGGACAGATCGCCATTAACAGATGGCGTGTCGCCGCCTGTCCCAGCCCAAGCTCCGCGTCGACTCGCCATGAGATGGCGTCCTTCCAAATGCGCAAGTAGCCCCGTCCTTGGACACCAACCTGATGACGATAGAAGTGAGTTGCGAATGATTAGTGCCACTGACGCCAGAGCAGTGTCCAGTCTCGCAGTTGAGAAGAACATAGCCGGGGACATGGAGAAAATGGGTGCACGCCGAGCACTGCAAGCAGGCGAGATTCTGCTCGCAGACCCTCGCCGACTCGTGTAGAGGGTGTGCTCAAGAGTTGCTTCCTCGATGTGCGGTTGCAACCCACTTACCCCTTCACTTCAACTGACTGACATGTTCTGCCCAAGACCAAGTGTGCGTCACATCAACAACACGATGACTGCCCTGGAGACCTGGGCGCAGATAGAAGCCGAGTTCTACTGGCCAGCCCGACCTCGCCATGGCCCCTACGTGCGGGGCCACGTCATACCACGCCTCCGTACGGACCATTCTACATCTCCAGCTCTCTAGCCTTCTGTCCACGCCCCCTCCCTCTCCCACGTCTTGAAACACCAGCTACACCGCGACCGCCCAAACACCCAGGGTTGGACATCGTGCTCGCCTGCGTCAGCGGGTCCACAAAAGCGTACCTTGGTAATTCTCGCCCCTCATATTGCCGCCACACGCACCCATAGTGGTGGCTCGGGCTAAGCTGTGGCTCGGGCCGTAGTGGGGGAGTTGACTGGGCTGTGGTTTCCGAGGGAGGTATGGGATGATTGAGGGGGAGTAGAGGATGATTGAGGGGGAGCAGGGATGATTGAGCAGCCCGCTCAAGTGGGGACGCGTTGATGGCGTGCAGCAACGCGTTTTGAGTCTCACGACCGCAGGAAAGCCGCAACGAACGAGCAGGAAGAACCACACAATCGCGACGCATTGTTCCCGCTGACTGGATCTGTGCACTGCCTCTGCACTGCGGGTCTGGTACTGGTTCCGCCTCCCACCTGGTGTGGAGACAAACGATTCCCGTCTGGTGTGGATATAAACGCTTCGCCTGTCTGCTGTGGAGACCGAAACGCCTCGCACTACCTGCTGTGGCACCGAAATGCTCACGCCATCTGTTGTGGGCACCGAAACGCTCGAGCTGTCTGTTGTGTGCACTGAAACGCTCGCGATATCTGGTGTGGGCATCGAAACGCTTCTCGCCACCTGCTGTGGTACCGAAACGCGCGCGCCATTTGGTGTGGACACCGAAACCCCTCGCTTCCGCTCACGCCGGAATATCGAGGACAGCTCCAGACACACAGCCACACCCTGTCTACTATCCACGTCGCATCTATCGTGTACAGATACAGCACTAGAGGTCGTTGTTCTCGCACGCAAACGGCGACTTGACGGGCCCCGAGTAGTCGATGATAATCGCCTCCACGGTCGTGTACATGCCTGGTCCGAGTATGAACAGGCCGAAGAGAAAGACGAAGATGTTGAGGAGCGTCATGAGGGTCTGGAAGACGCCCTTGAAGAGGCAGCCCCGATAAAGATGGAAGTACGCTGCGGACCACTGCGTGAGCTGATTTCAGTCCCGACTACAGTGCTCACAAAGATGAACCCGAAGAACGAGTCGAATGCCGCGCTCAAGATGCTACGGGGGTCGCCCATGGAGAGAATGACACTGGTGTGAGCCTGGGCTCGGTGCCGCACTTACTTGCCGAGGACGAAGCCGATCGCCCACACGACCTCGGTGATGGCGATCCACCACACTCGCCCCACTGCCGTGTTGGAGTGCTGGTGCCGCGGAGCCGAGGATGCGGTGATGGAGGACCTTGACGGTCACGTTGGAGTATATCGCGCCGATGATGACGGTGGGGACGATGACGAATGAGAACACCGCCTTGCGGTGCTTGACGTCGAGCAATGAGCCGACCATGGGCGCCTCCGCGTACTGTTCGAGATAGTGGTATCCGACGACTGACACGACGAGGAAGAGCACCATCTCGAGCACGGTCAGCGCCGCGAGCGCCTTGGGGAAGCCGCGCGGCTCCTTCATCTCGGCTATGAAGCAGGGGTACAGGATCTGCCTCCACAGGAACGTGATGCTGAGCACGGCATTGAAGCCATGCACCAAACCGGGACTGCCCGGGCCCGCCTTCGTGTACACCGCCCCGAGGGCCGGGTACTTGGCGCCGGGGTAGGGCTCGATCCCCGCGAACGCGAGGCAGAGCACGATGGCGATGCCCATGCACACGGCGCTGAACACGCCCATGGACGTGACGTGGCTGAGTGTACGCGGCGTGCTGACGACGATGCCGATCACAGCTGCAATCCCATGGAAGGCGACGGTGCATGTCGAGTGGTCCGAGAGCGTGTTGAGGATCTTGGCGCCCATGGACATGTGGAAGCCGATAATCATAATGTTGTTCACGATCAGCATGCCCATCGTGGCATCGTACACCCCTCGCCGCGCCTAGGATGGCACGAGCTCGCAGACGATCTCGGCGACGTTGCGCGCGTGCGGGTGCCGCATCATGTATTTCCACAGGATGTAGGACGTGTCTGCCGTCAGCGTGCGCCTCAGGGCTGTTACGTGAACGCACGCGAGGTGATGAGGCCTATGCCGATCTGGACGAGCAGGCCGATACCCCAGCCGAGCACACTGAAGCTCCAAGGGAGCGCGAGAATGGCGAGGTACACGTACTCAGCGAAGAGGAGGAGCGTCGCCTTGCACCACGTGAGCGTGCGGAACTTGATGTCGTGCTCCTCCTCGCGGCCCCGGAGGAGGGCAAACTCGTCGTTGCTCTCGGAGCCCAGCTCAGGCTCGGTGCCGGCATCGGCGTCGGCGTCGGTCTTGCTCTTCACAGTCTTCTCTGTGTACTCTGTGTATGTGTCGGCAGCCGAATGTCAGTGAGAGTCTGGGTGGGTACTGCGACTTACCATGATGACCCGGGGATGGGCTCGGCGGTCAGTTAAGGCGGCGCCGGGCTACAGCACCGCCCCGGGCCTGGGTGTTTGTGTCGGCACCCCAATGTGATTGCGCTCTGATACGTCATGTAGATCATGCGCAGTGTGGGGCATCGCGTTTGGAGATGGCCGCCTTGGATACAGTAATAGTCAATGTGTGCCTAAAAATACATTAGCTCTGTTCGTTACAGGGACGTTCCTCGAGTTACAATATCAATCGCGCAAGTCTTGAGCGACATGCCTTGCTTGTGATACGCAAAAGTTGAAACACGTGTTGCAAAAGACGTGACACAAGGCAGTCTGGCCAAGGATGATAGTGCACGTAGAGAACGCGGCAGCCAACTCCACAAACCATAGCAGACATGACAAAGTCAACAACCTAGGAACCACGCTGTGCACACCGCCGCACGCAGTCTGGCGATGCCAACGCCCGCCGCCGCTGCTGATGCAGCCTACTGACTACTAACCAATACCCCAGGGTTTGTCATGATCGTCGCACAGCAATGTGTCGCCATACATTCCTTCCGTCTCCCCGCACCAGATCCGTATCGACCTCTTCGGTTCGTAACTCGCCAGCGCGCCCGTCCTCTGACATCCGACACCTACCTCTCCTACACAGCTCACAACCAGACGTGCCTAGTGCCGCACGTCAAACGGCCGCGAGGCTCACGACGCTATACAGGTGGTCTAAAGAAGCACACCACACCGTGCTTCTTGGGCCAGCCACAAAGATCCTTGCATCTAAGCGCGAGCATTTGCCACCTTCCTGCCCATGTTCCCGACTCGATTCAAGCAACAACTACACGTTCTGACAATCTCCGAGCCCAACCTCTTCCAGCTCAGAGCGGCACAAACCACATCCACTTCGCACCAACCTTTGCCATCATGGCTCCAGCACCCCAGCCCTCTCCACAGGGTGGCTCTACGAACATGGCCAGTGTCGCTATAGGCGTCGGAGTGGTATGTCCTTGGCCCCTTCCTTCTGGCTTTCCCCCCTCTGCCAGAGCCTTGTCACGCCCTCCTTGGCCACCGAAAGCCTGCTGACGCCAGGGCGTTGGTGTGACCCTCCTCCTCGTCCTCTTCGTGGCGATCGGCTTCATCATCTGGCGCCGCCACAAGCGCGCATACGACCGCAAACCCGGCGAGCTGGTGGCGTCCACCCCTGACTACTCAATCCGCACACCAGTTCCTTTCCCTCGCCTCCCGAAACGTGGTCGCCGCGAGTCGGTCCAGAACGAGAGTGAGCGTCGCGGACTTCTCCGCCCTAGCTCTGAGAACCAGCGCCTTCCAGCTTGGGAACAGCGGCACACCTTCCCTCCCCTCAGCCCGCCCCATTCGCTCCATGACATACCGATGGAGGACACCCCGCTTCCCATCTACCATCCCCGCCCAGCGGCAGGCCGCCATCCGGTCCCCGGCACCTCCATCGACTCGGCAGGACAGGTCTTTCGGCGGCCTGTTGTCGAGTCCCCAGAGAGTCTGCGGATACTCACTCGCCAATCTCTTCCATCCCCGTCCGTGATACAGCCGAGACCTTCCACTGCAAAACGCACCGCCCCAGCCTCGTTGCCGCCACCGAGTATCACGAGCGACATATCGATACCCGAGTATACCCGGCCGCGATCCGAACAGTTTATTGACCTGGCCACACGGCCTGACCTCCTCCCCCCCTCCTTCCTCCCGCGCCCCTTGTGCTCCGAGCAGTCCTCGCCCTCGTCGACCAAGGCAGTCTCACTCGAAACGGTCGGCCAGGGAAGACAGGACGCAACCACCGTGGCTGGCCTGGGCAAATTCTCGTCTGAATGGCGGGAAAGTGCCCTCATGCCGAGCTCACCCCGTTCGGCAGCCGCGAGTACATTGTCCAACCTCACCCCGCTGACCATAGCCGATTCCCGAACCCAACTGGATCGCAGGGGTAACAGGCCCATGCACATGGAAATGACCAAGGACAAGACCTGCCATTCGGACGACCGCCGACGCGTCCAGTCCTCCGCGTCCACTACCGGATCCTTGTCGACTGGAAGCGTCTCGTCCGAAGGCGACCGAGAGATCCGCACGCAACTCCACCAGCCTTTCCGGTTCCCTGTTCCTCAGCCTCTGGCCACTTCGAGGGAGGTGCAGCGTCACCGGCCCAACCCGACGCCGTCCTTTCCCGTGTCCCCACCTCTCACCGCGGCAGTTGAAGGCGTGGGCCGACGAACCTGACGCGGAGAAGTGTGGCCGTCCGGCGAGAGGCAGCGCGCGGCCCCCCAGCCTTGGATTCCCTAGGTACACAAGTGGGAATGTCTCAAACTCAAGATTAAGTCGACCAGCAATCCCCGTAGCTGCTCCGCCGGGCGAGCAACCTCCCTCTGTCACGAATGTGTGACGACCTTGGCCGTGCATTACACCCATGCATGCGGACAATAGGATGACGAGGTAGAGCAAAAGGCGATGGAACGGTTCAACGTCTGTGCGTTGGTGAGCATTGTTGTACGAAGTTGGGTGACACACCTGTCTGAAGTCGTTCACCCCGCCGCCAAGCCACACACTCAGATGCAAGACATCTACTCAGACTTGCTCAGCCTCGCAACCCTCGTTCGCACCTCCCTCCTTGTCTCACGTTCACAGCATTTCAATCTCTCTTCATCACTCTTCCCCTTCAAATTTATCTCTCTGTTCTTGTCATTTTCCATCCACCTCTCCCAGCCTTCCCTCAACACACTTCCTTCAACAGGCGACGATCATTGAACCCAGTCACCTGCTCGATGTACGTGTGCGCCGGCACCCTGCGCCCACGCCCCAAGCTCAACAACCTGGCGGGTTTCGTTGTGCGCTCAGACGGCCTCATAATCCCCATCCACAAGGCCAAGGCGAGCACCCAGCTCCCGGATGAGCCACGCATTAAGAAAAGGAAACTGGACTGGGTGTCTCGTGAGGATGGCTTCCGCCTCCGCTGGAGGACGTGGGCGAGGACGTGGATGAACTCTTGCCCGGAGCAGTGGCCGACTTCGAGCCGTCGCCCAGGTGACGGCGCGCGCCGACCGACAGACGACCGCATCCTGGCCATCAAGTCGCGGACATACAATGGTTTGGAGAATATCAAAGAAATTAGTATGGTGAAGATGTCTGCGCTCGTTGGCATCGGGAACTGGCGGCCGTCCCCGAGTCGCCTCCGGTTCGAGTACGAGCTCTCCCATTCTCAGCAGGGTGGCAGAGACAAAGGTGCCTAGGAACAGCAACCTTGCATGATGGCGCACGCACTGCGCGAGGATGCGTCCACCAACATTTCAGCGCGCCATCCCCACATCAGCACCTCCTCCCATCATGGCTTGAACATTGATTTCTGTCCCACTTTGTTCCCTAGCAGTCCCCGATCACCACCACAGCACTCTTCTCGCAAGCTCAAACCCCAGCTCCTCGCGATGACGGACCTCCAGCCCCTTCTCGACAGCCTGGGGGCTCCTACGTCGAAACCTGTCCACAATGGCGACCGCCGGTCCAGCGCACATGTCCGAGTGCCCCCGACGAAGGTCTGCGAATACAATCGGTGCAGCGCGCACCACGCCCAGTTCGGCTCGCAGAAGCACAAGCTGGCAGTCACTCTCCTCCTCCACCATCCGTTCGGGGTGTGTGCGGGAGACGTGCAGCACGCCGTCGGGTTTGGGATGGAGAGATGGCCACCCCGTCCCGAGAAGAGGCGCAAGTTGTGCAGCCCCAGCAAGCGCGTCCAGTTCGGGGGGCGCCGCGCTCATGTCCCCAGCGCGAGAGGAGAGAAGTTTCCCGTGGGCGAAGTCGGACGTAACCATCCACCGTTGGGGCACAGACGGGCCCTGTTCCGCTGGTGGCATGCCCGAGCGCACCGTCGTTGCTCTCCGTCTTAGTGACCCTCGCCAGCGCAAGACAACTTCACAGAACCCCAAGTCGACTAGAGGTCATAGCACGACGTGCGGTACTCAGGATGAGGGCCAGCCCCGCAAGGTTCCCCCCAGGACTACCATGGCCCAGTTATCCCACGTGCCGTCCAGCAATCGCGCCAACCCATACCAGGGCATCCAACCCCATCTCTCTGAGCGCAGCACCATGCGTGTCCCGATGTCGCCAAGGATCGCGTGCCGCTTGCCCCAGATGGCTTAGCGCGGTGCACTCCCCTTGTGTCCGCCAAGCGATTTTGCTGCCCTGCTCGCCTTGTGTCCGCCAAGCAACTCTGCTGCTCTGCTCCCTGCGTCTCCTGTTGTTACTCCCATTCCACACATTGTAGCGTTAGTCCCGTTCCACAGCCGAACCAGGCTGAAGCGCGTCCCCATCAGTCGGTATGCAGTGAGCGGTACAAGTACATCCCCAGTCTAGTAGATCTGCTGTTAGCTGGGCCCCGCGGAACACCTACATCGTCAAACGGCCGCGTGTCCTGGAAACACGACTCCCACACCTCGTTGACGGCCTTCTCGGCCATGACCTCGTCCTCGCAGTTGGGGTGCGCCATGACACTGAGCGTCGCGCGGCGCTTGACGCACACCTGGTGCTGCTTGCTGAAGGCGTAGTTCCCGCGCTTGAACTCGCGCGAGAAGCGGCAGTCGCCTGAGAGATTGGCCGCGCGGATCTGGTGTGAGCGGACCCGTTTCGTTCTCCTCCTCCTCACTTCCTCCTCCCTTGCTCCTTCCCTCTCCCCTCCTCTCCCTTCCCCTTCCCCTCCTCCATTTCTTCCCCTCCTCCCTTCTTCCTCCTCTTCTTCCCCTCCTTCCCCCCTTCCCACATACCTCAGTACAAGCATGGTGCCGCAAGTTCATCCAGTCAACCTTGAAACGACAGTGGTCGAACGCGTGGATAAGCTCGTGCGCAACAGTATCCTCCATGTGCTTGCGGTTCATAAACCGGTTCTGGCACAGCAGGATTCCGTACTCTGGCGAGAAGCCGCCCGCCCGCGTCGCATCGCACGGATGGCACTGCATTGCGCTGCTCGGGAACGGGCAGCCGGCCAGCTCGAGGTGTTTGAGCATGAAGATGATGATCGGACCTGCCGCGTTAGTTTCCTCATCATTGCCGGCCGAGGGGGAACTGTGCCAGAGGCGGAGAAGCAGGAGGAGGAGGAGGAGGAAGAGGAGGAGGAGGAGGAGGAGGAGGAGGAAGAGGAGGAGGAGGAGGAGGAGGAGGAGGAGGAGGAGGAGGAGGGGGAAGTGTATGGGGCAGAGGCGGTACCATCACTACAGAGTGGGAGCCACTCACTCCGGGTCATCAGCTCCTTCTTCCAACGCTCGCACTTGTCCCAGTCCTTCTCTAGGCGCGCCCGCTCGGCCTCCTTGTCCCGCAGGATGCGTTCTTCGTCTGACAGGCCCAGGCCGGTGAACTGGGACAAGGAGCGGCGCCAGCTCTCAAAGCCTGGGACCGAGTCGGGCGTCGGCGCAGACGCAGACGAGCTAGCTTCTGACATGGTCGATGTGGAGGACTGAAATCTCGGACCCCGATGGATGGCTGGTGGAGGGTCCGGGAGCATTTTACTCGATCGTCTTCATAAATGGCCAGTAGTCTTGGCCAACTGGTCTGACTAAACATATTCGCAGCGTACGCTCCTAATCTGCCTTCGCCGTCCCCCCACCTCCCGCGCATGCAACAAGGTTCATACGATGACATGTACACAGGCGCGGCCCCGATCCGCCCCAGACAACTCGACCAGCGAGTGCCCATACTAGTACGAGCCGACGCCGGTCATGGGCGGCGAGTTGTCACGGTGCATGGTCGCGTACCCGTTGTGGCCGTCCGAGTACGAGCCGTCAGTTGCCCAATCGGGTCTGACGCCCTGAACAGGGCTCGGCTGGGGCTGGACAGGCGGAGGGAAGGTGGTGTAGTTGTCGTCGTCGTAACCGTAAGGCGAGATCGTGCGGCCCTGAGGCGAAGGGGGGGCGTAGCCGTACTTCTCGTTGTCGTAGTTGTTAAAGTCGGCTGCGGCACCAAACGTCGAACCGCCCAGACCGGCCTGCTGCGAGTATTCGTTTTCAGACTGCAAGTACTGCGGCTCCTCGAGCTCGGAACCAAGAGACATGCGGCGGTCTCCGACACCGTGCTTGTCCGACTGGTGGACGGGTAACGCGTGCTGCACCTCGGGGTCGCCGTGGTGGTTGAGCTCGGGCCAGCGAATGGCATCGTCATCGCTCGAAGAGCGGCCTCGCCTCGCGAGCATGACAATCACAGCGACGATTGCGATGACCACTGCGGCCGCGCCGACAGCGATACCGACAATGGCACCGGTGCTGATGCCACCGGTGGTCTTGGGAATAGGCGTGGCCGCTTCGGTGATAACCTGGGTTTGGCCATTCACCGTCTGGGTAACGAATTTGACGGAGAGCACGGCGCTTGCAGACGACGAGGTCTCAGCAGTGGTAGCCATCGAGGTCTCGTGCGCAGTTGTAGTGGTCTCGGTGGTCGGGGTGGGCGAAGGCGTCTGGCTCGTCTCGGAAGAAGTAGAAGAGGTCTCCGACGATGAGGGTTTGACGGAGCTTGGCGGGCTGCTCGAGCTGGGCAGCTGGACCGTCGACGACTGCGGTGGGGTTGAGGTAGACGAAGTTGGGGTCTGAATTGGAGTCGAGGGTTGCTGTTGTGAGTGATGTCCTCCAAACAATACTCACCGGCGCCGATGAAGGGGTGGATGCAGCGCCGCCGCCGCCCGGGTTCAACACGTCACTAATAATCGACTGTATTATGCCCTGGCGCTCGACTACACGCCTGTTGGCAAACCATCCTGCCGGCTGGCGGTAGTGGTGGCGGTGGTGCCATTCGGCAGAAACGAGCGCGGGAACGGCGGCAAACGCGACAATCGAAGTAAGGCGCATAGTTATGATCAAACTAGGCAACGGTAGTGGAAAAGGTCGTGTAGTGGGCGAAAGTGTTGTTCAAGGGGCGTCGGGGCCAGCCAACAACGCGTTCACACCAGGTGGAATCGAAGAGAGGAGACGGGGGGGTTGTATGAATGGAGTCGGCGACGAGGGTGTCGACGAAGGGGGGGAGGGCGTTGCGAGGGATGGTCCAAGCGTGACAAGGACGGAGACGTGTCGGGAGTCGGGGAGTCGGGGTTCGGGTGTCGGGGGGACAAGGAATGACTTGTAGGCGAGGATGTCGAGCAGTACACCTACACGCGGGCCGGCCGGGTGTGCAGTATAAGGTGCAAGTAGATGGATGTGTATAAGAGAGAGAGAGACGTCGAGAGAGAATGTGTTGTTGGAGAGGCGTTAGGGGGGGTGTGTGTGAGGAGGGAAGGGCAGAGGTGGCGTCGGATGAAGCTCAGGTGGTCAGGATGGGGAGGGAGGGAAGAGACTAGTGGAATTGTGGATTGAATAGAACTGGACGTGGTCCTTGGTTGGTCAGACATGCCGAGCGTGGGCCATGTCTCCCGAGTGCCGAAACCAGGGGGCCCGCGCGCTCTAACCCAGCTCTCTCCTCTTGCCATTCTTGGAATCTCTATCCCCATCTCGACGCTGGCATGCATCCTCGTCTACTCGTACTAGCCGCCCGCTCGAGCGCAACTGACAAGCCCTCGTTACAATTCTCGACAGGCTTGAACAAAACCCAACCAGGCCCGCCCGCCGCCAGCCGTTCCCGAGCCGCAAGCGCAGTTGGGCCAATGTGTACCAAACAAGCAATTGTCTCAGCTTCGTAGTAGCTGGCCACATGACGAGCATGCTCCAGCACCGCTTCGTCCAGCGTGGCGATAACGAGCTGGGCTAGACTGGTTGCAGGAATCGGTTTGTCGCAAGGAACGCGAGGCCCAAGACGCGCAATACGCACAAAAGCATAGGGAAAACCAGGGTTCCTCCAGGGAAAGGGTCCACGGGAAGGAGCCCTTACCCGCGCTTGGGCGCGTCTTTCTTTGCCTCTTCGGGAAAGGGTGTCCAAACATTCGGGGTTCCAGGCATCCAACGTGTCCTCAGGCACTGCTCTCGGACGAGTCGTCGTCTTGCCCACAACTGGGCACTCTGCATAAACTTCAGCCATAAGACCTTTTACAGCTCACGCATTTGTCCGTCAGCGCTCCTAAATTTTCTTGTTTAAGCCTCGAGGACCCCATTTCGCAAAGTAGTTTGGATCAGAACCCATCAGAAGGGCCGCAATCATGACGGCAGCGGAACCAGTTACCTCACGTGGCTAAACGTAGCAATGCGGAGACCACCCACACTCCGCACACGTCACCGTCATCATCTGTGTGTTTGGCTAATCCCATCATTCCTCCAACTTGTCAACATCAATGTCACGACGCAGCTCGCGCCGCGTCGCGGCGCCCGAGACGGAGCCGTCCCCTCCGTCGGAGTGCCCAAAGCGTGGCGTCGACAAGCTTAAAGAAGACATGAGCGACGACCAGGTCGCCGAGCTCTGGGCGCAGTTCGCAGCAGACCACTACGAGATCGTAGAGCAACTCCCGCTCGAGCTGCACCGCAACTCGCAGCTGCTGCGCGAACTGGATGCTGAGAGTCTATGTGAGTTGTGCGGGCGAGGATGCTGACGGCAGCACAGCAGACGAGACTGCAGGCGCGCATACGCGAGTACGTCGCGTGCCGCATTCCGATGGCGCGGCCGCGTGTAGAGAGGGAGACGACAGAGGTGGACGTCAAGCCGTGCGTGTCAGAGGAGCCGACTGAGCCACAAGTTCAGGTCCCACAGGAGACGGAGAATACGCTCGTCCCAGCAGAGCCGAGAGAGCAGATGGAGAAGCCTGCCGCTGCAGCGGCGAGTCCACGCGCAGGCGCAGGCGTGCCAGTGCCAGTGCCAGTTCCAGGCGCCCAGTCCACTCCTGATACATGGCCAGCCCTGCCAGAGGAGACCGAAGAACATGATGCCGAGGCGGCCGTCGAGGAAGCGTTAGAGGCTGAACCCCTAACGCCGCGGGCGAGCGTGCCTGCGCCGCACCGCGCCTACCTCAGTGAGATCGCATCCCTCGTCTCCGAGCTCGTGCGCAATCGCGAGGAGAAAGTCGCGATCGCCGTCGGCGCATACAACACCATTGACCGTCACATCCGCGCACTAGACTCGGCGTTGAGCGCCCACGAAACGAGCGTGCTCGGCTTTGCGAGCGCCGAGGCCCAGACCGAGCCTGAGCCAGAACCCGAGTCGGGGCCGCGGCCCAAGAAGAGGCAGAGGCAGAAGAGGAGCATCTCGTCGTCTGTGCCGCCCCTAGGCCTGCCTGCCGGTATTGAAGCGGATCCCAATGAGCCGCGATACTGCTACTGTCACCAGGTGTCTTATGGCGAGATGGTTGGGTGTGATGTCCGTTTTGAGAGGAGGAGAGCTGACGCCAGAACGAGGATTGTCCGATGGAGTGGTTCCATTTAGCGTGTTTAGGCATGAGCCATCCGCCGACGGGCGATTGGATGTGCGACGTTTGCAAGGCCCAGAAGGAGGGACCTACAGCTGGTGGGCATAAGAAGCGCCGCAAGCGATGACTGCAGAGTGAGGAAGGGCATAGCCAACACCGGTTGTATCAAGTAGCCCGACGTGTATGCATCAATTAGTTTACCAAAGTCAAGAGATGAGCAACGTCAGACCTCCACACCTCGAACTGCAACTTGAAACTGCTTCGGTTGCCATGCATACGTCCCTGGATATTCTCAAGACCGACGGGCCGGGCCAGACCAGGCCCGACTCGGCCACGATGGCCAGACTCATCGCATCCCCGTCCAGCAACGGCCAACGGATGTCCAGCCCGCCGTCATCAGCCTTATGTCCCTTTGGCCACCGCTATCACACAATCACACAATCACACACTCGCACACTCGCTCACTACTACTTATCATCACCTTGGCCTGGCTTCGACCTCGACCTTGAGCAGGACCACTTGGCCATGAGGGCCGACTACACCTACTCCTGGTGCCGCCACTGCGCGAAGCGCTCGTCCGCCCAGTCGACGTACTCGCCCGAGTACTCGGCGGGGAGGCCGATGGCGCAGCCGGCGATAACGCTTCCGGGCTGCTCGGGCCGGAGGAGCAGGCCGCCCTCGTGTAGCTCGGTGAACTTGGACATCTCGTTTGGAGCCATGACGCCTGGCCCGACCTTGCGGATGTGCCCTTGCATCTGGTGTTAGCGGAATGGAAGGTGCGGTGTCGTGGCGGCGCTGCGGACCGCCTGAGAGCCGCATCGGACAGAGGTAGATTCTTGACGAAGCGTGTGGCGTCGGACCCTAGCATCGTCCCAGCACAACGCACGCGCGGCCACGTTCACACGACTCACGTCAGTCTGCTGTTAGCACTGGCACCTTAGCTGACATCATCCTAGGGGACTCACATCGACAACACCTGGGCGAACCGACAGGAACAGGACGTTGCCGTCCTTCTCCTCGGCTGCAAAAGTGCGCGTGAGGCTGTTAACAGCCGCCTTGGCAGCCGAGTACATCCCCCAGGCCTGGTATGCGCCAACGCTCGCGCCGGACGACACGAGGATCACGCGCGCCGGGTTCGCAGGCGATGCAGCGGCGCGCAGGTGCTCGATCGCCGGCTGGACGATGTACAGTGCAGAAAGAAGGTTCGTCTGCAGGCTCGGCACGAGCTTGTCCAGCGACACCTCGCTCAGCTTGCCTTCTGTCAGCTTGACCCGAGACGGAGCACGCACCCAAAGGCTCGAGGGTGCCGGCATTCAGGACCAGGCCCGTGAGCGAACCGAACTTGGCGACTGTCTGCTGGACAGCGCGCGCATTGTCCTCTGGCTTGCTGACGTCGCCCGAGACGGTGAGGACGCGGTCGGGATACTGGTCCGCTAAGGCTTGAAGCTCGGGCGTGAGGGTGCGCTGGAGCGTGGCGACGTTGGCGCCGTGGCTGGCGAGGAGGGTGCGGGCAATGGCCAGACCGATGCCGCGACTTGCACCGGTGACGATGATGACAGGAGCGGACATTGCGGGTGAGGAAGGGAGGGTTGTGGAGATGGAAGGTGGGGTGGGAGGTGGAAGGTGGAGGTGGGTGGAGGTTAAGCGGTCAGTCGTGGCATGACTGACTGCCGCGACTGCCAGAATACAAACTACACGTGGGGCAGACGTCAGACGACGTCATCACAGTAACTGCTCTCGGGCAAACTGCGGCGAGATTGGGTGCCCGATTCAGGGTGTGGCTCAAGGATAAAGAAGAGAGGGACCAGCTTATGGGCAGGGTCACTGTAAACAAGGGAAGGCCATCTCAGGGCCATTACATGTTCAGTGACGCACCAGAATGACGGGCGGTGCAGGTTGAATACCTCCTAGCCGCCCTTAATTGATCTGGAAACCCCCAGTTTCATTTCAATCATTCTCTCGCACACGTAACCCGTGTAAACTGACAAGGTCGTCGATACCTCGGTCAGCTGGTCACAATTGCACGTCTTGGCCACACTTTGTATTTGGGTATTCTGGGGCCCTCCTCCCTCAGCTTAACTGCCTCTGTCTGCCCCTCAAAGACGCAGACAGCGACAATCACAGCCAGTGGCACGACAGCCACTTGAACTCAAACTTCCGTGGTCCGTGAGCGTTTGCACGAGATAGATTTGGTTGCCCGCAAAGCGTATTTGCTATTGGGGGTCGCGGCACGGGTGGCGGCATTGGAGGCATTGGGAGCATGACCTGGCTCCGGTGTCGTGACCGCATAACATGAGCGGCGCATGACCCTCTCGTTTCGCGTGTGCTCCTGCACCTTGTCCGGCAATACACAAGGCTCGCCTGCTTTCGCCGAGCATCCGCTACCTCGTCTGCGTCCTGCTCTCAATGCCCCTCCACCCCGCCGTGATCACCCTTCACCCTTCATCCCTCACCCCTCGCCCTTCACCCCTTTCGGCCCGTTCCCTTGTCGGGCTAGTCAACTCGACGTCGACGTCTGCAGTGCTCCCAATCCTCCCGTCCTTCGGCGGTGTTTGCCGGTTTGTTTGGCTATCTCCCTAACATTGCCCGCTCGTGCCCTTTCTTTGATTCGACTCCCTTGCCTTAGTTGCTTAGCTCCCGCCCCTAGGCGCCGTGCCCTCGCCTCGCTATCTCTCTCTTGCCCTTCCCCCACTTCGGCCCTCTCCTCCCTCCCCTTGAACCTCGACGGCGACACGAGGTCATGCACACAAGTGCAGTGGAATCCCCGGTTTACACTCCACCACTATCCAGACACACCTTCACCATCCACTTCGCTTCCTTGCTTCCTTCCTTCTCCCTACCTGTCTCCCCTTGACCCTCCTCCATTTCTTCATCTCTTCATATTTTGGTCTCTTCATTCAGTCCTCCAACTTTCCATCACTGGCTTACATCTACTGCTAGCAGCTCCACCCTCTTCTTGCTGCTTTCATTATAAAACACCCCGCAACGACAACACAGCATCAGTTCTCGGCAAGCCGGACGTGCGCTTGCCACTCCTTCCTCTACTCATCCTCGTTTGACACGCAGCTGTAATGTCTCGCGTTCCGTCCGGCCATGCCGGCGGCGCTCCTCTCCCGTCCATGTACTACCAGTCTGGGCTCCATCCGGGCGCTGTGGCCCCCGGAGTCCCAATGCAGGGTGGCTACGTCGATCAGTCGTACGGAGGATATCGCCAAGGCCCTCCAAACGGCGCGCCCATCCACCCATCCCAAGCCTCGACGTACGGCTCCGCAGATGCCTACAACGCCATGGCCGGCCCAAGCCGCGACGTGTACGGCACGTACCGCAGCGTCTCGGGCCAAGAAGCCCGAGGCGATCCACGCGCCGCCTCCCTCGGTTTCGGCAAGCCTTCCCTGGGCATGTCTCACAACTATGGGACCGCAAAGGCGAGCGGCGCAGGCGGTCCAGGCAGCGGGGCGAGCGGGAGCGCAAACGATGCGCCGACGGGGTGCGGAAGCGGACAGCAGCCGGGCCCATCAGAGTTTATCAAGAAGCTCTTCAAGATGCTCGAGGACGAGAGTGCAACTTACGGCCGCGGCAAGCCGGCGGGCGCCCCGCGATCCAAGGGCGAACGAGGAAGCGTCGGCTGGGGCCGTGGGGGAACGAGTTTCGTTGTCTGGGACATGAACGAGTTCACCACCAAAGTGTTGTGAGTCGTGCATGGCCTGTGCGCGCCAGGAGCCTTTACAATCTCTCGGCAGCGGCTGACTACCGTTCCAGACCTCAAACATTCAGGCATTCCAACTTCTCATCGTTCGTGCGCCAGCTCAACAAATACGGCTTCTCCAAAGTGAGTTGAGTTTTGTTTTCCCCGCTGCGAAACGAGCTCACTGGGCAGATCAAGCACGTCGATGAAGAGACGGGGCAGATCAAGGAGAACGTGAGTGATCGGCATCTAGTTCACCCAGCTGACATGACTAGGTCTGGGAATTCCAGCATCCCAACTTCCAAGCCGGCGGCAAGGCTGACCTTGACAGCATCAAGGTGAGTCATGCATGATACGCCACTCGGACCGCAGGCTAATCCATTCAGCGCAAGGCGGTCGTGCCCAAAAAAGCTGCGGGTGATGAACGCAGTGATTCGCCCGCACGTGGGCTCACGACCGAGGATGCAAACCGCATACTGGAGATGGAGAACAGAATGGTAGCTCTCGAGGAAGCCCTCTACAAGACCCAGGAGCAGTTGAGGGACGCTCGCATTCGTGAAAACGGAGTCATGAGCATCCTCCGCGAGCTTGTCGCGCACGCTGTCAACACAGACAAGGGTGAGTACTTGTATGGTCGATATCGCCTGACACCGAAGAGAGCCCATCTTCGCCCGACTCAGACTCCGCTGCACGTGTTCGTCGGCTCTACCAGGTGTATGAGCAGGTGGCTCAGGTGCAGGCCGTCCAGTCTCATCATGGGGGCGCGGCATTCGTTCCCGGAGCGCAGATGAGTGGCTTCCCACCTCCGGGTTATGGAGCGTCTGCATCGAACACTTACCCAGCTACGTCTGGTCCGTTTCCAGGCGTAGACGCGTCAAGCCTCCCGATGCCTGTCCAGAATCGACGCGTGGCCCCTACCGGACGCGGAACAGGCGCAGGTTTGGCGCAGCCAGCCAGCGCGAGCCCGACCACCAGATCTCAGCCGCCTCCGCAGCCTGTGACTTCAACACCCCAGCTCCCAGAGGATTCCAAAATGGCGCAGCAGCAACAGCTTTACAACGGTAGCCCCATCACGGCGGCTTATCCAACCATGCCGGATGGAAACAGTGCCAACGGTGTCCCAATCCGTAAGCGGGGTGAAAGCACATCGCTGAGCTTCGTTGTGGATGGGATGGGCAACCAGTCGTCTCAGCTCAACGCAACGAGCACGTCGATGGAGGAAAAGCCTCAGCTTCAGCAGCAGCCATCTGATCACACGGTGGGCATACCGACCAGTGAGGCCGACGCATCGGCTAGGTCAGCTTCATTCAGTTCCGTGCCCATGCAACCCCCGCAGCAGCCGCAGCCGCAGAAACCCGTTTCGACGCAGATATCAGCAAACGGCCAGCCTGAAGGGAGTGGGACTGTTTCGCGCCGCACTCCTATCAAACCGTCGTGGAGGCAGACGCCGCGCATCCTCGTCGTCGAGGACGACCTCGTGTACCGCCAGCTGTCATCCAAGTTCCTTGAGAAGTTTGGATGCGTGGTCGAGACAGTGGAGAACGCCCAGCAGGGTATCGAAAAGATGAACAAGACCAAGTACGACTTGGTGCTCATGGACATCTTCTTTGGTCCGAGCATGGACGGTCGCAAGGCGACGTCTCTCATCCGCCAGTTTGACTCGTACACCCCGATCATTTCCATGACTTCCAACGTGCAGACAAGTGAGTGACAGAGTGAAGTCACATTGTTAACGACATCAGAGGACGTCGAATCGTATATTCACTCGGGTATGAACGATGTCCTAGCGAAGCCATTTACGAAGCATGGCCTTTTCTGCATTCTCGACAAGCACCTGATCCACTTAAAGGCGATCCAGCTAAGCGGCGAGGTCCCCCGCTTCGCTGGAGTCCCGCCGCTCTCAGACCAGGGCATCATGGACGCGCTCGCGACGAGTGCGGCGCAGTGGGAACCGAACGGCGACGAGCTCGCTAACCCGCTCGCTGGTAGCGGCTGGTCTGACGACCAGTATCAGTTGGTCCTACAGGTGAGCTCTACTGCTTCCAGTCAAACCTAATAAAAGCAATTCTTGACAACCGGCACTGTCCCCGACTCCAACGGACTGCCGATAGCGACAACGACTCTCATCGGCGGCCCTAGTGGTCAGACAGTGATGGGAGCGACGACAATCATCCCAAATGCAGGCTTTGCCATGGCACGCAAGCGCTCGATTGAGATGGTCGACGATGACTGGGACGAGCAGGCCAACAAGCGTGCCAATACATCCTTTGTGCAAGGCGGGCCTGGCGCAGGTGGGCCGGGGATGACCTCGGCGAGTGTGAGTGAGATGGCGTAACAACCTGCTTGAAGCTTGAAACTCGACGGTTGTATAGTAAGATTGATGTGATTCACCGTAGCGTAGCGTAACCTCGTAGTTTGAGTGGTCGCGTGGCGGGGAGTGGTGTAGCCTTAACATATTTGACATGTAGAGGATGATCTGAGCATTGAGCATTGTGGGTGAGGCGGTAAGAGAATGGGTGACTGTGACTGAAGTGGCTAGAGCGGAGGAGGCACCTACTGTGGAGCCACCAATGCGGTTCGTTGTCGCCCGTCAGTCATTCGGTCCGACTGGGTGGCAAATGGAGAGGGACGGTGCGTGCTGCAGATCGGCTGTCGCTGGATCTAGGCAACAAGGCCTAGGCCACGCCAATGCGCACCGAACATCCGAGGACGAAGGTGCAGGCGCAAAGGCTTGAGGTGGCGCCAAGGACTGGGCCTCGGATCAGTGGCCTGGCCCATCGAGATGAGTCTGGACCAGACAGCTGGGCCAAGCAGGAAATATCAGTGTGCCAGTTGCACGTGAGGGCACGTGGCAAAACGTGGCAAAATTGCTGGTAATGATGTGTGCCGCACCTCCACTCGCCACCGAAAGTTGAGTCCAGTGTCCAACAGTCCATCCACTTGGTCCTGGGCCGACTCTCAAGTGCCAGTGCAACTGCAGGTGCAAGCCAACAACCATGGCCGACGCCTCGATCCCCCTCTATGTCGTCGACGGCATCGCAACAATCTGGGATGCGCAGGGTGAGTCTGCCGTTCCTCCTCCTCTCCCTCCTCCTTTCCTCCTCACCTTCCTCCTTTCCTTCCTCCTCCTATCCCCTTCCCCCTCTCCTACCCCGCTTACCCCAGCCGCCGCGACCGCACACTGCGTGCACGACATCTCAGGCCTGCGTGCTGGCACGCTCCCTGGCGTGGTGCAGCAGAACGCCTTTCTCGGCCTCCCCGTAACCCTCATGCCCGAAGAATCCGCCCACCTCCTGAAACAGGGTACGCGCCGCCTGTTAAAACGACAACTGACAGCAGGTGCGGCGCACCTCGTCCACCTCCCCTCCCGCATCCGCCCGCCCTCCCGCGAGGCAGTGGCGCAGCGCACCGCCGCCCGCATCGCGCGGAACCACACGCTCGCACAGGCTGCGTGGGCCGACGAGGACCGGCGCGCGGCGTCGGCAGCCAGGAGCGCGAAGAGCGCTGCGGGGGCCGAAAAGCGCGCAGCACGAGCGAGGAAACGCGCCGAGGCTGCGCGTGACAAGGCACTCGCGGGTGGCGAGGAGACGGGCGTTGTCGAGGAGCGCTTCCAGGCCGCGCTGAGGGGGATTGACGCTGCGCCTGTGGCCGTGGTCAGGGAGCGCGGCGTACCGACGTCGGAGAACTCGAATCTGTTCACGGTCGTGCCGGCAACGCCTGTTGTCCCGCTTGAAGAGTACGATGACGCTGAGGTCGCGGAGGGCAGAGGGGAAGGGAGTGGGCTCGGACAGCGGGCGGGCGCAGGCGATCCCACGTCGGCGTCGAGCTGTGTGCGCATGTTTCCACGGAGCGTGAGGGATCGTGCACTGGCGGATACTTTTGCGGCGCTGAATGCCCGCGGGCTCCGGATGGGGCTGGGGCCGCGGTTTGGAGGCGAGTGGCTCGTGTATCCGGGCGATTATTTGAGGTACCACGCCCACTTTACCTCGCAGGTTATTGTGCGCGATGAGCCAATCCGGCCGGCCGAGCTTGTTGCCTGGGGCCGCCTGGGGACGGGAACGAAGAAGGCCGGCCTGCTGTGTTGCTGGGATGATGGGGTGCGTGCTGGGAAGGAGAGCAAGGACAGCAAGGACAGCAAGGACAGCAAGGAGGGCGAGAGCGAGATCGTGTTCTACTCGCTAGAGTGGGCCAACTTCGGGTAGACTATACAGTAAAGGGTTGCATATGTACACTACTTGCGGCGACCTGTCAGGCACATCCAACGTCCATGCTGTCTCTAGGATGCAATCACTGCAATGATGCGCGTCTTGTGCATACTGCCCTTGGCGTCGGGGTGGGGAACCGCGTTCGTCGTCTTGTCGACCTCGCACGTAACGTTGTGCTTGCCTGGCGCCAGGCCAGTCGCAATAACGCCAACGCTCCCAACGCTCACATAATTCCAGTACCCGACAAGGAGCTTGGACGAGCCTTGGTCCCCGTCAGCCCAGCACCGGAGGTTTCCCAACCCCATCGAAGTGCTCCGCAAGTAGTATAGTCCGAGAAAGCCGCCACTAACGTCGATGTCGGTGAAGGTGACGCGTGCACCAATCTCCTCCGCGGCCCAGTAATGCTTGTCGTGCCACACAACCTTTTCGAAACTCGGGTGGGCGTCGACAGGCAACCCCATGAGCTGCCAGCTCCCGTCTCCGAGCTGGACGTTGGCCGACTTGCAGAACGCGACCGGGTTTGCGAGCTGCTCTTGGTTGAGCCGCTGCCGTATCCGCAGGCGGGGAAGTGCGAATGGGTCGAGCTGGGATGAGAGCCCCGTTCCTCTCAACCCAGAGTACGGTGGCGCATAGGAGGGTTTGCACGATTCACCGAGAAGGTAATCCAGGACTGGATGTCAGTTCTAGTCTGACGAAGCTCCTCACTGGAGTCGGCCATGAAGCGGTGCCCGTTCGGGTTGTAATGTCCCATATCACCAGGGACAAAGATCTCAGTCGCATTTTCCAGGTGAGCCTGGACATACTGGTACAGAGCCGCGCGCGTCGAGAGGCGGGGCACGTCCTGTTGTCAGCTTGACACTGTTCTCCAGCTGACCCCAACGGATCACTCACATAATACTCGGCAACGGTAGCGTGCTGGTCTGCACCATTAATGTAACCATTCGTCATGCCCCACGTCGAGAGCATGAGCACAGCTGCCTCGCCACCGAGCAGCTCGCGCACGAGCGTCTCAGTATCAGTCATGATGTCCTGGTGTACCGACGACTTGTCAATGTTGATGTCCCTTCCCGTCAGCCAAATCTCAAGGAAGCCTACACCATGAGGTCGTTGACAGCGCTCTCGAGGATGAACAGGTCCGCGTCCTCGGGAACATGGTGCTTGTAGCATGCGCTGAAGTAGTCGGTACCTGTAGCTGCGACCGCGCCGTTCTTGACCATAATCTCGGCGTCGGGGAACGCCTGCCGCAAACCTTCCTCAATGAGCTCGGCGTATCGCTTCTCGTTGGGTTTCAGGCCCTGGGATCAGACCAACTCTGTCAGCCGAGCACGTACATGGCCAAAGGTGATTGATCCGCCGAGAATTCCGATCGTCTGGTGTCAGCTCGCCCGGGCCTGAAGCCGGACGCACAAGCTTGCGCTCCTTCTGCAGACGTTCCATCGCACGGCGGACTCGGGCGCCAGTGCCGGATTGCGCGAGTGACAGGGGGAGCGGGATGCCCCAGCGGCGAGCGAAAGTGTCGCGTAGCTGGATGACGGACGCGGGGCACCCTTTGCTGGTTTGTGAGGAGGAGGGCGGATGGCTGTCTGGTGAGGCGGGGGCCTCGTCGCCGTCTGGTGGGGAGAGGTCTAAGGCTTTGGTGGCGTTCTGAATGCGGAAGGGCCGGCATATCTGCACGTCTGGGAAACTCTCGTAGCCCGAAAGAAAGAGGAGGAGGAGGCCTGAAAAGACGAGCACGCTTACCAGTAGCGCGCGTGTGAGCCCGAATGCGAACATGATGAACGTGTGTGTAGTGGGTAACTGTAGACTGTTCTGTCCCGGGAAGCAGTCAGGACTGCAGAACTCGCCAGGCTGCACTTCTCTGATTGCACACGTGTTGTGTGTTGTGAGCAATCCAGGTCCATTGTCGATGCAGCCATTCCAGAACTGAATTGAATTCACCAATTCAGTTGACTCTGGGGAAACCTGAGATAAGATCTAGCTACTGTGCAGGAGTCGACGCGTCGGTTTAGGAACTGCCAGAACACCCTGTGCCACACTCCAATTGGAGGAGACAATGATGGGTTAGCCAGCAGTGGCCACATTGGTGACCGCAAGACCAGGCACCTCGCGGTTTATCTGTATTTCAACCTGCGAGCCGCTATCATAACCCGCAACTCTTGAACTCAAGCTTGTGGTCCGGGCTCAACGTCAGCTACGCAGAGAGGGTCTTGTGATTCCTGATATTATGCATTGTCCTGTATGCCTTACAGAGTCTATGTCCGTCTATAATGTCTAGTTGGCAGCAGCGCGCTTGGAGCGCATCCGGATTTTGCGGCCCCACTTGGAAAACGCCCAGGGGATCATTGCCATGATGATTGCGAGGCCACCAAGAAGAGAGGCAGCACCACCATTAGTGAGGCGGTGGTACATTTGCGGGATGAAGAGGGGCATGGCTGCACCCATACCCGAACGCACGACAGTCTTGGCAGCCAGAGCCGAGGCAACGTATCCAGGGAAGGCGTCGATGAGATATCCATTAGCCGACGAGTAGACGAGAACCATGCCCACACCGAACGGGATGCCAGAGATGCAGGGACCAACCCATGAGGCTCCATGAGGAGTGACGTAAGGTGGGGCTGTCCAGCCGAAGATAAAGAGAGATATAGGAACCCATGGACCGCCGATGAGCATGCCTGGCAGACGGTCCTCAGGAGTGACGTTGGGCAGCTTGGCCTGGTACCGCTTCTCAAGGAGTGGCGTGATGCAGAGCGCAATCGCGACGCCGATGAGCACCGAGCAGAAGGTGAGACCGATCTTGGCGTCGTCCCAACCGTACCCCTCGCCGAAGACGACGGGGTAGGCGAAAAAGTAGGCGTAGAGGAGGCCGTAGACGAGCGAAACGTAAAGGCTCATGAGGAGGAGGATGGGCTCCTCGACAAGCATCTGGAAGGGGCGGATGAGGGTCTCGATCACAATCTCCTTGAGTGGGCGGGAGAGTACCTCCTGCTCGGTGACATACGAGTCGTCACCAGTCTCAGCTCGAAGGGCCTCGGCACGCTTCTTGAGGAGGGTAGGTGCAAAGGTTTCGGGGAGGATACAGATGAAGCACCACGTAACAAAGGCCGCGATCATGTTGACCCAGTACAGCCACTGCCAGCCAGCGTACTTGCCAATAAAGCCACCGATGAGGGGGCCAATGACTGGGCCACCGTACGGCGCAGCGGCGAAGAGGGCGATGGCGAAGCCTCGCTCCTTGGGACCCCAGATGTCGGCGATCGTGCCACCTGCGAGAGTGAGGGGTCCCGAGCCGAAGAAACCAACCAAGAATCGACATGCGAGGAGGCATCCGATGTTTGGAGCAAGTGCACAGGGAATATTGAAGATGATGTAGACCAAGAACGGGATGATCCAGAGCGGGCGGCGACCAAAGAGCTCGCTCATCGGCGACCAGAGCAGAGGCCCGAGGCCGAAGCCACAGACAGGTAGAGAGACAGTGAGGGCAATGACGGTCGACGACACGCCAAACTCCTCCATCTGGTCGGGGAAGTCGCCGGTGACAATAGCGCTCGACATGGCAACCTGCATGACGGCGATTGAGGCGATGGCGGTGTAAACCCATCGACGAGCGGTGCTCCAGTTCCATGGGTTTTCTGGGTCGTTCTCGCGCCACGTCACAATCTTCTTGTCCTCAACGACCTTTGTGATTTGGCGGGCAAGGTTGTCATTTACGGGTTCATGCAGACCGCGAATACTCGCCATGGGCTTGATGCCATTCTCGAGCTCGCTGGCACGAATGTAACCAGCCTGTGTTTCTGTGCGGTACTCGTTGGTGCTTCCGAGCGTAACAGCTTGTGTGAGGGACGGGAAGCCGAGGTCGCGCCCAGTCTGGGATGATGTGATTGATGTCACGGCGTTGAGAGTTGACTCGTCCGAGTTGTGCGGTTGCTTCTCGGGGATATACCCTAGAGATTCGGGCATGCTGGAGTGGTTGGGAGGATGGTAGTGTTGGTCGAGGTAAGGTGAGTGGTTATCGAGTGTGTAGCGCTTTGAACGCTATCTGCTGAGATGAATGTGGCGCACAAGGCCGTGAGGTGAGAATGGGGATGGCACATATCGCATCTCTGCTGCCTCTATATACCGTGCATGTCCGCACGGACAGACGTGCCAGTTTGCGACCTCGCCATGAGAGTAGTACTCGGCCGTCCTTGCACGTATCAACCCGGCCGAGCTGACCGAGATAGCGAAAGCGGAGACAGTGAGGGTGACGGACTTGGTCGAAAGAATAGAATTGAGCGGAGCAATCCTGCAGGAAAACCCCGGTCAGACACGTGACCTCAGGGCGGCAAACCTGCTTCAATTGATGCTCCAGACGTCCTGTGTGGCACTCCATTCACGCATGCACGCCGCGTTTCTGTGTGCTCCATGGCTGCATATTACATAGCGGCGACAGAATGTGAAGGTTTCGAAGATTTCTAGGGCTGAGTGCGTGCACAGACCTTGCCGCGACACCCACCTCAGCCATCATAAGTCCTGCCAACTCTAGCCCCAGCCAGCTCTTGAGTGTTGCTCAGACTCATCAGGCTTGACTCTCCTGACATCACAGGATATGCCAGGCGGGCCTGGGTATGATCTCATCGATCCATTCACGACCCACAATCCCTGCCACGACTGCGCACCAAAAGCGGAGGTCGGCGATATTTACTTCCGCTGATAAGACGCATGGGCAATTGGATTCTCCACCACAACTTAATCCACAAACAACGGCCGTCAGTCCGCGGAACATCTGCATCCGGACTCGGACACGCGACACGTGACACGTGCGAGCATCTGCAATCGGTGTCATACATTCCGTCTCTGCTCGGCTTCCGGGCTCACGTCTCTGTCCCGCCGACATGTCCAAGCCTGCTCCGACGCCCGCAACTGTTGGCTCCGATGCCGCCCAGTATGAGGAGGACGCGGTCCATGGTGTGTACGAAGCGATTGCGCCGCATTTCTCACGGACACGGTACAAGGTGAGTCTAGGCAGGGGTGCCCAGTCGTATAGTGAGCTATCTTTGATTCCTTTGGAGATTCAAGCAAACAAACATGGATCTGACAGACTGCACTCCAGGGTCAGCTCGGATGGCCAGATCCAAGCAAAGCGCCACCGGCAGGGGACAGACATGCTGCATGTTCCGGCATGATGCACGTTCTGTCGTACGTTGGGCTCTGCCCTAAACCAGCGCGCACACAACTCGAGCTTGGCACCCCCTCTCTCCGTTGTGTTATCCTCCCATTTGTCGCTGACGCCAGCCGTGGCCATTAATCAACACGTTCCTCGCATCTCTCCCTCCCGGCTCGTTCGGCCTCGACACAGGCGCCGGGAACGGCAAGTATCTCCCATCCATCACCGCGGCGGGCTGTACAGCTCTCGCCCTCGACAGGTCACAGGGCTTGCTGAGCATCGCGGCCGGCATGGGAGGCGTGGGATGCGTGCGCGCCGACATCTGCGATGTGCCCTTCCGCGCAGGCCTGTTCGACTTTGCAATCAGTGTGGCGGCGATCCACCACCTGTCGACCTCCGAGCGGCGAGAACGCGCGGTCCAGGCCCTGTTGCGATCTCTACGGGTCGCGGAGCAGCCCGCACGCTTCTTCATCTACGTCTGGGCGTGGGAGCAAGGCCCCGAGAGCAGGCGCAAGATGGGGTCAAGGGCTGGCGGGGAGGTTGTGCAGGACGTCATGGTGCCGTGGGTCGTCAAGCCTGGGCCGGGGCTCAAGCCGAAACGCACAAAGGGGAGGAGACGGACCGCTGAGGCTGCGGAGGAGAGGCGCGAGGTGGAGTTGGACCAGCCTGAAGAACCCCAAGAGCCGGAAGACAAAGTGTACCACCGCTACTACCATCTGTTTGTGAAGGGCGAACTGCGCGCGCTTGTCGAGGCTGCAGGACAAAGGGAGGGGTTTGCTCTCGGAGATGAGGGGGGAAAATATCTTCGCGTCGTTAATGAGGGATGGGAGGCGGACAACTGGTGGATTGAGGGTGAGGTCGGGCTGCGGTAGCTTGAGACATCATAGCATTCCTCATGTACAGTACACATTTGTTCTGAGCATACTCGTGTGTCGTAGTGCTCGCTGTCCAGTTGAACCAGAGACTAGATTTGTTGGTGGTTGGCACTTGCTGCGAGGTAAGGTCATTTGTTCATTCAGGTACGTAAGCAGCGCTCAGAAGTTCGATTTGCCGCCGTAAAACAGCAAGAAATGGCCAAGTCTCACTGTAACTCGTTGGCGTCGCTGTCCACCCATCCGCAACGCGTTACGTCCAACCATGCATGCAAACAATGCCAATGCTAAATGAGATGCTGTCATGCCGCCATGCCTCTATTCTTCCCCCTTTCCCTTCGCACTCAACTCCTCGCCTGATGCCTCGCCACTCTCCTGGAGCTTGTGGATACGCTCGCGCATAGTCTCACCCCACTTCTCCAACGCGGCACGCCCCCGGTGGTCCCCGACACGTGTCATTGCACGAGCCATCATCCTCGTAAACGGCTGCACATGAGCCTCATACGAGACGTGCGCGTCAAACTTCTCAAGGATGTCCAGGTCGGCCAGGGGCACCTTGCTCTTCCTCTCCCTCTTGTCCCCGTCGCGCACAACCAGGCCCTGGTCGAGGCCCTTCTCGATACTCGCTGCGATCAGGCGGAACACCTCGCGGAGGTCCTCGGCTCTTAGCCCGGCCCTGAAAGGGAGAGGGTGCGCGTCACGGCCCTCGCCTGCAGTCCCACGGGCCAGGCAGGAGAGGTACGCCTTGAGCACAATGTTGGCAGTGACGCGGTCCGGGACAAAGCCGCGCGTTGCGCGCAGCTTGTCGATCGTGTGCAGCACATCGCGGAGGCGGCGGAGGCGCGCCGGGGCCGACGTGTGTCCGTCTGGCCTCTGGCGAGGGAATGGAGACGCATAAGGAATGTGATGTCGTACCGTCAGCCACTGGGTCAAGAGGAGGTTCCAGTGGTGCGTTCGCCGTCCCTGCTCCGTTGGTTCCGGGTAGGCACGACGCGGGACGAGGGGGACGCGGTTGTCGGGCGGCGCTCGCGGGCGGTTCTTGGGCGCTGGGTCGCTCCAGAGCCGCACACGTCCGTCTGTGCCGGCGACAGCGCCCATCTCCAACGTCCGCCGCAGTCGGTGCGCGAGCTGAAGCGCCCCCTTGTTCTCTAATCGGTCTACCACGGCCAGCACCAGGTCCTCGTCGTTCATCCACTCAGGCGTCTCAAGCAGACTGAACACGGCCGCGCGGAACAGCTTCGCATCCAGCAATTTGCGAAGCGGCACCGGGATCGCTATTGCGCGGTGCTTAATGTGCGCGCGCGAGAGATCGACATCGGTCGGCTTCTGCGGCGGTGTCGATCGGCGCCGGGTCTTTGCGTTGGGTGGTGCGGAGGACGTTGAGGTTGGGGCGGCCAACGATGATTTGGAAGTGGAACGTGAGACTACCATCAGATGTGCAGGTGCACGAACGCACCTCTGCCCCCCGGAACTCTCCTCCTCTCCTCCTCCTTCCGCGGTTGTTCTGGTTGTTCCAGCTCAGGATTAGATGCCGGTTCAGGCGCCTCAGCTTGAGGTGGTGGTGCGGCCGGGCTTGGCGGCTCGCTCGGCGGTTTGTTTGGAGGTCGCCGATGAACAGGCAGCACCTGCTCGAGTCGTGGGCTGACGCGAAAGGGGTTCCAATGCACGTCATCGCGCTCTACAACCTCGACACGCGCATGCGCATGCGCCGCAACAGCTGCTGTCGAGCTCGCGACCCACCGCCGCTGGTGCGCAGCAGCTACGCCCGCGTGGCTCCCCGATCGCAGGTAGGGGAGGACAATATTGCGCAGGACGAGGGGAACGAGCATGACTGCCCGGCCATGCGGGCTGCCGCGGTCGTCGGCTTCGTCGGAATGCGCGGCGGTTGACGTCCTCGTATGGACGCGGTCGGAAGGCCGGAGAAGCGCGGTGGCTTGCGATCGTGATCTCGGTGCGCGTTGTACCTCTGTTGCTCTCTTGGCTTTGCACCGAAATCAGAGCAACGTGACTAGCGGAGGTAGAAGTGCCACACGGGCGGAGTCATGTGATTGTGTCATAACGCCGGCTGTTGAAGGCAGACGAAAAACCGCCGCCCAATTTTGGCCAAGTCCGGCTTCCAGCCAGCAGGGCTACAGGGCGGAGGGAGGAGGGACGGTGGGGGGTGGTTTTCGTCGCGTGCTGTAACTCTTGTCTTCTCTTCATCCACTCGTCTTTAAACTTCCACCCTTCTGGCTCATCAAGGAGTTCCACTTGGGAGACACTCTACGACACCTCGTCACCAACCCCACCAACAACAACAACAGTCAAAATGGGCGGCACTCGCGCTGAGAAGGAGGTTTGGTTCACCAAGCTCCGTGACCTCATGGAGAGGTACAGTGAGTCGCGCACTGCCAGACGCACCGCTGACCTCTAGCCTCGCTCTTCATCGTCAACATTGACAACGTTTCGTCGCAGCAGTGCCACATGATCCGTCAGTCGCTCCGCGGCAAGGGTGTTGTCCTCATGGGCAAGAACACCATGGTTCGCCGTGCGCTCCGCACTGTCCTCGCCGAGTTCCCCCAGTACGAGAAGATCCTCCCCTTCGTCCGCGGCAACGTCGGCTTCGTCTTCACCGACGGTGACCTCAAGGAGGTTCGCGAGCTCATCGTCTCGAACCGTGTCGCCGCCCCCGCCCGTGCCGGTGCCATCGCCCCCACCGACGTCTACGTCCCGGCCGGTAACACCGGCATGGAGCCCGGCAAGACCTCGTTCTTCCAGGCTCTCGGTATCCCGACCAAGATTGCCCGTGGTACTATTGAGATTGTCTCGGACGTTCAGGTCGTCCAGACTGGCAGCAAGGTCGGAACTTCGGAGGCCACCCTGCTTAACATGCTCAACATCTCGCCCTTCACCTACGGTATGGTCGTTGTCCAGATCTACGACGACGGTGCCGTCTTCGCCCCTGAGATCCTTGACATTGAGGAGTCGTACCTTCTCGACCTCTTCACCTCGGGTGTCAAGACCATTGCCGCGCTCTCGCTCGCCACCGGCATCCCCACCATTGCCTCGGTCATGCACTCGGTCGTCAACTCGTACAAGAACGTTCTTGCTATTGCCATTGCCACGGACATCGACTTCGAGCTGGCTGACAAGGTGAGTCTACGCTTCATACCCACCTCGCATGATGTTGTAAATTATTCCACTAGAGATTGCTTAGCAAGGCCTGGCTTCACCGCGGGTAGCAAGGCAGACTTTTATTCACACTCTGATATCTTCTTCTGCGCACCACGAACTGTCGCTGACATGAACAGGTCAAGGAGTACCTCGCCAACCCCGAGGCCTTCGCTGCCGCCGCCCCCGCTGCTTCGGGTGGCGACGCCCCGGCTGCCGCCGCCGAGGAGGCCGCTGCCGAGGAGGAGGACGAGTCGGACGACGACATGGGCTTCGGTCTCTTCGACTAAGCATCTGTTGTATAGCTGTGTACTATGCGACTGCTACTGCCCTACAATGAGAGAGTGTACTTGATTACAACATTAGCCAACTTCTGACTGTTCTCATACCCCAACCTTATCAGCCAGGATGTCCTCGACCTGACGACAATCCCTGTCGCAGTAGTAACACATCACTTCACCAAATACAGCGTGATAGGACAGCAGCTCAGCGCAGATCAGCACAGCCGCCACACATCCCACCATTGCGCGTAACCGCCTCGGCGCGGGCCGGAGATGGGCCAGAGATGAGCAGTTGCGGCCCATGGCTACTGGAGAGCGTTGGAAGCTTGAAGGCAGGGTGTAGCTACATCTGACAGAGCTCAGAGCCGGGATGGGAGCCTAATGTCACCAGAGTTGCGCGGTGACACTGGGATCGATGAGAAGAGGGTTGCGCAGTGACACTGGGATAGATGGTGAAGAGGGGTGCCACCCATTGAAACGATGGTGTTTAGGATTATGGACTTTGAGGCTGCGTTGTGGACGTGGTGGACATGGTGGACGTGTGGACGTAGTGGACGTTAGTGCAGAGTATGGAGTGGCTGGATGGCGTCGATGGTGGGAACAATAGGAGAGTCCGAGGCGCGTAGCCATAGATTGCAAGGGCGAGAAGGGCCCAACGCCATGTCTCGTTGACGCACCATAGCGGTATTGGTGCTTCCCATTGCGATGGTGAGCGCAGAGCCTTTGTTGGTGTTGAGTGCTGGCGGAATGTCAGGGGTGGATTGGTGAGTGGTCAGAACAGAACAGCAATAGCACGGTCAGCGAGGCTCATGCTTTTGAGTTAAACGACTGGCACTGCATCACAGGGCGGCAAGCACGCGTGCGAGGATCTGCACGGCGTCAATGTGCTCCAGTCCCGCCTTGACCGCAACGTCCATCTTGGCACTATCCTCTGGGCCGAGGCCGGGCTCGGCGTCCCAGCTGGCTGTGACGTATGGCAGCTCGTGGGAGGGCCGCAGCTCGACGGTGACGGTCGGCGGCTCAGCAGCGGCAGATGGAAAAGGGAACGCGATGCGCACGCTGCTGGAATGCAGTGTCGCCGTGACTGGGAAAGAGGAAGGCGGTGCGTCGAGGTCTGCCATTTCGATATCGCCGTCGTCATCGGCTGCATCGTCACCATTGGCGCCGTTGACACCGACATTGCTCTCCTTGGTGGGGTCGAAAGCGCTCATGAAAAGCGCATTCAGGACAACCTGAGCGCGGAACGCGGTGGTAAGGCGTCCGAAGGCCTGCCATGACAGCGGGAGACCGACACGGCCCACAACGTACCCGTCAGGTCCCGGCTCCGCCAGCGACCAGTACTGACCCATGCCCTCGGGCTTGTGGATGAATATCGTAGTGTACGGGAACAGTGGGAGGGCAGGGGATGCGTTGCGCGGCTCTTCAAGCGCTGCCTGGTACAGGAGGCCCTCGACCTTGATCCCACTCGCAAGGGAGGCAGCAGCAGAGTCATCCTGGCCCTCCTTCTCGGTCTTCTGTGCAAGGAGCCAAGGGCGACGGACGACAAGGCCGCGTCCACTGGCCGAGTGGCATGGGTTGTCGTCGACGAGCTCCACCAGCCATGCGCCGCGGCACATGGTCTCCGTGCCAGGCTCCATTCCATCGTCCTGCGGTGGAGGTGGGACGTTCTCGCCACGACCCATGGGGCGGAAACGGAAGGCGGGGTTGGCACAGCGCGACGCATCAGGCAAGAGACGGAAGGAGGGGTAGATGCTGGCCTTCGTATCGGCATAAACACGTGTCGCAGCGCCGTCCTCAGCCTTGCGCGTGACGCCAGCCGCCAGCGTCTCGAGGTCTTGGAACAGGTCGGCGTCGTTGCCCTTGGCAGCCTCGGCTAGCTCGTCCAAAGCCTTGAGCTCGGCAAGGGCCATCTCGACCGCCTCACACGCTGCATAACACACCTCCTTGCTCCGCACTCCTTGCGAGTTGTAGCACGCGAGATGCTCCTCCAGGACAGTGCGCAGAGCCTGCGCGACCCAGTCGCTTTTCCCCGCGTCGCCGGCGGGGGTGACGTGTGACGCGGTAAGCTTGGCGAGACGCACTTTGCCACGCTCCTCGGCTGGTGGCACCTTCGCCGGTGTCGGTGTCGTGGGGAATGTCTGCATAAGCGACATGCCGAACGTGTTTCCCCCGGCTGGCGTGCCCACTGCAGTTGGAGGCTCGGTCTGGTCGCCCTCGGCCGCATCCATCTCTAGGTCTACGTCAACGACAAATCTTGACCCCGCGAGTGTCAACGACGTGCGCAAGAGGCCGAATTGGCTGTCCTCGGAGAATACCTGCAGGCCGAGTCGCTCGCCGAGGACAGACAGGAGCTGGGCCGGAGGGAGCGGAACCACGGCGTCGAGCGTGGGTTTGCAGGGCGGGAGGGACGCAAGCGTCGTCCCAAGAGGAAGAAGCGCTGATTCGTGCGTCATTCTGATGTCAGACGGGTTGCAAATAGCACTTACACTTCGCGCATAGCACGTGCCAAGCGCACACGATCTACCTCATCGCGTCGCCCAAGCACGCCGCGCGCGCCATCAACAACGTCACGCATGGCCCGTAGTGTCTCCAGCTGCCCATCGGCAGAAGGAAGATCAGCGCGTGCCTTGCCCTTCCATGGTGCTGGGGGCAGAGGTGCGTATGGGTGCAGGTAAGGAAGGGTCGGGGAGGGATGGGCTTGGCAGTGCGCGCGGAGGAGGGTGTGAAGCGATGTGAGGATGGTCGGAGCATTGACCTTGGGGGGAGCACTTGCTGTGGCGTCCTTGACAGAGGGTTGGGCTTCTGGTGCAGCTGGCGCTGCTGGCGGGGCTGCGCCAGTTGCTGGAGGCGGCGGGGTCGCCATTGTGACGAGGAATGGATGCAGCCAAGAGTGGAGGCCGTGGAATAATTCGTACAAACACAGGCTGTCGAGAAGCGGGAGCGATTCGAACGGCGCTGCCGTGTCACGTGACCGTTGTTCCTCTATCTTGATACGATACCGTGCCTTCTAGCAAAGGCGTGACGAGTTCTTGGGTGAGTCGGCCGTTTGAGGACGTTTCGCCACCGACTGCCGACTCGAGACAAGCACTTATTAACGTTGGCTGTGCCATTTATGGCATTGTCCTCACCATCATCACCATCACCATCATCATCATCATCCCCCACCTCCACCACGCCACTGTCTAACAGTGTTTCATTCTGTCGTTAATCTAACTCGGTACTGCGCTGGTACAACGTGGCGTTTACCCGACCAAACTGAACAAGGGCCGGCATTGCTACAGTCCTCGACTCTGTCACCATTCCTTCAACCTTTCCTTATAGTCATCCGTCCTGTCAGTTGGTCATCAAGCTGCTTGACTCACATCCACATCCCGCCACCCACACATTCTCCAACATCAACATCCTCCACAGCCGCTAATGCTTTGCAGCGTATCAACCCGCCCACCGCCTCTTCCATCCCATCTTCCATCCCATCTTCCATCCCATCTGCCCACTTTTGTCCAGACCTCGAGCGCCGCAACGCAAGCTCGGTCCACCTCGTCACCGCTCATTCGCTCCCTTCACCGCATCCGCACTCTACCAACCTCGCACATGGTTTCTTCACCGGACTCCGAAGTAACACGGGCATCCAATCCCCAGCGCAGAGGCCCTCGCAGGAAGGGGCGCGGGCCCCATCGTCCTGCCGACCTCGTACACTCCTCGGACGCACAGGACAGTGCAGACCCAGACGGCAGTACGGACGACGACGTATTTGAACTTCTGGGCCCCAGGCCTATTCGTTCCTCCGGCCAGACGCCTGGCTTGCTTCAGCTTTCCAAGTCGTCCATTGAGGCTGCGAAGAAGAGTGCGCCGAAGCAGAACGCCCGACGGAAACCGGCACCTCGTGACGACGCTCGCGGTGAAGAAGCGCACTCTTCCCTCGAGCTCGACCGTGACCACCGCCCTCGGCGTGGCAAGAAGGGGACTGCGGACCCCGGAATGGCCATTGAGGGCGGCAAGAAGGCTCTCGCACGCAAGCCACTCAACGACGAAGCGTCAGGTATGGACACCGATCAGTCTGCAACGCAGCATAACCGATCGGGGTCCCATATCCTACCTTCCTCCGATGCGTTGGGCGACATGTCCTTGATCTCGCAGTCTCTCCCTACCTCCTTCTTTGCTGAGACACAGGAGGGCAGGAAGGATGCGCAGAAATGGGAAATGCCCCCGTCAGTGCCTGCAGCTGGCGGCAAGGCGCTCAACGTGAGTTGATTCAGCGAGATCCTCTGTCTAACAGATAGTGGCAGCAACATCAGCTCCAGAACGAGGTGACCCCATCCAAGAATCCCAAGGCGGGTGGCCGCCGAAGCTCAAAGGCTCCTCCAGCCAAGGCGGGTAACGACAAGCGCCGCTCGTCCTTGGACGATGCGCCACTGTCTGCTACCACAAACCCGACCACAGGTGCAACTATGTGCAGCCCCTCCAAGACCATTGCCCCCGTGTCGAATTTCGACAGTTCCATTCCCTTCCATACTGGATACAACGTCCACCGAGCTCCCCAGACTCCTCTCCGCCCCAGCCAGCGTAGCACCGCTGTGACCGCACGCGATGGCCTCATGCAGCTTCCAGTTATGGGAGAATTCCCGCGAATCAACCGCGCGAACGCGAATGGCACCCCCCCGCGCCCCAGTTCCACCCTCGCTGCGCCTGGCGCTGGCCCCTCCAACTCTGCGCCTGCGCCGACTCGTCCATCGATCACAAGCAAGGCGTCCTACAGTCACTACGCTGGCCCGACCTTCCACAACTCTCCCGCCGGGTCTGACCTTCCCAAACCCGACCTCGACGACTTCTGAGCCTCATCTAGTTCCAGACCGCCAGCGCAATGTAAGCGGCGGCGGGTTCAGTATCTCGCGCCCACCTGTCAACGAAGAACCAACGATATTACGAGTGCAACGACGGCGCTATCTCCACCACCACACCAACATCATGTAAACGGCACGTGACCCCCAAAAACTGTACGATCTTGTTGTCTGTAAGGCTTGTATGCCAACACGCCAAGGCGACCACAACAAAGCAATATCCACCCGCAACATTACAATAGTTCGTATTCGCAACAAGCACCAAGCACGCACAGCATTGCACGCGCCATCGCAGTAGTAGCAGAGGAGGACGGTTGTGAGGTGAGAGAGATGGAGGAGTCATTGTAGTCAAGTACTTCGCTGCGGAGGAGAAGCTGTAGAAGACCCTCCTGTCGTCAACCGACTGGAGGTGATACAACAAGTCCCCTCACCCTCTGCGGCAAGTTGAAGGTGTCATTGAGTCGCTCGAAGAGCTGTGGGCGTGGGGCCATCCTGGTCTGTGGATCAGTTGGGTTGGTAGATTGCAGATAGAGGGCGCCTCTTGTCGTACATCGGCAGTGCCGAGTTTAAGTGATCTGAGGCCACCGCAGGCTATGTGTAGTGGGAGATGTTGTTTCAGCACCATTGGTCCCTCCTTCTGTGATGCGCGGTGACCTCCACGCCGACTCGAATCGCTCACATCCCTATTCGAGCAGCTCAACTCGATAAACCGTAATCCGCCCCTGGTTGTCCGTACTCCTAGGCATCTCGAGCTTCAAAGTCTCCATCTCCGCGCTGGGAAAGCTGAGATCAGCGCAGCATACCCCATAAACTCACTCGAACACCTGCCGCCGGTTCACATCCTCCGGGAACACCTTGGCAAGCGTGGTCCTGGCGGATATTGTGATCGAGGTTGCGACGAAACCGCCTTGGAATGTAATGGCTATCTTGCTCGCTGTGAGTGGGGTTGGGAAGCGGAGGCTGATCGACGTCGGCGTGGAGGTCGAAGTCCACCCTGCATCGTCGTCTTTCAATATCGAGGTGCGGCGGGTCCCGACAAGCGTGTGGGGGACGCTTGAGTTAGTGGTTCAGTCTGGACGAGAGGTTGGGTTGCGTGGCAGGTGGCACCCAAGCCGGAGAGAGTAGGGGCGTGGGGTTTCAGAAAAAAGGGAGAAGAAGAAAGCGGGGAGATGATATCGCAATACCTACTACACGCTGGTGCCAGCAGGGATGAGGTCTTGATCCATGTTGAGCGCAAAGTAATGTACAGTCTAGAAACATGGAGCGTCAAACACTCTGGAGAGCAATGTGTGGAGGCCGTGCCTGTACGGAATCAAATACTTCCCTGTTGTGATCTTGACCATTCTTGCCACCTGACTTCGAAGACGTCTTCATCGTCATCCAGTCATCATGGCACCAAAGAGGAAGAGTACAAAGGCCACGAAACCACCACTGCCTGATGAGCAGCCTCCACTTCTCACCGAGCAGCCGCCATTGCCAAACGAGGAGGTCCCCCTCTCCAACGAGGGCCCACCCCTGCCCGATGAGCAGCCTCCTCTTCCCAATGAACAACCACCCTTGCCGAATGAGCAGCCGCCTCTACCTAATGAACAGCCTCCTGCCTCGAACGAGGCGCCACCTCTCCCAGTGGAAACGATCGCACAGCCCATTAACTCGCTTGGCGAGGGAGACGACAGTGGCGATGACGACGATGAGGACGAGCAGGAGGAAGGCAGCGGAGATGACAAGGCCAAGAGCAAGGAGAAGGCGCATCCGTGGCAGGCGGTATGGGCACCAGCTAACAATGGTCAGCTCCAAACTCGTGCTGTGAGGCTAACCTCAGCATACTACTTCTGGAACACGGAAACGGACGAGGTGACATGGACGAACCCGGTTGCGCTGCCCTCTGAAGCCCCACCATTGCCCAACGAGCCGCCTCCCCTGCCTACAGGTCCGGCACCTTCCCGCACCGGCGGACTGCCCGAGATCGACCCGGCGCTCGCGTACCTTCTGCCAGCCGAGCAGCGCGACGGCTCTACCTCGGCAATGTCTGCAGCCATGGCTGCGCGCAGCGGACGCCTGGGTGCTGACTCCCATTACGCGTTCGCTGCGCTTGATGAGTACTCGCGCCAGAAACGGTTTAACGAGCATTACTTTGATGTGGACGGGTGGGAGAAGTCCAAGGCTGCTGAGGCGCGCAAGCGCAAGGCTGACCAGAGCGCTGGGATCAACGAGGACCGCAAGATTACTAAGAAGGATATGGTGGGTCGTTGCTTTTTGTGGCCAAGCTGACATTTAGGACCGGTTCCGTGCCAAGAAGGCTGAGCAGAAGCAGCGGCGGCAGGCGTGGCTGTACGACTAGAGAGTAGATATGCAGGTGGTTTGATCGTGTGTGGATGGATGCGGCCAGTGAATGGACACGAGTGTGTTCACAAGAGAGGAACTGACACAGATTGACAGCCACGACTTGATCTGCCCCAGTTGATTCACCTTCCTCCTCCCTCCTCACCGTTTCCCTTTCTTACTTCACCTCTATTTTCTCACAATTGACTTCCCTTCTCGACCTTTTACAACGCGCATGCCCGGGTCCAAGAAGAAGAATAGGCGTCGGCTGGGTCCGACTGTGCCCCAGCACTGGCGCGATCCGCACGGGGCCCGCCGTCATGAGGCGCGCATTTCTCGTCTCCCCGATCTCCTCTCGGACCCGGAGGAACCCCTGCAGTCCGAGCACGTTGCCGAGCTTTCGCGTCTCCGGTCAGCTGAACGTCGCCTCTCTCGTGCCACCGTCTGTGACCCCGCCGAGCGTGCGGCGCGTCGCATGCTTAACATCCAGATCCTCCGCAGGTTCGCAGGCGATACGAACAATCCCCGCCGTGAGACGCATGCAGAACAGCTCCGGCTAGCTGAGGCGGCCCAGGCGCGCTACGACAATAGGGGCTGGGCCATCATCCAGGCGAGTTGCGGTGAGGTGGGGCTAACCTCAGCCGATGCGCTACGATGGCAACCGCCACGGCTCTAGGCTCCCCACTGATATCCCCGTCAGCTTTGCAGGCGGTGGGGTGGTGCATGCCCATTATGCGGAGGGGTGCGTCTCTCCTACCTTCCTTTTTCATCATCTGAGCGGGTGCGCTGTTCGGAGACAAATTCGGGCACACGGCGTGGGATCTGCGCGATCCGTCCGAGCATCGTGTAACGTGATCAGTGTAGTTAGCACGCATCTCACTCACCTCACAACCGTCCCCCTCTGCTACTATTGCGATGGTGCCACTGACTATCGCAGGACTTGGACGTGGCACGCTTCTGAAGCTGTCCAGCTGGACACCGGCTTCGGTCAGCGCGACTTTTGGGTGAGCACACGTTTAGGGCATGACTGACCACAGGTCAACGTGACAATTGTTGGAAACCCCGCCGGAGTTCCACTCTCCAATGCGTCGGGCGATCTGCTTGAGAGTAGGCGACCCGCTCCTCTCACACTGATGGATAGCTCGCTCCGCTACTCTCCCCTACTCAAACGAAGACAACGCTCACCAGTGCAATATTGAACCACACGACTTACCCATGGCGAGCCCAAGTCGCTGCGCGCTGTCGAGAATCACTCATCCCATGGATGCGCCCGTCTCGGGTCGCAAGATTGCGTCACTTCCGCGGTCCTCCTGGCAGACGGGAGGCGGCTCGTGCTGGTCATCCCCAGAAAGCGCTGTGTCTGCCGTCCTAGTCAATGGCAATGAAGAGTCACCGTCCGAGACGTGGGCTGGTAAGCGGAAGCGCCCACACAGTCCGTCGCTTGCCGATGCGTACGAGGGTGATTCGGTTACGAGTAAGAAGAACCGTGCCAGCGACGGGTATCACCCCACCCGGTCGTACGCGCCCGCGCCCCGCCGTTATGTCCCTTCACGCCGCGAGACCGCTCCACGCCGAGAGGCCTTTTGGCGTCGCTAAGGACGGAAAAAGAAGAGTGGGTCTGATGAGTTGTGTGTACAGGTGTAAAGTTTTCTCAACCCGTGCAGATAACGCTATCGTGCCTGGAGATGATAATGATCTGCTCAAGCCAGCTGTTTGGGTGCTGACGATGGCGTTTCTCACGCATGTTCAGCGTCGGATTCGTCCCAGTCTGGTCGGAGGGGAGGGAGGCAGAGAGGGAGGCAAGGTTCTTGTGTATAAAAGGAGAGGTGGATGCCAAGCGAAGATGAGGTTGAGTCTCTTTCCAGATGGGTGTTGTTCACGGCAACTGGAAGCAGGAGTTAGTCACTCGCATTCCATTTGTTCTAACACATACTGGCGTCGCGGGTGTCCAAAGCCGTCGAGCGCGATGCACGAACACGCACATGATACAAAAAGCACGATCCCAGGCTCTTCCTTCCCCGAGTGGCAGGTTACGTGGCGGTATGTTACATGTAACGGCCAAGTTCCTCGGCTGCCGACCCCCATTCCGAGTAACTGAAGCTAAGCTAGCAACGGATCCCAGCCAAGGCCTTCCACCGTCTTCGCTCCTTCCTTCTTCCTTTCCGTGCTCAGACACGGACCTCCAGAGCCATCAGACAGAGCATGGCCACCCCGCAATGGCCGTTACATCGCTGCCAGGGGATCGCATAATGTGACGTGTTCTGCGCTACGAAGCCGGATTCGGAAGCCATATCCGAGCTGATCAGCCGGGTTCAATGGCGCGTCCAATGACGCGTGTGGCGCGTGGTCGTTTCCTTCAGTCAAGGGAGCCGGATGGTGGGTTAGATGGGCCCGCTTCGCTTCTGGCTTCCGCTTCTGGTTTTCGGTTTGTGCCGCTGGCCGAGTTGGGGTTGGTGTGCGAGACATAGTCTGCACAGGGGAATCCTTCCTCACCCTACTAGGGTGACTGGGCGGATGCAGCTGGGCGGGATGCTGGATATGGCGGCACGTCGCGGCCTGAGCCTGGAGGCACACCCGACGAAACGCGCGCGTGTATGCGGCATGTGTGCCTGCGTGATCCTTTGCTTGGGATGTAAGATCAGTTGGGCCAGCGTCGGAAATTGGCGAGCATCCCGCGCCGTGGGGGATGCCCCACTCCCGACGACAGGGAGGCCATTCCAATGGGAAATCCACGCGAGTGCTCAGGGAAGAGGTGCGCACCAATGGACCAAACAAGAGTGTATTCTCAGATGGCCAGACTTTACTTTATCCAAAAGAGCCAGAGTGCATGTCGGTTGGCTGCTACACAGAGACACACTGGCTGGGTGCGAGCCTGGCCGGCTGCACAAATGTCCCGAGTGAATGTGGCGCTTTGGTCGATTGGCGTGATTACTGGCATGCAATCGTGTGCCTGCTGCGGACGGCAATGTGGATGAGGCGGTGCACTGCCACACGAGCCCGCCCACACGGACACATCGGCTTACGGCCAGATCAATGTCAAGGAAACCCAACCGAGACCGAAGCGGGACATGGAGTCACGCAGTTTTGGCCCAGAGCCAATGCAAGCAGTGCCTGCACACCATCGCGTGCAGTAATGTGATGGTTTGGATGGGCCCACACTGCACACTCCACTTCCCACTGTGCATGCATGCCCGCATGCCACAAGACAACCCTCACTGCAGTTGGTTCTGCACTGGCTCCTTGAGGCAACAAATACCACAGGGCAACTCAGGGACGGATCTACGCACTCGGATCGCCTGGTCCTCGCTCTGTCGGATCACCACCAGCATTGTCATTGATTGTATGTTTTGACGTACGCAGGGTGCTTGCGCTGTGTCAGCGCGACTCGATGCTGAACGGGGCAGGCGCAGGCTCTGTATCTGAACTGGGCATTAGGGCGTCTGTGCAGAAGGATTGCCGGTTTAACCGACATTCTTCTTGATTCCGCTCACAACTCGTCGGTCGCGCTCGTCACGGCGCACGGTCGCGAATTGAGACGCGCAGGACACAACTTGCTGCCGCTGGACTCGCGCCAACTTGGCTTGGCAAGGAGGCTCTCAAAGTGGCCTCACGGGATCGAGAGAGGCACAATCCGGCGTGAGCGTGGCTTGAGTCGGGAGCGGCTGGGCCGGCTGCTGCGACTGCACCTCCAATCGCCAATCGCCAATCGCGCCCATCGGGCAGAGTGATGTTTGAGGCGGTTAGGAATTGTAGCGGCCCACATGGCAAAGGAGGAGGGAGAGTAACAGTAGAGAGGAGAGGTGAGATCCCTAGCCAGGCACTCTAGATCTGTCGACAAGAACGGAGAGAAGCAGGACAACGTTGCATAGGCCTCGGGGACGTCTCGCGGCGGGCATGCGGGTGAAAACAAACTGGCGGGGCCATGTGGATTATTCAGTTGAGATGCATCCAGCCTAGCCAAACCAGCCCTTTGAAGTGTGCCCACGCCAGTCCCGGCAGACCGGCAGGCCGGCATGCCGGCCATGCAACAACCCTTGCGGCGGCAAGCACCTCGTGCCGGGCTGGCCCTCTGCTCTCCTACCTTGCAGGAACCGCCGCCAACCCTAATGCCTTAGGCCAGTCCTGTCCTACCCCAAATGTCCCTTTACCCCCGCGCGCTCTCCCTTGCCCTTCCGGATCCACCTTCCTCTCTTACCCCACCCCCCCCCGCGAAAGCAAGTATAAAGCTCCATCTTCCTCTCTCCTCTGTTTGTTCTTTCACACATCCACAGTCTCGTCTGCTCAACCTCTCCTCCAAGTCTTCTACTTCGCACCCAAAACCTCCTTCACCTTCTTTCATAATGAAGTTCTTCGTTGCCGCCGCTGTTCTCGCCACGGTCGCTGTTGCCCAGTGAGTCTCTCCCCCCTCCATCTCTCCCCTGCCGCCGATCCCTTCTCTCCCCCAACCCCATGCCTGCTCCACCTTCCTCCCGCCCTCGCACGATCCTTGTTGCTCTTGTTGCGCCATCAACACGACTGGATGCTCTAGCCAAAAGGCGTCATGCAGTGTTACCCAGTGGCCGCGCTGCGCATCGCTAGACCCAATTCTACGCGAGCCACCAAACGCGTCATCCGCCTCACACCCAACACACCCAGGCGAATAGCCAACCGGGCCCGCTTATCCACCCTCCCAAGTCCCGCACCTACCATACCGGCCGTGCGCCTGCTCCGCACATGATCTGCTTTCACCTACCTACCCCGATCAGCCGCTAACCCTTCCTTCAGGCTCGACACCAGCTCCATCAACCCCTGCATCCTCGAGTGTGCTGGCACTGGTGCCACGGCGGCCGGCTGCAAGGACGTCACTGACCTCACATGCATCTGCGCGTCGTCGCAGTTTGTGACCGGTGCCCTTAGCTGCATCCAGTCGTGAGTAACTTGCAGCTAATGTCAAGTGGACTGCAAGCTGACATAACAGCCAGTGCCCCGACCAGGTTGCCGCTGCTGCCGCCCTCCAGCAGACCCTCTGCCCCAGCGGCGGCGCTAGTGGTGCCGCCACGCCCTCGGCTTCTGCTGAGACCCCTGCCGCCTCTGCTGCCGAGACCTCTGCTGCCTCGACCCCTGCCGCCGAGACCCCTGCCGCCTCGGAGGCGTCGTCGGCCGCCTCCGTTGCTAGCTCGGCTTCGGCTGTCGCCTCGTCTGCTGGTTCGGTTGCTGCTTCGGCTTCGGCCTCTCACGCTTCGGCTTCGGCTTCCCACGCCGCCTCGAGCGCTGCCGCGCCCACCACCAGCACCGGCGGCGCTGGTGCGCTCACCATCCCAGGCAAGCTCGCTGTCATCGGCGCTGTCGCTGGTGCCGGTCTCCTCCTCTAAGGATCGTGTTTCAAGTAGGAGCTGCGTTCTTGCATTTGGTTCGCTGTCTGGGCCAGCTCAACCCGCCCGCCCCGCGCTTTCATTGTCTTCCAGTCGGGGCGCCGTGGGACGTTTCCTAGTCAATACTTTAGTAGGCCGTGGTGGGCCGTATGCATGAGAAGATAAATCAGATGGAGCACGCCAGCGCTCAGCTCAATGAGTACAACTCGATCCGCACGTTGGACGCCGTCGGGAATGCGCTGTCGGGAATGCGTTGGACGAAGTCGCGGAGGGGGGGGGGTTGAATCGCGCGACCTGGGATTGGTCGTGCAGGGGAACCACCCTGCGACGATGCCGGCTGTACCCGCCGACCCGCCGCAGGGCCCGGCGGAGCCCAAAGCCAGTGCACTGAGGCATGCACCGCCCCGCACTGCGCAGCCCGCCAAGCCAGCCAGACCCTTTGATTTCATGACGCCAGCGACAATCCACGAGCCCCACGACAAGGCGCACAGACCCAAGCCATTTCATCGCACTCGACCTGCGTAGCCTGTAGCCTGTAGCTGTGTAACCTGTTGCTGTGTAACTGCGGACAAGCGTAGACTGTGTGCGGGCGTAGCGGGCGTGCTGGCGCAGTTAAGCGCCACGAATGTCACACTACCCTGCATGCTGAGCCGGGTCATGAGGTGGGAAGGGGTTGAGGTGGGCCGTGAGCGGGGCGTGGGGGAGCCCTATGAGAGGGGAGAAGATGTTGTGAAGGGGGGATTAGGAGATGGGAGAGTGAACGTAAGATGGGCGGGAGGGTAAGTGGCTGTCCAGAGGGTAAGTGGCTGTCCATGGCAGAGGCCTCTGTCATGCCAAAGCTGCTCTGTCCAGACATGTCAGCTGGCTCTTGCCGTTTCCGTTGCGTTGCGTTGCTCTGCGTGGTTGCCGTGGAAGGTAGTGAGTAATGGGTTCGAGTGGAGTGAGAGGTCGAGTAGTGTGGGATGTCAGAGTGGGATGTCGGAGTGAGATGCCGGAGTGAGATGCCGGAGTTGGATGTCGGAACGGTGAGGCGACGCGACGCACTGCACCGCGGCACGCAAGCCAAGAACACAGCACAGAGGCGACCTATATACTCTTGAGCGTCTGCATCGCACCCTGGCTTCCCAGCCGCACTGTGCCGTCCGCGTGTGCGACTGTACCGCCTCATCCTCATCCTCCGTACTGCATCAAGGCGGTGCAGGTGCAGGGGTGCAGGGGTGCCCCTGGAGTCGATGCCACGTCACTCCCAGCATGGGAGCACGACAGCACGGCAGCGCAGCACGACAGCATCGTATTGGGCGACGGTAGCATCGTATTGGGCGACGGTTCAACGGATCGGGCGACGGGGCAGGGCCGAACAAGCCAGCGATTGCGCAACAATAAACAAGAAACCAAACAAGAAACAGGAAACAAAAAACACGCCTTCCATGGAGGGAACAGGGAACAGGCACTGTCGCGTAGACCAGGAGCGAGAACGCGAGGACGCGAATAGGATCTGGCTGCGGACTGCGCGGATGGTCTGCGAGGGTCTGAGTCAAGTCTGGATACAGGTCGGGTCCAGATACGGGTCTAGTCTGGATGTGACTTGACATGCATGCTGGTGTTCTATTCCGGTTCGACGTGTCGGGTGCCACTCGGTCCGGGGCCCACTCGGCAACGTCGGAGACTATGGCCAGCCACTCGGCATCACAACCGACGCCTGACTGCGCCTCACTTCACAGGAGCGGAGGCGGATGAAGGACACCTGGCAGAGATGCGCATGGGCAATCAAGCAGGTGGTATAAGGCGGCTGCCGCCGAGTAGAGCGGAACGGTGTGGATCGCCCTAGGCTGTGCGGGAGAGGCCACTGGTAAAGGGGGGTAAGGCTGGTAGGGCTGGTACTGTAAGGCTGGTAAAGCAAAGCAAGGGAACAGGAGGCAACAAGAACGCAACGCTAAGGCAGCAGCAAGGCAACGGTAAGGCAAGACAAGGCAACAGCAACGCAAGACAACAACAAGGCAAGGTAACAGGAGGGCAACAGTAACAACAGACAGGCAACAGCTGTGCACACCTGCGGGCACGCCATGCACCTCAAGCCTCAAGCACATCGGATGCGAAACCAGCATGCTCCACCTCGGAGCGACAAGGGCGACTTGCCAAGGCCGTCGACAGGCCTAGTGTGACAGACACCCGCTGTCGATATGCGCAAGGTAGTAGACCGTCGCCAGCCGTCAGGCGCGATCAGTCCACCCTAGAAGCATTGAATGTGATGACATGACTCCTCGCACCCGATGACATGGCTCCTGGCGTCCAAAGCAGCTGGCCGTTCCCAGACATGGCCCCCTCCAAGGCTGGTCCCCTTCCAAAGCCTGTTCCCTACTCAGTACGAGGCGCATACGACACGACGGCATACTTGCCGGAGACGCGCCAGTCCGGCGCCTCGGCATCGAGGCGTTCCTCGATACCCAGAGCAAGGCCACAGCTGCACGTCAGCTAGGGCGACTCAAATTTGGCGTCAAGCCAATAAAAGAGGTGAGACGCAGCGCCTCGCCGCAGACGCGTCAGGGGAGAAGAGCAGGAGGAAACGCTGGTGAGGGGAAGACTGGGGCGAGCAGAGATGCCAACGTACACTGTATCGGCCTTATTTGTGCGCAGTGACACGAGGTTGATTTTGCCGTTGAGGGGTCCTTGCGTGAGCGCGTTCTCGCAAGCTCCGTCCTCGCGCCAACTCACCAAGGGCCTCCTCAAACGATGTGGTTGTGGGCCACTTGCGGTCACCCACCAGCTTGCGGTAACTGGAGATCAGCGTGGAACAGGTACGAAAAGGGGTACAGAGATGCCACACAACAACTCAGCTCGCAGAGCTCGCACAGCATGGCGCTCACTCGATACCTCTTCAGCCCCTCCACCCCACAGCACTCACTTCAGGTCGCCCTTGAAGATCACAAGGTCCGACTTCTGCAGCTCAGCCAGCAGATCCGGGTCGAGCGCAGGCAGGTCAGCGTACGCGTACTGCGTCGTCCAGAAGTTGGCTGCGGGGGCGTCCGAGCCGATGGGAGTAGTGGCAGAGACAGACAGGCGGAATGCCCCAGAATTAACGTGCGAACGCCACCGGCTGCTCAGTTCATTGAGCGTCCGCGTGTCCGCCTCGGAGACGTTGGCGTGAGCAGAGAAGAACTCGGGGTTCAGGAGCGATTCGATCGTCCATCTGTCTGTCAGCCAACGGCATCAGGTCGACGCACTGGAAGTCACCGGGCACGACGTCGGAGACGAACCATGGGATCATCTTGGGGCTGGTGTCAGAGCGAGGAGTCATGAGGCTTACTGGAAGACGACCGTGTCGACGAAGGGAGTGCAGGACACAAGGAAGTCGGCCAGAACAAGGTCGGTGTACACCTCGAAGCCAGCTTACTGTTAGTTTTCCTCACGGGAAAGCGAGCCTCCGCCTTCGAAGCGGGTGCGTCAGATCGCATGTCGGCACTTGCACTGGAGCGTGTTGCAAGGACGTGCTTAGACTCGAGGGCGCGCTTGCAGTAGAGGTGCGTGCACTCACCGTTGTCCAGGACAATATCCACTCGCCCACCCTTGACCGTCTTGAGGAGCTCCCACGCCCGCGGCAGGTCATCGCGCAGGATTCTCGTCGCCTGCTCTTTCTGCGCGGCCGCTCCGACAGCCTGCAGCTTCTGCAGGTCGGCGTAGTCGAGGTCAACCAGCAGCGACAGGTCGGTTGCGTTGCCCCATAGATCTGCTTGGATCATTTCCCTTTGGTGTCATCAATTCTGCAGCGGGACCGAGTGCCAGTAGCTCTAGCTCACCAGAACGCCACCTCGAGTGGGCTGTTCTTCGCCTCCCACCCATCCTGGAGGCGTGTGTTCGTAATCATGGCATTGAGCGCGTTGGCGAGGTGGACGATTGCCACCGAGCTGTTCTTGTACGTCTCGGCCTTGGACTCGAAGAAGGGGTCATAGGTCTTCCAGTGTGCCGTTTCGGCGAAGAACGACCGCAGGAGGCGGTAGCTGGTGTTAGCCTGTGGTTCTGCCGGGTGATTCAGCAAGCAGTCCACTCACAGGTAGCACTCGGCGAAGAGCCAGTTCATCGTGAACCACCGCTTGTCCTCCTCGGGTGTCGCTGCCAGCTCGTCGTTGTAGCACGCGCGGTTCGCGTCACCATCATCTGGGATCGGCCTGGCGTTAGCAGCCCCCACTTCGGGTGGCACACGCGGCCTCGCGTCATCTGCGGACGTACTGGAGTATGCCATTGCGGCTCATGTTGTGCTTCAGTCCGCTGAGCTTTCGGATGATCTCCTTGCCTTCTGCTAGCTTCGTCGTTTCCGACTGGTCAAGGCTGTGATTGACTGAGCTAACTTCCGACACAATTGTGGTCAGAATGACCGGCCAGCTGAGGTTAATCGTGAGAGGATTGGAGTAACTCGCCGATGCACCACAGTCTTATAGCTGGCGGTCAGCGCATGTCCTGGAGCCCTACGTTAAGGCGAGACTGACGAGAAACTGGGGTCAGCGGAGTCCGAATGAGCCAGTACCTCTGCTTGTCCTTTGGGGTGTAGCGTTCTACAGATGGTGAATGGAGAGCAGGCGTCATGGTACTTCTTGAACGATTGGCGTGAGCGTGAGCCTTGGGGTCGGAGTATGAGCGCTGTGACTGTAAGGGTGGTGAGTATATGAGCACAGTTGGAAGTCAGCAACATCAACAGTTCCACCAGACAGATGGGTGTGCGATTGATGTCATTGGCCAACGCCCTTGCCGGCGGCAATGGCAATTAGCAGATTTACCAACTCGGCTTTACCACTGGCTTGAACGCAAGGTCCAGCTACCACCCCATTACTCGCACGTTGCCGGGCGAGCTCGTGAGGGAATATCTGTCCAAATGAGGAGGAGGAGGACGAGGATGAGGAGGACGAGGAGGAGGAGGAGGGAGCTCACTGCAAGTGGTGGCTTGCCTGGAGTAAACATCTTAGAGAGCGGAGATGATTGCTGTTCAACCGCAGACAGCACATCCCTACCTCGTCCCGTACGTGTCAGCTGCTTCGGCAGATGTACAGCCTTCGACACATGTACAGTCTTCGACACATGTCTCAGCATGAAACGCTCTCAACCCGAAGCAGCGGACCGCGGAAATTACAAAACCTCGGGGCAACAGGTACGAGGTTGTAAAAGCGGATCGCATAACGAGATTCACGGCTGTCTGTGTCGAGCGAACGCGTGAGGGCGCCTACTCCCTGGGCAGCCTCAACGGCTCTGTAAAAGAGCTGTCGATCACAGGCACCGCAAGGTGTACAGGCGACAGTAACGATGTTCCTACCGGAGTGCCGTGGGAATTGGTTGTCGTGGGGTTCATGTTGATCTTAGATTGCCTTAGGCCGCGGAATGTCATAGGTCTGCCCTGTGCCACGTCATGTTAAAGTAGCGGACTGGGCTCGACGACACGAGCCCGGATGCTGACTTGGTTTCGGTGGCGCGCGGAAAAGATAATCTAGCCGGGTAATCCAGCTCGGTCTGGGCCCCACTAAGCTCGGCGCCGCTGTCTAAATGTTCGTTGTCGGTAGGGAGGGAGGGCGGGAAGCTCCGAAACGCGGAGCAGGTTGTGATTGTCCCCCTCGAGATGTGTTGAGCACGCCTTCGCCGCCGCATGACGGCAGAAAATGCTTGGGCTGTGGAGCTTCATCCCTGTTGCACAAAGCGGTTGCTCACACCTAGTGGAGCGTGCCTCAGAGGAGTCGGTCCTGCTGCGCTTCAGGGTCACGTGAGTGTGTGAGTTCCACATATGAAGACGGGTGACGTCGACACAGCGTCCGAAGATGCTCCAGAGTGGCAAAGCTACAGCCGCTTGCCACCGGCTAAGCTCGGGAGGCACAAGGTTCTGGAATGCGAATGACGGTCACCGCTCCAACATACAGTTCATGATGACCTCCGCAGGCAAAGTGGCAGAGTCAGAGTTTATCGTTGTGTGAGTCTAATCTGTCATGTAACTGGTCCTGATGGCGCCCTTGGCCTGGCCGTTGCTGAGCGACCAACCAACCGCCACGCCCAGACATTGCGGACGAACGCCACCAAGTCAAGCACTGCTCAAGCTCGAACCTTGCGCAACGTGGTTGGTTGATGTGCATGTGTTGGCAACAGGCTGAAACCCGCCAGCCGTCACGCAGCGGGAAGTACAGTCCATCCAGATAGAAAGCGGGAATGAGGCGATATGCACAGGAGCCTGTTTTACTTGCCTGTCCCTGCTGCCTATCCCGAGTTGTAGTAGGAACATGAAAGTTGTCGCTGAGCCGCGCCCCGCGCCGCCCCGCGCCAGTGGTGACAGCTCTACAATGTGTTGCATATTGGACGAGGAGGCCGCAGACCGAATGCGGAGAGCGGGACGATAGCTTCCTCGGAATGGACGAGGCTACGATGTCGCGTCAGTCCTGCTTCACGTCATTTTGATCTTTTTCTGGTGCATTTCGATTCCCGTCGCGTTGCAACATTTGAGTTTAAATAAAGCCGCGATTACAACATTACTGTCGCAGACAGTTTCATATCGTCCAAGCGCCTACGAGAAGAGCTGGAAAGCATCTGATTGTAAGACGACGTGGCGCCCATTACGACATTCACGTAAGCTAAGCTCTCATTTCATGTTCTTCAGTGTGCGCCGGTTGAGAGAAGGTCCAAGAATGGCCACCCGTCGAGGAACAAGATTCTTACGCAATAGGATGTTAGAGGCACTTCTCCGCCGCGACCTTAGCTGTGGCCAAATGAACTCTAGCTCCGCTTCCCGTGTGCCGGCATGACGCGGACGTCCCTTCCTCCCCTTGTGTCCAGAGAGTTGTATCAGAGATCGGTTCGTCCAGCCCCCATTGAGATCCGGGTGCATAATGCGCTTTGTCTGGACAAGGTGTAGTGTTCGGAAAGAAGTACAGTTACGGATGCAGTCTGGCACAGTTACGACCATATCTGTGGCGTGGGCCCTGGTTCGTTATCTAGAGGCCAGCACGAATAACTGGGACGTCAGTGCCGAGCCCAGTCCAAGCGCAGCCAGCGCCACCGAGAGATGGATGAAATCAGAATGCTGGGGCCGAACTTTGGCAAGGTCGACATTCGCGATTTCGCGAACCTCATCCGCCACATTGTAGTTGAAGCGGGTTATCGCAGTAGAGCGGTTTTCAGAATGAAAAGCGGCGGAGGATAGAGACCACACGGACCCCGCGGAGGCCAAAGTTGTGGGTGAGGGCGTTACGGATCCTAGGAGCCTGGAGGCGGCCTGCCTCACCCCGGACTTGGATGACAGCTGATAATATCATCCCCAGGCCTGTGGCCCCAATGGGGTGACCTTTGCTCTTGAGCCCACCAGACGGGTTAATACCCCATCTGCCACTGTATGTGATGTCACCTGCCTCCACAATCTCGTGGGCGGATCCTGGCGCACAGAGTCTAAGGGCTTCGTAGGTGATCAGCTCGTTGGCGGCGAAGCAGTCGTGAAGTTCCATACCCTGGATATCGGCGTGGGTCTTTCCGGCCGCAGCAAAAGCTGCTCTCCCTTCACGACGAGTCATGTTAGCTCCCGCTAGGTCGATGCGGGAGCGAGCGCTGTAGAGAAGGAATGACTCAGACGCAACGGCGACACCGGCAATCTCGAGGGCCCGCCTGCAAACGGCACCTCCGGACAAAGGCCTTGCTTGCCACTACCACTGTCGCGCCTCCATCAGACGTTGGAGAACGCATCGGGAGAGTCACGTCACGCGCAACGGGGCGACAATTGTGGATCTCAGTGGTGCTGAGGGGCACCCGGAACTGGGGATATGGATTTCGTGCCGAAAAGGTGAGGTTCTTGGCAGCAATGGCCGCCAGATGCTCAGGACATGCCCCGTATGGCTCGCAGTATTCCAGTGCGGCCGTACCAAAGATCTGTGCCGCGTAAGACCCACTCTCGAGCTCTGCGTAGCCAGTCTGCTCTTCAATTTTCCCCAGCTGGGCCAGAGTTCAGGCCATAGGGAAGATTCGATCCGTCCAAGGCGTAGACAAGAAGCCCAAATCCGTCATAATCCCACTCACCGCCAGGTTTGTCGAACTTTGTCGACCGAACGCCAATGGCTGTGCTGTTAGCGCAAGGACTAGCTAGGCAGCACACACATAAACTCTGTTAACAGGGCGAGCCATGATAAATCACGTGTTATAATGAAAACAGATGTGTTTCTGTGTGAAAGAAATTGACGAGGATCTTGACTACGAACGTGTTTATGAATATCCAGGTGGTTCTGCTGTACTGTAGTCCACAGCGACGAGGTGGCAAAAACGGCCTACCACGTCCATACAAGAACACTCACTGTAAGCAGGATAAGCTTACAATGCTATGCCGATCCCTGTGTCACAACGGCCCACCATTGGCTGGCTCGGCCGAAAGTCGCTGTTTCCAGCTAGCTCACGGACCCGCACACAGCCACGTCGTAACTTGGCTCTATTCCAACGTCGCCAGACACGTAGTCGCGTCGGATACATGACTAAAGAATCTGAGGAACCGGGCTGTCAGCAATGTATCACAAGTCGCCAGAAGTTGGGGCCTAGTGTCTTCACAGCGTTGCGGTAGCACTGTTAGCGGTGCGCAGCACCGCTTCGTTGTATGTCAAATCTGGGTACTGCGACGCCCTACTCGGATTAACGGACCCAGCTCGCATTGAATCCTACAGTAAGCTGGCCATTCAGTCAAGCTTCTGTAGGAATCCTAAGTCTTACGCAGCTCGACGACTACCTGGTAGCTGTCCACGGGGACCACAATTCTCAAAGACGGTGATCTACCCTTAAGGAATCGAAGTTCAGCACTAGAGGTCACATTTGCAATAGATTATAGATTAGCTACATGGGCCCTCCGATATACATCTCGTGTTCAGGACTGTAGCAAGATTGAAGAACCAAGATTGCGTCGACGGGCTACCAGCAGATCGGACTCGCGCTTGTCACGAAGCGAGCCGACGGGCGGTCTCCGACGGCTCTTGTTCTAGAGTTCAAATTGAGCCCGAACTCCAGCCACTGGTGGAGGACGACCGGGTTGGAACGGGTCGCGAATGGACTGTTGCTTTGAGGTATACCCTCTGTACCTGACCAGCACAGATGCGTACGCTGGGGGTAACGGAATCGCTCATCAGCTGACCCAGGTTCGGAGCGGCTGTTCAACTTAGGTCAGGTGATGAGCGATTTCATTACCGCAGCGTACGCATCTCTGCTATTCAGGTCAGGTACAGATGGTATTCTTCAAACAATGTTGCTGAGTTGCAGGCGCGGTCAAGAATGGAGCGAACGGCAAACCCGAGCATACCAGAGTCGTAATCTACGCCATCACCCTAAGGAGCTGCAGAGTAGGATGAAGATATAAGAGCTGCTTTGGGTTGCCATTCCCCATGACAGATGCAATTGGGGTCCAGCCAGGGAAATTGCTCTTCAACTAGATATTTTACCCATCCCATGAAGCGGAAATACATCAGCCATAACGGATGCTCAGCCCTGGAGATTACTGGGCCAGATGGCAGGTCGCTAGTTCCGGAAGATTCGGAACGGGCCAGGAGGCAAGGGTGTTGCGTCGCATCGGAGTGCGCCTCCGCTGCGCTTTAAAAAACCAGTGATCCGCAAGTGGGTCGGGTGTGAGCGGCAAAAACGGGGTCTGTGGTGTGGAGCGGTGGGCAGTCTGAGGATGGTCCACGGAACGTGATAGACGTGCCTGGAAACGACTGTCTGTCTCGGTTGACATTGTTCGCCATGTCTCAATTTGCGGCTGCCAGGTTGAATGGCAGCCACCGGGAGGGTTGGGCCTGTATGAGATGCTGGCGATCGAAGGTTACTGCCCTGTCCAGCTTTTCGGAGGCAAGGAGATCCAGATGAGGGAGCCGAAACTCATTGATGGGGTCCAGCAGGGAGCGGAAGTGGGCCTGAAAGGGAGGATGGAAAGACAGTAGCTTGAAACGTGTTTCTCTCTGTGGCTATGAGCTGTGCCTGTACCCTTTGACATAACAGCCACCGCCACTCAGAAGCGCAGACAACTATCAGGAACGAGGTATTGGCCAGCGCAGCCTTGTGGCTGTTTGCATGGTTGGGGCAAGCTTCATTTCGATCTGACCCTGCCTGCGGCTTGGGCGGTGAGGGTGGAGCCGCGGTCGTAAGGTTTGAAGCATTGAATCCAGTTGAGGCAGCAGAGTCCGCCACTCTGACGTTTGATCCTTTCTGAGTCCCTGTTCAGAACTGTGGCTACCTTGACCGCTGTTGCCAATTGGATGAGGCCCAGACAGCAGGGTTTTAGCCGCGGTTTGTGGATGGAGGGTGGCATTCACGATTGGCACATGAAGAAGAGGCTAACCCACCCATTGTCCGCGGCCCAGAGCTGTGCCACCCCGCCTCGGGTGTAAGGGAGGCAGATCGTCAGAGTCTAGAGCCCTGAGGGCAGTTGCTGTTCAGCTGTAATTTCGCCCTATTGGGCACGTCATTTTAGCATGTGGCGTTTGAGGTTAAGACGGCCCGAGGGAGCAGACAGGAGAGAATCGCCAAAACGTGATTTTACGTTCCTGGCATAGTGGCGCAGCTGTGAATACCAAGTCAAACAGCCCCAACCGGGGCCTGAGGTCAGTTCAGTTACTCTATCTGGTAATTCTCTCCCACAGTGATGTGACTCACGTTGCCAACGGCGGTTGGCCAGATCCAAGTCCCGCTCTCTGGAGAACTGTGGGACCCTGATGGCAAAGTGCCGTCAAACTGAAGCTGGCTTGGACCGACCGACGGTCACGATGTTGGGCCCCTCCTACAATGCCCGAGACCACTGCCATACGTACAACCACACGGCGTCGCAAGCATGCTTCAGCGGGAGCGGTCTCCTCCCTGATTACGGATCTAGGCCAGGGGTCGGGGTATCGGCACGTAAGCCTGCGCTTGATCAGAGCCGCTGCTCGCCCTGACATTGCATGCCTTGCAATGCAGCCTCTGCCGTGCTGCGGCGGGAAAGCTCAGGAACGGTTACGTCTCTTGTTCTCTTGAGGTGCACGCATACCTGCTCCTGCTTCGCCACCTCAGCCTCCACAGCCTGCAACGCACCTGTAAGCCTGCACGGTCGTCAGCCATCTGTGTCACCATCGAGCATGTAGTCAAAAATGGCACGGCGCGACGGCATCCTCCATCTCCAACCCACTTGTCGTAGATCCTAAAACACCTGGGCTCACGACTGCCCGCTGCCACCTCACCTCTTTACTCTTGTGCATAAACCCATCCCATCTCATTCCCCCAGCCTCTTCATCTTCTCTTAGACGTTCTTGGTTCCAGTAATACAACGGTTGGCGACTACTCCTTCGACGTTACCAATTTCACGACCCCGCACCGACTGCCACGCTCGCCGCTACACACCTACTACGTCTATCCTAAACCATCATTACTCCACGGTCATTCGACTCTAGCACAGCCTGACTGCTGGCCGCACTCTGTTACATTTCAACCATTGCCCGAACACCTCGACATGACCGCAAGCTGCTCGACCCACCGCCCACGCTCTATTGACGATGGCTTCATCCACCTCCACTCCGTAATTGGCAACGGCGCTTACGGTGTTGTCTTCTCTGCTGTCGACTATCGCTACGACCCACCTGTCAAACGCGCAGTCAAGCAACTGCGTCGTCATGGCATTGACGAGAGGCAACGTCGTTTTCAACAACGCGAGATTGAGCTCCACTGGGCTGCTCGCAACCACCCGTCTATCATTCACATGGACCGCCTAGTCAAGGAGCAGGATGGCATCTATGTTGTGATGGACCATGGAGACGAAGGTGACCTCTTCGCCATGATCACAGAGAAACATCGCGTGAGTAACCGTCCGCTGGTGTAGTGTGGCGTCTTGTGGCGCCACGCACAGACACGATCGACATTTCTTCCACGATGTAGCTGACGGCATCAGTACGCTGGTGACGACCTCCTGATCAAGAAGGTCTTTCTTCAGATTCTCGACGGTGTGGAGCACCTGCATATGCTCGGCATCGCGCACCGCGATGTCAAGCCCGAGAACATTGTTTGCTCCAATGATGGCACTGTGGTGCGCATTGTAGACTTTGGTCTCGCTACTCGTGACCACACATCTACCGAGTTTGGTTGTGGCAGCACGTTCTACATTGCACCCGAGTGTCTTGGGGAGTGGGACAACGCAAGGTGCTACACTACCCAGACCGCTGATGTCTGGTCTCTTGGCGTCATTCTCGTCAACCTTGTCTGTGGTCGCAACCCATGGCGCTGCGCGTCGCCGACCGACGAGTCTTTCACTGCTTTCCTCGCCGACCCTACCTTCCTCCGTCGCATTCTCCCCATCTCGCACGAATGCCTCGACATTCTCACCCAAATCTTCACGCCCAAGCCTGAGGACCGCATCTCCCTCGACCACCTACGCGTCCTAGTTCACAATATTGCCTCATTCACAGAGGATGTCCAGCGTCCCAAGGTCGATGCGCGTCCTGTCTCCTGCGCGGCCTTCCCGCCCGTCTCTCCACCTACTCCGGTCACCCCTCCCCATTATGTCGACAACTACTTGGAGGTCTACGAGCCTGAGTCCTTCATTTTCGATGACAACTTCTTCTGCCACGATCAGGATCTTCCGCCTCTCCATCCCGACTCCATCTCGCCCCTGCCTCAGCGCTCGTGTTCTGGTTCTAGCGAGGGCCCGTACCCCTGCACTCCTCGACCTGACACCAACGTCGGTTGCGCTCCGCGCATCTCGACAAAGGGAGGCAGCATCTCTGGTTACATCTCGCAATACGTGCCCACTGCTGTGCCGGCGGCATACCTGCAGTACTGAGCAGTCATCTGTCTCCCGCGCCTCTCCCCATCTCACCGATTCCTCTGGGTTTTTGGTCATCGCATATAACATAGCATACTGTAGAATCGTCTCTACACTCTGTACCATTACTGTAGCAAGAATTGTTACAATTGTAACCATGCAATCAAAGTACGCATCATCTATCTACTTGGCATTCGTCTTCTTGACACAGCCCTTGCGATACATGCGGTTGTGAGCTTGGAAGAGCTCCGATAATGCTCATTCACACGGACAAACCTCCCTCTTTTTTTTTCCCAGCCTCAACGTCGCAATCACATTCTCACATGACAAATGCAAATGCAGTCGCTAACGAGAGGTTGGCAGAAGGAGGCAGGGGTGATTGGCGTGGCGGTATGTTCGAGGCGTTGGGCTGGGAGGGCCTTGGGGGATAGCGCCGCCTGGCGTGGAATGATTCCACAGGAACGAGCGATACCGAGGGGGCGGCACATGAAGATACACCTAGATGTCCTGGGCAATCGCGTCCGACTGATGGAGCACGAGTGCATAAGTCAAAAGGGACCTCAATGCACATTGTTCTTACGCGTTCTAGTCCCTGAGAGTGTAGCGATGGTCTCGGGTTGCAAGTGATGACGACGTCCGTCACACACAATAGCGCACACTGACTATGTCAGAGGTGACTTGACTGCCTTTACTTCTTCCCCTTCAGTGCTCGTATGCGTCCAGTTAGGCCAATTGTTCTTCAGCCAGTCTCCTGCTAGCTAGGTTTGCGTATCACCAACGCTGCATTCGGCCACACAGGACGTTGACTCCTCTGACCCTTCAAGCTCCGCCATCATCCTTTGTACTGTGGTGTCGTCGTCCCCTACACTTAGATGATGCTGGTGTCGGGGAGGACGCTGGCGTGCCCCTGCAATCCCGAATGTCCCGGCTGACGCGGTAACGCAGATCCATCGCGTGCCGATAGTGACAACGTGACATACTGTATATTACTTGGCCAGGTGGCGCTCTAGGTGGCGGCGAGGGTGGTGGCATCCAATGGAGCTACATTCTGTATTGTGTAAATGGGGGTGGGGTCGTCGTGGGGATGGGAAGGAGCGGTGTCACGCTGGAATTGGGGGCGATGTGCGTGGCATGGAAGGTCGTGCGATGCTGAATGATCACTCTGTCCAGGGTTGCGAGAGCTTTACCGCATCACTGGTCTCGGTCTTGTACAGAGTTGCGGGCCAGGTACCAGGGAGGTGTTTCAGGTGAGTAGTGACTTGCGGCGCCTGGAAAGCCGGGTCATGCGCCGAAAGTGTTGAAGTTGAACCCAAACATCGGCATGAGCCATTGTCCTCAGTCCGTTTCCTGCAGGACAGCTACAATCTGTGCTGTATGTGTGCGGCTTCTTACGGACACAGGCACGCGCCATCGAAGCTTCTCTGCCCGTTCCGAAGCCTGTTTCCGGCGCGATCGCTACTGCCACGGAGGTCGACAGCGATCCGCATTATGGTTGTGGCGTTGTGGCGTGAATTCATCGCCAGTTCTAAAGCCTCTCAGTTCCTAATAGTATTGTGATATGTGTGTCTGGGAGACGTACATTCCATATTACGCGCAGGATTGGACCGAGTCTGGAGCTTAAAAGACAATGGAAAGGATGTATGGATTGCTGCGAAACGGTCAACAAATATCCAAAGCGGGATGGGCGCCTCTCATTCTTAGACAGGGAGTGTGGCGGACCTAATGAGATTGATGGCGAGACCTAATTAACGGTTATGTCACGCATTTAAGCCTGCGAGTGTGTCTCACGGCGGCTGGGCAGAGACAAAGGCCATGTTCGAGGCCTGCTAGTAATACGTGGTAAGTGTGCCCGGACAGGCAGGCGACATGGCCGTTGCGGCCCTCCAAGTCGCTCACTAGCTCCGGCAGGCTGAATGGCAAGAAAAAGCAACCATCAACTGCACGCGTCGCAAGGTTAGGATGTGGTTGGCTGAGGATTGGACGGTGTGACGAGAGCATGGACGCACCTGGCCACTCTCGGCATGAACTCCTCTCATCCACTGTTAAATTACCCCTTACCACAGTGGTCCCGCAATCTGCCTCACGATATCATCCGCTTCTCAACGACAGATTGACGACGCGTCGTAAACGACGACAAGGGGCGGTTGCGTTGCGTGCCGGCATTGGTTTTCATGGGTCAGCGCGTCGCAGGTTTACTCGGATATTACTGAAAGCGGCAACATGTAAAGTGACTTGCAAGCTGATGTTTCCGGTCCTCTTTGCCACCATGGCATTCCTCCACCCGCGCTGACTCCCCCCCGAATGCCCCTCTCGCGTGTCATATTCTCAAGTCATGGTGGTGTCACCTGGCTCTGCACCAGCCAACCGGCAACCAGGTCAAGGTCCTAGCGCAATGCCAAGCTGCCCGTTTCGACCACCTGAGCTACCGACGATTGGGGATTGACTAACGATCCGGCGGCACGGCTTGATGGTCAGTCTTTGCCACCCAACCCGATTTCACACTCGTCTCCCACGCGGTTCCATCCGAGATATTCCTTTGACACACTCGTTCCATCCACTTGCTCTTTCAGATTCTGGACGCGCACGCTGCGAAACTCAACGCCAACGCCGCTCCTCCATCTGCGGACGGCTCCGGAACCGACTCTGTCCTCGCATGGCTGCGCGTGTCCCTTCCAAACCTGCCTTCCCGGCCCACGACCTCCACCACGCCAGTCCTGCGGTTTCCTCGGCCACCACCTCATGCGCTCCCATCATCAAACGCGCACTCACTGATCTCGGTTGCCAGCGCCCCCAATTCTGCGTGATTGCTGCACCACGGCTGGGCCTGGTGTGATATCCGTCACGCGGACGTCGGACATTGACTCGACCAACGGACGGGCAACGCTCAAGACCGAAATTCCTCCTCGTGCTAATAACACACGTTCGCCAAGCCCTCCTGAGAGCTCTGGATCTCGGGCGCTAGGACAGCACCTATCCCAGCGTGAACAACTGGAATACTCGCACGGGAAGGAGACTCCAACTGTCGCTGCCACCGATGGCGCCGCTCGCCCTGTTCCGCGGGCAGGGTGGCACCACCAACACGAGTGCCGCGAGCGTGGCCGTTGACCCGCTGCCGCCTCCTGAACCGCCGCGCACGCCGCCGCCCAACGGACTGAGGCGCTCCATATCTGGGGGCGGCGACCCGGCGCCGTCCCCGAGTCGTCTGAACCCCGCCAGACTGCTGCGTCGCAAGGGCTCGCGTTCGATTCGTGAACCGCGCGACCGTGGGGACCGGGAGGAGGGGTGGTTTGGCTCATTCCGTGGACAAGAGCAGATGGCCCACTCGGCGTCAGACTCGCTCGATCGAACAAGCACCGCGCGACAGAGCAGCAGCAGCGTGCGCAGTGACGCGCCTCTGCTCCGCCCATCGCCGTTCATCCGGGGCCTGGCGCACGTCGGGTCTCCGACCCTCTCGACCAGTCCTAAAATGTCGCACTCACGCCATGGAAGTGCGAGTTCGATACCGGCAGCTCCCAGCACTAGCGCCCACAGCACTAACTTTGGCTCGGCGCGCTCGATGCCCTTATTCTATAGCGACGGCGCGTCGACGCACGGCGACACCGAGATTATCCTTGGCCCATCGCCCGAGCCCCCACTAGCCAAGGGCGAGCCGAGCACCATGAACCACCACCCTTTCCTCCTCCCCACATCATCATCCCCATCGGGGAACTACCCCACCCCACTGAGCCCGCCGCGCCGCCTTCCACGCTCGCCCTTGCCGCCGCCACCACCCTTGCGCACGGGACCAGTCCCCAGTGGCGAGTCGCGCTCATCGACGCCCTCGTCATGCTCAACCTACAGCGACCTAGGCGATAGCGGGCAGTCCACAGCTGCAACCGTCAGGCCCAGCGACGCCCGGACAGATACAGCCGAGACCGTGTGGCGGGCGGACACTGCGGCGTGGCTCGCGCGCAGACCCAGCGGGCGCCGCAACGCCCCGATCGGCTTCGTGTTTGACGGGAGGCCGCGTGCCGAGAGCCTCGGCTCGCACGCGAGCCCAAGTGTGAGCGGCACGAGTGCGTCCGGCGAATCGGTCGACGAGCCTCTCACGCCAACCGTCAGCCCAAGGATAGGCGGGATGCCAAACACACCAACATTCTCACAACAAGAGCGGGCGCCCGTTACAGCTATGGTCTCGCCATCCCCTCGGCGCCCCTCACCACCATCTCCATCCAAATTGACACCCCAGGTACCGGCTACCCGCACGCCCGACCGCTCGGGCTACGTCGTGATCGTGCAGTGCCTCCCCTCGACCGACGACGAGGTGCGCTGGGAGATCGTCCTCCGACGGTCCCTCGCGTTGGACGCCGACGGGATTGGGAGTACGTCGGGGCTGGGATTGGGGTCGGGGTCGGGGCCGCCGGGGACTCCAGTGCCCGGCGGTCCATTCCTCCTAGCCCCGGGGATCGACGGCGCCCAGAACATCCACGCTCCCCCCTTCGCCAGTTCGGTCAACCTCTCCCTCTCGCTCGATACGGAGGCGCCCAGCGGCAAGCTCCAATTCATCACCCTCCCCAGCGCGGCGCCGATCCGCGTCCGACCGCGCTCGTCGTCGCAGTCGGCGGGGCCCGCCTCCCCGCGCAGCTACCGCGCACCCCAGTCTCCGAACTGCCAGTCGCTCATACCGCGAGACTCAATCTTCGGCGCGAGCATCCTCGGGCCGCCGGTTCCACTCGCAAACCCCCCATCTCGGCAGATGCGCTCACACACCCCACCACCGGCCGATCCACCGCGCGCGCCGCAGGAACCGCTCTCGCCCCGCAGCGCCGCGTACAAGCGCCAAGGGGCTGTGTGGGCGGCGTCGGGCGGGTTCTCGTCTCTCAGCGGCGAGGACGTGTTCACGACCAATCCGCACATGCCCTCGCCGCGGGCGGCGCGAGAACGAGCCAGTCAATTGCCGGACGGGCTCGCGTGACGGCTCCGCCAGACAGGCTGAGCGTGCCACAGTGGAGCTTTGGCGCTGTTGGATGGGTCAGCCGGCCTGGCCCTGGCTTCGCCCCCCTTCCAGATCCTCATTGTTCAGTATATCCAAGCGAGGTGGTCCCCTGTACTATATATATACCAAGTACCTCGTTGTAATGAGCCCAACCTCGCGAGTCTGGCGCGCTCGACCTTTGTGGTATGCACAACAACATTATGCAGAATGTGTTAGACGTACATGTACAAGCTTGGTGTCATCTTGTGAAGTGGCGCGGCTGATATCGTGTCATGAATCCAGGATGTTGGGAACTGGTAGCTCCCTACCTCTGGTCCGTCTCTTCTGGCACGCCCCACTCATCCTCGTCGTCACCTAACACACCTACGCTGCGGATCTCGCCCTCGGCACCGTAGACGACGGTCGGGTTGGCGGCGCCGCTCTCGCGGTAGCTGTCGAGGAGCTCGAAGATGTCCGTGTGTGAGGTTGAGCGCGTACGGGCTGTTGGGGTCGTAGGGTAGCTCGTGATGGTCGGAGCCCGCAGCCTCCTCCGAGGAGTCTGCGGAGGAGGAGACGCGGGGTACATTGGACCTGACGCGAACGCCTCTGTTGGGGAGACTGGTGTGCTGATGTGCATGCTGAGGCTCGCGGCGGCGCGTCGGCGACGGATGGAGGCTTGGTCGCGTGCCGCTTGGGATATGTGTGACTGTGAATGTGCACGGCCTAGTGACATGTGAGAAGCTTCGCGCGACAATGCTGCGGCAGAGGCGGAGGGATATGCGGATGATGATATACTCGCCGTGTGTGCGCGGCGGAGCTGGGGCCGATGAGACACTGTCTCGTTCGTGACGTGGGGTTGATTGGGGAACACGGTGGTCGGGCGCTGCTGTCGGGGCCCTGTAGGCGGAATGACGGACACGTCAGGCCAGAAGTTTGCAGTCGACCTCTGCCGCCGCGGCGTACTATGGTCACTAGACGCACTGCCGTGGCCGTCCTCGTGACCACGCCGGGAAGAGCCGCCGGAAGGACGTTCTTCATCAATACTAGCCAGCGAGACCGACACTGGTAGATTACCTCTTCGAGCTGGCGATGTGGCCATGGGTGTGTCGTCGCCCTCCGTGTCATTGTCTGAGTCAAGTGGATCCGCATCGCTGTCTGTGCCAGCCTCAATCTCGCGCTGGAGGAGGGTCTGAGCAGCCTCGACTGCCTGCGCGGCCTGAGCAGCCTCCCACTCGACGCGGGGAAGGGTCTGGCGAACCCACCTCCCAACGCTGTTGACAGCAGCTTTGGCAGCTGCCAGCCATGTGAACGTCTGGAAGACGTGAACCATGTCCTCATAAAGCTCGTGAGTGACATGGACGCCAGCAAGCGAAGCCTTGTGTGCGAGGAGCGTGTTCTCGTCACGTAGCACCTCGGCCTCGCCGCTCTGGATGAGCATCGGAGGCAGGCCACGCAGGTCACCAAAGAGTGGCGACGCGTATGGGTGTGTGAGGTAAGTCTGGAGACCCTTTGGGCCGAGATAACAGCCCACGGGGTTCAGGTGATCCTCTGCGTCTGGGCGCGGCACGACGTCCGTATAGGCATTCTCGTCCCAGCTACCACACGACATAGTCAGGTCGACCCACGGCGACATCAACACAAGACCAGCGGGAAGCTGATATCCGTGATCGCGCAAGTACATGCACAGGGCGAGGGAGAGGCCGCCTCCAGCCGAGTCACCCATCACGACAATATTCTCAGGAGGTATCGACAGTGGAGGGGCCAGCAAGCGGAGATAGCCGTGGAGGACGTCATGGAGCGGGAGAGGGAAGGTCGCCTCTGGTGCGAGCCGGTACGTGATTGCGAATACGCGAGCATTGCAGGCCTTGCTCACGCCGACAGTTATCAGACGGTGGGTGGCCGCGTTCCCGACGTAATATGCCCCGCCGTGGACGTAGTAGATCACTCTCTCGCGTCGCGACGGAGGGACTCCCTCGACCTCAGGCTCAGGCATCTCCATCGCCTCAGGACCTCTAGGCAAGAGGCGAGGTGAAATGGCAGGCGTACGGCCATAGATTGGAGTGGGGAGAGACGAGAAAATGCGGCGAGGTGGGGACGACCGGGTCTCCGAGTTGTCCGAGCTCATGCTATCGTGACGTAACCGCGACGGTCCGACAGGATTGCGGGCTCTCCGCCGCATCTCGGCGTTCCACTTGGCACGCCGTTCCGCCTTGAGCCGCTTCCACACGTCATTGTTGACGACCCACTCGCCTGTGAGCTCGCGTGTCCCCGTCTCCTGGCAGTCCCAGTCGCTGCGGTCAGCTCCACTTGTACACACGGCAATCTGTCATTCCTCGCACACACGTTGACTTACCGGAAGAACCCTCGACATGTGTCCTCACCCCGCCGCTTCGGGACGAGGAAGGTGATGGGTGTGACCACCGCGTCTGCTGGCAAGGGAATGAGGTAGGTGATGGACACGAGGCGTCTGACAAGCACAATGTCTGCAAAGTCGGTGTAGTTGGCGACATTGCGCATGAACGAGACGATCTGGTGTGAGCCGAGCCCCAGATTTGGCATCAGTAACCGAAGAGCCGCGGCAGCAGGTGGAGAGGTGTGTTGCACCATTCAGAGAGCAGCTGACCCGTGGCCTGACACCACTAGTTCCCTCTGGGTCGCCTCCACCGCCGCGCCACGCGGGGTTCTCGATTGCCAGCACCAACTCACAAACGTCATGCGGTATCCCCAGCTTTTCCGGTGTGGCCCAACAATGAGATGCTTGAGCAGGCTCCACACGATATGTAGGCCTTTGGCCAAGGCAAACTGGATAAAAGCTATCCACACCCCCAACGTCCACATGAGCGGGGAAGAACTGGACGGTGGCGCGGAGCGCTGGGGGCGCTGTGGATCGACGCGCGCGTTCGCAGGCAATGGGGACGGCAAGCGGAGGGGGTGCGACGACGTATAGCTCTTCAGCAAGTGGTGGAGAGGGGACGGCATTGAGCTTGGGCGCGCCTGCGACTCGGCTGGCTTGGTGGTTGGCATGGCGGGCTCGGGTGACATGAGGGCAGGAGGAAGGTGTCGCAACGGGAGGAGAAGGAGGAGAAGAAGCGTGAGCAGCTGCCGTGTCAATCCAAGCGTGACTGGCGCCGTGTTGATGACCCGGTGAGTGACGGTGCGATGGCGAGGCTGCGATGTGGCAAATGGATTGATTGAGAAGGGGGATGATGCAAGTCACCGTGCCAACTTGTGCGGCCCGACATTACGCGATGTTAATGGAGCTACCCTGGTAATAATTCTTCCGGTTCCTTGGGCTTGGACAATGTCGATGACGACCACGTGTCAGCGTCAAACAACCTCCCACAGCGATTCAGGCACAGCCCAATGGACAATGACAATACGACGCATGGTCTAATCGTTGAATCTAGTTCGTCTACAACGTCACATCTCCTCGAGCGGGCCTCGATCACAATCAGACTCTACCAGCTCTCCTCTCCTCCACGATCGCCGTCAAACATGGCGTCCACGTACTCCTCTGCTTCGGCAGCCGAGAGCGTACCCGCCCCATCCGAGCTGATGCACCACCCGATTGCCTCACGCACCGCACGGGGCATCGAGTTCGTAGACCTGTGAGCGGTCAGCAGTGGCCGTGTGTGCCGCTCGGGCTCGGACTAGGGCTCGGGGCGTCGGACACAATCGCCAACGTGGTGGGTGTCACGATGGCTGCTCTGCGACCGGAATCCCGCGTGCCAGCCTCGGCCCACTAGTCCTGGTACTCACCCACACACATAGACGTGGGCGCCACGCTTGGTAACCCAGTCGTTGATCATGGTCGCGTCCTCTCGGATGAGATCTTGCACATACACCTTTTCCTTGCCATCTCGTGAGGGTGCGAGGCGCACATGCGCCCCGGCAGCCTCTGCCTCCTCCCAGTCGTGCGGAAAGTACAGGTCGGCCGTACGAGAACGGAAACCAAAGTACAGCACCGTGTCTGGTGTCAGTTCGAGTCGTGTGCAGCCGTCTACTCACCCTTGGCAGCTCCACGCCGCACACGAGTTTCCAGGAAGGCGCGCATGGGGGCTACGCCTGTCCCTGGCCCTACCAGAATCACGGGTACGTCGTCGGCAGGAAGCATGAGAGTGGGTAGAAGCAGCGTGTACGGGATGCGGGTTCCTGGTGATCAGCAGGCTGCCTCATAGGTGCACACCTTCCGGCAGCGTCACCAGCCATGACGAGCACAGTCCTACACGTGGGATCGTGAGGTTAGTCTTGTAGTCCACCAGGGCGATGAGCAGCTGGATCTTGCCCGGATGCGCCTGTCGCATTAGCTAACACAGATGGGACAACAACTTACATCAGAATCACTGGCAATAGAGAACTGGCGCCGCCGAAGCGGGCCAAGGATCTCGAGGATATGCGACATGGGGAGAGTGGTCATGCGGAAGTCGGCGAGTGTCTCTAGGCTCGTGCGCTTCGGACGCGTAGAGTAGTCGTGGATCTCATCCTAGGCGTCAACTGGAGGGTGGCGGAGGCCACTCACAGGATCAGAGATGAACTCGTCGAGTCGTTCCTGCTCGCGTTCGTCCTTGCTGAGTCGCCTGAGCCACTCAAAAAAGCTCTTCCGCGGGGGACAGCGCAGGTCGAGGTGGTGTGTCAGGAGAGTACGGAGAGTCGTTGGCCCAGAAGGTAAATGAGCCGGAAGGGGTTGGTCTGGAGTCAGCCCTGGTCTACTACAGGAGCTCACCCGGCACCGTCGAGCGGATGATAAACACCTTGTCGGCCTCGGCCTCGAGGTTGTTGGATTCTAGGAATGTGTCGACCTCGGTGTCGGAGCATCTAGGCTGGAGCGCGCAGATAGACCCTGGAGGGTATGTCCTGCTGATGAGCTGCTACCACAATCATCGACTCACACCCCGGGCGCAAGCTCGAGCTCGACCTCACGCACGTCCTGCCACCAGTCTGGGGCCGTGACGCGCTTGTTGTGCTTGAGCGTCGCCCATTGCCATCCAGCTGGGTGATAGACCATCGCCCGCGCGCTCTTGGCGATGCCGTTTGCGTTGGAGTTGCTCGTATCGGCGTTGGTCGAAGGGATGTCGGTGTATTCTGCGTTCAAGCCCCTGCCCTCGGGCCTACCAACGCGCAGCTTGTCCAGTTCCCTTGCGACATTACCCTCCTCGACTGGCTCCAGCTGGTAGATAGGTGGTGGGAGTTCGGTGTCAGGACGAGGCGAACACGACGGGCCAGGGAGATACGGAGCGATGGCGGCCACTGTGCGTTCCAGCCAGGGCAGGAGGGTCTCCTCGATTCTGACGTGAGCTGATGCCAGAATGTCGTCACAACTCACCCATCCGGTGCGCGTTCGTCACCCCATGCAGGCTCCACGAGAGCGCGGGCGCCGAGGCTGTCCATTCTGCGCGCGAGCATCTTACCCGCAAAGCAGAAACGCTCGTACGACGAATCGCCGAGCCCGTACAGCGAGTAGTGCACGTCTGGTGTCAGTCTGTACCGACAGCAACGCACCCTCAAGAATGTGGGTTGGGAGACCGGCTCGGATGAGCTTGTTCCACAGCGCGCGCATCGCGGGGGGCGGTTCGCCGCGGCCGTGCGTGCTGGTGATAAGGATGAGGAGCGGCTCGTGGGGCAGGTCGGCGATGTCGTACGCGTCCATGCTTATGGTGACAGCGCGACGGTGGTGGGCGCGGAATGCGCGGGCGACTCTCTCGGCCACATCCTGCGCGTCACCTGTCTCGGACGCATACAAGATGAGGACATGCTGTGGCTCGCCGTCGTCCGATGGGGGTGAGGGTGAGTGGTGGTGGTTTGTGTGAGAAAAGTGCTGCGTAGCGTGTTCAGTCTCGCCTGAGGACGGGGCTGTCGTTGTGACCATGGTGTGTAGGGCGATGAAGAGACTGCGTGTCCATCACTTAGCCCTTGCCAATGAGTTGGATGGCGTTGGGGCTCCAAAGTTGAAAACAATCTCACTCGGAGCGAGCTCGGCGACTGGCTGGCTGACTGATTCCACTCGACACCTCGGCATTCGGTCGAAACCTGAACCGATTGGGGGTAAACCAAAGTGGAGGTCGTCCATCGCAACTGTATTGTACGTTGGGAGTTGAACACCGACCATTGGACCGCTCGGCCACGACGGCGGTCTCTTGTGGCTGACTTTCGACTGTGCGATGTTCGGCTCAACCCGATGGGACCAAGCTCAGCAACTAGCCTTGATCGGGATGGTGATGCCCTGCGTAGTCAGACATGGCCTTGGGTATCGAATGTACGGCTTCGAGAGCTGCGCAGCTAGATTGCTTCACCCGACAAGATGCTACCAGACTGCACTGTAGCTACACTTCCCCTGACCGCCCCCGGTACCTGTGTTCAAAGACCTTCTCTCCAAACTGTAGTTGTAAGCCCTTGCGACGCGTCCTCCCACACCTCCACAACCGTCTGTGGTAAAAACGTCCTGAACCATATCAGGTTTCATGATACACCAGGAGGGAGTCGAACCCCCGCCGCGTCGATATCCGAACGATGGCAACGACGCATGATACCGTTTCACCACTGGTGTTGGTGCTATGGAAGTAAACATCGTGTTGAATCCGCCAACTACCCAGGCGGCTACCCGGCCACAGTCACGTGACCGACGCCCCTCTCACCGTAGATTTCTTGCTCCTCTGTAGTCTACCTTTCTGCATTCACATCATCACTCACCTGCAACCCCGTTGCACCTTCCCGCTGCACCCTCGTACACAATCTGCACACCAGGAAGCATCTGGCGTAGTGTAAGCCCCACGGCATCTACCCAGATCCAACACATCGTGTTGAATACGGCCATTACTGCAATGTGGCAAACCTCCGCTTTGCCACATGGCAGCGCCTCCTACACCGTAGATTACGTGGCCCCTCCAGTAGTCTACTCCTTTGCCTCTCATCATCACTCATTTGCAACCCCGTTGCACTAGCCCGTCTGCATCCAAGACTGCAAGGCTGTAAGTCCGGGCAACATCTGGTGTAGAGTAAGCCCCACGGCATCTACCCAGATCCAACACATCGCAGTTACGTGGGGAAACCTGGTGGATCCGAGTACATTAGCGAGAATCATTGGACAACATGGAGAAATCGAGCTGGCAGAGAGCTGAGGAAGCTTGGAAGGCTGAAGTCCACCAAGGACGTGTTGGGTGGCGGCGGTGTGGCGCCGAATACCTGCCCACGTCCTGACCTGCCAACTTTGGAAGCCTTCAACCCTCCCGGGGGGTTAGACAAAGGCGCCGGAGCCGCGTCGATGGTGTGCTACGTGGTATGCATAGCGCCGGCAACTGTGGCTGGCCCAAGCGGCTGTCCGGCTTGCAACTTCTACCCGCAACCGCAGGCAGCCCCTCCGGCACAGTCAATACAGTCTATACAGAAGGTCCCTCACATATCCCGGTTCCTAACGCCCGCGCCACACAAACTTCTCGGCCTTGTGCCCGCGCTCCTGCCCCGGCCGGGTGCCGTGCCCTTCGGCCCAGCACCCGCGGCAGTACAGGTCGCCATCGCAGCCGCGGCAGCGTAGCTCGGCGTCCTTGTTGCAGATGCCTGGTGTCAGAGCGTGGATGAGAGGCGAGAGGTGGGAGTTGAGAGGGTCCTTCAAACCCTTCTGACTCGATCCACTAAGCAAGACGGGCGAGAGTAGCGAAGTTGGCCGATCGGTACATTCCTATTCGCGCCTGAATCCTCGGCATTCCACTCGCGCCCGACCGCTCATGTACAACAAAGATGCCGGAATACACTCCAAACCTTGTCTCAGCAGACTTACTACACCAGCTGTCCAGGTCGTCGTCCCGTCCATCCTCGTACCCCGGAATACCCCATCCCTGACCCGGTGCGCGCGGCGGCGGGCCGATCTCGTTGCCGTTGTCCTTGGTCGGTTCCCTCCTTGGTACCACGGGGAAGTTGGACGGCCCGCGCAGCCCACGCAACAGGTCCATCCGCGCCTTCGTATCTGAGTCGTCGTCTTCGTCGTCGTCCCTTAGTTCGGGCAAGGGTGCGAGGGATCCAAGCGATCCAAGAGCCACGAACACCGCCGCCGTGTCTCTGTCTGTATCCGTATCCGGTTCAGGACCAGGTTTCGGTTCAGATAGCCCTGTACGCTGGGCCCGTGCGCAGGCAAGCGAGCGCGCGGCCGGACTGTGGGCGGTTTCGTCGTCGGAGAGAGAGAGCGCAGCCTCCGCAAGGGCGCGCTCTAGCGTGCTCGCGGCCGTACCGCCCTCACCGTCGTCGTCGCTACCGCGACCGCTCTTGGCCCTGCCCTTGCTCGCTGGTTGGGCTAGATGCGCTGGACGCGCTGGATATACTGGGTCCACTGGTTCCTCTGGTTCATTTGGTGACAGCCCGGCCGGTGCGTACCGCCGCGCCTCCTCGAGCAACGCATTCGCATCGCGCTCCAGGCCCCCCGGCTTCAGGTAGTCGACCTCGAGGCTGTCCCCGCCAATACTGGCCAGGATGGCCTCGAGATCGTCGTCGTCGTCCGGCGCAGAGGGAAGGGCGTGAGCCAGCGCCTCGAGTGCGGCATCCTCATCGACCGCGCCCGCGGCCGTTGCGGGAGGCGCCGCAGGTCCGCCCGACACGCCCTTGAGTGCGTTGAGGCGGGCGAGCAGGTCGGCGTCCATGGTGGCGTACGGTGGAACTGGAACGCGAATTGCGCGTCATCCCCTCCACCGCCACCTCCACCTCCACCAGACGTCGGAGTCATGGCTCTGTCCGCGCCCTCACCCTCGAATAGCCCGCCAGGTTTCCGTTGTCTTCCGCGTCGGTGGAAACGGTGAAATCACACGTGAGTGGAGGTTGAGTTGTTTGTCACTACGTACCTGCCGCCGGCTCACCTATACGGTCGAGCGCTGCGGGTGGCAACGGTTCCTGCCGCAGCGTCCGCATCTCATGCATAGCTGCAAGCGCTGGTCTAGGCCCCATTGAGCCCCGCTCTGCCCCCTCCGTCCCCCGCTCCTTCTCCTTCTCCCTCTTCCTCTCCCCCCTCCCCCACCCACGCGCATTTTTTTTGTTTCCTTTAATCGGCGGGAACAATGCGGTGGACGCCCTGCTGCTCAGGAATCGAAAACAAAATCGAAATCAAAATCGAAATGCCAGTTCGACAACGATGGAGGAATAGATGGACGGTAAAACGCCGAAGCTCGGCCGTGCGTTTCGGATCTGTTCCCTGTCTGAGTTACGATCGCTACGCAAGCTGGTTTGCTACATGACATGGAGGCCAGGTACGAAACACCCAGCGTATCAGGAGCAGTGGCTTCGGCTTGGTATATGCGGGGTTGTGGGGACTCGACTGGCCGACACGTAGAGGCCGAGGATGGCCGAGATGCGATGGCATGTGAAGGAGCTTATTGGGCCTGTGGGCATTGCATCGATGGCCGCAGAGTGTGGCTTTGCATGACGTGAGCGCGACTCTGCCAGGACGAGTGCACCAGCAGTATGGGCAGGCACATCAGAATTCTGCCACTCTCCACCGTACACTGTACACCGTTGGCCCCTCATTTTGGACCCTGAATTTGGCAGGCATCTCCGCACATGGGCCCCCTCGAGTCTCCGGAGGACCCGGCAAAGTGAGGTTGCCGAACTAGAGGTATTCTCTAATTGGCTAATTAGAATTCATTGCATGTCACAGGGGTTGCCCCGGCGGACAAATCCAGCTGAATGCATTCTGGGCATCACACTGTTCAACTTGGCACTCGCAGACGACGTAGCCGCAATCTGCAATCTCCCCCCTCTGATGAGCTGATGCGGAGGGGCCCGAAGGAACAAAGGCACAGCACTGGCCACTCGGCCCGGCTGCCTTCAAGCCTGCACTGTCACTGGACGGTCACTCTGTCACTCTGTTGTCAGCTGTGAGAAGCCTACATGCTACCTTGGCTCTCTTGTCGTCACCCCTCATGTACATCCCGACGTTCCCCCCACCCCGCCTGCCAATTGACCTTGCCCTTTATAATCTCCGTTCTGCAGCTTCTTGATCGCACCCCCTCCCCACCCCTTCTCCAAGCTAGAATCCTGCTCAACTCCCAAAGCCACATCACCACCGCTACTGACGCCACCCATCCCAAACCACCCCTTACCCTCCTTGCCACCATCGCAATGGCCGCCAAGGCCAACGTCGCGGCCCCGGCTCCAACGGGGACGCTCACTCCCAGCCCACCCGACGCACCCAACAGCATCATGACCCATTACACCGCCAAGCTGCCCAAGCTACCCCTCCCCAGCATCGAGGACAGCTGCAAGCGCTACCTCCTGGCGCTCGAGGGCCTGCAGGACGACGATGAGCACACAAAGACCAAGGCCGTCGTTGAGGAATTCCTCAGCAGCGGCGAGGGCCAGATGTGGCAGAAGAAGCTCGAGGAATACAACGAGGGCGTCGACAGCTACATTGAAGAATTTTGGTGTAAGTCCCAGTCGCGTCCGACGGTCTAAGACGTCGCGAGACCGTCACAGGACCCATCGCCCCACCGTCCTGCAGGCACAGTGAGACAGACCCTAACGCGCACAGACGAGAGCTACCTTTCGCACTCGGACTCGGTCGTGCTCTCTCTCAACCCCTTCTTCGTCCTCTCCTCGGACGTCACCCCGCGCAACGACCCCCAGCTGTCGCGCGCGGCGTCTCTCATTCTCTCATCGCTGTACTTTATCCACGACCTGAGAAATGGCTTCCTTGCCGCAGACGCCATCCGCGGCAACCCACTCGACATGAGCCAGTACGAGAGGTTGTTCGCCACATCCCGTGCGCCCACTGAGCTTGGCTGCCGAATGGAGACATACAACGAGTCTCGCCACATTGTCGTGCTCCGCCGCGGCCAGTTCTGTAAGTGATTTTGCCACCCCCACTCGAGCACGCCACAACCACACTCCCACTCTGCCCGCACAGCGCCCCATTCACTGGCACAGACTCTAACGCACAGACTGGTTTGACGTGCTCGACAACAAGAATCGCCCATTGCTGTCGGACCGCGAGATCTTAACCAACCTGCAGGGCATTGTCAGCGACGCCGACAAGTTCCCCGTGTCTGAGACAAGCCAGAACGCCGTGGGCATCCTCACCACCGAGAACCGCAAGATCTGGTCCAAGTTGCGTCACGAGCTCAGCCAGTCGAACCGCCACAACGCAAAGTGCCTGTCGATTGTCGAGTCGGCGCTCTTCGTCGTGTGCCTGGACGACAGTGCGCCCGCCGACGTTGGCGACCTGTGCTCCAACTTCCTCTGCGGCAGTTACCGCCTCGAGCACGGTGTGCAGGTCGGCACATGCACGAACCGGTGGTACGACAAGCTGCAGATCATTGTCTGTGCCGACGGCGAAGCCGGTGTCAACTTTGAGCACACGGGTGTCGATGGTCACACGGTCCTGCGTTACGCGGCCGACATCTACACCGAGCTCGTGCTGCTGTTCGCCAAGTCGATCAACCCCTCCACGCCCTCGCTGTTCAAGGCCAAGCCGTCGCCGTACGCCAAGGGCTCCAAGACGCCTCGCGACGCCGACGACGTCGACTGGGAGTACGACACGAGCCCGAAGAAGCTCGACTGGCGGCTCACGCGTGAGCTCAAGCTCGGGGTCCGTTTCGCCGAGACGCGCATCTCGGACCTCATCTGCCAGAACGACTCGAAAGCCCTCGAGTTCCGCGGCTACGGCGCCAACTTTATCAAGCGCCATGGCTTCTCGCCTGACGCGTTCGTCCAGATGGCCTTCCAGGCCGCTTACTACTCGCTCTACGGCCGCGTCGAGAGCACGTACGAGCCGGCGATGACCAAGAGCTTCCTGCACGGCCGCACGGAGGCGATCCGCACCGTCTCCGTTCCCTCGGTCAACTTTGTCAAGACGTTCTGCTCCGAGTCGGCGACGACGGCCGACAAGATCAACGCCCTGCGAGCAGCGTGCAAGCACCACACTGACCAGACGCGAGAGGCGTCCGCCGGCAAGGGCCAAGACCGCCACCTGTACGCGATGTACTCGCTCATCCAGCGCGAGGTGCGTCACGCCGAGGCGGCGGGCCAGACCCCGCCCCCCGTCCCCGCGATCTTCACAGACCAAGGGTACTCGGACCTGGGCTCGTCGACGCTCTCGACGTCCAACTGCGGCAATCCAGCGCTTCGCCTGTTCGGCTTCGGACCCGTCACGCCCGAGGGCTACGGCATCGGCTACATCATCAAGGACGAGGGCATCAGCGTCTGCATGAGCTCCAAGCACCTGCAGACGCGGCGCCTGCTCAAGACGCTCCAGCGCTACTTTATGGAGGTGCGCTCGCTGCTCATCCAGATGTGGCGCGAGGCCAACGAGCGCCCCGAGGCGTTCATCGACCACTCGGGCGTGATGCGCGACGCGCGCACAGGCCGCCGTCTCAGTGACCACGAGATGGATGGCGTCGACGACGCACCGCTCGACGAGGAGGAGCTGTTTGGCGGCTTCGGCTACTTCGACGTGGGAACGCCGACCATCCGCGACCAGACCCGCAAGCGCCGCCCCACAATCGGCAAGATGATCCCGGTGCAGGAGTACTAGGCAGGCTGTATTTAGTTGTATTTGTAGTAAAGGATGTAGTTTTGCAGGATCCGCGAGCAGGACGAGTAGGAGGACGCGAAGCGACGAGATGGCAAGCTGGTGGAGCCACCGGAGGGAAGCGCGTCAATCTTAACGGGTGAAACAGGATGCGCCCACAGTTTGCATCCAGCCATGCTTGTTAAGGTGTGAGACACACGGAATGACTGCGTGAAACACGCGCACATGTAAGTCTCAGCCACAAACCGTCTATATCTATCCAAGCTACAGTACGCTACCAGAGCTACACAACGCCACACAAAGGTATACAGACACAATCAGAAACACGCGTGCACCACCCGCACCACCCGCCGCCAGTCCTTTTTTTTTACCTCCTCCCTCTCCTCCCCCTCCTCCTCCTCCTCTTCCCTTCGGCCAGACCACAGATCCAGGTCTTTGAGCGGCACGAAACCCCCCGGCCGTTTCCACACGAGGTAGAAGAACACGAGCGCCGCCATGACAGCGACGTTGACGTAACGGACGACAAAGTCCGCCGTTCGCCAGTTGCCCTTTATGAACACAAACCACCCGTTGGCGAGAATGACGACGGTGCTCCACCCCGCCGTCCAGGCGGCGAGCACTGGCTGCCCGCGGTGCCGGTACGGCCTGGCCATTTCGGGGACGTTCTGGGCGGTGCACGCCGCCCTGAAGCGGAGATAGGTGAGCGCGATAATGAGCCAGGTGATGAACGAGGTCAGCGCGGTGATGTTCAGGAACCACCCGAAGACGGTCGCCGCACCCGCTGACACGGCCATGTATGCGAGCGGGAGGAACGCGGTGAGCGCGAGGTTCGCGACCCACGGACGGCCACCCTGCGTGAGCGCAAAGAGGCGAGGCGCGTGTCCCCGCATCGCGAGGGCGTGGAGCGCGCGCGAACCCACATACAGAGCAGTGTTGCACGCGCTGAACGAGTACAGGAGGAAGAAGGCGTTGGCAACGCTCGGCCAGCCGCGCAGGCCGGCCGATGAGAGGGCGATCACCCACGGGCTCTGTGCGCCTGTGCCGGTGTGCGACAGCAGGCGGGGCTCGGTGTATGGCACCAGCGTGCCGACAAGCAGGATGCCAAGGATGTAGAAGCAGGCGATGCGGGCGAAAACGCTGCGGATTGCACGAGGAATCGCGCGCCGTGGGTGCTGGACCTCGGCGACCGCGATGCCGATCGCCTCGATACCCACGTACGAGTAGGCCGACCAGGGTAGCGTCGTGAACCACCCAAGGAAGCGGCCCTTCGCGCCGGCGAAGAGGAACGGCGCGAAGGCGCCGGGATCCCGCCAGTAGCGGAAGCCTAGGCGATCGTGGTTCGGCACCCCGCCCAGGTTTACAACCACGCCCATGAGGAGGAGGCCGAGCATGAAGAGCACCTTGATTATTCCGGCTGCGGTCAGCGCGATCGCGCACACGCGCACAGTAGTATTCGAAGATGCCGAAGACTCGGAGGCCTGAGAGGTGGATGGCGGCCACGGCCACGGTGAACGCGGTGATGTACGCTGCCTGGTGCCGCGCAAAGTTGTCGTCCCAGTAGGACACGAGGACGCTCGTGGCGACCACTTCGCCGGCCGCGCCGGCGCCCATGTACAGCACAACCATCCAACCGAGTGCGAAGCCGGCGGCGGGGTGCAGCCAGCGCGTGGCGTACGTTATGAAGCCGCCGGGGATTGGAGCGAACGCGGCCATCTCTGCGAGCGAGGCGACTGCGTTAGTGCGCACAATGGGGACGTACGCATGGCGTAGCTCACGGTCCCGATTAGGGTGTACGAGATTAGCGCGCCGGCAGGGCCGCCCGTTGCGAGGACCTTGCCGCTGGCCAGGAAGAAGCCAGTGCCAAAGGTGCCGACGAGCGCCATCATTGCGACTTGGCGTTCGGTGAGGACGCGATGGAGGGTGGCTGGAGTGAGAGGACGGGGGGGAAAGCATGCCACTTACCTTTGTCACCAACCTCAACCTGAGCCTCCTTGTCGTGCCGGACCTCGGAGACGGTCTCACTCGTCGCTGAGGTCTTCTTATTGTCTGAGCCTGTCGCCTCCATTGCGGTAAGGAGGTGCTTGGATGAGAGAGAGAGGCGAGTTGGGAAGGGACCTTATTACAGGCAACGACGTATGTAAAAACGGAGTTGCGGCGGACCTGGATAGAGTCGTGAGGCAGAGCAGCGGCGGGAGACGAAAGGCGGAAGAAGCAGGAGAAGCAAGAAGGGAGGTACCGGGCCCTAGGGAACGCTTGTGGAACTAGTGGGCGGCTGTGGAGCTGAGCTGGGAGTGGCGGTCTGGGGGTGGGTGTGGCGGGCTGGAGCTGGGCCGAGTGGAGGACACTTGTGGACGACACTGTGGACGATTCGGTAGCGAACTTTTTCGCAGAGTGAGTGAGAGAGTGAGAGAGTGAGTGAGTGGAGGAATGGGGGCTTCGGGCAGCGCAAATAGTCTCTGTGCAGGCAAGTGAGCTGGACCATCAGTTGCCTCGGCGGAGTTGTTGCCGTCTCGGTCGCCAAAACTCTCCACTCGACCATGGCTGCCACAGGTCTGTCACTGCCGCGTGTATGCAAACTCTAAGGTCCCGCACCGAGGAATGTTAGGACGGTGACGACATGGTTTGTAAACCAGAACGACGCTTCGGCGGGCGGCTTTCCGGGGCGGGACAGTCAGTCCGCTTGGGACGGCCGTGTCCTGGCTGCTCCACGCTGGCCGATTCAGACTTGGCCCCAAAACTCTAGCATTATCTGGTACAACGAAAACACAGGGGTTCCTATCGAAGGGAAAAACAAACTTGCACTAACGACTGTTTTGTCCGTTGATGGCCCGGCACCACTGGAGCGTCGTCGCGTGCGTCCCGCCATTGAAATAGTAGATTGACTGGGGTCAGCAAGCTTCTAGGTGGTACGTTCAGATCGACTCACCCTGTTGTCGACGACGCGCAGCACCCGGTCGTCCGAGGCGCTCACGCTGGCTGGCTCACGCACCGTCGCCATACGCAGTACCGAGAACAGATCTACGCTGCCCTCCCATCCCTCACCGCGCTGCTGCACAAGCACAAGCATGTCAGAGCAGAGGATGAGCATGATGGGCTTCTCCATCGGCTCGGGCATGATATACTCGAACGGTACAACCGTCTTGTTGCCCGTGATCGTCGAGTCGCCGTCAACGGTGCTGAGCTGGGGTGGGCCGTCGACCTCGGCGTACGCGCTCGCCTTCTTGACAACACGGATGAGCGTGAGTGCGCCGTCGAGGATGAGCTTGCGGTGCGGCTGGACGAGCGGGCTCGGACCACGCGACGTGATGCGCTGCTGCCACGCCAGGAGGCGCAAGCGAGACTCAGCCTCGCGCTTCTCCTCGTTCATAAGCGACGCCAGCGTCGTGATCTCGTGGATCGCGTCATCAAGCGCGTCGTTTGGCCCGATGCTCTCGCTTGGAGGGGTGCACTGTGCCAGGTCGTTTAACAGAAGCTTGTATCGAGGAATACGCTGCACGGGAAGCAGCAGGTACGATTCTAGGTTGATCTGCGAATGCTTAGGGTTCTCCTTGGCGCGCTTGAGGAACGTTTTGACACGCTTGCGCTGTGCCGGTGCGAGGGTTGACCCCGTTATTGGCACACTCTCGCCCACAGGGAGTACCGCTGAGCCAATCAGGCTGGCGCCAACCGCCGCGACACCTATAGCGCCTGTTCCTTTGGCGGGCGAAGGGGTGGAGGTGCCGTTAGACGACACCAGCCACGTTTTCATACGTGAGAGGGCGTTGTCAAAGTTGTTGATGTAGGTCGAGTACTGCTTCATGTAGGCGATGTAGTTCCGGAACTCCTCGCCAACTTTGTGCGCAGCCAAGGCCGACACGGCTCCGGTTGAGTCGTCGCCGCTTATGAGGAGAGGCTGGATGGCCCTCTCGATGGCCGGGAGGAAGTTGTCTCGGTGGAAGATTAAGATGGATTCGACGCCGCCAAAGACAACCTTGCGCTCTGCCATGGGGATGACCGTCTCACCCTTCGAGCCGCCGGCCGCGAGGCTGGCTGGCCGCACGTAGATCTGGACCAGCTCGTCGAGACCACGCACGTACGTCTTCTCCGTTTCGTAGATCTCGCGCAAGACGCGGGTGCGTTTGGATGGGTCATCCTTGTAGCGTTTTTGGACCTCGGGGTCGAGGCCGCCCGTCGACGAGTACGCCGAGTGCCGCTCACTGCCAACACTGACCATCGAGAGGCTGCGCGAGGGGATCGCGCTGCTAATCGTAAGGTGACGGGCAGACGTCGTCGTCATCGACTCCGCGACAGAGTCACGGAGCTTGGCGTGTTCGCTCGATGGAGAGAGCGTTTCCGAGCCAACAGTCGATGCCTGTGACTGGATGACTTCGAATGCACCGTACGGTTCTCCTGGAGGCAAGGAAAGGTCGTAGAGGTCACGGAGGTAGCTCTTGATCGACTCCAAGCCACGCGCGTAGCGTCCATCGTGATCGTTGATGGACATGTTGTCCACTGACTGTGCGTACGAGTGGTGCGTCGACGTGGTGTGATGCCCCATCGACAGCCCGCTGTCCTCACCTAACGTTTCCACAGCATCGTCTCCAATCACGTGCGACTGCTCGTGGTCTACTAGAGACGCCTGAGGGGCCATGAAGGGGGACGTGGAAGGAATCGATACGTTCAGAGACGGTGGGCTGGGGTCTATGGGGAGGAAGCTGCGGCGCTTGTTACGCGCATTTGTGGATGTCCCGTAGGCGTTGACGGCGAGCTGGCCTGACATCTTGGGCCCTGATGTAATCGAAGCCGTGACCGCGAGATCAACGCTTCCCTGCGATGCGCCACGCGGACGCCCTGGGACCATGTTGGCCGACCAGCTGTGCGCGTTGAGCGGCGGGCGCTTGGGAGCGCCGCCAACCAGGGTTGGAGCAGAAATGACGGGCCCTGTGGGCATCGACGAAACGTTTGCAGCCGCGGAGACGTTCAACTGTGCCGCACGGTCCTTTTCTGTTCGCAGACGCGAGAGCGACACCTTGCGAAGGAAGCCCCACTTGCTGTTCTTCTCTCCCTCAGCCTCCGAGTCATCTGTGTAGTGCGCAGCACTGAACACACGACGGTTCGAAGGCGCCGGTGCGCGCTCGGAAAGGATCTCCGCCTGCGGATTCGGGTTGCTAATGCTGCGAGTGGGGCCGCGCACAGGAGACTCCTGGTTCTGAGTGCGGCCCGAGGACCAGGTAGACTGCGAGAGGGCCTGTGTCTTTCCGTTCTGGATACCAAGGCCGACTGAGTCGGTAGACGACGACGGGCCGCCAACGGACAGCTGAGACGCGTTGAGCGAGCTCATCGCTGAGCTCAAACCCGGCGTTGTGGACCTGTAGATCGACTGTGTTGTCCCCGGACGAGCGTGGTTAGATGCGATCGAGGACGACCTAGAGTGCGTTCCGTTGCGAAGAGTTGATGCGAGAATGGGTGCAACAATCGGCTGCCACTGTGCGGCAAAGGGATTGTTGTCAATCCGGAGTGTGTCAAGGTGCGCAAGGAGGCAGAGCCATGGTGGCAAGATGACGAGGCGGTTGCCGCGTACGCACAGCGTGTGCAGCGAGAGGGTTTGGGCGAGCTCTACTGGCAGGTTGGAGAGCAGACACCCGTCGGCGACCAGCATGCGTAAACTTGTGCACTCGCCTAACAGGGATGGCAGTTGCAGCAAGGGGTTGTGAGAAACATTGAGCTCTTCAAGGGAAGTGCAATGCCTGAGCGCTGTGGGCAGAGTCGTCAGGTCGTTGTTTGAAATGTCGAGCACAACGAGGGTCGTAGACAGCACGTCCAGCAGTGGAGGCAAAGCGTCGAGGATGCCGGGACCCACACCAGCCAGGAGAAGATGAGTGAAACGGGGGAGTCGTAACAAGTCATTGTCCGACATGGCGCTCAGGACGCCAATTCCGCCCATGGCCTCTAACTTTTCTTGGTTGAGAATCGCGCTCCGACCGTCATCGACCATTGCCAGGGCGTTCGGTTCGGCAAGGACCTCGCTGTCGTTTGCCCATGGCTGTCTTGCTGGCAATGTACCGGAAAGGTAGTTGAATGAGTGCTCGAAGGCTGAAGACAGTCGTTCTTCTCCAGAGCCTGACGAACCCTCCGTGTCGTCCGAGGTCGACACGGAGAGGCTGCGATCCCTCGCCATGACTGGCGAGCGCCATGGTTGGTGTTGCGCGTATGACGAGCTGGGAGACATGGCATGATAGCTTGCTGTCGAGTTGGTCTCGTTGGCAGACACACGGTAACCGTTGCGGTTGAGTCCCATGCTGATGTCCGCAGGGAGCGGCGGGACTGGTGGCTGCTGACTGTACTCGCTGTAAGCATGGTAAGAGAATGCGCCAGACGCCATCGACGACTCTGCAGATGAATACGCGCTCTGGCGCCCTGTCCTCATGCGGATGCGAGGCTCGTGCTCTGGCTTTCCATCCACAACCCGTTCTGTGCCATACGTGTACGCTTCACCAATAGATGGCGAGCTCGTGGTAGAGTCGACGGTCGACGTAGTGGCAAAGCTCAACGTGGGCTCGCGCATGTCGTCACCTAGCTGGCGCATGTCGTCGTCGAGTTCGTTATATTCCTGCGCGTAGACATCAAGATCGACATCGAGCTGGTGGTGGGACCCGGACGGCATCGGGCTGGGAGGCTGCTCTGACGCAACGTACGCACTAGAATGTGGGGTTGGGTCCGTGTACTTGCGTTGGACATGGTAAACGGGTTCGTCCGTGTTAGGGTAAGCACTGTGTGGGCGACGCGACCTGTCGATCTTAGCAGAGCGGAGGCGTGAATCGGACGGAGGCATGTACATGCTGTCGGCACGCGGGGAACTGTCGACAGGGGACGTGGAATGGATCCCGTGTTGGGAAGCCGGGGGAGAGGTGGCCAGAGGAAGGCGAGACTTGCTCGGCCCGGCTTGTTGAGCGTGTTCGTGGTCAAAGTTGTAAGCAGCCCTGTTGGCACGAAGTGACAGCGGGGGACCTGTGGAGTAGGGGCTCTCGATGTTGGGCATGGCAAAGTCGGGATGTAACGTGCCGTTCAGTTGAACGGCTGGTGGTTGTCGTGCGCTAGAAGAGTCTAGCTCTGAGCGCGCCAGAGGAATGGTGTGTGAGTGTGTGTGGGTGAGTGTGATGGGAGCGCAAGTGCAAGCGAGTGTGGGTCGAATTGAGGCGCGTTGGTTTGGTCATGCAGGGTTCGTTGGGAGAGTCGAACCGCGGAGTCGCGCCGTGGTAACAAAGGAAGAGGTAGAGTAGCAACGGGCCGCAGGTTGCATAGCAAACACGGTCAGCCTCTCAAAGAACAGATTCCGGCCTGTCACAGTTTCACCACCGCTGCAAGCGAAGAGAGACACGAGGCTAGCTCTCATCTCCCTGGACCACCACGTGACAATTCCTCCTTCCTCCACTACTCACAAGTGTGGATAGGTTGTTCACTCTACCAGTCGATGGATGAATGAGTCGACAACTGTGTAGATGGTGGCCACCTGAGCTGAGCGTCAGCAGAGAGGTCTCGTATGCCGCCTGGTGGTCGGGCCCATGGTGAAACACCATCCCCTTGTACCCAAAGGGGTGGGTCCTCCAACAGGCCACACCACCTGTGTTGACCCAACTGGATCTCTCCCAAACCGGATCTCTCCCAAGACTTACACGTTCTACACTCGACTGGAACAAGTTCTCGCAATCAAGTCGAGGGCAGAGGGAGAATTCAGGCTTGTGAAAGGGGCTCGGCTGAGGGATGGAGGGAAGGCTGATTGGTGGGGTGGATGCGGCGAGTGGGCGGGGCGTAAGAGTCTCGATTGCTTGATCAATCAAGGATCGTCACTGCAGCGAAGCGCGTCAGCACCGTGCGTTCCACATGCTCAATATGCAGAGGGACGACGTTCAGAGCCTCGCCATGCACACTTTGCACCTCCTCGCTTCTCATCGCATCCAAAATATCGATGCCACGGCCATGGCCACCCAAATCAATTGGATGCGGCCAATGCGCGAGCCGGTAAACCAGGGTCATCCAGAGACGGCGCATAGCGTGACACTCTGGCCATCCGCCTCCACGTCCAGCATCCAGCCTCAATAAACTTCAGCCACGCGCCGGAGATGGTGTGCACACTCGATTCTTCCGCACATGACGCCAACTCACCTTTGGGCCGAGTGTCGTTGGAAAGTGAGAAGAGGGAGTGAGGGAGGGAGGGAAGGAAGGTGTGATGATTGTGAGCCGCGAGTGCAAGGGAGCGGGGGCGGAAGTTGGATATGCGACACAGCCCAGCTGGCCAGGGAGGAAAGATCGTAACGCGGCCTGGAATGGACGCTATCGCAAGTGAGAGAGTGTGGGCGGCGACTGGTCGGTCTGACACGCTTCGTGGAGGGTTGGTGGGAAGGAGAAGGGTGTGAAGACGCAGTGGGAGGAGGGTCTGTGCGGTTGGCTGTCAGGCGCTTGGGTATGAGTTGGTGCCGGCAGGGAAAGTCGGGGGATTGGTAGCTAGAATCCGGCTAGCTGTATTGGTGGTGGGTGGAGATGTCTCAATGTCGATGAGAGGACAAGTGAACGAGGAAGCGAGAGAGATAAGAGGAGGTGACGAGAGGGGGAGGGAAGGGGGTTGCGCGCGCGTAGACTGGGGTCTGTGGAGTGTATGTGTTATGTGGGTTGATTGAGTTGAGCAAGTGGGTGGGTGGATGGATGGACAAGCAGACAGGTCAACTTTGGCAATTGGGGGATCGAGGCGTCGTAAACCCTCTGTACGTACGGTCTGTTTCCCTCAAGTGTCCGGCTGGTCAAAACCCAAAGAGTATATACACGACAGTTGGGTCAAATCGGCGAGATACCAATTCCCTTTTGAGCCTGTTTGGACAGCGCTGTGACAAGCGTCGTCAAGCAAAAGTCCTTGTCCAAGGCAGGTGACTACGGAGCGAGTGAGAGTGAGAGTGTGTTTGTGTGCCTCTCGAGTTGGATCAGATTGACCCGAGAATTAGAGTCATGTCGAGTCTCAAGAACCACCGAGTGCAAAAGCCACGTTGTCAGGTTGCGAGATTGAATGCGAAAGGAAGCAAAGTTGCCACTAAGGGAAATTAACAAGAGGGCGCTTATCTACCAATAATCCCACATCCAACAGCAGTGCAACCAAGGCCGGGGCTCAGAGTGCCTCCAGGAGGGACAATTCTGGGGGCGGGGGCCGTGCATACTCTCACTCACTATCTCTCTCTCTCTCTCTCTCTCTCTCTCTCTCTCTCTCTCTCTCTGTGTGTGTGTTTGTGCTTTGCCGTGCTTTAGCTACAGATGCGGCTGCTTTGAAAAGGCAGAGGATTGCATGTGGTGATCTAATCATGACGGCCAGAAGCAGAGGGAGGGACCCAAAAGGACCTGATCTCATGTTGGCTTTGCTCGTCCTGGCTTGGTTGGTTGCTTGAGTGGAGCGTAGGCGAGGCAGGTGGTAGCCCATCTGGGCCTGGAGTGGAGACGAGCCCTAAATACAACAAGATTAGGGATCAGGGACTAAGGGCACCACCGAACCCGAGATATCCAGGGGATTCTGAGGACGCATCAGGGCTACATACAGACTGGGGTCCTAAGCTTTGCCAATCCCTTGATATCCCGGTCATCTACAAAAGTCCACAATATTCTCGTTCTCATTCAATTCTGATCAGCTTCATGCTATGGCCAACTCTCATCTCACATGGCACGCCAAGCACAACGCCATACCACGTACACGTTCTCCACTTTGCCTACTGAATGTGCCCATTCGGGCCTCTGGGCATGGTCACTAGCCAGCTAGCCCAATAGTGGAGAGGGCGGATGATCAAAATAACCGCTCCACAAGTGGCAACCCCGTCCGTCAGCAATGGGCATGTTGGCCAGGCCCGACAACACAGGGATGAAAGAGTGAGGGTACGAGAGGAACCCCGCCCAGGATGATTGACAGACCCCGTCTCGGCCTTTTCGGCGGCATCCCGCGCCCGTCAAAGAACAATTCGAGGGCCAACTCCCTTACCATCCCACTTTCAACCTACAACTCACGTCGATCCCACAGGCACATGGCCCATGCTGTATTGCCACGCCTCGCAAGCCAACAATTGAGCGCACTACGACGAACAAGGCTGCTTTTCATTCTGATTTTCATTGAATGGTTCTGTACCTCACGAGCGCGCGTCGGAGCGGAATTCAGATTATCCCGGCTCCTGGCGGAATTTACAACGGCTTGGCAGAAACGAGACGTGTTTTTGCAACCGACGACGTTACGCGTCACACACAAACTCGCCATCGTGGCAGTCACAGCCCGACATTTTCGGTCACGCCAGTGACCCACGATTGAATGAATGTCGTCGGACGGACAGATCTTTGTTTGTTTGCAAGCTCTGTGTCAGGTAGAGGCAGGTGAATTCAGCAGAGCAATCGAGCCGGACGGATAGCGTGACGAAACACTGCAATAATGAATGAAATCTGTTCTCTGAAGGATAGGCGCTACTTGGTGGACTTGGAACAAATGGAAGTATATAGAGTGGGGCAGAAAGCTCAGTGTGTGACAGAACGATCAGAGTGGGGCGGACTGTTGCCAGAGGGAATGATAACTTAGAGTGGGGCGGAGATCCAGCCCAACCACGTGCCCATCTTGCTCTATTCAGCCCGCCGCTAACCGATCGTCATGAACTCACCAACATAACCTGGTTCCAAAGTCGACTCACAGCTCCATCCACCATGGCATCCGATCCCCTCGCCCTCTTGCGACTGAGCATCTCCGACAGCCGGCCTGCAGAGCTGCTCACTGCGTCTAGCGAGCCGACCGCAACACTCAGCGAAGCGGCGTCCCTCCGCTTCCCCCAGTCGGCTGGCGAGCCGGTCGTCGTCACAAAGGATGCCCCGACGCGGTATGCGCGCTCGGATGCGCGCACCGAGTTCTACTCTGTCGGTCAACTGTGGGTCGTGTGGGAGAAGCGCGATGCCTCTCTCAAGGACTTCATGCAGAGCTTCACGGCGCTGGGCGTGGGGAACGTACCGATTGCGGACCGTCGTGCCGTGCAGGCGTACCTGGCGGGCGAGAGCGATGGTGGCGTGCGTGTCGGCGAGAGTGAGTAAACGGAGTTCCATCTCTTGTCTGGTCGGCCCTCCGCATTAGCGGAGCGACAGTAACGCCCCGAGTAGCCGCTAACGGCAGGCAAGGCGCCCGTGCCAGAAGCAGGGCCCAGCCGGGTGGCAGCACCCAAACGGAAGTACGAGGTGAACGCGGCCGATCTCGACTTTTGCAAGAAGCTGCGCGCGGAGGAGATCGAGCTGCGCGATCGCAACACAGTGTTGCGCGTGTCGGGGACGGGCAAGGTCAACAACTTTGAGCAGTTCGTCAAGGGGATGATGAGCGAGAAGATCCGCGCACTGCGCAAGAGCTTTGACGGCCGCAGTGCGGCTCCAGTGCCAGCAGCGGCGCCAGTAGGTGAGTTGTGTAATTGGGTAGAGGAAGGAGGGCGAGAAATGGGCCTGACAACAGATGTCAACCGCTCGCGCAAGCACAAGCAGTCGCACCCGATCATCATGATCTCATCCTCACCAACATCGCTCATCACCATGTGGAACGTGAAGAAGTTCCTCGAAGAGGGCATGTGAGTGGTTATAGCTGCAGGTACTTGGAACCCAGCTGACGCCAGCTTCGAGCCAAGCGACGTGGCGCGCGCAAACGAGATGAGCGAGGGCAACATGCACATGGCGGACATTGTGCGCGTTCTTCGCAAGCGGCAGGGCCCGACGGGCGAGACGACGACAGAATACCGCGTAGTGGACAGCGTCGACGGCCTGCAAAAGTGCGGGCAGGAACCATGGGACCGCGTGATCTGTGTGGTGACAACAGGCCAGGCATGGCAGTTCAAGCCATACAAATGGGTCGACCCGAGGATGCTCTTCCGGCACGTCAAGGGCATCTACTTCCAGTGGCACAATGAGAGTGCGAACCCCACTGTGCGGGACTGGAACGTGACTGAGATGAGGGTGGGTTCGTGAGCTGCAGAGCTGAGACCAGATCGACCGAAGCCGCCGACACACGGATAGGCAGGTCGTTGCCGAGTTCTGGCGCAACCTCGACACGTTCCGCCGCAGGTAGTAGTCAGCCGCAGGTAGGAATCTGCAGGCAGATAGGAGTTCGCTGCAGGTAGTAGAGTAGATTGTAGGTGGCGCGCTGCATGTTACTAGCATGACGAGAGTGGGTTAAGGGGGATCCATGGCACCGGGAACTTCCCGCTCGGTTGCTCTGCTGCCGATCTCCACTACCCGTGCATTCTTGTCTTTTATCTATTTCTATCTATCCGCTGACCTTGTGCACATCGCCGGGGTTCGCACCATGTCGTCGATTGGCTTCACCAACCGTGGCCTCTGGATCCGTGATCAGGCTAGTTCCCAGACGCTGGCCGGGCCGAGGATGTTCCAGCCGACTGACAAGCTCCAGAGCGTGCAGCGGTCAGTCCAGTGATGTTGCCGGGCCCCCCCTTCCTCTCTCCGCCGGATCTTCCTGCGGCACTGTACGCAATTCCGCTCAAACAGGACTGAGAATCGCACTGTGGGGCATCCACCATCACCCTCATCCTCATCGTGCTGTGTAGACGTGGCGCCTATCCCGCGACATCTCTCTCCGATGTAGTCAAGACCACCGTATCAGCCGTCCGATCACGGATGGAGACGAGAACACGCGCCCGGTTCAGCATGCGATGTCAGCTTCTTCCAGCGCCGGCATCCGTGCACACAGGCACCGAGGCACACACCACCCTGTGATATGGTCCTCGTCGTGTGCTACGCCCAACTGCGCAAACTACGGAACTGCAGCAAGGCTTAGCGTGGACGCGGGCGTGCACGTGCATCGGCCTGCAGAGTCTGCTCCTGCTCGCGCATCATATCATTACTTGCTGTGGCACTCGGCAGATCCGACATGCCGCGATGCTGCCTCTCGATCCCCGCGCGCCCGTTCCACGCGCCGCGTGTCCGCGTGCCCCTCGTATTCTCGTATTACGGGCCGCGCTCGTGCTGGTCTCGCTCACGGGATTTTGCTGGTGGCGCAGCCGCAGGGTCTGGAGGCCGTGATAGTGGGCTTCGACGAGTGTGCCGGCTGGCTGCCGACATCGCCGCGGACAGACTACAAGTGCACGGAATCTGGCCGGCTGCGCGAAGTGGAGGCATTCCTCTGCCTCCGCGACCGCGACCTCAGCGGACACGACGAGGACTACAGCGAGGCCCTGTACGCAGGCGTGCGGCGGCTCGAAGCCTGTGCACTCGGCCTCGTCGCGTGCCCCGAGCGGCCGCTCATCGTGGCCCTGTGGCCGGACCTAGAGGCCGGGTCGTTCTTCGCTGAGACCGAGCGGCAGGCGCAGCTCGCGTGGCGCGACGACATCGTAAGACTTGCCTAGGCGATGCTGACACCGGACATAGGCGGACGGCGTCGCACAGTTCCGGTACGTCTTCATCCAGGTGTACGAAAGCGGGACGGCGCTCCGCCTCGTGGGCGCCCTCCGCGCCAGCGTGCACCAGGTGTGGATGGGCGAGAGGGACGCGCTCGAATGCATCCAGAACCCGCGATGCGTTGGCGACGACTACGTCGCGGCGCTGGACCGGAGCATGGTGCCGAACGCCACGGCTCTGCCCGACGCTGAGCGCGGCCCCGTCGAGCTGTGGCGCCTCATGGTGACGAGTTGGGTGAGTACGGAGCCGTTCGAGTTCGGGGTTACGCGGTTTCGTGGGCTCAAGTTAGGGCTGGACGCGGCCAAGCCGTGCCCATTCGCCAGGCCACGATCTGGGCGACTGGGGCGTGGCGAGGATGCCCAGCGGCGAGGAGTCCTGGAGCCTCCACCCTCTCGGGCGCGCGCACATCATCTCGTGAGCGTAGCCTGTGCCAGCTGACGCGGCGCAGACCGTACCAGTTCCCCGACCACGCCTGGGTGCCCTTCACGCATGCGCATGCCTGCGACCCCTCGTCGTTGAGCGTCGCGCAAAAACCGAAGCCGAGCGGCGGCGCACTCGCACAGCGCACCGTCCTCATACTCGGGGATACATCGCATCTCGCAACCCAGGCCGCTCATGTCAACTGGGCACGCGTGTACAGCCTCCTCTATGGGTTGGGATACAATGTCACGTTCGCCGTTCCGTCGACGCCCTCGATCCCAAGTCGAAATTCGTGGATCAAGGCCTTGTCCGCTGACCCGGAGGCGTACCCGGAGCTCCCGGGGGGGGGGCGCGGACGCCCTCTTGGGTATTGGCACACCACATATCTGGACACACCGTGCATTGCCATGTGCCGGGGCACGCCCGCTGTCTTCCCGGCACTGCGCGACCTCAGTTGGATCCTGCCGCTGCAGGGATGGGAGCGCTTCGACCCGTCGTGGGCAGAGCACGACCAGTATTATGTCGACGAGCCTGAGCCGTACGGGTTCAAGTACGTGCGTGGCAATGACGACGAGCTCGCCTCCGCATTGTGGAGGGCGATAGAGAGTGGCAAGAACCCCCAGTATGGCTGGTTGAGACGGAGCTGATACCAGCACACCGCGCCAGTTCGGCCCGCTCGGCCTCTACGAGAGCTTGGAGGGTGTGTTGAACTACGAGTACAAGGATGAGTATCTTCGGCGAAGAGAGGAGGAGGGGACCCCCATTGGCCTAGCGGAGGACCTCCGAGTGCACTGCTGGGAGCAGGGGTGGTGTCGCAAGGACCCATAGCGCCCAAGATGCACCACTTGGTGTGCGGAGCCATCCTCGTCTCAGCGAGACGTGGGCGCAAGCTGGTTCGAACCATCAGAGCATTAAACGTGGCACTTCACGGCGTCAGTGCTTAAGTAGAGCGGAGCCCTATATAGATAGAAGGGATCGCAGCTCCGGGCAACCCCTTCCCCCCGGCCGGGAAAAGGAATTCACTGAAGAGCAGCAAGGAGCAGGGAATAGTCCAGCGGCTTATCTGGAATGGCAGGAGGAGAGGAGGAGCAGTGACGGGTAGCGGAGGACCGCATTAGACTCCCACCAAGACGGGTGAGGGGGCGGTCAGTAAGGACTGTCAGCTCCGAGCAATGAACCAATGGACGAGTGCAACAAACGTTAGCACAGTCGACGTTCCGAGAAGACTACCTCTTCGACTGTGGATGCAGCTGCCAGCCCATGAAACGGATTCAGAACATACAGTAATTTACATACTCTTGCCCCACAGCGGGACGGGCTCGGCCGGTTCGTCCATAGCCAGGAACTGCCACTCGGTCGCGTTCTTGTAATGGTCCGCAACGTACTCGCGGGCCATATTGTGCCAATCCGTCTCCACAAACTTGCGTATGCGCTCTACCATGGCCTCGAAGCGCATGGGCGGAGCTGGGATTAGTATTGTCGTCACGGCCCTTTGTTCACTTGCGCCCACCACCTCTGCACCATCTCCTCTGGTCAAGTGAACTCACGGATGTATCGCGAGATCGGAGTGTCCGCCGCGCGCTGTAGAGCATCTCGCAACCCGTCGAGGTCCATTTGTTTCACGTGGTACACGAACGGTTCTTCGGTGTACCGCAGCGCGTTCTGCTGCGTCACCCACTTGTCCCTGTTGTCCGGATCGTTTTGGTCCCACCCATGGACGGGGTTGATAAACGGCACACCCATACAGAGTGCGTAGTATGGCGATGGTAAGAACACGGGTACTCCGATACCCAAGAGCACCTTGCTGCGGGCGAGGATTTCGGTCCACTCGCGCTGATTCTTTCTCCCGATCGTCTCGATCCCCTCTGCGTCGATCTTGTCACCAGGCTGGCCTGCAGTCGAGATGAGCGAGAACTTCACTTCCTCGCCCTGGTCGTTGTGGACGGGAGGAACAGAGTCCCTTGCTGGCCCCAGAAGGCGGTAGAACGCGTTATGCTTCTCCTGGAAATATTCCGATTTCTTGGCGAGGACGAGGGCCCTGTGCTCGCGGTTTGTAAAGGTCGGGTACATGTCACAGCGCTTCTCGATTGAATAGCCTAGAGTTAGCCTAAATCGATCGTGTGTGGTTGCCCCGTTCCATTCAATAATCAGGACGGCCATCATATCTCTTGAGTGGTTAGGAGCAACGCATCCTCCCTCTCGCTGAGTGTGGCAATGGCTGAAGCCAGTCACACTCAGCCATTGCCACACTTGTTGCGGTACATCTTTACTGTGACTCACCGATGTATGTGCGATTGGTCTCGCCTTGCCACATTTCATAGTTCTCGGGTGACAGCACCCACCTTGGGCCGAGTGGGACTCCTTCGCTTCCGGGCCAGAAGTGGAAACTAAAACTTTTCCAGTGTGGAATACCATGGGGGAAGTCGACGCTCTGGGAGCAAGCATGCTTGCCCGTCTGCCAAGCACCTATTTCCTTCGACGCTTCGTCAATCTCGAGATAGTTTGTCTCATTGCGGTTGACACAGCTTCGCCTTGTCGCCTCCTCCCATATCACGGCGGTGACCATATCTGGGATTCCCTGATACATGAAGAGCGTTTCCATGCTCCCGTAAGCAAAGAGGATTGTGTGGTTGAGGTGTCGGAAGGAAGAGATCATAGAGCGAGCCCACACATCCTCACCGCCGTTCATTCCGAGCTCGGAGTTCCCGAAGTGGTTGCTGGACAGGATGAAGACCTTGCGCTCGGAGTCGGTACACGAGTCTGTCTTGAGACACGATGCCAATCGGTCCAGGGCAGCCCAGTTCAGTTCGCGCGGCTTGGAGCCGGGCCTTCTGTCAACACACCCTTGAATCCCAGAGGCACTCACACGTGGGGGTAGTGTTGCTGCAGAAGGCGGCTGAGGACGTGTACGCGCACCGAGTCGTCAAGTTTGGGGTTCGCCGGGTATGGCACGACAGTGACGATGCTTTCGCGTAGGGTGAGTGGAGTCGCCAGTCCGGCGATGAAGCACACGGCCGCAACAGCGATGAGGAGGGGCCACCGTCCCCACCACCGGAGCGGCCGCGGCAGTGACCTGGACCAGGTCCGGCCATTATTATTTGGATTGACTGGTGCGTCTGCGCCCAGGAGTGGGGCCGACTGCTCACAGTCAGAGCTGCTTTCGCGAGCCATGGGGAGAAGAGTGGTGTGAAACGAAGGTGTGGCGTTCGTCTTTGACGCGAGGAGAAGGCGTTATCGGGCGTTATCCGGCCAGTGGTTAATCACGCGTTCCCAAGGTCGCGGTAACTTGGTAGGCACTCTGAGGAGGTATTCTCGTGTCTCACATGGCTGCGAACTAGCTTTACGCAAGCACCGGACCATAGTTTTCGTTCCCAGCCTGGGGACAATAAGGCTTAGGGGAAGTTGGGGGTGCCTGCAGCGCAAGTCTACAGGTGCTCAACATGGTGGGGAAGAGGCGCGTCTGGTGGAAAACAGGATGAATACGCAGGAAAGAAAGGACGGCTGGGGAATGTCGCAATGTTAGAATGGGCAGCGTCGGTAGTAGCGACGCCCCCTGCGAGCCGGCCGTCAGGGACACTACGAATGCAATTGAATGCAATTGAATACAATGGCCCTAAATGAGGCCAACCTTGGTATCTCTCGCGTGGCGGGAATGCCGACGTGCCTTTTGCTCTCTAGATTAGGGTGCTCAGTTGAGGAGAGACGTCTAATCTCCGCCCTCGTCCCTACCACGTGTCCTCACCACCTTGTCTCATTTCAACCACCACCCCAGCCAAGCACAAGGCGCAACACTTTCTGCCTAGCTGTTGCTTTTATTGTTATCTCCTCGCAATAGCAGGATGGATCGCAGGAGTCCCTTGAACTGTTCGGCTGGGATGGACGGACGAGACCACCGACCCGACATTGCCCGTGCAAATGACACGTAATGGACAGCATTGATACTGAACACCTTATCCTCCAATCAGATGACGGCATGCCTGTCGACTTTGTGGATTTTGACTGTCTGGTGCTTCCGCGGCAAAGCCCCTCCACCACGGTCAACTTGATCGGGCGTGTTGCTCCAGACTGTTTTTGTTCTAAAACACTCCAAAATGGCCGCTCCTATCGGTGAGTACGCGCTATGTGGGCCGTCTGGGCTGCTGGGTTGGCGCTGGCGTGTCTGTTAGCTTCTGTACTGCCCGAGAACTCGCTTCGTCCGGCATGTGTCAACTCACTCATTGGTCCTTGACCATGTTTGGCTGTTCCATACTTTTCCAGCTCTCTTCCTTGCCAACTTGCGCCGCTCCGGCTCCGTACGAGCTGCTCTTACAAGCCGAACCTCCCTCTAGTGCATGTCCCATGGCAGCCGCTTACCACGTCAGCCCTCCTCTCGGTCTATGACAAGACCGGTCTCCTGCCGTTCGCCAAGTCTCTCCATGAGCTTGGCTTCCGCCTGCTTGGCTCGGGCGGCACGGCGCGCCTCATCCGCGAGAACGGTATTGAGATCGAGGACGTGAGCTCGATCACCAATGCCCCCGAGATGCTCGGTGGCCGCGTCAAGACCCTCCACCCTGCCGTCCACGGCGGTATCCTCGCCCGCTCGATCGAGAGCGACGACAAGGACCTTGCCGACAATGGCATCAGCAAGATCACCATGGTCGTGTGCAACCTCTATCCGTTCGTCATGCAGACCGCCAAGCCCGACTGCACGCTCGCCGGCGCCATCGAGGAGATTGACATTGGCGGCGTGACCCTCCTGCGTGCCGCGGCCAAGAACCACGAGCGCACCGCCATTGTCTGCAGCCCGTCTGACTACGACGCTGTCGTTGCCGAGTGGAAGACCAAGGGCGAGGTCTCGCCTGACACCCGTCGCGGTCTCGCTCTCAAGGCCTTCGAGGCCACCAAGAGCTACGACGAGGCCATTGCCGACTACTTCCGCAAGATGTATTCGTCGACCGACTCTGACCCCGCCCTCAAGGCCGCGGCCGGTGTCGACTACCAGCGCATCCCCCTCCGTTACGGTGCCAACCCTCATCAGAAGCCGGCCCAGGCCTTTGTCGAGACCGGCGAGATGCCCGTCAAGGGTGAGTTTTGAGCCGCTGTTATTGCTGACCCGCCCTAGCCCTCTGCGGCTCGCCCGGCTACATCAACCTCCTCGACGCCCTCAACTCGTGGGCCCTCGTCAAGGAGCTCTCTGAGGGCCTTGGCCTCCCCGCCGCCGCATCGTTCAAGCACGTCTCGCCGGCCGGCGCTGCCGTCGGCGTCCCCCTCTCCGAGGTTGAGGCCAAGGTCTTCGGCGTCGACGACCTCAAGGAGCTCTCGCCCCTCGCTACCGCCTACGCGCGTGCCCGTGGCGCTGACCGCATGTCGTCGTTTGGCGATTTCCTCGCCCTCTCACACCCGTGCGACGTCCCCACGGCCAAGATTATCAGCCGCGAGGTGTCGGACGGAGTCATTGCGCCTGGCTACGAGCCCGAGGCCTTTGAGATCCTCAAGAAGAAGAAGGGCGGCAAGTACTGCGTCCTCCAGATGGACCCCAACTACGTCCCCGGTGACGTTGAGACTCGCCAGGTCTATGGTGTGTCGGTGCAGCAGAAGCGCAACGACGCCAAGATTGACGCGTCGCTCTTCACCAACATTGTCTCGCAGAACAAGGACCTGCCTCCTAACGCCATAACCGACCTCATTGTCGCGACCCTCGCGCTCAAGTACACCCAGTCCAACTCGGTGTGCTACGCGCTCAACGGCGCCGTCGTCGGCCTCGGCGCTGGCCAGCAGTCGCGCATCCACTGCACGCGTCTGGCGGGCGACAAGGCGGACAACTGGTGGCTCCGCCACCACCCCCGCGTCCTCGCTCTCCCCTTCAAGAAGGGCACCAAGCGCGCCGACAAGGCGAACGCGATCGACCTCTTCGTCACTGGCGAGGCGTTCGTTGCTTCGCCCCAGGAGCGCGCCCAGTGGGAGTCGCTCTTCGACGAGGTGCCCAAGCCCCTCACCGACGAGGAGAAGAAGGCGCACTTTGCCAACTTCAAGAACGTCTCGATTGCCTCGGATGCCTTCTTCCCCTTCTCGGACAACGTGCACCGCGCCCGCCGCTCGGGTGCCCAGTACATTGGCGCCCCGTCCGGCTCGATCATGGACGCTGAGTGCGTCAAGACTGCCGACGAGTACGGTATGGTGTACGCCCACACCAACCTGCGTCTGGTGAGTTGTGCCTTGTTCACGGACCGCCGGCCTCGGACAGCTGCTGACCCCAGTTCCACCACTAAACACAAATGTAATGTAGGAGCTAGCATATGGCATTGTTTTTGGATTGACGGGGTGGGCTGTGGTGCACGCTTCACAATATGGGGAGCACAGGCGACGTCGGCAACAACTCGGCCTCGGCGATTGACCTACAGATGCCTCCAGATGATTACTGGACGATCAGGCCCGCGGCTGACATAAACAAATCTGACGCTGCCACACGCGTCGCCGACATCGCCGCATTGGAAAGCCTGATACAGAAAACGTGTGCCAGCGCCAGGTCTGCTGTCCACTTCCAATCGATCCCCCATTAAACCAAGCCGCCGAGCTGTCAAGCCGATCCCCGAACAAGCGTGTATCCTCAGCCAGCCCAGCTAGGTACTGAAAGTGGTAATTCCTGGACCTTGTGGAAAATCCTAGACCTCCCCACCTCTGCAAGTGGTACAATTGGCGTTCCTCGGCACACCTGCATGCCACGCATTCCCAATGCTGGCATTGGGATTCACCTGCCGCGGCTATCGGCGATCAGGACGCTAGATCGGTTAGGGCGGCAGAGCGGGGAGGTAAGACATGTCTCGTATACCTTAGGTCCATGCCTTGGGCCCAATCGCGCCATTTGTCATGGTGGTTATTCAGCCACAATTGCCCATCACGCCAGAGGATAACGTTGACGTTGTCAGGCAGAGGGGGGCGCGGGAGGTGAGGTGAGGTGGTTGACAAGGGGACGAAGGGGACGAGATAGGGTGGGAGGATGGGAAGACAAGATAGGGTGGGAGGATGAGAAGACAAGATAGGGTGGGAGGATGGGAAGACGAGGTAGGGTGGGCGAGGGACAGAGGAGAGAGGAATGCTAGGGGAGAATGAGTGGAAGCGAGGAGGAGCGAGGAATGGGCTGGAAGGAGAGGAGAGGGTTAGAGTTGAGGTTGCACAGAACACACGAGAGACATCTGGCTTCCAGTTGCGCTGAGTGAAGAAGAGGTTGGAGCAGTGCACTGATCGAGGTTGTGCCACTGTAGTCAGTTGCGACTCGTCCAAAGCAACATAACTGACACTTCCTGTTCCGATTCCAGTCGGCCAATATTTTTATATTAGCGTAGTTGAGATACGAGGCTACATCGGCTGATGATACGAGGCCGGACAGTGCCGCGGTAGCTCTGGTCCACATTGTATTTCAGTCATTAGTTGTGACCGATCCTCATGAAGGGAGGGCTTGGCATGCGACCGCCACACACCTGGTGTGCTCAATTCGGACAGCACAATCCATTATAGGTGACGTCCCAGCCTCGTCAGCCTCATTCACTTTGCTAGCATCTCACGTGAATAATACAGCGCTACAAGGTCCTGGGGTAGACTATACTTCTCGGCAACAAAGGAAAAGGAATAAATACAGCCCGCTGGTCAATGCCTATTGAAGGCCGTTGGTCGCCCACAATGGGTTCATGTTGTTAATGACGTTGGTCCACGCCCACTCGGGTGGGGCACCATTATGGCTCCCCAGCGGGACAGGGGCGGTGGGGGCAGATGTGAACTCAGCGGACAGCCCTTGCCACTGATTGTGCGCAAAGTTCTGCAGTGGCTGGCATCAGCGTTTCCGAGCCGAGCGGACCTCGAAGTGGCGTACCATAGCCGGAGAGACCTCGATACCGTCAACGAATCGGTTAAAGCCTCGTACAAGACGGCGGTAAAAGTCCTCAATGTGCGGCATATTCAGTTGGGCTCCGACATGAGTCCCAAGTTCAGCGGCAATATCTGCTATCTGGTTCGAGATTGAAGAGCAGCGCCTCAATTCGTCCCGGGTAAACTTCTTGCGTGCCTGCAGTTAGTGCTACTTTCCATAAATACTCACGAGAGCCAGCAAAATGCCTGGTGCTGAGACCTGACGAACAACCATATCAGAACAGAGGAAAATGTCATCCACCCCCTTGATCGCGCCCACAAATTCTTCACACAGTTGGAGAACCGCGGACGAAGTGGTTCCTGACCTGAGGTTCTGCATCCATCCGAGAGTGCGCATCTTGAGTACAGCCGAGTCCCCCATCAACTTACACAGCCCAGAAAATGGCTCCTGACTGGTCATTGGGTGGTTTTGGAACCTCGTTGCGTGTTGCTCCAGGCGATTTGCGAGGATGGCGTAGCCTTCAGGGGTGTACTTGACTGTCATCCCCTCGACTAGAAGACGAGGATGTGCTGGAAACGTTGAGTGCGCCTCCCACAGACTGGGGTCAGATGTTGTCACGAGGGGTTGCGCACCCAGCGTTGAATGCGGCGAAATCATCGCTGGGCAAGTTCAGGTACCGGTGCGACTCGGCCCACTCATAAACCTGCTCTGCTGTAGGTGCCGACGACGGCTGCGCGGTAGGGAGCTGGAGAGCGTGCGAAATCACTCTATCATGCGCTGTGGTTAGGTGAGTGGGATCAACCAACGCACCCGAGCACCCTGAAGCTGTCAGAGACACACCCTTTTACAGGAGCTCACAGAAAGCAGTACGTTCAATGTCAGCCTTTCGACGATCCTCTTCTTCGGTCGGTCGGTTTCTAAGAGAACAGGATGGCTTGGAGGCACGGGGCAGGCGAAGCTCGTGTACTAGACGAACAGCCATGCCCATCTTTTGGTACGTTGTGCGGTCATTTGGGTGCTTCCAACAAATCAGGACTGCGATGGCCTGAATCAAAGTCACATCGTAGTGACCGCTCGACATTTTGCGGGAGATGTATGAGTCTGCGAGCTTGCGGAGCTGAACTGCCATGTCAGGCTGAAAGAAGAGTGCAGAAGCAGAGAGAATCGCAGTCAGGAGGACCGGTGACTGCCGCACCCGTTCAAACGTGTGGTAGTAGGGGTCAAACAGGCTAGAGCTTGGGGCGATACGGCTCATAAACCTAGTTACCTGTTAATGTAGTCGGAAGGAGTACTCACAAGGCGACCAGTTGCACGGCGTCGGTATTGGATATGAACCCAGCTTCGATCGGGGTAACAAAACCATTGGGGAAACCATCCGGGGTCAAGCCATCAGCGTTTTCCTCCACATGCTGCCCGGTGAAAGGATCTTGGGGCCCATCAACCATCTGGAGCTGAGGGTTGATGTACTCGGCGAACCCAGCTGCGGTTCTGCCAGCGAGGTTGTAGTGCGCAAGGGGAGAGGAGTGGCTCTCAGAGCCGTTAGATGCAGGGTACAGGACAGGGGAGTGGTCGTCCCCGTTTGGGACCAGGCCATTGCCAGGCTGATGGGTAGACCACACGGGGCCCTTTTCGTCCAGCATGCCAGAGGCGAACAGGCGGCCATCGCTACCCTGGTTGTCGTAGGTAGATACCAGGTCCCACTTGCTGCGCGGCGAGGTAAAGTTGATGCCGAGGCTGTTCTGCATATGTGACTCCTTCAGAGAGACTCCAGAAGGAGGAGGAGGAGAGTGCTCATTGTCGCTGGTCTTCCTTTGGCAAGTCAGCCTCTAAAGCTATAAATTTCGCAATCCACTCGCGCCACCCACTTTCCTCGTCGGGCTCGCGAATACTCGCACGCGAGGCCGAGCCTCGCGCAGCGAGAGCAGCAGGCCTGGGGGTCCTTGTTGTCACCATCAGGCAAGCACCGAGTCTGGAGATTAGTAACGCACCTCGACAAGACTGGATGGAGGGAGAAATAGACTCGACTTATTTCCAGAAGCGACGGAATGGGGGAAAAACGCACCTTGAGGCCCCGGCAAATTGTGCAGCTATAGGTGAATCAGCAAACGACAAGTCGGCCACGGACGTATTCCGCACTACACTTACGCCTTGCGTGGGCGCCGGATTGGCACCTTCTTCTGTGGGAACTGGACGTTGTTGCCATGCACTCCGTGTGATCTGGGGTCCATCGCCGACATGATGACGAAAGAGAGAGAGAGAGCAACTACAAACTGCAGTTGTGTCGAGTAATGATAAAGGAGTTCTAAGTAAAGCACGGCTGTGCGGGATGCTTAAGCCAGGGTGATGTAAAAGCAAGCAGGGTCCCAGCAATGTTTTCGTCTATGTATATGTGGATGTGTCCGTCTCTGTCACGTTCAGGCCCCATGCCTATGGCGGCAGGCTGGGAGAAGCTAGGATATACAAATCCACAACTCGCACGTTATGCTCCTAGTGTCTTGGGAATGCGAGGGTCGAGGAAAGGCAAGAGAGGACAAGAGGGCACGAGCAGCGGAACCAAGGTGAGACACTTGTGCAATGTAAACCAATTCAGGTTGTGAACCCGAGCCCAGAACACCGAGGGTAGCGACCGGCCGCGAGTTCCCGCTGGCCAGAGGAATGTCGAATGCCTTGGGACTTGTGTTGTGTGGCTTGCGAGCGGGTGTTGCGCTGCAGCAAGACGTTTATGGTATGCAAGTCGGTGGGTGCGCAAGGAACAGAACACAGTAGGTGCGGGGTGTGCCGGTTTATTGCGTTCATTACGTGCCATTCAAACTAGTCCTATTGCAGTCACTCTGCCCTGGCAACACGGTCAAAGGCCAGGCCCTCCACTGGTGCGGCACACGCGATGCGGTCATGCCTACCTGGCCACATCGGCCATGCACCATGCACCATGCTGCATGCAGTTATTCTGCCACCCTGTCGCAAACGTTTGCAATGTTGCTCAAGTTAGCCTCTGTTTGCCTACGACAAACCACCAAACACCACCGTTCCCCCATCACCCTCTTCCAAGTGCCAGCCCCAATTCCATCACCCCATCCCACCATCATGCTGCCAGAGGAACCACAGAATGTCCTCTCTGTTTTTTCTTTTCTCCAGCATTTCCACCTCTGCCACCTCCGCTCTCAGGTGCGGAATGTATGTTGCACCGTGGCGCCATTTGGGAAATATGCTGGAATCCCCGCGGCTCGGGACCGTCCGCCGAGCCAATTAAGCAAAATGAAGATCACCATGCCGAGCGGCACGGCACGTACGCTGGGTGGGCTACGGGTGAGGGCAACATAAGCTGCCAAAACCACTGCCGTTCAGATAACACCACCTTTAGCCCACCGTTCTCGCGCGCCCGCGCATGGGACGCGAGGTAGGATGAGTCTTGTGGCCTCGTTTCTCCTGCCTCAGTGTCTGGGATAATTTACAGCAGACAGGGATGATCGACCAGGCGACAGCGTGTCACTGATGTGATTATTCACTCCCAACTCCCGGTCTCGATCGAAGGGCCGGGATCAGATTCTGCCACATCCCCGCCACTTTGACACGTGTACCGACGTAACCTGCACGTGGGAGGTTCATCTGGTGAACTCGCGTCGCCTGGCTACTTACTCATAACACTCTGAGTACGAGTCTCACAGCCATGGTCAGCTTCATTGCCCAGATCCTCACCCTCGCGCTTGCGGGCTACGTGGCCGCGGCCGAGCTTGACATCAAGGTCGTCGAGGTGCCCGACAGCTGTCCCATCAAGACGCGCAAGGGCGACAAGCTCGCGATGCAGTGAGTGTGACTGGGCTAGCCAAGAGACTGGACCACACGCTGTCATGGTCCCGACGCGAGCGTGTAGGCCACCGCCCACCACCCGGGTGCTGTACGAGCGCCGGCTCATGCCCATGCCGCCCAGGCCCCAGAACCCCAGACCTGCCTGGTGATCTAACGCCAGCTACACCGGCACGCTCGAGGACGGGTCCAAGTTCGACAGCTCGCGTGACCGCAACTCGCCGCTCGACTTCACCCTCGGGGCTGGGATGGTGATTCGGGGCTGGGATGAGGGCCTGAAGGACATGTGCATCGGCGAGAAGCGCATCCTCAACATCCCCTACGACATGGCATATGGTGCGTGGTCTTGTTGTGCTTCCAGAGCCAGTTGGGACTGGGGAGCGCCGACGCGCTGGCTGTAACTGCGAGCGTGGAACGATGGCCCCTCTGATTGGGGTCGATTCATGTTCCTTACATCGACTCGGGGTACACTGAATGCGCTCTTCTCTGGCCCTCAAAGTGCGCGCGTTCGACGTGCGAATGCGCTCTGTGCGCTCGGCCCGGTGCTGACCGCAGGCGAGACCGGCTTTCCCCCCATCATTCCGCCCAAGTCGAACCTCATCTTCGATGTCGAGCTCGTCGACATCAAGAACCGCAAGGCGACCAAGGGCGAGCTCTAGAGCTACGGGACTGCTGATAGATGCGAGAGATGTTTGTGGCCGAGGACGGAGCCAACATTACACGCAAGTTGCATGCATGCGTGTGTTGATCCATTGGTCATTGGCACTCATTCACGAGAGGGGTGGGATCGGGAGAGCGTGTGCCGCCGTTTGCCCCGGCCCCACGTTCACCCACCGCCGCATCGTTCACACACGCTTCTGCGGTCAGTTCCGAGATCGCAGAATAGTGTCCCTGGTCAACCTCCGCTGTCCCTCAGCACCTTTCCCGAAGCATGGGTTTTCACTTCAGCGCATGAGCTGCCACCTTAGATGTCAGTCAGGTGGTCAGGATGATCTGTAGTTCCAGGCCGTGCTCGCACCACAGAGCATTACTCAGCATTCATCGGAGAGCTCTTCGCTCATCCACACCAGCGTTATACAGTACATGGCGTCATCATCATCCAAAACGAGTACTATATACAATCGCGCATGGCCCGCAGGCGATCGAAACGTAGCGTTCAAATGTTCGGCTAGTACGCAGCAACAAGCGAGCCGAGCAGGTCGTCAATTTCACGGTCGAACGCGTCCATCTTGGCCTGCAGGTGGACGTAGGGTGCGCGGAGGTCGGGTGGCATGTGCTCGACGTCTGGCCGGTTGCCATAGAGCACACGCTGCACAGTGTCGGCAGGTTCGGATTGCCTGCGCGGCCGTGGGACCGGCGTGTTGCGCTTGATGTCGGTTGCACGCGCACGCACGAGCGTCGACAGGCGCGAAATGTCGAACGCATCCGAGTACCACAGGGGTGCAACCGGGCCACGCGTCTTGGGAGTCGGGATGCGCTCCTGTATCGCGCGGTGCGGCTCTGGTGTCCGCTGCAACTCGGGTGTGCGCGGCACGTCGGTGGTCCGCACGAATCCAACTGGTGGCCCAGCAGACGCTGGAGAGGCTGGTGTTGTTCCAGTCGGAGACATTGGGGCCGGAGATACCGGAGCACCTGTGGCGAGTGCGGGAACACCGGCTGCGACGCCAGCCGTCGCAACAGCACCAGCCCCTGTAGCTATGGCGCCAACAGCGGTAGGTATAGAAGAGGAAGAAGCCTCGGACTGTACCGACGAGCGTAGTGGCGTCTGGTTGATAGTCTCGCCAGACGTTGTTGAGAACGCAGACACCGCAGACGTCACCGACGCTGACGGCTGGTGACCCCTGGGGGCTTCTTCGCCGTGGAGGTCTGATGATGCGGGCGTCATAGCAGTGGAAATGCTGGATGGCGTGGGCGCAGGCGGAGTGACTGGAGTCACCTCGCGAGTAGGAGGTTCTGGGCTGGCCTCGTTCGGTGGAGAGATGGCAGGTGCACGGTGAGGAGGAGGGGTGGGAAGAGCGCGCGCAGCTAGGCCATGGACTGGGCTTGAGCTTGGAGAAGGTGAACGCTCCGGCGCTGGCGGGTATGCTCCTGGCGCCGATGCGGTGATGTCGGGCGAGGCTTCGCGGGTGACGGAAGCGCCTGCCGACGAGTTCACAGTGAGGAGGCCAGCGGCACCAGCAGCAGCGGCCACCCCAGCGCCTGCGGCCACCGCGGTGCCGAGCTGCCTGTCACTGCCTGGTTCGCCCTGGTTCAGCTGGTGGGTGTGGGCCTCAGGAGCCATGTCCGAGTCGCGCATCTCGATGCTCGAGGAGGAGCCATCGGCGTTGCGCATGGCTTCGACCGCGTCCTGAGCCCACTCGATACCATCGTCTGGCTCCACTTCGTATCCCAGCTGCTCGTCGATGTGGTGATCCATGTTGACATCATGGTCGTCCTCCTCCTCCTCGCTTTCGTTTATGTCATCGTCGTCGCTGTCCTCCTCGTCGCTAGACCACGTGACACCGGGGTGGTCGAAGAACGTCAATGGGCCGAACAGGACTCGTCGTCCCTCACGCGTCTCCGGGTCGTCATCGTAGGGGTCGACAGGTCCTGGCTGGGCCGATCCTCTCCGTGGCCAACCTATAAGGCTCTTAAGCTTGCCGTCCGCGCTCCGTTTTTGTTCCTTGGCTTCGGCATCCGACTTTTCCCGGTCAGTGGGTGCCGAGATGTCAACGTTGCGATGCTTGTTCAGGCGCGCCAGGCGCTCGTACGGTGTCTCGACGTTCTCTGCAGGAATATACCCCACATCTTCAGTCTTGAGGACGCGTACAAGCCACCAGTACGAGTTTGCGTCATCGAGGAGGAGGAGTGAGTCGCCCTTGACGACTGACGCCTGACCTTCGACGGTCGCGAGGAAGGTGTGTCTGTGCAGTCAGCTACCGTAGCCATTTCACGTGGAAGCGTGATACGTTGGTGCGTGCGCAGAACACAATGCTAAACAGACGCGCGGGGGCGCGCGCGCGACTCACAGTGCGTAGATGAGGCCAAAATCAATGTTCTCGTCGGGCAAGATGCTCTCGCCCGAGCTGTCAGAGTCGTACATGTCCCCGTCGTCCATGTCGGCGTCGGCGTCGTCGTGGTGGTACTGCATGCCGTTCTGCTGGGCCAGCATCTGTTGCTGATGAAAATGTTGCTCGTACTCGTGTTGGCGATAGTATGCCTCCATATCCTCGTCCATCACGTCCTGCGGATGTCCGTCGTCCGAGTCCTCCATTACTGAATAGCCATTTTGATAGTCGTATTGCTGCTGCATGGCGTGGGGATGTTGGCCCATGATGCCCATTTGAGGAGCGTGGACTGCGGCCGCCATGTCGAGGAGTGAGTCGCGTCGCGCCGTGTCTACCAAGGATGTCCAAGAATGGATAGGAAGATGATGAAGACGCGACAAGAGGAGATTGAGGGATGGGGGAGAGTGAGGATTCAAGGGAAAGAGCGCGGGAGATCCAATTTGGCGTAAGAGTAAATGTCCAGAAGTCGTGCCGTTTCAAGGGATAGGCGAATTGTATATGGCCGAGACAGCGTGAGGGATATGATGGCTTGAGAATAACTTGAAGGCTAACGTGCAACAAGAAATGTCGCTGCTCGAGGTTGAAGGGAGAAGGTGGTGGATGGTACAAAGGACGGGGATGGGGAGATGTTCCGTTGCAAAGGCAACAGGACGTGGCGTGGGTTGCACAGAAGGGAAGGGATTTGTCTCAGATTCCTAGTGGGTTCCTAATACAAAAACGGAGTGTGCCATTTGCCATTTGGCTCGCAACAACCAGAATACAGATGCAATGCTATTGTCGTTCCATCTCGGCTACTGTGCCTGGCTCTCCCGTGAAGCTCACCCTGAGCAACACTGTGGGCTGGCATTTGGATTTTGTGCCACGACGCGCACGAGCCCCTGTCTACCCTAAGCCTTGAACGAGGCCCTGAGATTCCCCAACCCCACTCCGCATGCCTAATCTAATTCACCAGGCGCGTTACACATGCCACATGGAATTCAAGTGATTTTACTTGGTCCTCCCACTTGATGTATCGGAGTGAAACCTTAGTTGGTTTCGAGTTGCAGAATCTACTCTGGAAATGCTGACATTTGAAACCTCTAGGCCCTTGGCTTGAGGGTAAACTTGACGTGACCCTGTTGGAGGAGGTAGGGGCATTAAGGAACCCTCCCCGCTCCTGCCCGTGGTTCCAGCCCCCCGTGCTCACAGACTCTACTAGCCAAGCATGCCAAACAGCTCCTGTCAAGAGAAAGGCGCACGCGTCAACTGTTGACGCGTAGCCTCTCGGGACCGGAAGAGGCTCTGTCGGACGGGGTGGCGCCGGCAGAAGCGTGAATGGATGGTCCCCGACCACAGTGCGGGTTTAACGGTGGCCTTTGGCAAGGGAGGCCTGGGTGGCGCGGCTGCGGGCCGTCAATCATTACGGCCGGGACGGGGGCCAAGTGAGGAGAGACCTTTGGAGGGAATGGAATTTCTGAAAACTGGGTGCGCTTCAGAGCCCACCACACACCCAGCTGCCAACCAGCAACCGTCATCTGGGCGGTCAGATAGGGCTTGTAATGCCATGCTTGACCCCTCGGTGGGACTTGTATTGAGGTGGCGCCGAGTTGTCGATTTGCGGATTGAGAACCCTCAACCGCGCCTCAAGTTTGGGCCTCTGCTCTGTGTGAAGCCGCGACGTTCGATCATTCTAGATGTGCTCGGACCGGGGCATCCCATTCCAGGCAGTCACCAGCACAATCATAACACGAGCACTGTAATGGACATTGAGTTTGGAATTGTAGACTGGCAACAAGCAACGATCCAACCGCAATACTGTCTCACGCATCACGCATCACACCGCTTGCATCTCGCATCCAGCATCAAGGCGTCGCGCATCTGGCACTGTTCACCGCACCCTTATCGACTGGCGGCCTGTGATCTCTCTCCCCTTGTTCCGGGTGTGGCCCTCTCCAGCCCCCAAGTGCCCTTAGCAAGACACATCGGACAAACTGGGTTAGTACGCACAGGCACTCTGGAGCGGCAACCAGAACACCACCCGGCCACCAGCGACGGTACCCTCTTCCTCACAAGCCTGTCATCGCTCACAGCAACGAGCACGGCTCTCTTGCGCGCTCTCACTCGACTCGCCATTACGATTCCCCATACTGTACTTGGCATCTCAATCTGCCAAGCTCAGGTTCATCACTCGATTCAAATCCAGTCAACGCCCAAGGTAACGCTGGTCCAAGCGGCAGGTATTGGATCCAGCTACGACTACAGCCAGTACGACAATAGACAAAGGAATTCCCATTACCCAAGCATCGAGGTCCTCCAGGATACTAGGGCCTACGCACGATTTGAACCGAGGTCGGATTGCACCTGAGGTCCACCACCTGGCACTTGAATCCGCCAACCCCGACGGCGCCGTCATCGTCAAGCCAGTCCAACCAGTCCTCGCATCTCGACCACATACATTCACACTCACCGCCCTTGTACCCCACTTACTCCACACTCCACACTCGTTCTCCTCAATCCTCGGCCCCTCTCTTCTGGCTTTTCTTAACCCCCTCTTCCTCTTCTCTCCATCCTCTCCACCAACTCTGCATCCTCTCGACCAGACTACTGCCTCCAAGGAGAGCCTCAACGCTTCTCCGTAAACCACCCACCCTCTTTAAGTCCCAAAGTCTTCTCTGTGATCACTTCGTACTCGCCCACCACTGTCGGCGTACTCGCACCGGCACACAGCGCACGCACTCCAAGGATACCCCTTCTCTGCTGTCCGCATTATAATCACACGCTTGGGACAGTTGCTCCCGAACGAACCCAGCACACGCCAGCACGGGCCTCATTGCTCCTTTGGGACATTCTCGTCGAGCGTAGTGTGTAAAGCATTTGCACGCTCACTCCCTGTTTCGTCGGACACGCCGTACATAGAACGTTGGACAACCCATTCGACAGTCGCCGTTGCGACCTCCGACCTCCACTACGCTGTCTTAGCACATCAAATCAACAAACAGCACTTACCACCACTCTTAAATCACTGCTCATCGCAATCCCACCGCGGGCGACTGAGCTTGTCAGTCCCAGCTCGTCGGAACTCTTAGCTGTGAGTGCGACATTGTATCCAGTTGGACCCGTCGGCGGCCGGCGCTATGCACAAGAAGAACCACAGCCAACCCATCTCTCCCCAGCGTCATCTTACGACTTCTGAGTCCGACTCGACAACTCTCGTGCAGCAGCTGACATTGACAGAGCTTTCCATCTCCTTAATCACCACCCGTATGGTGTCCGTACCGTACAGGATTCCTCTTCCAGCGTCGCCGCCGCCAAGTCCACCCCGTTGTATGGGTCAGTTGGCCGCGGGCACGACGAGCGCTGCCTCGCCCTCCTCTCCTTCAAGTAACAGCAAGGCTGCCGCAGCGCTCAAGAATGCCCTGGCGGGACCATCGCGCGTCCCAAATGGAGGCGGCACGAACGACGCGGACACCAAGAGCAACAGTGATTCGTCATTAGCGCCAGCCAGTAGCACCATGCCCCAGCTCTACGACTTTCAGCTCATTCGCGTGCTTGGGAAAGGATGCGCCGGGCGAGTGAGTGCACGGTCTGGATGCTGAGTATGACTGCGCTAACATTTCCCAGGTACTGCTTGTAAAGCACACATCTACTTCCCGCGTACATGCGATGAAGGCCATATCCAAGCGAGCCGTCCTAGCCAACGATGAGCTCGACCACACATTGGCAGAGCAAGAGATCCTGCGACACTTTTCATGCCCGGAGCGCAAGAACGCATTTGTCTCACGACTCTACTACTCGTTCTGCGACAAGGAGAACTTCTACCTCGTCATGGAGTTCTATCCGGGTGGCGACCTCGCCACCCAGATGGAGATTCACGGCATCCTCGGTCCGCTTCGCACGCGCTTCTACACATGTGACATTGTCGCTGGCCTCGAAGCATTGTATGTGGCTCAAAATTGAGTGGGAAATCAGACTGACGAGCACAGGCACCGGGAAGGCATCCTCGTCCGCGATCTCAAACCAGAAAACATCTTGCTCAATTGGCACGGACACGCTGTCCTCGCCGACTTCGGGTTGTCCAAGAGCTTCGGGTATCGTGGAGATCCCATACCTGTCAAGCTTCCTCCAGACTACATCGAAGGGAAGGGAACGCCTCCGATCTATGCTGGCAAAGGCTTTGGCTCGTACCGTAACGGCGAGTTGACGTGGGATCGCGCGTACTCGTTTGTCGGCACACAGGAGTATCTCGCGCCAGAAGTCATCAAGCGTAACCACTACACATACGCAATCGACTGGTGGGCGTTGGGTTGCATCGTTTGCGAATGTTTGACTGGCCGCGTCCCGTTCCGTGGACATGAGGACGAGAGCAATGCGCAGCTGTATGACCGCGTTGTCAATGCTCGTTGGGATGCCATCTACAGAGGCGACACTCACCCGATCAGCTACCTCAAGGACCGTTACAGAATTGATTCGATCACGTACGACTTCATCGACGGCGTGAGTTTGTTTCGTGTTACTCGCTCTGACATCAAGTTACTACAGAAGGAACCCATGTTCCGTCTCACTGAACCGAGCGTCAAGAGCCACCCCTACTTCACAAACGTTGACTGGACGACGGTTGCCAAGGGCGACTACCAAGATCCCTTCCAGCTGGAGATTGATCCAGTCGCGGAATACAACACCCAGTTCTTCCCCCGCCTTTGCCTAGAAGAAACTCCTTCCGTCGACATGTCGGGCCACGACTACGGCAAGGACACTGAGCACGAGCAGAACGCCTTGAACAACGACGACATCTACGCGTCATTACAGACGCAGTTTGCCCGTGAGCTCGAGACGTTCGAGTGGTCGTGCCAGGGCATGTACGACGACACTGACGAGCCTATGGACGAGGGCGCGCAGACCGACGAGCAGTCCGACGAGGCTGAGGGTGACGTACCTGTGTCAGAGGTGCAGGAGGAATCAGCAGACGAGGTCATCCACGAGCGCATGGTTGTGTCGCCATCCGCGGAGGACATGTCCGAGATGCGCGACACCTCTATGCCTGACATCTCGCATGACGGCAGTCGACAGGAGGCGTCGCAGGAGCTCGAGCACCTACAGACCCCTTCTGGGAGCCACGCTGGTGATTTGCGGGTCGAGCAGGAATCGATTGAGGACTGTACGAGCGCCGACACGGATATGACCCCCGTTGCGGCGGAGGTGGTCACGCCCAAGGCGCCGGCCGTTCCGCCTGCACAGCGCTCTGAACGAGACGAACCACTTTCGCCGGTGCCTTCAAAGGCAGCCACGGGGGCGGCAGCTCCATCCATCAGGAGTCGCCCCTCGTCCGTTGCAACTTCTGTGCCCTCTGTGCCCTCGATCCCTGCACAGTCTACTACCAATGGGACCAGACCATCGTCCATTGCGACGAAGCGGTCGTCCGTTGTAACGCGGTCCGCCTCTGTCGTGTCCAAGTCCCCTTCAATCACGGCGGCCAAGTCACCGTCAAGTGCCCGCAAGCCGCTGTCTGTTGGCACAAAGGCACCATCGGTTGACATGAAGCCTGCATCGAGCCCTATCTCGCCGAAAGCCCCTTCTATTCGTCTTCCAGACCCATCAGACCCCCCTACCTCCCCACAGCACGCCATGGGCAACCATCCCGTCCCGTCTGTCGAGGTAGACGACGTCGAGGAGATCCGTGGCGACATTTCGATGCCTCGAGAGCCGCTGACAGATGGCCAGATGCCGCGTCTGCCGTCTGGGCCTCCGCTGAGCGGCCTCTCGGTCTCGGACGTCATTTCGATTGCGCCAACGCACCAGGGTAGTCCCAACCTCATCATCCGTCGTCACCGCCATCTTCCCAGCATCGACTCGTACCCTCACGCTCGTCTCTCCGTCGATCTCAACGGCACCTTTGGCCAGCTCGGCGATGAGGATTGGGAGCAGCTGGACGCAGACGCGATCCCTGAGCTGCCGAATGGCGCCAGTGAGTCCGGACGTGCGTCCCTGTTCTCGCGCGTGCTTAGCAGGCGGCCTCAGGCGACGAGAAGCCGTCGAGCCTCAACATTCCGCACGCCATCTTCGCTGCGCAAGCCAGCCAGCGCCGAGGCGTCTGACACGTCGTCTGATCGGAGCCCGTCCCGGGCGCGCCCTCCACTCTTCGCCTCGCGTGGCATGGAGAATACGAGGAGGGCGTTCACCAAGATCAAGGCGTTCCCAGCTCCGGTAGGGCGTTCGGGGGACTCGTTGCGTCCGTCTGTGCCGAATTCAGCCGCCGCATCGCCTGTGAACTCGATCCGTGGCATGCCTCCGCCGCCATCCGTTTCGGCCCGTAGCACGTCGCTCGCCACGGCGCGTGCAGTCTCCATGCGCGACAACCAGACGCTCAGCCCTGAGGATGCCACAACCACGAGGCGAACCTCGATGATCGCTGCGCTTACTCCGGGAAGCAAGCGGTCAACCAACCGCTCGGGCGACATTCAGTCGCTCTTTGGGCGGCAGAAGGCTCGCCGTCAGCGCCCAACCGACCTCTCGGGCGCGACGACGTCTCGCTCCTCGATTGAGAGTGCGACCACTGTTGAAGAGAACACGTCAGGTACAGCATCACCAGCCCTTCCTGGGTCGTCAGCGCCCCGTGTCGAGCTCAATCCAACCCCACCGATTGCATGGGGCAAGATGCTTGGCAAGAGCGACTAGACCGCGCCCAGCATCTCCTATCACTCACTTAACCCCTCCCCTTCCTTTTTCCACCCCTGCACTCCATGCATACCCTCACAGCAACTACAAGTTGAACTATCACGCTTTCCACTCTCACGGCCTCATACGTTCATTATTCGCACTTTACTGGGCATCCTCGTTACGAACGCACGACCACTTTCTGTCTACCTACATTTGTCTCCCTACTTACAGTACCTATTTATTCTTCAGTGTACATTTCTTCATCATGCAGCATGTGAGGCAGCCAACAGTACCTTGCGGACAGGGTAGGGACCTGTAAGAAGGTTATCGCGCTCGTGCTCCCTGGGTGGCGTCTTTTGATCGTCTGTGCCGCCAAGGAGGGTTAAGAAATAGCAGTCGCCGGATGCTGAGCAATCGCCGGTGCGTTCCGAATCTCCCAGCCCAGGCTTGGGCCGAGTGCGATGGGTGGCTACCCGACGCCAAGGATGTCTTCGTCAGCCTCGGCGACGCCACAGATGTCCTCGAGTACGCATACGCCAACGTACTGGCTGTGCGGAGTTAGTGAGCCATCACATGTAGTGATGGCGGTAGATTGGGCGTTGCCGCGTCATTATGAATAGCGACTTGGAGGTGGGAGAGATGTCACGTGACATTCCGTCATCGCAGCGACTGGTGTGAATGGATCGCTGCTTTGTCAGTAACGGCTGGCCGCCCCCGGCCCAATTAATCCAACCCAATTAATTCAGCTGCCTCTGCCCAGAAGCCACACTTCATATAACTCGGCCAATCTCTCAACGTCCAACGTCAACCCTTTCAAGCTGCAGTCTCTCGCCCACATCCGTCCGCGCGCTTTCCGCGTCACTCGCGCATATCCTTCCATCGCTACTTACACTACGCTCTCCACCGCACCCCGCGCTCTCCGCACTCTTCGTCACACACCGTTCCCCTTCCCCACCTTCACCCGCACACTCACCGCCACAGCATCCCGCAGCATGCCCCCCCTTCCACGCAAGGACGCCGAGTCGGTCGGCGAGTACGACATGTTCGTGATTGGCGGCGGATCTGGTGGCCTCGGCACCGCTCGCCGCGCCGCGAGCTATGGCGCAAAGGTCGGCCTTGCTGAGGCAACGCCCCGTCTCGGCGGCACTTGTGTCAATGTTGGCTGTGTGCCGAAGAGTGAGTATGCTTGTGTTTCCTGGCGTGCGTTTGTTAACACCCAGAGGTGATGTGGTACACGTCCGAGGAGGCGAACGCCATTCGCCACGCTGCGGCGTACGGCTTCGGCACTGCGGAGGAGGGCAACAAGATTGCCGCGAGCTTCAACTGGCCCAAGCTCAAGGAGAAGCGGGACGCATACATTCATCGTCTGAATGGCATCTAGTGAGTGCTTGTGACGCACCCGGGTTTGCACTAGCTGCGTAACTAGCTGCCCATGTCATGGACAAACGCTAACCCCAGCGAGCGCAATCTCGCCAAGGACAACGTCGACTACCACGAAGGCTACGCTTCGTTCATCGACAAGAACACGCTCAACATCAAGACTTTGAACGGCGAGAACTACACCATCAAGGCCAAGAAGATTGTCATCACCGTTGGGGGCAGGCCGCACGTTCCCTCGGACGAGGAGGTGCCTGGCGCGTCGCTCGGCATCGACTCGGACGGCTTCTTTGACCTCGCGGAGCAGCCCAAGCGTGTTGCGGTCGTCGGTGCTGGCTATATTGCCGTCGAGCTCGCGGGCATCTTCAACGGCCTGGGCTCCGAGACTCACCTCCTGATCCGCCACAGCGCCGTGCTCCGCACCTTCGACCCAATGCTCTCGGACGTACTCCTCCCCTGGATGGAGCACACGGGCATGCGCGTCCACAAGGAGACTGGCGTGACCAAGATTGAGAAGATTGACGGCGGGCTTCGCGTGCACCAGAAGAACGGGGAGCCGATCGACGTCGACACGGTTGTCTGGGCGATTGGGCGTCAGGCAAACGACAAGGGCCTCGGCCTCGAAAAGGTTGGCGTCAAGCAGGACGCCAAGGGCAACGTGATTGCTAGCGAGTGGCAGGAGACCAACGTCGAGGGCATCTACGCCCTGGGCGACATCGGCGGCAAGGCCGAGCTCACCCCGGTCGCAATCGCCGCCGGCCGTCGCCTCAGCAACCGCCTCTTCGGCGGGCCCGAGTTCAAGGACGACAAGCTCGACTACAACGACATTCCGTCCGTCGTTTTCTCACACCCTACCATCGGCTCGGTCGGCCTCAGCGAACCTGACGCGCGCAAAAAGTACGGAGACAGCATCAAGGTCTACACCACACGCTTCCGCGACATGAGCGGTGCCATGCTTGACGAGGACCAGAAGCAGCCCACTGCGTACAAGGTCATCTGTGAGGGACCCAACGAGCGTGTCATTGGTCTGCACATGGTGAGTACAGACGAACCCAGTGGGCGAGGGCCAGACTGCACACTGAAGTGTAACTGACCTTAGATCGGCGTTGGTTCGGACGAGATCCTCCAGGGCTTCGCCGTCGCGATCAAGTGCGGCGCGACACGCAAGGACTTCCAGGCCACTGTGGCCATCCACCCGACCAGCGCGGAGGAGGTTGTCACCATCTTCTGAACGACGACGTAAATGGGTTCTGGGACGATCTTGGACAGATGTGCTGGTTTCTTGCCGAGTTGAGAGAGCACGCGCCGCCACACGCTCGTATAGAGATGTGCTATGCAGTTAGAATGTCAAAGTCGTGTAGCCAGTTGCGTTGGATGTCAGGCGGAACGAAGCTTCCTGTAGTTGAGGCGCGCGGGGCCAGCAGCCGAGGTGGCGTCACTGACTTTCAATCCTGCAAACTCTGGAAGATATTCGACATCAGTGTTCCAACTCCAGCTGGCGACTCAACTGCTCAGCCGCAGATCCACGAGGTGGAGGAACACACGAGAAAGGATAGGGAGGAATGGGTTATAGCACGATGACAATAACCTTCTCCGGCTCAACGGAACATGCATGGTTTCCTTGCACTTGGCCTGGTCCAGGTCGTGTCTGGGGTCCATCTGGTTGTACCAACGGCAGCAAGTGCCGGTCAGCTTTGACTGAGTTCACTCGGCGGCTGGGAGAATGGCGATGTGACAATGAGTGGTCTTATTACGTTCGCGGAGACCAAAGCTCCTGCTTCGGCACTTGTTCCCGCCCGACCCCGCCCCGCACCACACCTGACTGCTGTCTACTACTCATGCATCTACACCGTCACCATGGCTACAAGCTTAGGGCTTGTTGACAAACGCGAAGCCCTTGTCGATGTTCTTCTTGAGCTCGGGGAGGCAGGCCAGGAGGAGACCCTCCTCCTCGACCGAGAGCTTGCCGAGAGGGTGGATGGTCTTGACACCCTCCGGGCCGAGCTCGACGTTGGACGAGAAGTAGGTGATGCCCTCGCCGGCGAAGAGGGGCGACTCGACGAAAGTGGGCTCGACGACGCCAGACTCGCCCGAGAGGCCGCGGAGGAGGGCGTCGGCGAAGCGCGCACCGGCGTAAGCCATCGAGAGGGTGGCCGAGCCGGCACCGTCCTTGGCCTTGACGACCTCGTCACCGCCGAACTGGATGCGGTGGACGAGCGTACCGTAGGCCTCACCCTTGATGTCGGCCGACGCGGGGGTCTGCGAGAGGAGAGGGACGATGGTGGGGCCCGAGTGGCCGCCGACAACGGTGATCTTGACGTCCTTGGGGTCGTTGCCCTTGATCTCCGAGACGAAGCGCGAGGCACGGACAACGTCGAGGGTGGTGACACCGAAGAGGCGCTTGGGGTCGTAGACGCCGTTCTTCTTGAGGACCTCGGCGAAGATGGGGACAGTCGAGTTGACAGGGTTGGAGATGATGCCAACAAGCGCCTTGGGGCAGTTCTTGGCAACGGCGTCCGCGAGGGTAGCGACAATGCCAGCGTTGGTGTTGAAGAGGTCGTCACGGGTCATGCCGGGCTTGCGGGGGACACCAGCGGGGATGATGACGACGTCGGCACCCTTGAGCGCGCCAGCGATGCTGTCCGTCAACTCGTGCTCATGCTGCAGAAGGGCGAAGCCCGGTCGTCGGAGGTATCGGCGGTGACACAGCAGAGGCCTGTTTTGACAGGGTGCGAGGATCGGCGTCTTCGGCCGGGTGAAAAGCCGACACCCCCTTTCCAACCTCCTAGCGTCCTCGCACGCCATCACACGCGGAAAACTCACTCGTCAGCGGCGTGACCAGTAACCTTCGACTTGACGTTGATGTGCGAGACATCGGCAGCAACGCCGGGGGCGCCACGGACATCGTAAAGGGCGAGCTCGGTCACCTTGGGGTTCTCCTTCATGAGCAGCGAGAGGGGCTGGCCTGGACGTTAGCTCGATGCTCGTACATGCAGCAAGTCCGCGGAGCGTAGTCGAGTAGCCGAGGAGCAGCAGATATCGAGCAGAGGTAGCAGAGATGGGTCAAGTGTGCGTGATTGGTGCCACACCTTCCCCTTCCCCCACCTCCACGTACCTCTTCCAAGCCTTTGCGACCAGCTCAACTACTCGAACAATGCGCAGACTCGGACAGTCCTCACTCACCAATACCACCTCCCGCGCCGAGGACAGCGACGCGGTAGTCGACGCGAGCCGACGAGGCGAAGCCACGGACGAGGGTAGACTTGGAGGCAGCACGGAGAGCGAACATGGTGATGTGTTTTTTTGGAGGAGGGAGGTGGGTCGGGACGAGTGGTCTATGTATGTAGGTGGTGGGCTGCGTGAACAACGCCGACGGGGCCAATCAGAGTGGACTGTGCCGGACCTGGGACCGGCCTGTGACGCTGGCCTGTGACGTTGGCCTGTGACATTGGCCCTGGTAGCCGGCGGCGGCTGAAATCACAGAGCACGCCGGAAGCCAGCCGACACTGGATGCATCCGACCATCCACCCGACCCCGGGAACTGCCGGCCTCGTTTGGTTTGGGCAGCAGCGCCGTGTCACGAAATCCCAGAGAAAGGCGTAAACCCGAGACGGAACCTGTCGGGCGTTAGCACTTGGACCCGGTGTTTATCCCATCCCCCCTTTAGTGTCTCGCCAGCCTACTTGACAATTGGGCGTGAGAAATGTTGGCAAGCCTAAATGACAGATCTTTCCCTCGGCCAGCCCCGGCTGATGTTCCTGCAAGCGGAACGCGCCCAACAAGTTGGCTATAGGGCAAAGTGGCTATTTGGCTATTTGGCTATTTGGCTATTTGGCTATTTGGCTATTCTCGATAGCCAACAACATCTGCATCAGCCAACAAGCACGGCTCCCCGCACTCAACATACCCTTCCCCGCCTCCACTTACTGCTGCCCACCGACATCTTGCTCCGTCCAGATCGCACATAACATCCCGCGCCAACAGACAACGTCCCCCCTTTTTCCTCCTCACTAACCATGTCCCAGCCGACCACCACTGTCATTGCCGAGAGAGCAGTGCTCCCCGGCCGCCTCGACTACTCGTCCGTCGCGGTCGACATTGCTGATGGCCGCATTGTCGCGGTCCGCATGTCCCTCGAGCCGGCGCCAGGCGCCGAGGTGATCCGCGTCCCCAAGGGCAAGGTGCTGCTTCCCGGCCTGATTGAGTGAGTACGCGAGTACACGGTGTTACTTGGTTCAGACTCTTATCGCACTCGGTCCCCAACCCGCAATCGGTCCCTGTCCACACACGCCATGCTGATATCAGCACCCACGTCCATCTGAACCAGCCCGGCCGCACGCAGTGGGAAGGCTTCGCGACGGGCACACAGGCCGCCGTCTCGGGCGGTGTGACCACACTCGTCGACATGCCGCTCAACTCGATCCCGCCTACCACTACCGTCGCCAACCTGGAGGAGAAACAGGCGGCAGCCAAGGAGGCCGGCATCGCGTGCGACACAGGCTTCTGGGGCGGCATCATCCCCGGCAACGCGGGTGATCTGGCTGACCTCGTTAAAGCCGGTGTCAAGGGCTTCAAGTGTTTCCTCCTGAACTCTGGTGTCGACGAGTTCCCGCACGTCAACGAGCAGGACATCCGCGACGCGTGCGACGCGCTCAAGGGCACCAATGCGCTCGTCATGTACCACGCCGAGCTGGATCCGCACGGCCACAGTGACACGAGCAAATTCGTACCCGCGAACTGGGGCAGTGCATTGAGTATCGGCCTCGTGGTCGCTCTGGCGACCATCGTACACGCTCGCGACACGGGCCAGGAGATGCTGGCCAAGGTCGCGGCTGGTGTTGCGGGTTTCCTGGGTGTCACTCTCGCCACGTACCTCTCGCCATGGAAGCTGAGGCATCTCGAGGTCGATGGCCAGCCGGGGCCCAACCAGATCGCCATGGCGCTCACGATCGGCCCCGCGCTCGGCGTCGCCGTCGGAGCCTACTACTACGGCATGGACAAGCTACGCAACCTCGCCCCTCTCGCTATTCCCATCGTCGGCTCTGTGTTTGTAGGCTCCTACCTCGCCTCGAGCGGCGAGTACGCGGCGTGGCTCGCGACGCGCCCGCCGAAGATGGAGGAGGACGCGCTCGAGCTCGTTCTCCGCATCTGCCGTGCTTATCCCGACCTCCGCTTCCACATTGTCCATCTGTCCGCTGCCAGCGCCCTACCCGCGCTGCGCGCTGCGCGCGCGGGCACCGACGGCGGTGCCCCAGTCAAGAACCTCACCGTCGAGACGTGCTTCCACTACCTCTGCCTTGAGGCAGAGGACGTGCCCCGCGACGCGGCGCAGTACAAGTGCTGCCCGCCCATCCGCGACGCCAAGAACCGCCGCCAGCTCATCCAGGCTGTCAAGGACGGGGAGATCCAGTACATTGTGTCCGACCACTCGCCATGCACCCCCGAGCTCAAGAAGGGCGGCTTCATGTCGGCTTGGGGAGGTGTTTCGTCGCTCGGCCTTGGCCTCCAGCTTCTCAACACCGAGCTCGACGTTGGCGTGCCCCGCATCGTCGAATGGCTTGGTATCAACCAGGCCCGCAATGTTGGCCTCGAGGACATCAAGGGCGAGATCAAGGTCGGCTGTGACGCCGACTTTGTCATCTTTGACCCAGAGGCCACAGAGGTCATCACAAAGGAGCACCTCCTCTTCCGCAACAAGGTCTCGCCATACATTGGCAAGACCGTCCGCGGCCGCGTGGAGCAGACCTACCTCCGTGGTCACAAGGTATTCGACTTCAAGGAGGGTGTCATCGACACCAAGTCTGGCAAGTTCCAGCTGTAACATGCATCAGAGGACATCAGCATAACTATGTAAAAAAGCAGCATGTGGTGCCAAGTCGGCAGATACGCTGAACAGGAGCAGCGCTTAGACCTTCATAGTGCGACAAGAGTGATACACATACTGCATGATACTGCATGCTACAACCGTTTGACACGTTAATAGAAGTCAGAAGAGTTCAACTTGGCCGCCACCAACCCCGCACCGGAACTGGCGCGTTGAGGACATATAATGTTCGCCAATCCGACCACGGAGGCTGGAGTGGCTCCAGGACTTCCGGGCCCGCCTCCACCATAACGCCGTTGGCTCTCGGCGATCGCCTCAGCCCAATCCTGCTCGCTCATCGCGCGCAGCTGGTCGAGCATCTTGCCGTTCATGGCGGCAATGTCCGCGCCGTCGTGTTCGTTGGCGAGGTCGACGTCGCCCCACTTCTTGAGCGCAGTGATGGCCACATCCAGGTCGGCGTCGATGAGCGCAGCCTTCTTAACTTCGCCGACATACTGCAGGCGCTTGGCTTCACGAAGGAGGATCATGGCCACCTCGTTCCAGATGGTGATCATGAAAATGTCGTAGCCAGTGCTTAAAGGATCCGTTTGGAAGAGACACATGACGTTGACGAGGCGGCGCGCGATAAGGAGAGCGATGGTGTTCTCGGCGTCCAAGGCTCGCACATTCCACAACTGCATGTACGCGTTGCCGATAAGGAAGTGGAGGATCGAGGTGTCGCGGCCCATTTGCACTCGCGGCAGGCTTAAGTCGCGGTCGTCCTCCGAGTCCCACTGCCACGGAGGCTGCATGTGCTCGGGGAGCGAGGCGATAAATCTGTCCATGCCCGCCTTGAGATTTGCGAAGCCTTGGGGGTGGGTGATATGAGCGGGGAATGGCGAACCCGGGTACGAGCAACCATGCGGTTCTGGAGTCGCAGGCGCAACCTGCGGCTGCTCCAATTCGGGCTTGTCTTGCCGTAGCTTGAGAACTCTGGAGAGGAATGTCACAGCCTTGATGCGGAGGACCATGAACGACATGTCCGAGCTGTACGGCGACGGCGTAGCAGCGAACACAGAGCTGATTGGAATGTCGTCCTTATCCGACACAATGCCGAGCTCGTACTCGATCATGGGCCGCGGGAGGGGGGTGCGGATCTCGTCGATTGGGAAACCAGGGTGCCATAGATAGGCCACAGCGGTGCAGAGATCAGTTTCGTAAACAGCCCAGCTAGAAGTCAGCAACCTTCGCGGTACGACACTTACAACGCATAGATGCGCTCCGCCAAGTCGATTGGGTCCTCTGGTGGAGGAAGCGCGTACCCACCCATGCGCAATGTGCAGTGGATCGCTGCATTGAATGGTGGTTGCTCTGACCACACGGAGGTCGGGATGCGGTCGAGGCCACACGAAATGGCGAGTCGTACGGCAGTACCGGTCATGTGGTAGCCGAGAGAATACTGCTCCTTGGAGAACAGGTACGACACAAGTAGGGCCATGGCACGCACAACGTCGAGAAGGCGGTCGTGGTTCTTGATGGCCAGGCGGATCTGCTTCTCGGCGATGCTGTAGAACTGGCCCTCAAGCTGTTTAATAGCAGGCTGAGACGAGAGGCGCGCCGCGCACGAGTACATTGCGTACATGAGGCACGGGTGCGGGCGCTTGTTGGGAGGCAGAGTCAAGCGCGTGTAGAGACGTGGCAAGTGGAAGACCACATGGAAGAGGTTTCCAGCATTGGTCTTGGAGAAGAACAGGTCCAATCTATGGTTAGGGCTTGGACCAGCGATGTAACTCACAGGTGGTCACGCACAGCGGGTGGGATGTCGTTCGGGTCGAACCAGCCGCCCATCAGCTCACGGCCCTGCGGCAGCGACGGCAGGATCTCAATGTCACCCAGCGACGGGAGGAACTCCATCTCGGCATCCTCGTTATCCTCAAAGTACGATACACTCTGCTGGTAGTTTTGCTTCAGGAACTGGCCCATCATCTTGTTTAAGACAGCCGGTGCCTCCCCAGGCTGGGCCCGGCCAAGAGGGCTGTCCGCTGACACTGGTAATGGGGTACCTCGTGTACCTGGTCTTGGCGACCTCATCGGTACACCAGTGACTTCGGACCTTGCACTGAGGCCATGGTACCGACGATTGAGAGCCCCAATGTCGATCTGATCGTTCTGGGCCATGGATGCGGTCATCATTGCTGCGCTCAGGTCATAGACAGGTTGGTCGAGGAAAGAGAGGTCCCAGTCCAAGTTTTCGACCGGTACACCAAACGGTCTCGGCCCCGTACTCTGTGGGTAGGGCATCCGTCCTGGGCGGGGGCCGGCACCAAGCACAGCGGCGAGTGTGTCCACTTGTGGATCATGTCCAGAGGTCATCGGTGCTGAGTTGACGTGGTAAGCCTGGGCTGTTGTCGGCTGCGGCTGGTGGCTGTGCTGAGAATTGTGCTGTGGGTGATGCTGTTGCCGCGCAGGCTGGTTACGCGCGTCTTGAGGGTGCTGCTGGGGGAAATACTGGTTGTGCTGCAGCTGTTGCTGCGGTTGTGAGGCCAGAATGGTACCCGAAGTCGGCCGGGAAGCATGCACCGAGTGGGCATCAGCCGACGGCATTCCATCGTCGCGCAGTCCTGCGAACGCGAGCGCCGACGGTGAGATGGTCTGGCTGGTCGGGGTGCCAGAGGCCCGGAGGTGGTTCTCCACAGCCGGTTGCGGCCGCTGCTGCTGCTGGACGAGCTGGTGGGATCCTGACCCATGCTGGAGGCCCGGGCTCGAAGGTTGACCAGACCCTCCCGTAGACAACCCAAGCCCTGCTTGCGTGCCCTGCTCGCCGCCACTAGAAGTCTGCTCAGGCGAGCGAGAGGACAGCCGCGCCTCGAGCTCCGCTGCTGGTCAGCAACGGTTGGCATGACCTCCCAGTTGCGAGAAGTTGCAATGTGTTGCCGAAGACTCACCGATCCGCGCCTTGAGCTGGGCAATGCGCGATGTGCTCTTGCCGGTCTCGTAGACGCATTCCTTCTTCAGGCGCACGCAGGTTGCACATGCAGGCTTCGCGGCGTTGCAACGCTGGCGTCAGCGCGGAAACGCTGCTGGAGGGTTGGGAACACTCACGATTCGGCGTCGACGGCAGGCCAAACACGCGTCGCCACTTCATGTCAGCACATATTCTGGTGGCGATGGATGGCAGAGTATACACACCGTTTGAGTGTTGCTGTGTTGTTAGCGATGCATTCCTCGGCGACGGCACAGACGACCGGCTTACTCACCTTTGCCAGAGGAAGGTGACTCGTTGGCCTCTGTGAAAGCTATTCCTTGGTCGAACCCGTTCTCCTCCATTGCATCGTCGCTGTCCATGGTGAAGGCGTGAAGATGGGGACGATGCGATGGGTCGATAGAGTTGGTACGGTGGGGTCGCTTTAGAGGATGGAAAGAGAGAGACAAGTTGACACAAAGAGTGGTTACACCGGTCGTAGTTGTATAGAGTTGGAGTAGTCAGTGGATTGATTCAATTCACATCACATCATCGGCCTCCGTCTGTGAGACCCACCCAACCCGGGCACCAGACCCACCCAACTCAGACCGCTGCACTCGAGCCCTGGCCGTTTGGCCCCCGCTCCCCGGTCTCACACATCTCGGCTCTGCTGCCAAATCGCCCCTTAGTCACAGGCCATAACCGGCTGGGCGCGGAGGCCCCGGACGGCGCATTGCGCGACACGCGGTCCATGCCACCATCCAGCCACCGACCCTCAACTTGATCTCCCAGTCTACTTGCTCTCCCTGCATGCCTGGCCTCTTGGCTTGACACATACCGCCGCGCGAGTGCGATAGCCGCAATTCTTGAAGGCCACGCGACCGGATAGGTTCTAGCCATAAACTTTGCCACTCGTGTGGTGTAACCTGTTCAACTTTGATTGGCTGTCTAGCTTGGAGTGTCAGGAGAGCGGAAGCAAAGCTAACAAGTCAAGACCCCGATTGGGTCGGCCCAGCATAACGTCCGAAGTCACGCCGACAAGTGGAGGTTCACAAGTAGCCAAGAAGCCGATTAAACCAGAAACAGAAACAGAAAACGCGCATGACAGGCACGCGCCGGTTCAAACACAACAGCTGATGACTGTTTCTCCAAGCCCATCTCGGCCGATGCAACGAGTCCACCACACATTCTGTGCTCTGTGTACGTACTCGACACATTCTGACTGGCATATACGCCCACCAATGCAGTCAACAGCCCGCAAAGGTCATCTGCACAGCGGAACGGTCTCCGAATGTGCCTCGTTATCGGCTACCCCACCTTGCCGGTCTAGCGCTTGGACTTGTTATCTAGCGTTTTTTCCCGACCTCGAGGCCCAAGGAATATCTCAGTTCTGCTGTGCTCTCCAAGTCCATCGCCCAGCCTAGCCGGCTGGCGCTCTTCGTTTAACCGGACTAGCGCCAACCTCTTGTTCTGCTGCACTATCACTTCAGCGCCAGGAGCTAAGCACCCCATGAACATCTCACAGTCTAAAGTTGCTCTACCCACGGCTATTCCGGTAGACAAAGGTCGGATCGGGGAGGAGATAGCTGCGTGATGCGGGAATTGCAACGGTCCATACAAAGGCGTGTGCAGATCGAAGGAGCATGTGACACGGAGGTCGCCGTGCTCATATTACTGTGGAGCAACCTACGAGAACCATTGCGGAATGTGGAGACAGTGGTAACGCGTTCGCGCCATAAGAACTCATGGCCGACCCAGCATCCTGTCAGAAGCTCTCACCTGCGCTCATCCTTAAACGGAAGACGCGCCGACGACACCGACAACAGCGGCACCGAGCTACTTGCGCGCGTGCCGCAGGACCCCCGAGCTCTCCTTGAACCCTGAGCACTAGGCATGGGGGCTCGGTGGAGGATTTGCCGGGCCGCGGGCGATCTTTTGTTGCGTGGCGCAGTGGATGCCCCCTCCACCTGCTGCGAGACCGTCAACGTTGAGCTGCACGACCTCACGGTTGGGGAATGCGGCCCGGAGGGCCTGCAGGGCGGCAGTATCTGCCTTTCTGTCCCCGAACTGCGGCGCAATCACACATGAGTTGCCGATGTAGAAGTTGACGTAGCCTGCCGCGAAGTCTTGCTCCTTGCAGTACCCCTTCCGCAATGTCGTCGGAGCGTTGAGGACCGTAACGTTCAGCAGATTTCCCTTCGCGTCGGTGGCAGAGCGAAGGATGGCGAGGTGCATGGTGGTTACGTCGTGATCGTAACTTGTGGTATCTGGCTCATAGCCGGCCACAACTTGACCCTCGCCAACAAAACGAGCGTACAAGTCGGTATGGCCGTCGGTGATATCTTTTCCTGCAATTCCGGGAAGCCAGATGACCTTGGTGATGCCAAGGAGGCGCTTGAGCTCCGCCTCGACCTGCGCCTTGCTCCAACCGGGATTGCGGTTGTTGTTGAGCACACAGCTCTCTGTGATGATGGCGGTACCCAGGCCGTCGACCTCGATTGCACCGCCCTCCAGTACTAGCTCGGTGCTGAGGAGCTCCACGCCGGCGCTGGACGCGACTTGGGCTGCGACTTTTGCGTCGGAGGCATGCGATTGCTTGTTCCCCCATCCGTTGAAGTTGAAGTTGGCGGCCGCGATGCTGCTGCCGTTGCGCACAAACACGGGGCCTGTGTCGCGCACCCACAGGTCGTCGAACTCCCCTTCCACCAAGATTACGTTCGAGGCGCCCCGGAGGAGGGCTTGGAGCTCAGCCTTATCCTGCGGCCGCACCAGCATCCTCACGGGCTCGAAGCGGGAAATAGTGGTAGCAACATCGGCGAGATTCTGCTGCAGAACAGGAAGGAGATCACGCCATAGTGTAGCGTCCCAGGTGAAGGCCATCCAGGTGCACTGGTGTGGGTCACCCTCGTTAGGCATGCGCCAGGCCGCAGCAGCGGTAGGAAGGCTGGCGACGGTTGTCATGAGAGTGCGCCGGAGGATGATGAGGGAGCGTGGAGGCATGATGAGGGAACGTAGGTGCATCATGTCGTCTTGAAGAAAGAGGGCTAGAGGCCGTGGTTAGCATGCACATGTCGGCAGTTGACTGGAAGCGACGCGCTTTATAGCGAAGATTCGAAAGTCAAAATGTCACTACGTCACCTACGGATTCTGAAGCAAGTAGATCGAGGTACTGCATGCCTAATTAATGCTGTACCTAACCCAAACCCTCGGCAGGTTCCACGGAGCAGGGTTAATGGTATTGAACCGCATGGTCAGTGCCCAGCACGCTCCGCTTATAACACAGCGGCACTGCCATGTGCACATGTGAGGAGGCCTGTTCAAGCCGCATACGTGTCATGGATGCGGTGTGACACTGTACAGTACAGGGTCCCACGAGGAGTCTTCGGACCACTCGGCCTGTCGTCGCTCGGACCGTGTGTCCTCTGAGATCGTCATCTTCGACCTCACTGCCGCCACGACCTGTCGGCTCTGATTAACCCACGCGGGTTTAGCCCAGCTGGCGCTGTGGGTGCCCACTGCAATGCGTATGAGGCTCTCCCAAGGTGTATGGCCCCTTTGTTTGCAGCTACATCGCGAAACTTTGACATACTTGTATGGTGCGCGTCGTGGACCATAAACGCTCGCTCTTGGAGTGTGTGCACACAGCCAGACATGAGGGAAGCAACGGAAAGCCTCGAAAGTCGGCATTGTGAAGGATTCAGTTCAAACTGCTCTGCAGCGGTTGCACGAGCCTTCGGCGTCATGTGGGTACGGGTGGCCTCACAGTTAAATGGGCGTGACATGGCCAAGTTACGTACCTTCACACAGTCACCCGAACGCGCGTGTGCACACTAGTTCGAAGATCGCTGTGGTTGAGGGACACTGTACTTGGACACACAGGGTTGGATGAAACGTGGCTGATGAGCCAGTCAACCAAGAACCTGCCGACTGCCACTTTGACAGCCTGTTGAGCGGCACGCCAATTCGAGACGGGCAGACCCTGGTTCAGTCGAGCGTGCCGTACGCCGTAGACGAGTACAGCCATACCCGAAACCAGTATCGGGTACGCTGGCGGTTGGCTACAGTATGGCGATGGTCACTAATTGACCAGTGAAGGCCCCGTTGTGGCAGCTACATCATGTGCCACTACTCGCCGCCCATTGTTGGAATTGAACAGACTTCCGCTTCTCCAACATCCGTCGACCCATTGGTGCTGCATTGCCCCTCGGCTGCCCGTTTTGTTCCCGAGGATGCATTGGTCAGAACTTTCTCGAGGTGTCAGGTAGAAGCAAATGCTGATGCTCTCTGGCTGTTGCAGGCTGCTGCACCGAGCGGGATTGCGAGGCCATGGGTGGGTAGAAAGTGCACGGTGTACCAAATCGACCCTATACGCTATGTCTGCTTGCTCCAAGATTCCTCAGGAGATCAACATAACGGACATACAATAGTCACCCTCTCCACCTTCCTCCCACTCTCCCAGAATCCTCGCGCCTAGCTCCTTCCAACACGCCATTAAGACGCGTCTCCTTGTTTATTAATTGTCCAAACCACAACCGACAAATCCACAGCACTTGGGCTCGCACCCACCACCTGCCATCGGGCCATGGGTATTGGTTCCCCGTCATGCTCAGTTCTTTGCCCTCACTCTCTCCGCACTCACGCTCACTGCAAGGACACGGACAGCACTCACGCGCTACTAAAGACCACTGTCTCCAACTAACGTCTCATTGTCTCACCCGTCTCATTGTCCCACCCGTCTCATTGTTTCACCTTCTTCAATTCAACACTTGTACCGGGGCGGCGCTCGGACAAGGCCCAAGGTATCCTCACAGTAACCCCACAGCGCAATAAACAAGAACATATCCGCTCGCCAAGCCACCGACGCCGTGAGACTGTGGCTAGCTGCACTGGCTATAAAGGGCTCAGCCTGTCTTGCTCTCAACCTTCCTTTTCCCCACACCCATCAATGCTCGTCCTCTCACTCTTCCTAATGGCATGCCTCGCATCCGCCGCCCCACAGAACCAGTTAGTCCGGGCACCCTCACAATCGTGGGGCAATGGCCCTGTGCGCGGCGTAAATATTGGTGGATGGTAGGTCAGAAAGAGAGCGGCGGCTGACAACAGGCTCGTGCTCGAAGTGAGTCCTGGGGTGAAGAGAAGGCAGGGAAGGTGGCGTGTCTGTGCTACCCCACCATTGCATCCTTGACATGTCTGACAGCAGCCGTGGATTACCCCCTCCCTCTTCGCTGATAAGCCCGACTGGGTCAAGGATGAGACGACGTACGCACGCTACCAGCTCGGCCTGCCTGAGCCGTACAGAGAAATTTGGTCCCACTGGGACACATGGATTACCTACGATGATTTCGCCAAGATCGCAGACTCGGGCCTCAACACCGTCCGCATTCCCGTTGGCTGTGAATACTGCTCTTACTCTGCTGACTATAGTCTGGTCGCTCGTGCCCCTTACCGAAGGCGAGGTGTTCATGGTCGGCGCATTCGACCATCTCAAGCAGGCAGTCGGTTGGGCCAAGGCTGTGGGCCTGCAGGTGAGTGTGACTCGCACCTTGGAGCTGATAGTAAGGTCATGCTCGATCTGCATGGCGCCCCTGGAGGCCAGAACACGTGGGACAACTCTGGTCAGTTCGGCGTGGTCAAGTGGTATGACAACAACGGCAACATGGACCGCACGAGCGCTGCCCTCAACGTCCTCATGCGCGAGTTCAACCGCCCCGAATGGGCCGGCGCCGTGACCAGCGTTTGTGTTCTCAACGAGCCTAACCCGCACCTGTCCAAGACCCCAACCCCGCTCAAATTTCTCAAGACCTTTTACCACGCCGCCTACAGCCTCATCCGTGATCAGAGCCCGGCAACCCAGGCAGGAGGAGGGATCGTCGTCATCATCTCGGAAGCGTACCAGGGTCTCGGGCACTGGAAGGGCTTCATGCGATCTCCACAGTACCAGCGCGTCGCACTCGACTGGGTGAGACCCCACGAGCATACACAAAAGCAGCTGACATCAGCACTCGTACCACATGTTCGAGGACCGCACTCTCGCTCTCTCGTTTGACCAGCACATTGCCGAGTACTGCGCCCTTGTGCCGCAGCTCACAGAGAGCAACGACAACCTCTGGACAATAGTCGGCGAGTTTACCGGTAAGTTTGGCGTCCTGGTCACCTTAACAGCAGCCGCACCCACCGACTGCGGGGGCTGGGCGCACAGCGGCGCAGTGGCCAAGTGGCACCCCGGTTTAGGGCAACAAATGGCCAACCCCAACGAATGTTCTGCTATATCAAGCAACCCTGACGCGTGGACGCCAGCATATCGCAACTACCTCACGCAGTCGTGGGAGACGCAGACGTGGGTGTACGAGAAGGCGCAGGGGTGGGTCGCATGGTGCTGGAAGACAGAGACGGCCAAGGACTGGAGCCTCGAGGCGGGCTTTGACCGCGGATGGCTTACTCGGCCTCGCGACCTCGCCAGAGGTAACCGCAAGTTTGGGTGAGTCTACTGTCTCCTTTCTGCTTTCCACAGCTCTCGCGCTAACCAAAGCGTCCCGTGCCGCGGAAACAACTACGACAGCAAGCTGAGAGATGTGAGCCGGGCGTCGCACGACAGCGCCGTCCTTGGCCTTGCAATTGTCGCAGGTGGCGTGGCGTTAATGGCCTTTTAAGGCACAACTTGAACATGTCCGGTTTTGGGTGCACGGAGTGTGTCCATGCGTTGCATCACGTCACCATCCTGTATAATTAGAGCAAGCAGCCCCTGTATGCATGTACGCTCCGTCCCGCGTGTGCAAATGATACATGCTGTATGCTTTTCTGGTGTGTATTCCAAATTGGTCCTGCTACAAAGGTGTCATCGCTGCGCCTCGTCCCTCCGCTCCCCGTCTCGCCCGCCCTATGGAAGATTCAGGAAACACTGCTGCCAGAGATTGATGTCGTCTCCTGCTGTCGGCATGCTAGCCCACAGCATCATCCACGCGTTGAGGTCCATCTGAGAGATGCCCGGAATCCCCGACTCGCCTTCTCCTTGGTCACCTTGGCCAACGTGACCGCCCTGCCCACCCTGGAAGTCTGCGACTTGCATAAAGTTCGCATCGGTGGCGGGCGAGGGTGGGCGAGTTCGTGCTCCCGCCGCGCTGAGCTTGCGTAGAATCTCGACGTGCCGGCTCGCGCTGGACCACTGCATGGCTATCGTGTCGAGCCAGCGAATACACTGCTCGAGTCGTCGGTAGCTCTCCGCCCTCGCGGGGGAGAGGTGGTTCGAGCCAGAGCCTGGGCCGTGCGCCGCCAGTCCAGCATGCACAGTCGCGGCCTGGAAGACGAGGTAGACCCACGAGCTGGCAAACTTGCGCACGCGGAAGGTGCGCTCGTACTGCTCCATTATTTTGCAGATTGCCGTCGCCGAATGCCTGGTGGCCTCCAGGCCGTTGGGGAGGCGGTAGTTGATGGGCGTGTTTGGCACGTCGCTCTCGACACGGAAGCTCTCGGGACTGTCCGTCGTATCCAGGAACGGGACCTGCGGTCGGTGCAGGAGCAGCATGCAGATGTGGTACCATCCGCGCATGGTGAGGAGGTGCAAGCCAGTGTTGGTGTGTGCTGTATCTGAATCGTCGTCCCATTGCAAGTGGGCTGGCAGCTCCGAGCGCCACTTGCGCAACTGCTGGTCGAGGTGGACGACCATCTCGTCGTATCCGTCCACGTGCTGGCCTTGCATGCGTGCGCGTCTGGTGGAGGGGCGGTAGACTTGGTCAAGAATGACTTCGAGGGACGCCATGACGTCGATCCACGAGTTGAAGCTGCTCAGAGTATGTGCTTTGACAGTCTCCATCTTCCCGCGGACATGGGGCTGGAGGAGGACCTGCGCTCCGCCGCTGAGCCACAGGTCAAACTCGTCGCGCTCCATGATGCTCGGACGTGCGGCATCAATGTCCGCCGCTCGGAGGTTGGCAGGGCGTTGACAGACAGCAGCGAGCATCTTGTCCAGGATGAACGTCGCCCAGATCGTTCGGCAGCGCTCCTGACTGTCGCGCGATCGCATGTCCTCACAGCGTGTGTGCAACCCGAGGTCCAGGGCCATGCGGCACGCAAAGCCGCCCATCTGATAGGCTAGGGAGGTGCGGCCAACGCCCTGGTCCACGAGTGAGACCATCAGGAGTGCCTGGACACTCTGGAGCGTTGGGGCATGGTCACGCCCATTGAGTGTACCAAGAACGCGCGCGCGCACGCTCTCAGTTAGCATGTCACAGGCGGCGGCAAAGCTGCGTCCAGCCTTGTAGCTGCCGTTGACGCCAAAATCTTCAGACAAGTCCGAGTTGGCCGCGCTGATTGCTAGGACAGCGTCGAACACCAGCGGGCTGTACGTCTCGAGCGACCGCAGTGAGCGCAGTTGCGGTACATATATCATCGGCCAGTGCGGGTGGATGAACGTCTCGTATACCAGCAGCAGGTCGTCGATCGCTTCGCTGGTCAGCCCAGCTGCGTAGCAGCTCGAGCCTCCAGATGATGGCGACGCGCCGATCAACTGTGGTGACGAGAGGGTGACGGGAGTCGGCATTGCCAGCAGTTCGGGGTCGAAGCTGATCATGTCGTCCATCTTCGTTGCGTCGGGTAGCAGGGCCAAGTCAAGTGCCATAGGAGCCGCGGTACCGGGTGCAGGTGGTGGTGCATGAGCCGGTGCTGAAGCAGGAGCCGGTGCTGGTGCTTGTGCCGGTGTAGTTACTGGTCCAGTCGGAGTCGTAGTCCCCACTGTGCCGCCGTGCGAAGCGTCTGGCCCTCCTCCGGGGCCGCTTGCTGCCTGGGTGGCGGCCTCCGACGCGGCGGCGGCCTCGGCACGCTCACGCTCCAGTGCTTGTCTCTTCCGATGCCCACCACGCGGCGGACATCCCTTGGGAGGTCCACGCTTCTTCGGGGTGGTGTAGAAGCACTCGCCGTTGAAGAAACGGACGCAGTGAGCACACGGGTCGTTGCTGTCGCACTTGATCTTGCGGATACTGCACGCGACGCAGGCGCGCGTGCTTCGTGTACGACCCTCGGTCATGCTGGGTGAACGTTGATTGATGGTTGGGGTGTCACTCTTGGTTCAACCGCGGTGGAGTGTTTTTGTAATGGGATGCAGGGGTGAGGAGGGGTCAAGATCGCGTGGCCACTATGGTCAACGTGCGCTCTGCGTGTGTCGGCGTCGCCACGGCTATGAATGGCGTGCGGGAACTCGGTGTAGTTTATAGGGTACTCACCGAGACAAGTGACGAATGGGGGGATGGGCAATGTGAGAAGAGATAAAGTGGTAGGGGAAATATCTTGGTTTCTCCGTAGATAGGTGATGACGCTGATAAACTGGCTCACCATGTTTGACCCAAGACTTGACTGGTCTCGATGACTTGTCTCGATGCCTGGCCCTGGCTGCAGCCCCGGCCGTTCGGTGGCAACCGACTCCCCACTTTACATACCTCACGCGCGGGGTTGCCGTGTCTCTTGCGCTCTCTCGCCGCTTTCCGGCGCCTCTTGTGCCTCTTGCGGTGAGCGCCGTCCCCGCTCTCGGGCGCCTCTTCGGGGGACTCGGGGAATTCCGCTGGAACGCTTCCTCTAGGCACAGTTTATTCGTTCCAAATCCCGCTCCCTCTGTGAACGCCAAGGCGCCTCCCGCACTCGTCTTACGCCCGATTGGTCTGCCTCGGTACCTGCGCGTCATTGCTCCACGCCGTTTCATAAGCCTTGAACGAGATATCAGAGTCCTCAGGCGGGGTATTAATCAGCCCGCTCCCCACTCCAACTTTATGCCATGTGCAATTCATGCAATCACAATCTCCCCCACTCCTCCTCTCACCGAACTTCTCACCGAACCTCTGACTCATACAGCTCCTGGCCGTGCTTTGTGGCTCAGGAGCGAGCCTACATTGTCAGAAAATTGCTCGTACGCACCAGGCGACCAGAGTGTGACAGGACCTTCGTGCAACCCATGGACATCCTGGGGTTAGCTGCACATCGACCCAAGCCTCCACAAGCCCCAAGCGGACACATTGTGCGAAGGATGTTTCAGGCCCTACCTCCATGAGCGTGATGTCGACGCCAGCTCGCCTCATACACATGACCAGAGCATAGTCCTCATCCGCGAACACTTCGTCCGTGCCTACGCTGACCAGCACCCTCGTCGCACAGAGGCACTTCCACTGATCTGAATCAGCGAGGGCAGGGGAGAAGACGGGGTCGGGAATCGCGTCAGGCGCATAGTGCCGTACGGCAGCGCGGATCGCTGCAAGCAGCATCCGGCGTGAGAGGTGGTCGACGCTCTCATTAGCCCAGCTCGGAAAAGAAGCGGTAAAGTCGGTCCAGGGCGATACCATTGCGAGCGCTCCGGCCTGCGGCCTACCCAGGGCCGCGAGCTGCTGCACGAGCGCGAGGGCGAGATGTGCCCCCGCGCTGTCCCCAAGCAGGAGGATTTGGGCTGGGGCAAAGCCCAGATTCAGAGTTACGTACGCCCACGCCGCCAAAGCGTCGAGGAGTGGCGCGGGGAAGGCAGCCGCGTCCGACAACGTCTTGCGGTAGTTGCACACTGTTGTTAGCTGGATGATGAAATCTCCACAGGAAATGTGATCAGCAACATGACCGGATCTATCGAGGTATTGTCTCAGGTTGCCGACCGGCAAGATACCACGGCCCAATGGGCACTTACGGAATGCACGCACGCCATGATCTTTTGCGAGCTTGAGCGGGAATGGCGTCCATAGAGGGTGGCCCTTGATATATCCTCTGCCGTCAGCCCTGTCGGCCGCTCGTTATCTCACCCGCCATGGAAGAAGAGGATAATCCTCTCGCCAGGTTGCGCTTTCGCAAACCCATTACCCAGCGCGTCCGATGGGGTGAGCATGAAGCCTGGCCGTGATGATGGCTTGACGCACGCCGGTCCATCCACGAGATGGCCCATCATATCCTCGGACGCGGGCGGGACGTCGGCCACTTCCCAGCGCACGGTATCCCAAGCGTCAGGAGGGAAGGGGATGTACTGCAGTGACTTAGGGAGCGGCCGTGCCGCCTGCTCTGCACTTTCTGGTGGGGTGAGGAGGGGTACGAGATAGCCTTGCCACACATCTACCCGGGAGAGAAGGTAGGTCTTGAGGTTCTGGCCGCGGGGATTGAATAGCCATCGCAGTACATAGAACGGGAGGAGGGGATAGATGACAACTTTGGCGAGGGACTGAAGACGGGCGACAGTATCAGCGGGCCATACACTTGGAGCACGCAAGTCGGGCCGTATGCGAAGAGGAAGGGAGTGGGCTGGTGTCATCTGGAACAAATTGTTGGTGGTGAAACAGTTGCCGCCTGCTAGTTGGTGCCCCACACACATTAAATGAAGTCTTATCTGAGTAGCCCGTTAACACCTACGGTGCATCAGACTATACTTCGCCCATCACAATCTGCATACGCATCCTCGCTGACCAACACCCACTCGCCCGCCATGCACCCTCCTCGCCACCTGTTCGCGCTTTCTCGCGGGCCCTCGTATTCCGCATGGCATCGGCCATCACACCGATGTGCACACGCTGCGGCTTTCATGGGCGACGCCGCCGAAGCTGGCCCAAGCCGGCCCCGCCGGCGTACAGAGGACTACCGTTTCCCGACGAAGGGGAAGCGTGGCGGCCCACCAGACCCGTACGAGATCCTCGCGCTAAAACGTGGTGCTGAACCGCGCGAGATCAAAGCGCAGTGTGAGTCTAGTGAACAAGTTCGATAGAGGGTGGGGCCGGAGCATTCCGAGCGCATTCGGAATGGAGGTCTCGGGGGAGCTGGCTAGTCTCATTGTATCGGGGTACTCTGTCCGCGATCCTCCGGCTCCCAGAACAGAGATAGGAGGGCGGATCCCATCGCCGAAGCCACGATCTATGCTGACAGCAGACTACAAGCTCGCGCTTGTATTGCATCCCGATAGCTCACACCCGTCGGCCTCTGCCGAACACTTCGCGACCCTTAACCGCGCATACAAGCTCCTCTCGGTACAGCAGTCGCGCACTTCCTACCTGCAGACAGGGTACGGATGGGCCGGTCCCACTGGTGCCGAGGACCCACATGCATCGTCGGAAGCAGCAATGCGCAGCTGGGCACGACATGCGCGCGCAAACGGCGCGGCGAGCTGGGAAGCTGGGGCACGGGCGCGCGGCTTCCGTTCATCCGACGGCAACGCGGGGTACTACCACTCGCACCCTGGTGAGGACTTCCCATTCCACGACGCGCCACCCAAGGGAAACGGAGACGTGATCTTCATGAGTAATGGCGCATTTGTGGCTTTCATTGCCGGACTAGCGGGAGTCGCCACCTTTGTCCAATATTATCGGATCGGGGTCTCGTCGAATGATACCAAGGCTATGATGGTCGATAAGCATCTCCAGTGAGTGACAAAGAGAGAGAGAGAGAGAGAGCGCGAGAGTAAAGAGAGAAGGGCTGACCCAAGCGCATCCAAGGCCCTCGCTGAGGCACGCCAAGAGGCCGCGCTCTTCGGCAAGGAACGACGTGACCAGATCCGCCGGCGTGTGCGCGAGAATACCGTGCTCTGCGAAATCGACAAGATGGAGCGCGGCGAGCACAGCGACGCGTCGCACACTGGCGCCTTGAACGCTCAAAACAAGGGTTTTGAACCCAGTATCAATCCTGCAATGGCAACGGCACCCGCCGAGTCGTCGTCCGCCTCGGCTCCATAGACACTCAATTTGTATCCTCTGTATTGAATTGCCTTCAGGAGGTTCGCAGTTGATGCTAACGCCGTCGACCCTCGCGCTCTGTATACCTGCAAGCTAATTCATGGGGACACGCTTCCGGAACACGAGGCAATAAAAGTACAAGTGCAGATGATGCCACTGCTCACTGCTGGGCGAGCGCTACAACACTCTTCATTGCGGCCATACCTTCCTGGCAACCTCATTGATCTCGCACGATGCAACGCATCATTGTCCGTGGTTGACTGATTCATGATGCGCCTGATGGCTATGCGTTGTGAATGTCCGTTGAGTTACATATATTGCGGAAACATGAAGCTCTCCAGCTGGGGCATTCCATCCGTGCTGCTCGCCGGCGACAGGGCTGCCTCCTTGAGGTCCTCGACCGCCTTGGCCTGCGTCCGCGCGACATACATTGTCTCCCCGATACGCGCCATTTCCGAGATTATTGTCTCCGCCTCAGCGGCAACTGCGCGCGCGCGGTCCCCGTTGCCAAGCTTCATCAGGCGGTGCGCCTCCTTGATGAGCACCTTGGCGATCAGACTCCAGATCAGGACCAGGAACGCATCAACATCCGTGAATGGCTGCTGTCAACTTCATTCATTAGGGGCTAGATGCTCACCAGCGGCGGCATGTTGCGGAACAGCATAACGCTCTTGCGTGCCGCTTTGAGTGCCTCCGTGTTCTCAACGTCCAGCGAGTTGATGTCGTGCAGCAGCATGTAGACTGCCGCGATCATGTGATGCAGCATGATGATGTTGGTAGCGATCTGGGGCTCAGGCACCCCTTCCTGCTGCGCCTGTACGTGGCGCTCAACAGGGAACACGCCGTCTGCACCCAGCACCGTCACAAGTTGATCGATGGCAAGTAAGCACTCGCGGTAGTCGCGTGGGTTGCGGAACCGAGGTTGGTTGAGATGCTCCGGCGGCGACCGTTGCATCGGGCCGCGGTGCATCGTGAGATGGTACTGGTTCCATGCCTGAGCAAATGGCGAGTCGTCCGCAGGCTCCAAGAATGGTAGCTTGCTTGTACGCTCGAGAATGGCCACACACTTGACCCACTTTGTGTATGCTGTGTCGTTCGAGAAGTCGAGCGAGCCACCCCGGTACAAGTCCCTGATGGTGTAATCATCGCGTTCAGACACACTCCCAGATGCCACGTCCGCAAGGTGCCGTGCAAATGGCGTGGAAATGTCTTCGTCTTTCAGGCCGGATGAGTAACCGGTTGCTAATGAGCTGCAGCGGTCTATCGCCAGTACGGCCCAGCTACACGTCAGCTTCATTTCACATGCCAACTCACAAAAGATGTAATCTCTCACCGAGCTCGACCGCATCCGCCGGTGGGGGGAGGAGGAAGACGCGATTACGGAGGAAAGGGTTCTTCTTCGGCTCTGGCTGATGCGCGTTGGACTGGATGCGGTGCAAGCCACAAGACAACACGAGACGATTTGCGAGCCCGCCGAGGCACCAAGCCTCGTGATGCCGGCCCGACGAGTGCGAGTACGCGGAAAGCAGCATTGCTGCGCGCACCGCATCGATGAGGCGGTCTACGGTAGATGTCGAGATCTCCAGGTGTTTGCACGCCTCCTCGAAAAAGTGTTTTTCCATGTTAACCATTTGCGGGGAGTTGGACATGCGAGTCGCCCAAAGGTACATGACATTGAGGAGGGCGAGACTTGGCCGCCGTTTGTCTGTGAACGACATGCGGTAGCGGAACCGAGGCACGCTCATCTCAAAAAACAGGGTAGCGTGCGCCAGGAAACAGTCGAGCAGGATTGTGCGCGCCGTCTCTGTTAAGCCGTCATACTCAGTACGCATGCGTTTGATCGAGGACGAGGGGTCCTGTCCCCGTACATTCCCTGGCCTTTGATCGCCACTACTTGTCCGGTGGGGCTTTGTCCTTTTACTCCCCTGTTCCTCCTTGACCGCGCTTGCGTTTGGGCTGAACAGGAACTCCCCGAGGCGTTCTGTCAGCCCGTCTACTGGATTAAGGTTGGCGACGTAGTGCAGGTTTGTTTGATGATACATTCTCGATGCGAGGTGGTTGCTCGGTTCTGGTGTTCCTTGTCCCGATGACTCAGCCCCGGATCCCCGCTTGAATCGCTTGCGCTCCTCTGGCGTTGAAGGATCAGAGGTGACCTGCGTGATAGACGCGGAAATCTCAGGTACCGCTGACATGGTGAGGTCAAACATCGGCTCGGCAGTTATACACGAGTCGGTAAGCATTGAGCCCTGTGACTGTCCGCGCGTACTAGGGGTCACCTCGTAGCCGGTCGAGTTCTGAGGGGTTGGGTACGACGCCGACGCTGCTGTTGGCCACGGATTCTGCAATGTGTTTCCAGAGGTGTCGGAGAAGGAGAACGTTTCTGGTCCGCTCGGAGCGACATAGGGAGGCATCCCAATTATCGGTTGCGCGAGATGTTGCTGTTGAGGGATGGACGTCGTTCCCGGCAGAGACGAGTTGACAAACGGCGATGGTTGGCTAAAGTCGGTGGAGCCAAGCGCACCGAATGACGCGGCGCCGTACGACGTAACGCTAACAGAGTAACCTGCCTGGACCATCATGCTAGGCTCCATAAGCATGTACTCAGCGGAGATAGGAGGGGCGGCCGGCGGGGCGACCGGCGCGCTATTGTATATGGAGCCCACGTGCATCTGCTGCATTGGCGTAAACTCAGTCGGAGCAGTTGTGCCCACGGGCACCGCGTTGTCATATGGCACGTTGCTGTATGTGGGTTGATGCTGCTGTGGGACCTGGTACATCTCGGCATGTTGTTGAGGTGGTTGCTGCTGTTGTTGCTGCTGTTGTTGCTGCTGCTGCTGCTTCTTCTTCTCCGACTTGTCTGGCGGTCCATATTCACACACTTTGGTGTACTTGATACAGTTTGTGCACTGGGGCCGATCTCCGGAACATCGCTTCCGTTAGCGTGTTCTATGCGTTCGTGTCGGAAGACTGACCAACTTTCGACGCCTGCAGAAAGTGCACGCCCTATAGTTAGTAGTTGTGTGTGTTTAATATCCAAGCGCACGCGACGTACATGCCCCTCTTGAGTCCATAATGCGGAAAGTGCGACACATCCACCTTTTTTGACACTGCGTTCAGCGGATGGCAAAAAGGTCGACATCGGTTAAAAGCAGGGGGTTGGTGATACTCACGTTCAGACTGGGGCCGTGTCTCGGGCCTGCTGTCAGCTGCCGGTCATTGCATGAGTGCTCACTCCTGAGAGCCTGAAGTCAGTGATGGTTGCACATAGTGTAGCTCACCAGTGGCTGTAGATGAGGAAGAGGGAACGCGTGCGGCGTGGTCAGCGCCATCCGGCATTGAGGGCCGTGTACCGCTCATGTCCATGCTGCCTGTCGTTGTGGCTGATCAGCGGGTTGGAGTCGTAGGCCGGAGCTGATGTTCCAGATGGCCCATTTGTTATGGCGTGAGGAAGCGGGGTGGAGGAAGGTGCTGAGCAATACACGCCCAGTAGGAGCGAAGATTGCCGATGGGAGGACAAAGGCGATGCTCGCAGCGAGAGAGTGGCGGTGTTGGGTCGCAACGACGTGGACAGGTTTGAGTGATACAGGTGATAAGGTGAGGGCGATGAAAGAGAGTAGAATCTTATCAAGAGCAAGAGGTGTCGTGTCAAACGCGCGTTGGAGATGGTGGATGAATAAGAGTTGAAGACGAGATGGTATGGTATGTAAGTTAGGGTAGGAAAGGTGGGGTTACTGTGCTAATGGGACATTAATGGTTTCTCTATTGCCTCATATCCTCGTGCCTCTCTATCCTCTCCTCCTCTCCTCATATCCCTTGTGTCGCTTGCATCCCCCTGCATCCCTTGCGACCAACCAACCTTCCTACTACTCTACGCCCTTGCCCCTCGCACTCTCCACTCCCACCCGAATCGATTCCAGTCTTTCACACTACTCACAGAGGAAGCCAGAGGGTTCTCTTGGCAGGTGACGGACACGTGAGGGCTTGTTGGGCCACTGTTAAAAGCGCCCCTACTCAGGTGGGGAAAACATTCCGTTCGGGTCCAGGGCGTGACCCAGTTAAAGTAATCGCAGAGGATCATCATGGCTTATGCTCCACGACCAAATGCACCAGCTGGATCGGCCAGATCTGGGCGTGTCGTCTCGGCATGAGCGCGGCACTCGATGCCCGGCGGCCTGCCTCTAGCACGTGTCACGCTTCACCCTTCGTTTTGATACATCCCCTCTCAAATCACACACTTAGCCACAAAGCAACCCTGATTACCACATGCACACGACCTTCTCTGACGACCAGTCCTCCCCACAGGTACGAGCCGCTTCCCACAAACCTGTACCATTCACGTCATTCAAAGGTTAATCGAATAATCAGCATGACCACAGATGGGCTCCGGATGCAGCGCCTCTTGCCGTTCGGCCGGGTCTCGGCAGTCGGCTCAGCAGACGGACCCTTCTCGCAACTCGGGACCTGCACCCAAGTGTGAGGACGTTGGCGGCCGCGAGTTACGATCCAGATGGCCAGTGGAGACCGTGGACTCGGCGGCTGAAGTGTGGCTCTTTGAATCGGTTACAAGAGTTTGTCAGAGCAGTGGACGTGCAACCCCCCATATTAATTCTCCAAAGCTACAGGCGTACTGTTCGGAGACCAACAAGCCGATGGGGGCGTCGATGAACGCAGGCCCGTCTCGCTGTTTGAGACGCCAGGAAAGATTTGAATCCGAATTCCGAAGCCGTGATCAACTCGCTCAATGGAGGGGCGAAATAGTTCGGGTGAGCACCCGCCAACAGAGTGGGAGATGGGAACCGCGCAGCCGGTGAGTAAGGGGCTCCTAGTTGGACAGCATAGCGGCGTAGCCGATTCGACGCCCAGCAAGTCGAGGGCTGCACCTCCATTGCTGAAGGAGGGAGTGTCGGGCACACGCGAGACCCCGCCAGACGGGTGGGGTTCAGTTCTTGAGATGACATGGGCGCCAATTCGGTGCTGGTCATTGGGAGATGAGAGTATTCAACATGTATGAAGTGAGCTGACAAGTATGGAGCGAACGTGAGTTTGCTCGCAGATGATCAACCACCTCCCGATCGCCTGAAGGCAGTCGCGCTCCCAATTGTATTGGAGGGTAAGACACTAACATCCTAATCCAGACTTACCCATAGTTTAGAGTGGGGCAGGGCGGACCCAAATCCAGATCTTCTCGCCACCTCGCCATCTCGCTGCTCATCTCGGCCTTCCTTCCAGGTTCGTCTGATCTCCTCCCACTCCACCATGCGCCGCCTCACTTTCTTCGCTGCCCTCTTCACAGTAATGGGTGCTGCATACGCCTCATCTCACGACGCCGCTGCGGCTCCCGTCAAACCCGCTTCCATTCGAGCCACGGGAGGTGCGGACGGCTTCGTCGACGTCATTGCCAGCAAAGACCAGACCGTCTTCATCCCGGACCCTGGGACTGGAGCGTCGAAGCTGAGTCTTGCCGACGCACTCACGCTCGAGCGCCAGGCGTCCCTATGGTGGGAGTATGCGCGGGATGTTTCTTCAGTGGTGAGTGTGGAGGTCGGATGAGGAGATCCGGCGAGGAACCCCTACCCTTTGTGGGTCCCGGTTGGCAGCTGGATGCTCTCCTAGCTGAAAGTCTCCATCGGAGAATGCAAGGCTACGTCTATGGCCACCAAGTGTCGTGTGCCGTTGCTCACACCAGACTGCTCGACTCACCCGTGCCGGTCACACGACCCTCTTCGTGCCGACTGACGAGGCTATCATGTCCCTGTCGCACAAGCCGCACAACAACCCCAGCGGCTCCACCTCAGACGAGGACGCGCGACACAACGTCGAGACCTTCCTCGCGGCTCACATTGTCCCCGGTGACATCGAGTACGACAAGCCGGCCGAGACGCTCGGTGGCACCAAGGTCACCGTAAAGAAGAGCGGGAACCACCTCCGCGTAGTACCTGGCGACGCCAAGGTTGTCGGTACCAAGGTCGCGAGCAACGGCATGATCTACTACCTCGACGCCATCGTCAAGTATTAATCGCTTCTGTATTGTATTCTGTTGTCTAGACTATGCACGTATTTGAAGTCAAGTTTGGGACTATGGAGGGCTATGGAAACCGGTATCAATGCAGGGTATGATTTCCTCAAGTTGAAGCGGGAGGCACTACGCATTCGCGGCCGTGATGAGCGTCTGCAGCCGGCTCTCAAATTGGCTCGAGTTGATAGGCATCTCGGGCGTGTGGAACGGGTTCTTCATCACCGCGTCCGAGTCTGCCGTCAGCTCACCCCCATCGGCATTCTGCGGGCCCAGTAGCAATGGCGCCGGGTCCACCAGAGACTGGTCCACCAGAAACTTGTCCGCCAGACACTCACATATCTCGTACACCCGCTTGAGCAAGTCATCGACGGGGTGTCCAAGCGAGTGGAGGAGGACGAACTTGGTACCTGTGGTCAGCCCAATCCTGAGATCAATGCTCCTCGCCGAGCCCTCCGTGCAAGCTCCACTCACCAGTCGGCGTAAGGTACACGGTCCCACCCCATCCCTCAGCCTCAAAGCTCTGCAATCCCGTCGAGGGCACACCAGCCACGGGCGCGGGGGCCAGGCGCGCCGTGATGGCGTGGATGCCGTGCAGTGTGCCTGCCAGGATGAGGAGGGCGTTGGGTTCGAGCTTGGGGAGCGTGTCTGGTGGCGGCGTCATGACAAGTAGAGGAGGCAAGTCAGATATGGTTTGACGAGAGGAGGGGGATGGCGCGGAGGGAGCGTCAGCATGCGTGATAACGTGGTGAGGAAACATACCGCTGTAGTAGCGATTGAAGACGAGGCCACCGGCCTTGTTGATGACCCAGAGAGCGTGGACAGTCATGGCGAGCTAGTTGTGGTAATGCGGGTATCGACGTGAACGTCATGTCGATGGCAGGTCACGTCGGTGCCAGGTATTTGGTTCCGTCGTGATTCACAGTTCGAGACTGTGTCGCTGCAGGCTGATGCTCGTTCTTTGCATTAAACACCCCCATCCCGCCGGCAAAGGCAAGAGAGAACTGACAGAGGCGTCAGACAGCAGTGCAGAGGTCCAAGCCGAGGGAATAGGCAAAAGCACAAACACACAACGTCACCATCCCGTTCATACAGAGTGTCATGGCACAAACAACACAGTCACTACAACACATTACAATCTCAATCCCGCATCACATTCACAAAGAAACTGCTGTCAGCGACATTCCTGAAGCGCTAAGCAAAGAGATCAGACATCCAAGGAAGAAAAAAACTTCACAGCATCTCGTCGCCGCCGCACGCGTTGCCGGCTGCCCTTTCGGGCCCGCGAGGAATGCGCCCGACTGCAAGAAGGTTCAATCCGCAGCCGGGGCACTCGACCCGCAGAGCGCAACGTACGACAACGAACTACTCCTGGCAGGGAGGACGCTACAGTGGAAACTGCGTATGGTTTTGGTGTTGGTTCATCATAAAGGCTTGAAGCAAGCGAACGAGAAGGCAAGACACTCACTGTTTGCAGCACATCCGCGCCCACAAGGTTTCAACTGAAGGCCTATCGTCAGCTCTAAACCAAAGATATGAGCGGAAGGTAGATCAGACAAAGGCACTGGCAAGCGCCATGAGCCCGCATGTAGCGGGGTTCCAGACTCCCCCGCGAAGGGGAGCCCTATCTCATTCGACATGGTCGGTAAGACGGGGAGAGAATAGAAGGTCATCCGGTTGGTGCGTGACGTGCAGTCCATTGACGAACACGTCACGAGAAGGGAGGGAACTAACCTTGCGGGCACGCTGTTGTTGCTGGATGGGATGAAGGTCAACGTTGATGCGAGATCTGTTCAAATATTATGGCAGGAAGTGGAGGGCAGGTGCGAGGGCCTGGGGATTCGGCCTTTTGGAGTGTGGCAGACCTCCACCGCAGCCGGACACCTTCGTCATTGCCCCAGACGGCGATTAGATTACTACCCACTTATACTCACTCAACTTGACACGGAATAGCAATGAACACCCCCCCATTCGGCACGGCGAGCGCATACGCCGACACGTTCCCCACCCCACCGCCCAAGACGCTTACCCTCGGCGCCGAGACATGCTTCAACCTGGCTGTGTTTCGCGGTGAGTGGTTGTCGTATTTCCGGGATGGTCGTGCTGACATTGTCTGTGGACCCACCGCATGAGCTCTACCTCTACCTCCTTGAAACTCCCATTTATTGTTGATTATAACTCCTCCCGTACCATCTCCTCTCTCGGCCCACTTAATCTGTTCGCTCGCAGATCTCGTGCGGCAATATCGCAAACTCGACGACCAGGTGGTCACGCGCCTGAATCGCGCCCAGGCTCAACTCCGTGATGAGGCGCGCGAAGGCAAGGGAAGCGGAAACGAGGGCATGTGTGCCCAGATGTGGAGCGAAATGATGGGTGAGTTATACTGGTGGAGGTGGGGGATGGCTGGGTGGCGTAATGTGACCAGAACGGGATTGCCGGGGAGGAGGATGAAGTGGATGCGATGGCAAGGTAGAGGTAGGCGACGAGTTCATACGTCGACGAGCGGCGCCGTGGGCCATGTCGATATGGTCAAGAACGCGCAGGCATCCAGAGTTTCGAGACCAGTATTCGCTCACACCAGCTGGCTGGGCCCACCGCCAAACCCTGCTCACATACTGCCAGAAGACAGTCGAGGCGTCCGCAGCTGCCAAGAAAGCTGGCGAGTCGGCCCCGTCACCACACCGTGGCGCACTCGAGGAGCAGCGCATCGCTGAGCAGCTTGGCTCTGAGGCCACGATCGAGGCCATCATCCGGAAACGCACCCTCGACGTGTTCCGTCAGCGCTGTCCGTTCTTTGCGCCTACGACGGATACTGGGCGGGTGTGGTGGGAGCTCGCGGACCGAGGCCAACCCGGCGAGGGGCCGAGCATTTAGCGGTTAGCAAAACATCGACTGACATGACAATGTTGTTTCACTATCCATGCATTCCACTCCATATGCTCACCTGGCCACATGCAATGCTACACGAACTACCAATTGATTGGTAAACAATGCTCTTCTACTCGTCGTCTTCGACGACATACGGGTCCTCAGCAGATATGCCCCGCCTCTCAACCCCAGCGGTATGATCGTGAAACCGCGAGGACCGCGGCCTGTCACTTAGGATTGCAGTTTCGTTTCTGGGCAAGTAGCCGTCAATCTTCCGCTGGCCTGCCACATCCTGTGTCGTCTTTCTCCTCTTGTTCCTGCCTACTCGATCGTGCGTGTACGTCTTCGCCGCTCGACGCTTAGGCCTCGGGGGCTCCAGAGACGCTTCGCGCTCGGGACCGTCAGACGGACCAACAGCAGGTCCCTCGTCTTCGTTGTCACCGTCAACAACTACAACGGACGGTGCGCCGAGCCCATGCACCTTTGTCTGAGTCGCAGCTACTTGGCCATTCGTTTTGACCGCCAGCGTCACTGGCTTGCTGTGGTGTTTGGTGCCTTGCGACCGCCCTAACAAATAGTCAGACCCCTCAGAGTCGCTGAGTACCTTGTCGTCGCTCTCGGGGATATTGGCACTCCCAATCGAGGCACGTCGCTTGCCAGCGCCGCGAGCAGGAAGGTATTGTGCTTGCACCTCGCCGTCACCAGAGGCTGAGGCTTGGCTGCGGCTCGCTTGCCGAGTTGTGGGAGGGCCAGTTGGAGAATTGATATTTGATAGCTCTGACCGTAGGGCGCGCTTCGAGCCTGGACCCTCCCATGGAGGGGTGCGCTGATGGCGTTGAATCAATGAGCTCACGCGGTTGTTGTCTGGTGAATCATCGTCGTTGGAGATGGCATCTAACGAAGGAGCAGCTTCTTCTGGTCGCTTGTAATCCATGTGGAACGGATTGAACCTGAGTGTTTCGCCGAACCGGCGCGTGGCCCCGGGCACGAGCGGTTTCAGATTCCCATGTTCTCCTGATGAAGGCAACTTGCTTTGCGAACTCGAAGATGCCACGGTGACCTCGGTCTCCACTGAACGGGACCGAGCAATGGGGGAGTGCTCAGCATACGCAGTTGAGGAACGTTTCGGGTCTGTTCGGCCGTCTCCCACGGACTCTCGGTGGATAGGTCCGGAGGTCCCTAACTCTGCGAAAGGGTCGATGATGTTGGGAGACAGCACGGTGCAAGAGGCCTGTGCGGTCGCGGTCGGGAGATTGACTTCCAAGCCCTTGGCTTCATCAACGACCATCTTCTCATTGGTGCGAGGGAGAATTGCTGTCGGCCTCAGCGGCTTGGGAGGGGAGCCGTCTCTGTGCGGTGGTGGCATGTTGGGGTCGATTGTGGCCCGGCGGCAGAGGTCGTCGTCCTCACTACCATCATAGCCGTACACATGATTCAGTTCTGCCTCAGCGACTTGGTTTATCCGACTCTGGCGTTCGGCGACGTCTATTGCTGCTTGTGCCTCGCGGCCAATCTCCTCGAGCTCCAACTCGTCATCCTCGTCGTTCTCGTAGCTTGCGCGGGCATGGTCATCAAGGCGGTCGGCGCCTTGGCGCACTTCTATCTCCTCCTCTTCCTCGGAGTCGCTCAAGCAGTGCGATACGCGAGGCCTCGAGCCGGGGTTGTCCTCCGCCTTGCCAGTCAGAAGGCTGTGGCTGGTGGAGCTTGCGTCTTTAGACCAGACGCCAGCAGCGGGCGCTTGACTCTCATTCCCCACGCGCGAAGGAGAGAGAGGCGCTGGCACTCGCATATAGACAGAAGATAAGGTAGATTCAGAACTGTGCGTGTGATTGGCCGCATTCTCACCATCAATGGTTCCAGAGAGCGCCGCCGGTGTCGTGGATGCTTCACGTGGTGGTGGCCCCTGCGAGAGTGCTTGGACAGAGCGCTGGGATGCCAGTGCGCCGGTTTCCTGAACGACCTGACCAGTCGCGACACTGCCATGGAGACTGCGGTACGTCTGGGTCTGGAAATCGATGATGTGTACCCAGTCTTCCCGAAGCGTGCTCAGCGCGTCTGCGGCCCACACTTCATTCTTCTTCTGTGTCCATTCGGCATGACCCTCAACCCCAGCAGTCCTTGGCGCCCCCTGGCCGTGTAAGCGCTTGCTAGCAGGGCATATACACTAAGACTTACGCCGATGAAGTGAAGGACCTCGTCGCTCTTGAGAAGAAGCTGCTTCGCGAAGTGGATAAGATAGAGACCGCAGTCGTAAAAGTTGTGCTGCTCCAGACATTTGCCCTCAAAGTACCTCACTGGCTCAAAATCCACCTCTTCATTGAGCTTGTCCCGCGCTTCAAAACTGAGCCACTTCCGGAGGTTCGCACCCACAGATGGGTGTCGGCTACCCATGGAATCGAGCGTGAAGATCCATGTCCTGCATGTCAGCTCCATGATTCCTAAAGAACTCACTCGTCTGTTCCCAAGAGGTTGTAATCCTCGCGGTGAGGCTTCTTCCCCTTCCTGGCTGGCAGAGGTGATGGCGCTTGGGACGTTGGTTCTTCGGTCTTGGCGCCCGTGCCCATGTCACCTAACGACTGCTCAGTAAAGAGATCGAACGTGTCCGATCGTATCGGCTGCGGGGCTGCGGCCTCGATTTGCAACCTGTTGACACCAGCTCTCACGGCTACAACGCCACGTTCCTCTTTGCCCGCGGGCTCATCGTCCGGCTGGTCGATGATGTTGAGGGGATCGGTGTCTGGGCTGTACTCGTTGTCCGAGGGAGCCGCGCGTCGTCCATCTTGCACACCTGCTGCGGATGGCGGGCTCTCATTTCTGATGACATCTTCAAGGTTGTCGTCCAAGGCTACTCCTTCTGAAGGCGGCGACGGTCTCTGGCTGTCATGACGATCCCTCAAAGCATCGGCGACCAGCGGTCGAGAGGCACGTGCCATGTCCACAGCTCCACGGGGGTTAAAAATGACCGCGAGGTACCAGTGGTAAGACTCGTTGACGGGAACGATGATGAACTTCTTGCTGAAGATGTCGACCTTCCTCGTCCAGCGCTTGACAGCGTCATACCCTGGCCATGAGCCGCCATAACGTGCAGATTTCCTGACGTTAGTGTGAATCTCTTATTAGCTTACCTTGACGACTTTTCCGACAGCTTCGCGTAAAAAAACGAGTTGAAGCAGTGGACCTCGTCTCTCGTCTCGAGAGGCAGCTGGTCGAGGACGTATCTGAAATTAGCATTTCTTCAAGTAGTCCACGTACCGTAGACCAAATTCCAAGAATGTGTCGTTGAGAAAATCATTTGACACAAGCCGGTACCGTTCTCCGGCTGTGATGTCCAGGCCGTGGAGACGGAAGAGACTAGCGTCAGTTCACTACGTCTGATCATGGCGCACAACTCCTTCTTGTCAATTGGCGGAGGAGCCGTGACAACGGCCGGGTCTTGCTCAGGCAGCAGTGAGGATTCGTTGTACCTGTGAGCCGGACGATCCAAGTTTGTAAGCCTGGAGCTCTTGCGCGTTCCTTGGAGGTTCAAAGTGCTCTGCCGTGAATCCATTTGAGCTGATTTTTTGATTCCAACACTGGCTGGTTTTGGGCGTTCAATCGGGAGCGCGGCTTGTCGGCGAATGGCGGCTTCTCCAGCTTTCACCTCAGAAGCAGATCGATCGCGTGTCGCCTTCGTGTAGCGCTCAGCTGGATCCCCGTTTGCGAGGAAGTCTTTTCCAGAACATCTGAGTTGTGAGCGACCGGCCACCGCCGTACTCACTGTACGTCCTCCGTCTTGCCCTGCATGCCTGGCGCAACACTCATTTCCTTGATGAATAGCCGAGCAAGTTTGCTGTCGTTCACGACGAGAAGAGCGCGGATATCAGTGTACCTGGTTGCCGTGGCTTCTGTGGTGGAATTGGATAACGGCTCATCGAGAAAGGAGCTCAGCTGGAGGAGTTCTTCATTGTCGAGAGAGAGGTCCAAAACAAAGTTGTCATCATTACAGTGCTAGGTGTTAGCTCCTTTGCAAGCAAGCTGGACCTCACAAAAACAGCCGCGATGGACTGCAGATTGATTTGCCGGCTGATATTCTCGTTGGTGAACATCAGGGCTTTCTGATTGACATCGAGTGCAAGCTCCGAGACAGGTAGCGGTTGCGCGGACGATTCTAAGAAACATTCCCTTACGAGGACATGTGGACGCAGTTTCGAAGAGGGAATTTGTGGATTGTTCGAAACGAGCTTCGATTGCGTAGGGCGTCGAGGTGGTTTCTACTTTAGCTTACATCGTGGTGTCCATGTATCTTACCTTCTGGATGGAAGTGATGCCATTTCTGTCCTGCATCTGCTTCCGAACGCGCGTGACATGTCGTTCTGGAGGAGCGGGAGACGTCTCCTTGACTTTGGACAGCTGTGGTCTAGCCTCAATGGACGAGAACTGTTCAATTTCCTCCTCACTGGAAACATCATTAAGGGTGTTTGATGGCTGCTGTTCGCGGCCCTGTCGATGGCTGACGGTTTGTGGTCCGCGGGCTGCCCCTTGGCGACCCGACGGATCTGTGTTCCTCTGTGCAAGGTGTATCGGTCGAGTTGCGCGACGAATCCCAGTCGACTCGAATGGCTTGCCGATGTTGAGCCGTGGGCGCGAGGGCAGGCTGTTCTCGTCCCCATCGTCCGAGTCGTCAACGTGTATTAATTCTCGACTGGACTCGTAATGAGACGGGCCAGCAATTGCGAAGCCCCGTGCACTTGAGGTTTCCGCATTCTTTGTGGTGGAAGGGACTTGGGAACGTGATTTGGAAGGAGGGACGTTCTCGTCGACCAGCTCGGCTCGGTGCTGGAGAGCGGAGGTAGGCGAGCTCGGCACTCTGTCGTAGCGGTGCGGCGTGTCGCCCAGGGTCCGTCGGCGAGGTTCGGTCACCGCGTGCCGTCCCTTGTCATTGTGATCGTCGCTGCACTTCACAGGGGAAGAGTAACTGTTCTTGGCGCCCATCCTACTAGGGCGCGAGGGCCCAGCGATGTCGAAAGGCGACTCATTGCCTTTCGCCTTTGGAGCCTTGTCCTTCTTGCCTGGAGCTCGCGGGTCACTGCCTCGGCGGTGGTGACGGATCTTGCGTGAATGTCTTCCGTCAGGGTGCCAACGATACAACTCACTCTTCAGGCGATCTAGAGCGCCTAGTACTGAACGATGGAGGATTGGATCTGCCCTCGCCAGACCTACGCTGTTTGTCATCCCGCTGTTGAGCGGCCACGCTGGACGAGTCAGTCCGCTCAGCAAGTGGACATACCCTTCAATGCCGACCGCAATGGAACGCCGTCGTCGGCGCCCACTTTGAACAAAGTGGCCGTCCACGATCTCGATTTCATTGTCGGACTGCCCCTCCACTATCATATTCTCCATTCCGCCTTATTGTATAAAGCGGGAGAAGGTGGTGAAGCGCCCAAACGCCACAGCAAGTAATCTATTGTGTTAAGAGCGCGTGGGCATGGCCGGTTTGGGGCCGCGATGCGGTAATCGTGCAAAATGAAGAGGTGTGACGAGGGTGTCACTGGTCAACGAGGTTCAGGTTCGGCGCGAAGGTGGAGGCGCTACAAACCCGGAAGTGTTGCTGTCGGCGGCGTGGTGATCAGGAGATGAGGAGATGAGGACGGAAAGAGGTAGAGCGTACACGGCAGGAAGAGGAGCGTGGCGATGGAGAAAGGAATGGTAGGGACGAAGAAGGCAGAGGGTGAGCGCGACTGTCCACTCTGACCGAAGATTGACTGGACCTAGATCAGATTCCTCCAATTTGCCACCGTCAACACCACCTCCTTTCCAACCCTCCCTCCATTTTCTCCTCTTCTCCTCACGTAACGCCAAGGATCAGAGAAGGGAGGCGGATGGATGAACGGCCGACCTTGTCGCCTCCGGCGTATGATTTTGCAACGTCGCGTGCCGTAGCCTCGACTGACGCCGGACCGTCCTTCTTCCGCAGCGCGAGGTGGTGCGCACCCTGCATGCCCTGCTGACAGCAGGGCCGCCGACGGCACGGCTATCCTCACAACTGGAGAAGATCGAGCGCTCCGCGTTCATGACCTGTGAGCTTGCCGATTCCCATAGAACTGACTGCAGTGTATACGAGGACAGTGGAGGAATCGCGCTGGCGCCGCCGCGCACCTTCCCCCAACCGGACTCGGTCAACGCGACGCAATGGTATCCGTCGGCATCACGTCTCACGCCTGAGACGTTCTGCTTCGTTGCGAGTATACGTGATGCGCCAGTGCACTTGATCGACGCGTCGGACGGGAGGATACGCGCGTCCTACCCCATCGTGGACCACCGGGAGCGTTTCGTTGCGCCCCACTCTTTCGCGTTCAACACGGCTGCGAACAAGTGAGATTGCGCGCATATGCCAAGCTGACAACAGGCTCTATTGTGGTTTCGAGAATGCGATAGAGGTCTTCGATTTCGCGAGTCCGGGTTACGACTCTGGGGAGCGCCTTAAGCTTGGTCTCACCCGGAAGGAGAAGGGCGGGCAGCGAGGTGAACATCCTATTGCCTGTCGAGCTAATGACAGGCATCATTTCCGCTCTAGCGTTCAGCGCGCACCACCCGACTTTTGCCGCAGGCTCATTTGCCGGTTCTGTGGTGTTATATGACGAAGATACCCAGACAGCGATATCTCATGTCGAGGGTGTTGAAGGCGGCGGGGTCACTCAGATCGCATTCCATCCTCTCGATCCCAATGTTGTCTTCGTCGCGTCGCGACGCTCAGAAGCGATCCAGGCTTACGACCTGCGCGACACCTGTGCGCCGGTTGGGAGGCTGGCGCGGAGCGGCTCGACAAACCAACGTCTTGCGTTTGACGTCGATCCGTGGGGCCGGTGGCTGGCGTCTGGTGACGAGGTGAGTTGAATGGTCCCGTTCTAGCTAAATGGATCAGTTCGGAACGGTGAGGGTATGGGACATTGGGTCAACGTACAGCGTGCTCTTCGAGCAGAAGCTTCACGAAGGTGACTTGGTTTACTATCGTCCCAAGCTCACACCAGACGCTGTCAACAGCGTGCAGTTCCACGCCTACCAGCCCCTTCTTCTCACATGCGCTGGCTCTCGATCACAACTTCAGGCGTCAGACGTCGAATTCTCCAGCGACGAGGATATTGACTCTTCTGATGACGACGAGGGCCGCAGCGGCTACGACGAGGCTGAGCATAGCGGAGTCCGCATCAAGACGGGAGCCAAGGACTCGCGCTTAACAATTTGGTCATTTGAGCAGCCATAGGTGTACTCTTCCGCACAACGTATCGTATGGTCTATCTGTCTATTTCCGTCCCATCACGAGCGCTATCACGAGCATACCGACGGAGATGGCGATCATGGTTGCACCGAAGCGGATGAACTTGTCGCCCATAGTCGATTGCGGGTCCGGCGATCCTGCGGCCTGGCGGCATGCGGTGTCCAGCTCGCGTCCAAGGGTGGCGCTCGAAAACCGCTCGCGGACACGCATCTTGCCGTTCTTAGAGAAATGCGAGCGCTCCTCGTCCGACAAGTTAATCAGCGCTGCAAGGGCTGGCGCCCACTCCTCAGCCACGGGTGGACGGAGGTACCCGGTGCTGCCCTCGATGACCGTCTCCGTCGGTCCCCCAGTGTTGCATGCCAGCACGGGGAGGCCGCACGCCATCGCCTCGATTGGAACGATGCCGAAGTGCTCGTTCGTCGGTGTGTATAGCAGAGCAAGGGTACGAGGAGACAGGAGGAGCGCGGAGCGCTGCTCAGTAGTGAAGTTCAGGATGAAGAGAACGTCGACGTCCTCTGCCGGTGGTGAGGAACTCGTGCTCTTGAGCACGTAGTAACTCAGGCCCAGACGTTCACACTTTGCCTGATTTGACGCCAACGTGTCGCAGTTATCTACCTGTGCATCGTCATACCCCCCACCAACGACCAGGCGCAGTTTCTGTGCAACGCTCATCGGCACAAGGCCGCCGCGCTTGATCTCGGCAAATGACTCGATGGCGAGAGCGACGTTCTTCTTCGCCTCGAAGCGGTTGAATGAGACAAGTGTAGGGCGGTCGCTGGTGTCAGCCTTGTCTACCAAAAGCTCACGAAGAAACGAGAGCAACTCCGTCAACGGCATTCGCCAGGCCCTTGCCCTCGCGAGCCTTGGTATTCTGATACACCTCGACATCGATGCAGGGGTACACGACCTTTGGTGGACTCTTGGCGAGCGATGGAAATGCGGCGGCATACACACGCGACGAGAATTTGGAGTTGGCAAGGATAACGTCGGCTTGGCCTGCTGTCAGCTACAGCAAATGTCCATCTAACGAACCAGTAGTGAACTCCTCGAGGCGGTCGATCGGCCAGCGGTACACGCGCTTTAGGAGGCTCTGACGCCCCGCCCTGCGTTGGGAGAGATCCACCTCCCCGTCTCCAGAGCTGATCTCCCACCCACCACTCAGCAATTTGTCTGGGAAGTGGCAGTAGAACACGACCGGCGTCCCGGTGAGCATGCGGAGGAAGGGCACACAGATGGACTGCTGGTCGACGAAGAAGACGTCAAACTTGCCTAGCGGGGCAAGGGGATTAATAAATCCCGCTGGCGGAGGAATAACCTGAGACAAGAAGAGAAGGAGTGTCAAGAGGAGAGAGCGGAGGATGGAGAAAACGATCGTCATGGGAAGCTTGGGATGCAAGCTGCGCGGTAGCGACGAGCCAAGGACATGCACGGGAAGAGTTCCTGCTGTCAGCCGGAACGACCCAGTAAGCCTAACCATTACGCGTCTCCTCGAAGCACCGTGCTGGATCGTGTCGCGATGTGAACATGACAACCTCATGGCCGAGATTCTGGAGTGCCACTGCCGCGTCGACGACGAAGCGCTCAGCTCCGCCTACTGTCAGCTGATTGGGAGTGCAAGTAAACTCACCGATGCCGAGGTCTGGGTGGACAAACCCGATACGGAGCTTCTTGGAACTCTCGAGGTTGGCCATGTTGCAAGAATGCACGAAACGACCAAGTCAACCCGACAACCATCGATCTGGATCGCGACAGTGGAGGTGGAGTGGAGGCACGTATGTTAAGTGGGGGGACGGTTTAAACCCTCTCAGCATGGCTTGGATCACGAGATTTCCACAAGGCTGACTGCTGACTACATTGACATCAACACTTCGAGCTACAGCCATGGCAGCAACAATTGTGCAAGGCGTCGCAACCGAGCGACCCAAAATCACTATCCTTAAGCGGCAGCGTGGGGATGCAGCTGTCTCGCAGAACAAGTTTCTCAAGAAGACGGCGCGGGGCAAGGTCCTCCAGTGTGCGTCCGCTGGTCGCCGATTGATCGGGCTCGCAGCTGACAACAGTCCTGCGTGAGAAGTATGTGCGCGACGATATCCCCTGTGGATTCGAGGCATGTCACATTTGCTCTGAGTTTCCCGGGTTCCGGCCTGTCCTGCCGCGACGTGGGTACACCAAGCACTCCAAGTTCACGTACCCGTCGGGGCACTGGCTCGTAGTCGACACTAACATCGTACTGCACCAGGTAAGTAGCGGTCTTTCTCATCAAAGCGTAGCTGACAGCAGATGGACCTCTTGACAGCGCTCCCTGCGCAGTTGCCGCTCATTGTCCCCTCTACAACCTTACGGGAGGTGCGGCACCGCTCGCTGCCACTGCACAATCGCCTGCAGCAGCTTGTACAGGACGAGGACCGCTGCGTGTGGGTCTGGTGGAACGAAGAATGCCGCGAAACAGCGACTGTCGCTGCCGACTCCGAGGACGAGGTCGTCAACGACCGCAATGATCGAGGTGAGCTCCGAGGTCTGGCAGAGCTGACAACAGCGATCCGCGAGACCTTGCGCTTCTACCCCGAACACATTGAGAAATCAGTCACCGCCGCACCGCAGCTTATCCTCCTCACGGACGACAAGCACAACCGGGAGCTGGCAGCCCAGGAAGGCCTGATTGCTGTCAGCACCCGCGACTATGTGGATGGTTTGAAGGGCGACGTGCGTGACCACCTCGTTGACCTTGTTGCGGGTGGCGTGGACGTCCTCGAGCCAGGAGAGCGCCGGAGCCGGAGAGTTTACGACGACGTGAGCTGTCGTGGACGAGCTGAAAGCTGACTGCAGTACCTTCCCCAGGACACGCTGACTGCCGGCGTCAAGAGCGGCCGGTATGTCCAGGGGTACTTTAATGCGAACCAGTACAACTACTTGGAGGTGAACTTGTCCTGGCCTGCCGAACTGACACCCAGGGGACAGTTCGCGTGATGGGCATGACCAAGTCGGTACTGCTTGTGGGCAGAAAGGCCATGAACCGCTCGGTGGATGGCGATCAGGTCATCGTCGAGCTTCTGCCGAAATCCGAGTGGAAAGCTCCAGGGGATCAGGTTCTGGACCAGGATGGTGAGTTCGACCGTTACTGGAAACAGGCTGACACGTCTAGTCGCGCTCAAGGACGATGATGCTGATGGTGACGAAGGTTCTGGGGAGAAGGAGGAGTCGAAGGAGGCTATGGATGTCGACGAGATGACCAAGAAGGCTCCGAGGGAGATCCTGCCAACAGGCCGCGTTGTGGGCATCGCCAAACGCAATTGGCGACCGTAAGTTGCCTGGTTTGTCCTCCACTGATGGCAGATATGTTTGTCACATCGACCGCTCATCACTGTCTGAGGCAGCTCTTACATCCCTCTCTCAGCAGACCGTGTTTGCGACCCCGTTGTCGCGGACTTTGCCGCGTATCCGCTTGCGTACACGCCAGGCACCTGCCCTCATCGACCAGAAGATCCTCGTCAGCATTGACAGCTGGACAGTCAACTCGCGCTACCCCGACGGCCACTTTGTTCGCGCGCTCGGCAAGGTGGAGAGCAAGGAGGCTGAGCAGGAGTCGCTCCTCCTCGAGTACGAGGTCCCATATCGTCCCTTTGGCAAGGCCATCCTCAACTGCCTGCCGAAGGAGGGCGACGGCTGGAAGGTGCCACCCAAATCGGATGACTCGTTCGAGTGGCGCGACCGCGAGGACTTGCGCGATCTCATTGTGTGTAGCATCGATCCTCCAGGGTGCCAGGACATCGACGACGCGCTACACGCGCGAAAGTTGCCAAACGGCAACATCGAGGCGGGCGTGCACATCGCTGACGTCGGCCACTTTGTGCTCTCGGACAACCCGATGGACTCGGAGGCCGCATCGCGCGGTACGACCGTCTACCTCGTCGACAAGCGTATCGACATGCTCCCTGCGCTGCTCGGCACCAATCTCTGCTCACTGCGTCCGTTCGTCGAGCGCCTCGCGTTCTCCGTTATTTGGGAGCTCACGCCCACCGGTGACATCGTGAGCGTGCGCTACACCAAGTCTGTCATTGCGTCCAAGGAGGCGTTCACCTACGCCGCCGCGCAGCAGCGCAAGGATGACAAGTGAGTGTGGACCCCGACAGTACGACTGACGCAATAGGTCCTTGAACGACCCCCTCACGGAGGGGATTCGCCTCCTCAACTCACTCGCAATCAGCCTCAAGGCCAAGCGTGTTGCTGCTGGTGCACTGTCGCTGTCGTCTCCCGAACTCAAAATCTATTTGAACTCGTCTGAGACGACTGGGCCAATTGACGTGGAGCAGAAGGAGCAGCTAGAGACAAATTCGCTCGTTGAGGAGTTTATGCTGCTCGCCAATATCAGTGTCGCGCGTAAGATCCAGGACGCGTACCCTGCGACTGCCGTCCTTCGGTAAGCTTTCTGGCGTCTTCTCTTTCAGCTGACATCAGTCGCCACCCGCCTCCTCCAAAGACTAATTTCGAGGCGCTGCAGGACATCTTGCAGAAGCGCAAGGGGTTGACCCTTGATGTGTCGAGCTCCAAGGCGCTTGCTGACTCTCTCGACCGCTGTGTTGTGAGTGTACTCTCCGCTAACCTATGCATCCTGACACCAGGACCCTGACCTACCCGAGTTCAACACGCTGGTGCGCATCATGGCGACGCGCTGTATGCTCTCAGCTGAGTACTTTAGTGCGGGTAGCGTGTCAAAAGAGTCGTATGGACACTACGGTCTCGCGAGCGACATCTACACGCATTTCACCTCACCGATCCGCCGCTACGCCGATGTGCTCGTGCACCGCCAGCTCGCGGCGGCAATCAACTACACTCCACTGCATCCCTCGCTGCAGTCGAAGCAGCACGTCGAGCGCCTGCTCAACGTTGTTAACAAGCGTCACCGTCTGGCACAGATGGCGTCGCGCGCATCCGTCGAGTTCTACGTCGGGTTAGCACTCAAGGGCCGCACTGAGGTCTCCGGAGTCTCCTCTGTGCGCGAGGAGGCATTCGTGATCCGCACTTTCCGCAACGGCCTGGCTGTGTTCGTATCCAAGCTCGGTCTCGAGGGCCTCATCACATTCACCAAGGACACGCACGAGTTTGACCCTGAGGACTACCTCATCCACGTACCGAAGCCAAACGGAGGGACGGCAACAATCGGCGTATTCGACAGAGTTACTGTTGATATCTCGATCGAGAAGGACGCCAACACACAGCGCGGCAAGGTTAAGATGACGCTTGTGAACCCTGTCAGTTCCGAGGGGCTGTAGGCTTGTAGTACACCAGTGTATGCATTAGAGGTAACACATTCCACCATTATCTAATCGCTCTCCTCTCCACTGCCGTACCCGCCGAGCAGCGCCACGCCCGTCGCCTTGGCCGGTACCTTGCGATTCCTCTCCTCGGCAGCGTTCTTGCGCGCCATTTCAGCGTAGAACTTGATGTTCTCGAGCGCATCTCCTCCCAGAATCCCGCCTTGTGGCTCATCGGCACGCGCACGCTTCGCCGGACGCTCGTCCACAACATCTGGCTCCTCCAGTGCCTCAATGGGGTAGTAGTCGGCCTCGTTGCCCTCCTCGAGCGCTCGCAGGCTTTGGCTCGCCTCAACAAGCTGTGGGTCCAGTTTGGAAGCAATGACTTTCTTGCCCTCGATTGCTATCCGCTTGTCCTCGAGCTTCTTCTCTCCGGGGTTAGGATCCTCTGTTGCCCACCGCACGTTGAGGATCTCGTCCATGTCCATGCTCTGGTGCTGCATTGCCTCCTTGGCGAACTGCGCATTCGCCTCGTACTTGTACGTCACGAACGCGATCCCGCGGTTATGCAAGATGTTCCCTGCTGTTAGCTCCCATTCCTAAGATCGCCTAGGCGACTCAGGCGCCGACTTACATCGCTCGATCTTGCCCCACTCTCCAAAGTGCCGCAACAGTGTCTCCTTGCCCTGGTCGCGGTCGGGGCTCTCGTGAATCTTGCCTACGTACAGAGTGCGGTTGGTGCGGTTAAAGCTCCCCACACCTCCCATGTCGTCGCGGTACTCGGCGTGTTTCTCGCGCCCGAAGCAGTCGCGCGAGTGCTCAATGATCTGGTTGGGCGCAGGCAGGCGGTGCAAGTAGCTGCACTCTGCACCGTAAGGGCAGCAGCCGCGGGCGAAGAAAACACAACAGAAGCGATTGCCAGTGGTATCGGCACGCGTGTAACCCTCGTCACGTGCGATCACACAGCGCGTTTGCGAGAGCGTTTGGCTGACGTTAGATTCTAAGACGAATCGTATCTCACTTGGCCAAAGCGTCCTCCTTGTCACCACCCGCCCACTTGTTGTACCAGATGTCTGGAGTCAGTTCCCAATGACAGGCTGGCTGAACCCACTGTACTCCTTCCCGGGCTGGACCTTCTCCGTGAGGTCGACCTCGCCAACCTTCACCTGCCTCCGCGCCGGACGAAGCTTGCGTTTTTGCACATCGGACATGGTGGAATGGATAAGCTGATGGTGACAACTCGAGAGAGCTGTTGGTGTCGATCGGTTCGACATGGCTTGGTGGCAAGTGGAGGCTCGGATAAGAGAAATCTCGAACTTTGATGAGTGGAGGTGGACCACTGGGTGTTGTCATGTTGCACTCTTCACCATGGAACAACAAGACCAGCACGAGTGGCCCCTCAGCCTCGACGAGTATGCGCGATACGGCCGGCAAATGATAATGTCCGAGTGGGGACTTGATGGTAAACAGCTTCCAGCTACCCCGAACTGACAGCAGGCCAGCTCGGGTTGAGGAAAGCACGTGTCGCGGTCGTCGGTGCTGGTGGACTGGGATGCCCAGCTCTTCAATATATCGTGGGATCAGGTGCTGGTGGGTGAGAGTTCTACCGACCCAAACTCACAACAGGCGACGTGACCATCATCGACCACGACGCCGTCTCGGCCTCTAACCTGCACCGGCAGGTGCTGCACACCACGGAGCGCGTGGGGATGAACAAGGCGTTGTCAGCGTGCATTTCCCTCAAATCGTGAGACTGTCTGCTACCTCCCCTGAATCCTCGTCTCTGAGGATTCTGAGGCATATGCTAATTGCAGAATTAACCCACATCCGACGCTCAACCCAGTCACAGAGCCGCTTACCCCCACCAACGCGTTGACCGTTCTTCGGGACCACGATGTTGTCCTAGACTGCACAGACCGCCCCTACACACGCTACTTGATCAACGATGCGTGCGTCCGCCTCTCAATTCCTCTCGTGAGCGGGGCAGCCCTCGGTGCTGCGGGACAGTGGGCAGTCTACGGCGGCTCCTTTGGTGCCACCAAGCGGGCATGCTACCGGTGCCTCTGGCCAAAGCCGGGGCCCAGCGGCCGGTGCGAAAAGGTGGGCGTCTGGGGCCCTGTGACCGGTATGGTTGGGAGTGGGATGGCGGCGGAGGCGTTGCGGCTGCTCACCAGCGGTAATGGAGTGAAGAGTTCTCTGCACATCCTCCACATGGGCGGAAGCCCGATGGTGCGGACCGTCGGAATGCGCCCATCGAGTGTCAAGTGCGTGGCGTGCGGGCCAAATGCTACGATAACGGACGATCTTGAGAGAGAGGACTACGCTGCCCTCTGTGGAGAGGTTTCGGTCGTCCCAGAGGTTGACAACAGGATGAGCGTCGAGGTGAGCCAGGGGCCCGACGGTAGCTGACGACAGGGTCTTCGCAAGGTCGTTGGCGCGCCGGAGGTGATCGTGGTCGACACAAGACCACCGCACGAATACAGCATCTGCAGTCTCCCTCACACCACGAGTGAGCTAGCTGGTTTCTTCGTAGTTGACAACAGACATCCCTCTCGCCTCAATCCTTGCCTCGCCGGAGGAAGTACCGCCAGGCCGCGCGATCTTCATTTGTCAGCGGGGGAACGACTCACAGATAGCTGCAGCAGCACTCAGGCAGTACGGCCGGGAGGCGACGGATGTGCGTGGTGGACTGGTTGCTTGGAGTCACAAAATCGACCCACACTTCCCATTGTACTAGTACTCTATACATGTAATGGCATGATCAAAGCAATTATATCGCACGAGCAAAGCGGGTGGTGTCGGTGCAATCCCCTCGCACGCATACAAACGGCGGACCTTCTCCCTCGTCACGTTCCCTGTCATCAGGAATGACACACTTGGTGTCCTCGCTGCTGTCAGCGTACTCGGCAGCGGAAAGCTCACGGGTAGGGGCATGGGCAGTCAGCCGGCGTGGGCATGCACACGAGGCTTCCAGGGCACACGTAACCGGCACGACAGTGCACTGCGATCAGCTGCGTACCAGAGAAAGATGGGACGACCTCACCGTCGTGCAGCAGGTCCCAGCCTGGGTACTCTCGGCGAGGTCGCTGCTGCTGCTGTTGCTGTTGCTGCTGCCGCTGGCCGAATGGAAAGTTGAAGAAGTTCCCAAACGCTAACGTGAAAGGGAGGAGCGCGGCGAGCAGCACGACGCGATGCAACATTGCTTCGGCTTAGTTGCGTCGACTGGGTGGACCAAAAGAATGGAGGAAGCCAAACGAGCAACGACGCGACGTGGCCGTCGATCATGGCAAGGAACAACAACTCAATACTAACCCTAATTATGCAGGATTAGAAACCAGCCATAATACCACGTGGGCTCTATGCTATGACGGTCCTCGCGCCTCGCGTTCGACGGCGCACTTGGCACCAAGCCACTTCATCCAACTCCCATCTTCCTCCAGTCTCCCTCGGTTCCGGTAGGACACTTCCAAGCCATGTCCGCCCCGGCACCGGATACTCCTCCCCCACGGCGCCCTCAGCGAAGCGTGCGCCTTCCCCCATCGCGGTCTGAGAACGGCGCGCTGCAGACGCCCCCGCGTCGCGACCCAGCCGTCGCTAAGGCACTCCAGCTCTCGACGTTTGAGCAGGGGGCGTACTCTACGGAGGACTTCGTGTCGACGCTCAGCGAGAAGCTCATCGCAGAGAGTAAAGCCAGCACGGGACGTGAGTCCAGCTTACTGGTACAACTCTAGCTGACTACAGCCTTCGACCCCGTCCCTTTCATGCAGGCGTTCTCACCGGCTCTAGACTCGCTCCTCGCCCTCCGATCGCAGGTCTCGGAACGCACGAAGAAGATGGAGGGCGACGTGCGCCGCGCGAATCGCGAGTATGGGAAGCGTCTGCGCGAGCTTGACAGTGGCTTCGAGGCTGTCGGCGGGTCGTTCTCCCATCTTGAGAGCAAGATGAGCGACGTGGGCCGCACAGCAACACGTGTGGGTGAACAGCTTGAGAGCTTGCATCAGACACGTTCTACTGCGCAGGCCGTCTCCCTCCTCCTATCCTACTACCTCTCGTTGGTGCACCAGACCAGCACCACGGACGACTCTACATCACCGCTTGAGCAGCTGTACGCCGAGAAGCGCACCCGTGAAGGGCGCATCCGCTTGGCACTAGTGCTGCGGCGGTTGATGGCCGTGGCAAAGGACGTCGCAGATAGCGCGTCGGCCGCAGTCTCGGATGCAGAGGCCGCCGCGGCTAAGGACGGACACATGACGATCGGGGACGGCTCGTCACCAGCACACCGTAATGTACTTCACCGCAGAGCCGAGAAGGAAAGGGCGGACCGTGTTAGCTCCGAGGTCGAGAAGTACTGCGAGAAGTTCGAGCGTGAGATGCTCAAGCTGTTCGACCGCGCGTTCCGCAGGGGCGACCTGATGATGGCACATTGTGCACAGGTGCTGCACGACTTCAACGGTGGCATGTCCTGCGTACAGGTGTACGTTAACCAGCATGACTTCTTCATCAAGAGGGACTTGATGTTGGAGGAAGCGGGAGCAAGCAATGGCACTGAATTCTGGCGCTCAATCGGTGACCCGGATGCGCCACCGCCAGACAGCGAACCCGGTCTCGCCGTGATGTTCAAGTCGATCCGCGACACCGTGAGCGAGGAGGTGCAGATTGTCAAGGCCGTATTCCCGAACCCTAGCGCCGTGTTACAGGTGTTCCTACAGCGGACGTTCGCACAGGTCATCCAGCAGCACATTGAGACGTTAGTCAACCGCGCTATAGGCATCTCGACGCTCGCCTTCCTCCGTGTGCTCCATTTAACGCATGCGATGTGTATATCATTGGTCGAAGACCTCAAGGGCTATGAGGAGACCTTGGGTGTCGGTCCAGCAAAGCTCACGGACGCGGGAACTGGACCGCTCGCGGCAATGCTCGACCAGGCGCTGGACGAAATCTATGTGCCATGGCTCGAAGGGTCGCGCTATCTCGACAGTGAGAGCAAGAACATTGTCGAGCTATACGGCGGCCTCCTCTCCCGCTTCACGCGGTACCACGAGACGGTGCTCAAGGCGAAGCCGAACTCGCTGCTCGACCGCGTCGTCGGACAGGTACCCACGGTGCAGGCGACGGCGGCGATCTCCAAGTACGCCAACTTGTTCACGAACACGATCACGTCGAGCGCGACGTCGGCGTTCTCCTCCGACAAGGCTAAGGCTCCAGCGCCGGAGAAGCCAGCACGGTCCGTCTCGCGCCTCAGTGTGCAGGGGCTACAGGGACTAGCGACGCCGCGACCCAGTTTATCACGGCACGACAGTTTGCGTAACGGTACAGAGAGCCCTGTGGAGCGTGTCGACCCGGCAGACGGCGTTCTGGCCATCCCTATGGCCGAGCGTATGTTGCGGTGGCACGCTGAAGCGATCGGGCGGGTCGTCGAGCTTTCGCCGTCAGGCGAAGTGCCGAAGAACGTCATGGCCTTGAGCAAGGTGCTGTCCGAAGCCTTTGGGCGTAGCTTCACCGAGACGGCGCTGGAAAGTCGCATCGTCAAGCTCGAGCAGGGCGACCCGCGCGTCGAGCCAGATCTCGGCGTGCTGACAGTGCTCAAGAACGCCAACCTTGTGTGTCAGCTTTGGCAGCGGTATAGCTCGACTGCGCTCATGCCCCTCACGAGCTCTGCCCCGGTCGTACGTCGAGAGATGGCGACGTTCAATCAGCACAACGTTGTGCTGCTAGAAGGCAAGATTAACACGTTGGTGCAGAAGGCGGTGGACGTGATTGTTTCATGGCTGGCGCAGCTGCTCCTCAAGCAGCGCAAGAACGATTACAAGCCCAAAAACGACGAATTGAGCTTTGCGCGCACCAACACCGAGCCATGCGATTTTATCTGCGACTTCCTTGGCAATCTGCAAGAAGCCTCGAACGCGCTCTCTGGCAAGAACAGGGAGGCGTTCCTCCTCGAGGTCGGCGTAGCATTCCACTCTCTACTTCTAGACCACTACAAGAAGTTCCCAGTGAACCCAACCGGTGGGTTGATGCTCACAAAAGACCTCGCTTCCTACCAGGAGGCGATCGCGGCGTACGGCATTCCAGCTCTGAATGACCGGTTTGACATGCTGCGTCAGCTGGGCAACGCATTCATCGTGCAGCCCGACGTCTTGCGCAGCTACATGACTGAGTCGCATCTCGGGCGCATCGACGGCCGCCTCCTCCGGCCTTACCTGCAGCAGCGGAGCGACTGGTCGTCCTTCTCGGCACGCCTCGTGTTTGACGATGCTCCCGATGACTCACCGACGCCAAGCGGCATCTCCACTCCACTGGCAGGGAGTGTGGGAGCCAATGCCCGCCGAGCAGGCCACAGATTGAGTGCCATGAGCGGTGTGGCAGGCGCTGGAATGGCCGCAGGTTACGCGCGCTTGCGTGAAGCGCTACGCGAGTTTGAGAACCTCACGGACGACAGGAAGGGCGCCACGGGTACCTTCACCCCGACGGGTGCGCCACCAAGCGCGTTTACCCGCACCAACAGTGGGGCGAGCGTTGCTAACGCGCCCACTCGACGCCCGTATGCCAATACCTTCCAGTACATGCCTCACCACTAGCTAATCGTCGACGCAGCGCGTCGGCAGACCATGTATAACATTGTGCAACAAACTCCCAGGACGTCCTTGCTGACGCCAATTCCGGCGAATGAACAGAAGGATTGCCCACAACTCCTGACAAGAACGTGACTGACCAAGGATGCCCGTGCCACGCCACTCAAGAAACACGCAAGTGATACAGGGCGAAAACGGTTCTCACGAGAAGTGTTGCGCCAAAGGAAGTGCCAGGGGGAAGCGAACCGATCTTGGACGCCTGAGCACCGACGCGCCTCGTTGAGGGTGCTACAGCTTGGAGAGGACAGACCAGTGCACTCGCACTCACTGACATTGCCGATTGCCCTCCTTAGCGCCGCAGATACCCGCCTCCGTTCAACTATCGTCCGCAACATCTGACCGGCATGCCCATCGCTCGCAGGCACCCCAGACCTCGGCGCAACGGCACTCGGCTTCGTGTCGATGAACAGATGCAACTGGGAGGCATGGAGCTCGGGCCGTGTGAATGTGGCTCTTGATGGGAGCAGGCGAGCTGGCAGAGGGGCGGAACTGACAGACAAAGCAGCACGGCTGATACACGAGGCGGCGGGAAGCAACCCGGGCGAGATCTAACAGATAGCGGGACAAGGTGGACCAGCAGCCGGCTGTCCCGTTAATATAAAGTCTGGCGAGTTGTCCCCGCTTCTCCCATCCTCTCAACAATCTTCATTCTTTCCTCCCACTCTTCCTACTCCTCCGAAGATGGAACCTCTCGCACGCCTTCCTCCAACCGGTTCACGCTCTCCAAGACAGGGAAAATTCCAGCAGTGAGGGTGTCCTGGCTGACATGGAAATAGGAATCCAACTCGATTCGCTGGAGATCCACGTCGTCCGGGTACGGATCGACCACTGCTACCTCCGTCGTGCCGTTCGCGCCTAAGTTATCCCACGGTGGTTGTCCACCGGTTGACAGAGCTGAGATTGAGCAGGGTGACCCGAGGTGATAGTCGGAGTGACCGGAGAGCTCTGGATTCAACAAGGTGCCGAGTCAGTTCTTGGCTGCGTTCTCGCTGTGCAGGGTGCGAGTACTGTCCTTGACCAATGGTCCGGCAGTAAGATTGGCCTTTGTCGGCGAGATGGGTCGAACCCGAGTAAGTTTGGGAGGTGTAGGCGGCTTCACTCCGTAACGACGTTCTCTCCGAGCAGCCAATGCTGACAAAGGCGCCACAGAAGGTGATGTGTTCGACACCGCCCAAGCTTGTCCTCCTACCGAAACGGTGCTTGAGGCGTTTTGCGGTGGCAGCGTGCCGTGCGGATGCTATGGGGGTGGCTCGAGCACCCAGCCTTCCAGCAAAAGGATCCTCCCTCCTCCCTCTGCTGCGTGGACGTCTACCTTACTCTCAGTGAGAAGCGCCAGCTGCGCGCACACGCTCTTATCGATTCTGTTTCGACTGCAAATCTGAACAGTAAAGAGTTTGTGCCGGAGGAGAGCCTTCCCACCAACCAACTTCGCAGTGCGATTAGACCTCGTCTAGGGGATGGTTTGGAGTCCAGGACTGCTATTAAAGAGACAACAGTCGCTCTGACCTGTTCAATCGGGGACCACGTCGAGTCGATCAGCTTCTTCGTCAGCACCTTCTCCATCGATCCTCGACCTCCCAACACGCTGGACACGCCCACCAACATAGTCAGTGAGGAACGATTTACCCAACAGGTTGTGCGCCATCGCTTACCTACAGCTCTCCCCGATGCCTGATCGACGCCGACGGCGCAATCAACGTCGTCCGCTATCGGAGGGACCGCGCCGCCATGGATGCCATCCCAGGACAGGCAGTTTCTGTCCAGGGCTGGACGGAGTGCGACGATGCGTCGCTTGAGAGCTACTGCCTGTGTCTCCGGACTTGTGCGACGGCCACTCCTGGAGGCAGTAAACAACGACACTGAGGGCGACGCGAGCCTCAGGGCCAGCTGCTGCCCTTGTCGCCGAGGGCGTTTCCCTCTCACCGGGGTGTTCCCAATGCGCCCGGGTTACGTGCGTCGGCTTGTGCCGACGGTCGACGTCGTGCATGCTGGCGATGCACGGAACAACAGCAGACGCAACGCTGCTCGTCGAACCTCGGGCTCATTCGGAAAGAAATCGAGGCCGACCAGCGTCGAACGGTCCTAGAAGCTGTCGAGCGGCTCGCTAGCGCACGTACCGTTACGGCCGCTCGCGGCTCTAGGATCCTACTCGGTCAGTCCGAGCGCGCGGGGTCGCTCCTCGACTCCTTCCATGAGATGGTGGATTCGCTCGTGGGCCACTGTGACGCCCTGTACGATATCGATGGGGCGCAACCATACACCTTACTCGTTCGAGGTTTGGTCGGACAGCTTAGAAACACGGCTGTCCACCTTCACAACCTCACGACGACCGGCCCTCCGCGGCCGCTCGTCACACTGCCTCCTCCCCCAACGCCGATCATGGGAAAACGGCCTCGATCGAGTAACGATCGATTCTCGCGTGCTCGTAAGAAGGGTAAATCCCGTGCACCTTCGCCTGCTCGTAATCCTCCCCCAACTTTCTTGTTCGAATATAGCTGCGCAGGCATCCTCCTCGCAGCTTCATTATCTGGCCACCAGGACGGTGCTGGAGCCGTCCTGCGCCGTGCCGTGGTGGTCCTGGGCTGCGTGCATTTCTCGAGGCTGTTGGAGACCTCGCGAAAAGGTGTCGCGGTGGATGTGACGTTGCTCACGAGAGCCATTCGACGTGGCAAAGGTGACGTTGCTCTCGCCCGCAGCATTACCGTCGCCCACGGCGGGGCCATTCGAGGTGGTGCGGGTCTCGGTCTGGGTCTGGGCGACGGGGGTTGGGCTGTGACCGAGCGGATGTTGTCATGGCCAACATTGGCACCACTGGCATCAACCTCTTCCGGGCCAACCACCTCATCAGCTTCGACCGAAACTGGTCGTACGCAGCCGAGCAGCAGGCACAGGACGGCGTGCACCGACGAGAACAGACCAAAGTTTTCCACCGGTGTCAGACCCTGCACACACGGACGCTGGAATCCGGCTCCAGCTGCTCATGAGAGAAGGCCCAAATCCATCGCTCCCCATCCCGGCTGAACCTGCCCCAGCGCTTCCCATCCTCGGTGATCTCATCAGCCGCGCCTCGCTCGAGCCAGAGGACCTACTGGAGCTGGCGCGTTACCAGCAAGGGCAGGAGGCTTGGAAAGCTCCCCAGATACTCTGTACACTCTCTACGACCCATACAGGTTCCTCCCGGCCGGCCACCTAATCGTAAACCGAACCAGCCGTGACGGAGTGCAGCAGCGACGAAAGTGTCACAGATCAAGCGTTACGATAAACGGACAACTAAAAACATCCCTCCGGTGCCGTTCGCAGGAGCCACTAATATAATCAACCTCTCGCGCTACGCCGATTCTGTTGTAAGTGATCGGACCAATCCGCGACCGGATCCTGGCCATGACCAGCGCAGAGGCTGCCCATTCCCAGTACCTGTCCGAACTTCATCGGATGTTCGAAGGCTGGGAAGAGCAGGGCACGTACAACAAACCCGAACTGTTGACGATCATGTAGCGTGGGCGAGAACGCAAACGACAGGGTGCTGGAGAGGCAATCACCATCGTCTCGAAGCGGCTGAGCGCCAAGAACGCCCTCAACGACTGCAGCTCGCGGACACATCTTGTTGTCCACATTAATGATTTTGAAGCCCTGGACGTTCTTGGAACTTGCAGCAACGGGCGACAGAGCAAGGAGGATGACCGTCAGTGCCATCACCCCCCGTCCATCAACGAGGCCAACCGCTTCGCCGTGCGCTGCGCCATGCGGAACGAGTGCCTCAACCAGGTCAGTGCTCGATCCAAGGGCAGTACCGACGCCGACAGGATCGTCACCGGCGCCGACAAGGATCACCTGCGTCGATGAGCTCTTCGACCGCATGGACCAGGATGTCACCCGCTCCAGGGTCGGAGGAGCAGATTGCCTACCTGCACCTGCCTCCGCTGACCAGTGGCGACTTCATGGTCACTGGCAGCGTGGAAGAGAACAACCTGGTATGGGCGCATTCCCCTCCTACCGCCACGGCAGAGGACTGGTCAGTGCGTCCCCAGGTCGCCTACGTCCCGCCGCCTCCCTCAACTCTTTCCCGCTCGAAGCCTTCGCCGCAGCGTTGGTCGCCCACGCCCCAGCCGCCGCGCAAGCCCTTGTCGACCGCGCATGCAACCTCTGCCTCCTGTAGCCATGGACGCGGCGCGTGCTCCGTGGCAACCGGGCAGGTGTCGAGCAGGTGGAACACTCCCTCGACGACGACTCTCCCGAGGCGGATACCCTCGACGCAGAGATCTCACCCCAGGCAATGCAGGTACGCGCTCCCGAAGCCAGACTGACAGCAGCTCATCTGAGATGTAATCCAGTGAGTGCTGGCTGTGGCTCGATGTTCCACTTTCCGCCACTGTCGCGTGGGCTTCCGGTGGATGCGTTTCCGCAGCCCAACCCATCCACGCCGTTTGATGTACCCCCGCTCACCCTCTTCCGTGCCTACTCCTCTAGGAGAAACCGCATGTCGAGACGCCTCTCCCACTTCCGTTCGACGCTGCCGTTGCCAAGACAGGATGCAAGATGGTGAGCTGCCGCCTCTCAATAAACGCTAATCTGGAGAACACTTGCCATCTCAGTGGTTCGGTTCGGCCTGTCCGTGCACCCGGCGCCAAGGCTTCATTTAGATGCGAGCGTGCGCGGCAACTGAGGGTCGCGCTGGGAGCTTGGTTGCCCGGTAGAAGGTGCGGGACCTTGAACGCCGGGGTCACGCCAAAGGCCGTGTCGCCACGTTGTTGACGTTGGCATCCGTGTTGACGACGTTCTTTCTGGTGGCGATGACGATGCTCTTTCTGGTGGCGGTGAGGCGCCCTTTGTTGTGTGCGCCAGCTGCCTTTTGTTGTGGGCTGCGAGGCACTCTCGTTGTCGGCGATGAACACTCTCGTTTTCGGCGATGAGGCGCGCGTGCCAGCGGTAGCCAACGGCCTCCCCACCAAGCGGTACAACACGACCATCACCATTATCCTAACGGAGAGGTTGACTTCGGCCATGGTGACGTCGCTGCGGGTTGACGTCTGCCTCACCCCCCACCACCCCGACAGCCTCCCTCTCGGCTCTGGGCGCCTCCCTTTCTTCCACCAAAGGCGGTTCTTTGACACCGTCTTTATCGGCGAGGTCAGCGACCTCCTTCAACCAGCTTCCGGTCCCCACGTTGCCGTTCGGCGGCTCTGCCAGCAGGCAGGGAATGTCATCTGTGCCTCGGGCACACCAATTATCAACTCGCAGTTCGACATTCCAAACATCGCACGGTTCTGTGGCATGCCCACAGTGCTCAGCTATGGCAACGATGACAGCATGCCCGGGCACCCGGGCACTTCGCAGGTCGGGAACGGGAACGTGGGCCGCGTGTTATCACGAGGATAAGTACCACGGTGAGTGCAAGACCAGTCTGCGCATGCGGGCTGGCAAGTGGTTTTCACTTTTCCACGCATACCGATTCCCGCTACGGGTGTGGGTATGCCTGGTGAGCTGGGGCCGGAATGGTATGTCGGGTGGGCTGGGGCCGGGATGGTATGGTTGGTGAGCTGGTCATGGGCCGTGGATCATTTGGTGAGCTCTCGTTACGGGGTGAGGAACAGGTCCGTCGAGCTGGTACGTGGTACGAGGGCCTCGCCGGCCCATTCCTACAGTTCCAACAACCAGCAGTGCAGCAAACACTCAGTAACGCGTAGTGTTGGCATGCAAACGATGTGCGAGCCAGTTGCGAGCAAGCAGTGTACGTGGCTGGGCGTGCCGAGGGTCGTCGGCAAGTAACGCGGTCGCCTAGGAAAGAGGCCCAGCGAGACGGCTCGCAGATTGCCTGCCAGGGACCGGAATCCCCCCAAACCTTCCAGACTCCCACATTGCACAGGTCCGGGTTTCAGAACTCAGGAGCAAGCGTGGGTGCACTGCGCCCAGTTCTTTGGATGGGGAAGTGCACGGCCATACGTCATCATGCAGGGTCTGATGTAAAGTCTGGTGGCCATCTGGTAGCCACCTCGCCATCTGATGGTCTGATAGAAAGTCATGCATTGCAGTGGGAGGTGCGTCCCCCACAGACGACAGCCCCAGGATGGCGCAGCCAATGTCGATAGGAGCGTATATCAATCTATGAACGGGAATGGGTTGTGTGATGTGCGTGGCAACGAGAGGCGGTGCGTGCGTGCGCGCGCGCACGCAAATGAATGAGAAAAGCGAACAGTCCGTTGTTACAATACGTGATACGTGATGGTGCGCACAGCGCAAGGTGATCGCGGTGCACACGGTATGAGAGATAGCGTCTAGCAGTTGGGGTGGGTCATCTTGTTTTTGGGGAACTCGCGCCCCTTGGCTGAGGCGTCAGCGTGGCTTCTCGAACGCAGACTCACAAGCGTCGGGGAAGACGGTGATGTTTGGGTTGTTGTACAACTCGGCGTACTTTTCGATGTACGCGGCTGTAGGGCGTTCTACAGTTAACCAGAGCAAATTTCATAGGAGACTCACCCTTGGGGTCGCACCCAACGGTTCCATCGCCAGGCCTCTGGTAGACCCGGACATAGTCGATGCGCATCTCGTTCGGCAACATGATGTTGGCAAAATCGACGTACTCAAAGTTGTTCGACATGCCGAGGTTGAAGATCATGTACATTGGTTCCTGCGAGATCAGGCGCTGCCCAACCTGGCTGCGAGGGTTGGGCCCGACGGCCTTGGCCCACATTGTCCAGGCAGGCTTGCCCATGTTGATCCAGTGGATGTAGCCCTTGCTCGAATCGTCATAGTCGGCCGAGTATTCGAAACCAAACACGCCAAACTCTGCGCTCTCGTTCGAGTAGATCCTGGTCTCGGTGTATGACAGCCCAGAGACTGCCTGCTGGTACACACTGCCGAGATACTTGTTATAGCGCGTAACTGACTCGTCGTAGATCACGGCGGCGTCCGAGTCGTTGTTAAACTGGTAGTAATCGTCGTAAGGGGCAACCTGAGCCGACTGAGAGACCATACCCCGGTTGACGTCGAGGTCCATCTGGGCCTCAATCATGTCAATCTCGACTGCACCACGACCGACGCCCTCCGGTCCAGGATGGTCGTAGCCTGGGCAGTTGCACGCCGAGAGGCGCTGGCCTGGAAGGTACGACAGAGTGTTGTTGTAATTCTTGTCACCGGTCGTGAACGCGACCTCGGGCAGGGTCTGCTCGAGGTTGGACTGGTTGGGCATGATGCCAATGTCGCAAGACGAATACGAGTACGGCCACATGCCATCGTTGGTGCCACCATAACCTGCACGGCCGAGGTTGCCCATGGTCCAGATACCGGGCCAGAAGCCGCCAATCTTGGGGGTACCGGGAAGAGAAGCCGACACCTCAAAGTAGGCGTTCTTGTTGAAGCAGAGCTTGTTCCAAGTCTGGATCATACCCGACTTGAACATGAGGCCGTTGATGGGCTCCTGAGTGAGAGTGAGGACGAGGTGGCCATCGCGCGTTGTCGGAACAGAAGGGTCATACCATTCAAAGTCGCTGCGGGTTAGCATCATTGCAGTCCGTGCACCTACTTTGTGGGCCAGTAATGGATGTCCATGGCAGTGAAGAACGGGTCGTCGCCCTCGAAAAACGTGCGACCATCCTTGTTGAACTCGTCCGAGAAAACGAGGTCCCAGGTCTCTCCCTCAAAGCTCGTGTGGTGCAAAGCTGATTGGGGCGTGTCCGGGTCAATCATCGTGGGGAAACCAGGGATTTCTGGGTACTGGCCGGTAGCGTTGACACCGCCGAGGTTGAACCCAGGCGTGCTGCCACCCAGAGCATTCTCGTTCGAATAGTACCAACTGATGATGGGGTAACCGGCGAAGAGGATCACGAACCCCGACAGCATGACGAGAAGGGTCAGGGCATTGGCCCACCCACGCCACGACCTGAACGTGAACGGTGCGGTGAGATCCTTCTTCTCCGCCGCGGTGAAGGTATGTAGCTGGTCGTCAAGGTCAGCGTCGTCGATACCAGAGATGGGCCCCGTTCCAGCGCCGGCTCCTGCTGCTCGTAATGATGCGGGCTCCACCTGCACGGCGTAATGGCCATGACTGGACGAGGATGGTGAGTCAGCTGTCGGCCCATAGCGCGCGCTTGTAAACGACGACACTGTTGCTTGAGGCCCGTAGTTGCGAGCACTTCCGTGGCCGTTGCGCATGCTGGAAGTTGGAGTGTCGGTACTTGCGAGAGATGTTTTAGAGAGTCGAGCGTATTGGCCTGCCGGTGTCTGTGCCGACGCAAGGAGGGGGGATGTGCCAGAGCCACCGCTGCCAGCACCACCAAACTGGGACGAGTGGCGTCGTATAGACATGGCGGGCGGAAATGCAAAGGGGACGTTGTAGGAGGGCGCCGAGGGCAACAAGACAGTGATGACGGAGAAAAGGAATGCAAGTGGACGGCCGTGGTGTGTGATGGGAGACGTCGAGGATGGGAGTGAGTGTAGGTGACGTGGTGGCGTTGTGTTGGGCGTTGCGTTGGCAGTTGATGAAAGATGGATAGAAAGAGACGACGGGTGTCAGCGCGATGAAAAGGAAGATAAGAAAGCAGTGTGATCGCGCAATGCAAGCAAACTGCTGGAACGCTGCGGATGGGGGGAGTCTTAGCACATTGATCCGCGGTCTTGAGAGACGCACACAATTCAGTTGACTCTTGCCAACGAGGGGCGACCAATGTCGGGGAGACAACCAAGGACGACTCACAATCTTTGGTGCAGAGAAGCTCTTCCTGTTCCTCTGCCCGAACATGATGAAGAAGGAGGATTATGGATGACGACTGGTTGGTTACACAAAGTTACTCCTCTGAGAGTTTGCGGGCGGGGAGCAAAGTACAACTGCGGTACCGATGAGGGATGAGCCGTGTGTGGGTGTGTGAGTCTGGGTTTGTGCAAGTGAGAGGTTGTTCTGGGTGTATAGGTCGTATGGGGGTATGGGGCTGTAGGTGGCTAGGTGTCGTCTTGAGGGCCCAGATGTGCGGGGACAGGTACAGCACAAAGGGAATGGACCAGGGCACAACCTCTCTCAGAGTCTGTTAGACGGCCGTGCTTTCTCTGGCTTTGCTACGAGGGGACCGCGAATTGAGGGCAGGTGGCGGTGGCGGTAAGCAGAATGCAAGCCGAGGCCGAGTGGGAGGCGGAAGGCAAACGAGTGACAAGGTTGGCGGCGTTGGTGGTCTAGATGCAAGGTAGCAAAGGGACCGGGACCGGGAATGACGAGAGTTGGGGCTTGGTTGTGAACCAGAGGGATATAATCAACCTTGGAGCCCAAGAGGAGAGGGTCGATTGTGCGTTTGAGCAGGAGCCAGTACGGTAGTGCTTTGCGAGTGAAGGAGGACAGAGGTAAGGAAGGGATGAGATGGTGAGGGCGATGAAGGCTTCAAGATGGAGCTTGACAGAGGACTCTGGCGAGGCTGGCCAGGTGGATGCATCACGATCACCAGCTCTTGAGGGAAGCTAATCTCAGGGCTAATCGGATAGTGTCCAGGGAAGAAACAGAGGGACATGTACCGATAATCTACATCCCAGGCGTGAATGCCAAGTCGCTGGGCAGGGCCACTCCGAGGACCCTGGCCGGACCATGCACTTCAAGTCCAACCCTTTTTCTCATCCAGACGTGTTCTCTTTGCCCTTTTGCTCCCTGTACCCCATCTTGTTCTATCTGAGCAGCCTAATCACCAGATCTCTCTCTCCCAACTTGCCCAACACGGCAATCCGCTTCCCCCCTAAGATATTGTGAGCGCGTGGTTCATGCACGTGGGGTGGTTGACTTTGCTCTAGACTGTTGGTATTCTTAGACTTGTCCTCGGCCTTCGAGGGCAGTCGATGCTGTGCAATGGGATGCATCTCGTGTGGCATGGCCACCAAAAAAAAAGAAGAGTCCAGGGCGCCGTTCTACCTCCCCTCACCCTCGCTCTTGCCCCCACCATACCGTATGTAGCTCAAGCCGAGGCCTTGCCAAAGCCGAAAAGCAGGTTCTCTGATAAACAATCGACGTCAACATCACGTGATTGGCCTCGGACCGCCCATTTTCAAGGCAGTGCCTTTCACTCCCGTCAACATTCCCACATTGCTCTTTCACCTGAATCGAATCCGTTCTGAATGCAGCAGTGCCGCTGGCTGAATTGTATCACTCGTATACCGATCGCGTCAAGCAAAACTGAGCCGAGGCTTGAATGGCACTCTCTCCCGGTGTACACGCGACCCGTAGATCCCCATGAACTCCGAGAGGCCTGCCACAAGGCAGCTTCAGTTTCACTGCGCCCTGTTGTGTGTCGACAGAGACCAATGTGGCCAGCACCAACCCTACCGCAGCGAGCGCCCGCCCAATGGACAGCAGCCCAACCTCCATCTGCGACCCCGACCAGTGGCACGTGCAACGCGTCAACGCCGACGACTGAAGATCACACGAGAAACACGGAATGCGACATCAGGCGACACGCTCGATGCATCCCAAAGCCCGTTTCGGGTCCGCCACGACCCCTAGTCCAAGTCCTACTTCAGGATTTTGCAACACGCCCAAGTCTGTGACGCAGTTAAAGTAGGTAAAAGCCAGGAAACAGAAGGGATGTGGGACGGAGCGCCACACGCCATCGGGCAGTCATGACGGAGGTCCAGGCATCTGTACCTGCACAAGCCACGGCCGCAGCATGGGCCCGTTGCTGGCCCAAGCTGTGCGTTATTGTCGGCTGAGCACACCTCCTCCCCAAGCTCCCATATCCCTTGCCATGCCACGGACTGCTTGCTTGCTTGCATCGCATTGTTGTTCTGCCCATTCGCTCTCATCGATACCCAGGTGGTAGCTTGCTGCGCGCAGCACACCCCGACGACACTCGTTTACCACGCTCCTTCTCTAGCTTCTCGGCCTCGGCCTCAATCGTCACCTGGCGCATCGCATCGTCACCTGGCACCGTATCCCATTGCATCTAGACCTCCATCTCCGTCTCCATCTCCATCTTTCCACTCTCCGACTTCTACTACTCTATCATCCTAACCCTTAATGGCAGCCCGGATCCCGCAGATGTACGAGGTGCGCCGCACCGCATCCCACCCCTCTCCCCCCTCGTCGTGCGAGTCGAACCCCTTCGCGACGCCCAATGCGTCCGTGACCAACCTCGCCGCGCCCGCGGACCGCAACGACCGCAACTCGACCAACCTCAGCTCGATCGGGGGCCTGCTAATGGCCAGCGACTGGGAGGAGCCCAAGCCCAAGCCCCGCGGCCGTGACCGCAGCGGCACCATCGCGCAGCCGGCACCGCACGACAGCCGTCGACAGCACGACGCGCAGAACCTGGACCGCGACAGCGACGACAACCACCGCTCCTTCTTCTCGGACACGAGCGACATTGCGCCCGCGCGCGTCGGCGCTTCGCAGCGCGTGACCGTCGGCGTCCCGCCACCCCGTGGCGACTCACTCCCCACCGAGTCCCGGGCCAAGTCGCCCCGGGCACCGAGCCCGCACGGCCCCCAGTTCACGCAGCGAAGCCAGCAGGGGTACCCCGAGAGCCCATTCGTGCAGGCCACGCACGCCCCGTCGCAGGCGCACCCCCAGGCCCAAGCCGAGCCAGCCAGCATCCTGCAGCCGAGCGTGCAGGCACTGCCAGTCTTCGCAGGCGCGGCGCCCGTGTCCGCAATGCTAGCCGCGCCGCCACGCGCGCACTTCTCGCCGCGCGCGCCGAGCCCGGGCAGCGACAACGCGAGTATCCGCGGCCACGACTACCTGCGCGAGAAGAACGCCACCTTCCGCGAGGGCGAGGAGGAGGTGTTCACACCCTTCTCGCCGCGCGCGCGGCAGCCAGGGCCGCGTGCACGTGCGCCTGGCCGCCTCGCTGGGCGTAAGAGCATTATCTCCACTGTCGACTTTTGGAAGCGGCTCAGCACGGTGGCTAGGAGCCACGATAAGGAGAGCAGCTTCCTCGCCGAGCGGAGGCGGACGATATGGCGCAACCCCATGTTCGTCGTGCCGCTCATGCTTGTGAGTCGCGGTTCGGTTCTGCTGGCTTGTGGACTTTGCTGACGCCAGACTCTCGTCATTGTCGCGGCCATTGTGGTCTGGCTTGCTGTCAAAGTCAGCAACGTTACGAGCGTCTAGTTTCTCTCGGTTTCTTTACTTTGTTGTCACCATATTGCATGTCCGGCACCTGCTTGATGTTTCTGTTCTCCTTAGCACCAAGACTCTCCAGCTGCGACTCACCTGCCCGTCTGACCCACCTGCTTAAATGGAGCACAAGCCGGCTGCTAGTCGCTCAGGCTGGCCCAGCGGTTATAGTACAGCCGGTCCTAGTCGGGAGTAGATCCCACTCCAAGTCGCAGATGCCCGCCACGGCCTCCAGTTGGCCGTTGGAGGACTAGCACAGGACTAGAGGCCCGACTTAGGCTGCATTCGTGCAGTCGCATCACCCATGCAGTGGTACAACTGGCACAATCAATACAGGTACATGCCCCTTCGTCCGAGGTCGAGGTATGCTTTGGCGGACTGCGAAGAGAGTATACCTCGTAGGAATGATGGAAGAATCAAGGGCATACCGCTGAGCGGGTCAGTGCAGGCCGGCTGGTAAGCGATCGGGAGAGAATGAGTCACTGAGTCAGTTCATACTTGAGCTCATGTAGCGGACGTGGCATCGCGGTCGTGGGTATCAATGGGGAGCCGGAGGAGAGACTTAGAACAAGTCCTCGAGCGTCATTTGCCTGGTGTCAGCTCGCCCACGTAGCGCCGCTCACTTGACAATGTCTGTGTTGGCGACCATGTCGGTAAACTCCTCGAACGAGAGCTTGCCGTCGCTGCTGTTAGCCTAGCGAGTCTCCATCGCTCACCCGTCCTTGTCCGCCTCCATGATCGTCTTGTCGACAATCTGCTGCAACTGCTGGTCCTTGAGGTTGTTGCCAACCATCTGCTTGAGCACGAGATACAGCTCGCCGTTCGAGATGTACCCGTCGCGGTCCATGTCGTACACCTTGAACGCGACTGCGGTCAGTGGGCCAGAGTGGCCGTGGAAAAATGCTGCTGCACCAACACCCGGCCAACGTTGACACCGCGCTACTCACAACGCAGTTTCTCATCGCGACCACCCTTGGACGAGAACGCACTCAAGCCACCGACAAACTCCTGGAAGTCGACGGTGCCAGAGCCACTGGTTGTCAGATAGCGATCCACTTAACCCAATGGAAGAGGCATTCACAGTAGACGAGGCGCTGTCGCAAGCAAGGGATCGACGCAGATGGTCCCTGCGCCGTGTCAGGCCGAGCTGAGCTCCGGCCCGCTCACCTCCTTGCTGCACCCCGCGCCCGTCTCCATGAATGAGATGGACTCACTCCTCGTCAAAGATAGCAATCATGCGGTGAGCGAGCGGGTTCGTCGCGATCTGGGGGATCTGGAGGAACTCGTCCTTGTCAATCGACCCTGAGCCGTCCTTGTCGAGCTTCATAAAGCGCTTCTTCAGCCGCAGAAGCTCGGGCCCCGAGACTGCATGGGTGGTGAGCGAGTCACGGAAGCGAGAGCGAGGAGAATGGGTCGAACAGCGATGGGAAAGGTGAGGAGCACGGCGGGAAGGAAGGAAGTGTGGACAGGTGCGACACATCGGCCATTCATCAGCGCGGACGACAGATTGAGCGCGTCGTGTGCGCGGAAATGAAGACATATTGTTAATCGAGGAAGGTGTGTGAGAGACACGTGGAGCAGATGTGGAGACGGAAGTCAGAGGGCGGAGAGTGCGTCAGTACCCAATCTCGGCACAACGACAACTTACAGTTCGAGTTCTTCTCGAGGTTGGAGAAGACTGAGGACTCTACCTGGCCCATGGTGTCGCGGGGTGTGTGAACGGTGTGTGAGGGGACAGATGGTGCCGGTAGCGGAGTGCGAAGGGGATGAGTGCTGTCTAGATGTAGGCGGTGAGCGGTGTTGATGGACAAGAGCGAGTGATGGACCAGCGGACAGTGGCAGTGGCGGCATGACGCGATGACCTGGAGTGCGCGGCCAGAGGCCGGAATGGGCTCTATTAGGATTGCCAGAGTTCAATTGGCCTATCACTAGGGTGCCTTGATTCCGTTTGAATTTGTGACGGCCTGCGAGAGTGGGGCAGAGTGGTCGACAAGAAGTCATACAAACTGAACTTTTTAGATTCCGTACTGAATCACTGGTTCAGTGGTTACTCCTGTGGCTCAGTTGGCTAGAGCGTCCGCTTTACATACTAACGCGGAAGGTCATGAGTTCAATCCTCATCGGGGGTATGTTTCCTTTTGCCTCCCGCCCACGGCGATGCACATTTGGTGTTACGGTGGTGGTGAAGGTGTAGCTGCGGAGGAGTGTGATGTTCTGGAGTGGAGGGTTGTGACCGTCTTGAGCATGGGGCGCGTGTGTGATCAGTGAGGGCGCGCAAAGTGCACAAACCAGACTCGGCGTATCGCATATGGGCCCATCGGATCGGCAAGTCGTACAGTCACAACGAGCTGAGAGCAGCCTGCCAATGGATTGACGTCTCTGGGCCTAGAGCAACATCAACCCCCTGGCGGATACTAATGCATCCCCGAGGTTGGTAGGCTCCCACCACATTTGCTGAAACCCTCCTTGCCTCGCTGCTCCCGAACACTCTCACGCACAAGTATTCTTACATGAACTGATAGGAGCCGCAGTGGTCAGTATACAACTGTACTGTACACTACTCGGCGCCCAGCTGGTACAGCGCGCCAAAAGTCGAGACGACGCCGATGCCGACACCAAGCGCAACGCCTGTGACAAACGTTCCGATGCGACGGCGGCGGGTGGGGCGAGAGGAAACGTTTGTGGGAGCCATTATAGCGCCGGGAGTAGCATGCGCACTTGAAGCCTCCTTCTTCTCGACGACCGACAGCTTGCGCTTGCGGCGAGTCGTCGTGCTAGTGTTGGTAGCAGCGTCCATGGTCACCATCGGCTGGGTACATGACGACGCATCCCGGGTCGAGGCCTCAGGTGTGAGAGCCTTGCATACTGGAGACGGCGGAGTGAGAGGGAGAGTGGCGTTTACCGTATAGATCTTGGACTCGATGCGCTCCGAAGCAGAGTTGCTAATCGAGGCGGGGGGCGAAGGTGGAATAGAGTAGGTCACGTCGAGCTGATTCGAGGTGGCAGTCCCTATTTCTGCATCGTTCTCCTCGGTCACATCGAATCTAGGCTCCTCGATCTCATCAGGAACCATGGCGACGCTCGGCAACTCAGGACGTTGCGCTTCGCTCCAAATGTCTGCTGGCCCTTCCTCGTGTTGGGAAATCGGAGAGGCACGGGGAGAAAAGCTGCCCATAGGGGAGACAGCCTCGTCAGAAAATACATCCTTAGAACGGTGATTCGGCCCAAAGGCGACCGGCGATCCCGAGCGTGCCGAGGTTGTCGGACTGAGGGTCAGGGAATGGGAACTGCCCGTGGCATTTAAGCTGGACTCCTCGTTCCTGGGCTCCTCGTTCCCGTTGCTGGGAGCAGCATGCCTCGATTGTCAGCTTCAGATCAGGCGAGTTGACTCACTGGGAAGAAGACACCAGGACTTCGCCATCGCCACCCATACTCTTGAGTACATCCTTGCGAAGCGCTTTGTCGATGGCCCCAATGCGCTCGACGGCAGCTTTGACACGCAACTTTGCTGAAGCAAACATCTCGTTGATGGCGACTTGATCAACGGGTTGAGCAAAGTCGTCCTCCTCTGGCATTGAACTGGGAACGATGGTGGCGTTGGCCGAAGAGGGGTAGAAAGGGGTAGGTTCGCGGTTGACAAGAGGAAGATGGAGGGCCTGAGAGAGCGCCATGGGCTCCTCGTTCTTGCGCTCCGCTTCGTCGCGTGTAGCCTGTGAGTGACAGTCAGAGTCTCGGACGTCGATTCCCTCGTGCTCGGATTCCACGGAGCACATAGAGATGTTGCCATTGGCGCCATCGGACAAATCGAAGCCCTCCGACGCCTCATCGTCACGGTCAGACACTTCGTCATCACTGAGATCATAGTTACCCGACATGTTGCAGTCATAGTCCTCAGCTTCCGCATAGCTGATGTGCTCCTCGTCGCTAATATCGTCCCTATCGCTCCCGAGGTGGCTGTTGTGATAGTGCTCGCCATCGCTGAGGCAGTCGTCTTCGCCTTGCGAGTGCTCACAAACCATGTCGTCGTCATACGAATGCTCAGAGACTCCGTCATCGCAATAGGAATGCTCAGAGACTCTGCCATCGCCGTACGAGCTCTCTGAGTGGGTATCACCCATCTCGTCGTCGGCAGGAGGAATGGCGAGTATCGATTGGCGGAGAGCAGCAGTGTCCTGGGGACTGTACAGGTAGTGGCATGGGATGAGATTGGCAGCAATCGGCACATCCTGGACCGGAGCTGGGACGGGAGTCGAGATAGGAGCGTGGGCCTCCGGAGAGTTGGGTTTTGAGCCAGCGAACACGACACTGCCAACGTCGTCAGCAAGAACTGGCGAGAGGATGAGCTTCGAGCCAGTGAACACGACGCTGTCAGCGTCGTCGTCATGCGCTGGCGGGATGACGAGGTTGACGATCTTAGACGAGCCCGTGCAGACGCCAATGTCGTTGCCACTTTCATGCACTGTGCCGTCGGGGCGAATGTCGTCCTCCTGGGCATCCTCTTCGAGTTCGGACTCGTACGTGACAGGTATACCCCAACCACGTGTTGGAGGGCGCGGTGGGAGTGCAATGTCCCCTACATTGTTTGCAAAGGTGGGGATGGTAATAAAGTCGAAGAGGGGTTTGACTGGCGGAGCGAATGCGTAATGAACACGGAGGCGGAGGGGAAGATGAGTCACACCGTCACGCGAGATCACGGGCTTGCCCAGGATCAGGACGTCACCCTCCTGCAGGCAGAAAGGAGAGTACGCCGCAATCGGAATATTGCTGGTGCCGCGGCCAACTGTCGTTCCGTGGAGGCTCCTCAAGTCCATCAGCCACAGCACCCCAGTGCGGTCGACGACAATCTTGACATGTATGCGGGAGAGGACACGCGAGCTGAGGGCCTTAGGTCAGCCAAGACACATGATATGCAGAGATGTTGTCGACTCACAGACGGAAGGTTGGTTCTGCCCTCTTTGTTGTGGTGACGGCCAATGCAGTAACCGCCGGTCAGGTTACTGTATCCACCGTGCTTGAGGAAGTCTGGGTGAGAGGTATCGGCAGGACCCGTGACGGTCACAGGGGCGCAGAGCTTGCTCAGTAGGTCGCTGAGGAAGACAGTGACAGTGTAATCTTGGGTCTCCTCGACCAGATGAAGGAAGATGGCTAAGGTTAGATCAGGACGTAGAGAGGAAAGGAGATGATTTACCGTTGTCGCAGAGGTCCGGAGTGCGGCAGACAGGACCAGTGTCAGCTGGCATTGCGGTGGCAAATGGGACAGCCAACGGTGACGATAAGAGGCTGGTTATATAGAGTGCGTCACGCACGAGGGGCTGCTGAGCTATGGAGCTGCCGATAAGATTGAATGGTCAAGAGTTCAGGTGTGCAAAGGAGGATGAGGAAGAGTGAAGAAGGAAGATAGTAGAGGTTGATAAGTGTAGACGACGGTGGCGGCGGGTTATGGCCGGTGTGCGAAACGGCACAGGCGCTAGCGCACGGGAGCAACCCGTGACAGACGAGTGGGATCGGTCAGATGAGAGTGTCGAGTGTCTCAGAGCAGATGAATCTGATTCCGTCACATATAGTTGAACTGGCAGCCCTCGCTGCTGTTTAATCGGGATTAAAAGACAATCTACTAGTAGCGCAGTCTCTTCTTGCAAGGATGAAGTGTTCAGAGCTCCTGAGTGACACGGCGTGTAGACGGCTACGGCGATTGAGAGCACACAGAGAGCATTCTTCTTATCGCGAGCAACTAACTCATTTGCCACTCAGGTACGCCGGCCAGGCTGGGGACCCGCGGTCACCCCTGGCCTGATAGGGTTCGCATGATGTGAGCATTCCGCGCCCATAAAGTAGCACGGTCAGTGGACCACCAGACGGCCAAGGTGACGACTTGATTTGGCGTCGCCGGATTTGGAGAATGCACAACCTTCCTCGTCTTGCATCGCTGCCTCTACATCTTCTTCCAACCTTGTCTGCTCTCTATCCGAAACTCACCCTCTCTCACCCTCTTCTGCTGATCTATTACTTTCTCTCTTACAGTTCTCACTCAGCACCGCTTACATTGTTCCCAAATCATGGCCAGCGGCAACCTCCAAACGATCAAGGGTGTGTTCTGCATCAGCCATATTCTACGCTCACATTCAGAGGCCCTCGAAGGCTTCAACAAAGTCAAGCATCTTCTTCCTACTTCCCCGCACACCCCGCCTGAGGATCGGTCTAGGGCTGTCGAAGCGATCGGTTCTCTACACTTCACACTCGACAGACTCCCGCTGCGCTCACGTAAACGCAAGGAAGGCAGAGACGACGAGAAGTCCAACAGGCTCGATGAGGAAGGTGCTCGAGGTTCTCACGCTCGCTGACCCAGGCGTCCACCTCTGGAACCTCGCCCTTGCAGCCCGCGGACGCATATGCCCCAACCCGGACCAGGATGACCTTCTCCTGCTGGCTCACAGTAAGTTGGCAAGGCCTTGCAGGCTGACCGTGAGTCAAGTACGCAGCCTTCAAGTTCATCCAAGCTGCGACCGATTCCTCCGTGATTGGTCCATGTAAGCTGTCAGGCAGGTTCTCAGCTCACTTCAGTCTTCACTCGCCTCCTGAACCTTGCCACCAGACTCATTTCCGATCTTCTTGGTGAAGTGCAGTCTCCTCCCGTGGTTAACTTTCAGAGGCCAACGACCTAATCAATGCCACCAACCTCTGCTCGACAGCAGCAAAAGTGAGGGTGGGCGCTCCACTCGCCTGCTTACCATCAGCTCGAGCAGAAGATCACCGACGTTTCACTTTCCCCAGATTCGATTGAGACCCAGGAGCGGCTCGAAGCATTACTGGGCTACTACGTCTCTCGGTGTGAGATGGTGGGGACTCGGGTTAACACTCTCTTCTAACCGAAGGCCATGGCGGTTCACAATGACTCGCTGGGCTTCGTCATGCTCACGAAGGCTGCCGGTGCGACATTGGTGCGACCAGTCTAATCCCAGAGTTGGCTACGAATCATGACATGGACTCAGAGAATGTGAGGCTTTCCTAACGATCTCATACTGACCGGCCAGCTCCAGAATGTTGCGCACCAGTGCTGGGTTTTCGGCAACCGGCTGCGCGAGAGCGACATTGTTGAGGCTCAGCCGTCGGACTGGCTTCAGAAAGGCCTTGACCTCGTAGCCAAAGCAGAGAAGAAGGGAGTTACTCCGGGCTTGCAGGACCTCCAAGTGAGCTCAGTCATGGCCTGGCTAACAGAAGGTAGGCCTACTTCGTTCAGCCGGTGGGTTTCATGTATTAGGTCGCAGCTTATCGATCACAGCGCGCATGGAGCTAGCAAAGGGCAACATTGAGAGCCTTGAACGCGCCAAATCCATTCTGCAGAAGCTGGGGGCTGCGTCCAACACCTTGGTAAGTCTCCATTGCCAGCATCCATTGAGATTTTAGGACCCTTCGAGTGTTAGGGAGATCAAGATGCTCAACCTTCATATACTCCAGCGTCAGGGAGCCAAGGAGGGCAGCATCCGCGAGAGTAGGTGCTACTGCCACCAATCCTTAGCTGACAAAAGGTCTTGAAGACATCGTCAGCCATGTCCAGTGGGACGAGGGGTGTGTCAAGAGGTAACAGGACGAGCATCCACAGATGCTGACGACAGCGTGCTTACTGAATTCGCTACTCTTGAAAGGCAATATCTCAGTACAGCGGCAGAAGCTAACACGCAGCAACGACCTCCAATCCTTAGGACGGCAGCAGCTCCTGACGAAGGCGGTGTCTTCCCACGGAGGCTCCGACTTCATCTCCGAGATTCTTCTTAGTATCCTGCTCTCCTCTCGGAAGCTGAGTGAGGACTTCCAGGTTGCACACCGCATGGAAGCCCGGGCCCTGGATAGTGAGTTCAGAGAGGGCCCAGGTCTGAACGGAGGTATCACGGTGGCTGAACTGGGCATCACTGATAGGACCGAGGCCATTGCCTGCCAGACGGTAGGTTTGGTGGCACAGGAAACTCCATATTGACTTGGAAGATTCTTTGGAGCCTAGGTGAAACGCTGTACAAAGTGGCCAACTTCAAGCAGGCAGCACAGTGGTGTGAGTGGGCGCCTTTTTTGTTCTACCATTGCTGACCTGCAGTTGTCCTCGGAGCGCACCCTGCATTCAGGCCAGGGGGAATCGAGAACTTCGGCAGGTGCCGCCGGTGGGTAAGTTCGGCGGCTTAGTCTTGACGTCCGCCAGCAAAGCTGCCCTGGCCTATATCAATAGAGATGACGCGGAGAGGGCCACGGAGCAGCTCCAAGAGTGTGCAGCCGGTGAGGCTTCGACTCAGTACCTCAGCTTCCTTGTTGCGATTCACACAGGCCGAGAGATCGCAGGTGAGTTTGAAACTGCGCTGTGAGACTCACGGCAGCCACCACCACCATCCAGCATATTCTCAACTGTCCAGACCTGGACGGCAAGCAGCTTCTACTGATGGGGTAGGTGTCATGCCATCGCCAGACTTGACGTTCCAGCCAGGCGGCACAGGAGAAAGGCATGAAGGTTGCACTGTCGGCCGCCCTCAATGCTCTTCTGACTGCTATGGCTCGCGGAGCTGGGGCTGGGGCTGTTGCCGTTCAAGCCCTGACGCTCGTCCGCTGCCTCATGGAGATGAATCTGGTCGAAATACATAAGGCGGATGACAGGTGAGGCGCGAGAATGTGGGGCACACACTCACAGCCGGTGAGCGCGACAGTCTCCTCGACACGTTCCTTTACCACCTTCAGATTGGTGAGGTTGCCAGGCCAGTGTTCTCTCTCACGCCAAGGTTACAATGTCATTGAAGAGCTCCACCAGAGGGGTGAAGCAGTGGATTACATCAAGCCAATTGCTTGGGTTTACAAGACCGGTTGGTTGGAGGAGAGGAAATGGACTGATGCCAGCATACAATGCTGGAGTTCAAGGCGCCATGTCCTGGGTCCCAGGTATCGTCGCTGACGTCTTTGACATCGTGTCCCAGGCGAGTCCCCAATGTACCTAGATTGACGGCCAGATCATGGATATTGTGCAGGGGACGCCGGTGATTGAGACCGACCCGGAGCTCCCCTTTCTCCGGGTCACTGCCATGTTCGCGTGCTTTACAGGCAAGGGTGGGCGCAAGTGCATTGAGCTGACCAACTGACACTGCAGTAGAGGTGTACTGGAGCATGAACGAGGGCGAAGACAAGGTTTGAGAGCGATACGTCCCTACTGATGACAGCAGAATCTTCTGGATGACCTTGTACAATACGTTTCCCAACTCCGCCCCGCGACTACCGTCGCCCAGTCTGTTGACGGCAAGGGTGGGAAGATTGGTCAAATGGGTGCCGCCCTTTGCATTCTGGAAGCCGAGCTTCTGTGCGAGCAGTGCAACTGGGATCAACTGGAGCAGGTGCTGGGAGTGAGTCTGCACTGCCACAGACATGCTGACCTAAGCTCCTGATCGGCAATACCAGAGGGCACGGAGGAGGCAGCAAGACCTTAGAGGCAATGGTGATGGTGCTGGTGAGACCCTCGACGTCGTCCGTCGATTGACTTCAGGCGCAATATCCGCAGTGCCCAACCCGTCGTGAACCCGCGCATTATCGGTTGCTGACTCTCAGTTTCGATTAAGATATTCGAGCACCTCGTTGAGACATTCTTGGCCGAACTGGAAGACGGCGGTTTCAAGCTTGCTCGCTGGACACATCATCTCGTTGCAACACTCCTGAACCGTGGCACGCCAGAAGACATAGAGAGAGCGTACCATTATCTGTATCAGGTCATTGAAGTTCAGGGCAGTGACTCACGCCATGACTTCCCGGACGAGGAGTACAGATGGTTCGCGAGCATCGCGTATTCAAAGGGCATGAGCAAGTTCAAGTGAGGCTAACATTCGGCGGTGCTGACGGACAGCAATGGAGACAACGAGGGGGGGTCGTCGCTGGTGCGAGTTGGGACTGGGCATCGCCAGTCGTGTGGAAGGAGCGCGGGGCAAGTACAATGACGTGAGGGGCAGTAACGAAGTACTGTAGCTGACAAGCAGATGGCTAGGCGTTACGAGTGCGTAGTGTCTCTGCCTCGCCGTCCCTTTATCAGACTGACGTCAGGATGGTTCAGCAGCGGTTTGGGCGGCGTTAGGGTGCAGCGTTACACTTGTGCATGAGACGATACATGTGCATGGTGGAAATGGTGATGAAATGATGATAAATGCAGATTTCTGATCACAAGAGCAAACGTCATCGCGCCACACCCAGCGACTAGACGAGCCACCCGCGGTACACGGTCCCACTCTCTTTCTCTTCGAAGACTCGCTTCAACTCGTCTTGCGTTGGCTCGTCGTTAACCCCCTTGCGCTCCTCCACTGCATCCTCGTCGACGGGCGTGAGCTCATTCCCACCAGCGTCTGGCCACTGGATGACAAACTTGTCAACCAAGGATCGCAGAATCTTGCCAGACAGAGAGAGAGAGTTGACGCGCGCAAACGACTCGACGTACACGATGCGAGTGTGGGACAAGCCCAGGACCTGAAGTCAGGAAAAGTCTTGGAAGTGTTATAAACAACGTACTCGGCGGATGTAAGCGACGCCCACGAGGACGACAGCGGTGCCGGGTCCGTTGACAATGAGCACGTCGACCCACGGACGCAGCGGCGCATCGGCAAGGGGCAGGAGGAAGGTGTGGAAGAACGCGTGGAGTGCAGTCTTGGTAGCAGACACGAGGGTCGAGATACGTCCCTGCCCAACCTCCCTAGCACGGGGCAAAGCGACAAGCGAGTATCCGCCGCCCTTGCGTTCACCCTTCTCCTCGACGCCCTCGATCTCGGCGACAGCGCGCAGGCTCATCTCGTCTCCATTGCAGTAGACGTATACGCGCGGACTATACCGTTTCCTATCGACGCTCTTGAGCAGCTGCCGCATCTCAGCGGTATGGCCCCCACTTCCCATGAACACGCCGAGAGACACACGCTCGCCAAGCTTGCGCCGCGGCGGGGGCGACCAAGAACTCCCGCCTGGCCCGACGAGCTGGACGCGCTTAATCAGGAGCAGGACCATTGCGAAGCCGGGGAGGAAGACGGCGGCAAGCATGATCTGCTGTGCACGGTGCTCCCATTCCCGGAACTTGGTGAGCTCGTGAAGCACCTCGAAGGGGTCGACGACGAAGCTTCCGACACAAAGGAGGAGTAGAAGGAAGAAGCCGAAGACCACCCACACGGGGATGGTCACGGGTTCGCGGCTCTGCGGTTGCATCTTGTGGCAACTTGCAGGCTGCAATTCAGTAAGGGAGGATGTAATCGACTGGGCGCCGGGGGGAGACGATGCACGGAGTGCGGGTCGCGTCGAAGGCCGGACGAGTCGGGAACGAGGTGAGGGAGCGGCCAGGGGTGGGCGTGTGCTTGGTGACGGATGATGGTCAGGTGATGGTGACGCCGTCGACGGGTACAAAGCTAAGCGCGAATCAGTGAACAAGTTGCGTGACGGGACGGAAGCAAGAGAGTACCCTCCATGTCGGAGCGCCGAACTGGATTAACACGATTAACAGCCCCTCTAATGGTATGGGTCGGCATTAAATGCAATACCGCCGGACTAGACCCACGCGGATATGGCGACCACGTGCTTGCTCCGTCCCGACACTTCGCTCTTGGCTGATCGCTTCCAGTGCTGTCTGTGCTCTTGCGCCACCTGGCTTCCCGAACCGTCTTTGCAGCCTTATAAACACATACTCCCCGGTTTTGTTGGACGTGGCCCCTCTCGAACCGTTTGCTCCAGCTCATCTACACGTCTCTTCCCATCATTCTCATTGACAAATACATGATCCTTAGGATACCTGTCTGAGCTTCGGCGCCACTCCACTACCCCACACCACCCCCACACCGCCGGGGCACCAATACGTCTTCTTGCTCCGAACCACAACGCGACAGACACAAAATGACATTCAAATCTTTCCCGCTAAGCAGCGACATGGTCTCCGTCTCGGACGAGGACTACAACGGCATCTCTGGTGGTGAGTGGGCGCTCGGTTGCCTCGGTTGCTTCGTCTCTCCTTTGTCTTGGCTGACAATAGCACACCGCATCCTCCTACAGATCACAGCCAATATCCACCGGCTCGACGCGAGTCACAACTCTATCGGCACAGCTGGTGCCGTGTCGCTCTTCGATGGTCTCGCGAGCGCGCGCAGGCGCTTCTCAAGCAACCCCGGCGCCGAGTTGTGGGGCATGACGGAGATCAATCTCGCGCGCAATGAGATTGGGGACGACGGATTCACGGGTGCAATGTACTACGTCTCCAAGGACCAGGCCATGCGTTCGCTGCTCATGCAGGCCAACCGAATTACTGTGAGTCGAGTCTATGTAAGAGGTTTAGCTGGCGAGTTGGAGTCGCTAGTCTCGGCTGAGAAAGGGCCAGTCCAAGAACAACCCATGAATTGCCAGGGTCTAGGAAATGGAATGGGCACAATGCGCCTGCGCCTGCGCTAGCATGGTGCTGCTGGCGGGCGTATTGATGGTGACGACACACGCACGACAACGTCATCAGCCCCGGACCAATTATGCACCGAGCCACCCCCAAAATCAGTCGCTGACCCCAGCTCGAGGCTACTGTCGACACGGTCGTAGAGCGCATCAACTCGTCCAACCTCCGCAAGCTCTCGCTGACGAGTAATCCCCTCTCCCCGGCCGCGGTGACCAAGCTCTTCGCCCAGCTCAACACCCCCCACCTCCGCGAGCTCCATCTCAGCATCTGCGACCTGCCACCATGTTGTGTCCCCGCGATCGTAGAGTTCCTGCGCTCGCCGCGCTCGCAGAAACTCGGTGTGCTCGAACTCAACGCCAATGCCCTCGGCCGTCTCGGTGTCACAGCCATCCTCGACGCCCTCGAATCAGCCAACTACTCTGTCTACCGTATCGGCCTGAGCGCAAACAATGCCGTGCCGCGTGCAAGCTCGAGTGACAGCGAGAACGAGGATGTGTGGCGTGAAACTCACGGGGTATGGGAAAGCGACGTCGCGATGAGCCGCGACGACCCGCGCTCCATGAGCAACCAGATCAACAACCGCGTGCCGGCGCTGCAGAGCCGTAACGCCGAGCTCGGCCGGCGCGTGCGCAACGCCGCGAGCAGGGCCATTTCGCCGCTGCGCATGATCGTGCATGCGCGCGCGCCGACCGATGTGGAGACGGCCCAGCGCGTTCTCGCAGATGCAGCGCCTGGCGCTGCGCCGCCAGCCCACTTCCCGCTGCTCGAGCTGCCGCCCGAGGTGCAGCTCGTCATTGCGCGCCATGCGAGCCAGGACGCCAATGCGCTGGCCGACGACCAGTGGGCACGTCTTGTTAGCCATGCCAAGGACACGGGGAGCCTGAGCAGGATGGCCGAGCGCATGAAGCGCGCACAGCAGTCGGTGCAGTTTGGCGACGCACGCAGCTACAGGGAACAAGGGGTGCGTGAAGCGTGGCTGAGTGAGATGGGGTGCGATTGGTGGGAGCTCGAAGACCAGCGATTCTGGGATCGCCTGTATCGCCGCGCTCCGAGCCGCCGACGAGGCGTCAGCCCTAATGGGCATCCGGACGCCATGCTCCCCAAGTAGACGTGAGGTAGACAGACTCCGCTTTGATCGGGATACATACATCTGTACCTGTAATATACGCATGTGACTAATACTGGGCAGGAGCAGGATGCGGCCCACCTCCCTGACGCTCAATGAGTCCACGCGCAAGGCCATCTCGCCGTCATACCCCTCCTGCGCATCCCCAGCGACGCGGCCGAGGCACCACCGACACAAGTGACACAGCTGTTCACCACGCATACCCACATCCCCCGCCACAGCTCGAGGACGCCGGTATACGTGGAAAACAAATGCGCCAGCCCTCTTGCAGAGACTGGTCTTGCACTCACCCCGTGACTTACCTGCCATCTTGAAATGTGGCGAGTTATGCGGAAGGCACTGCCTCAATGGCGATAAGGCCTCCAGGCAATGTCATTCTACGGTCTACGTTGGCAGCACTGCAGCCTGGCTCACCATCAGAAACAGGCAATCCTGGAACCCCAGCAATCCTGGACAGGCTATCCTACCTCTTACGGCCTCTCACAGCCGCACTCCACAGTGCGCGACTTCAGCGCTTGAAGGTGCGCCCAGGAAGAGATGGACAACCGCAATCCCACGTCTTCCAAAAGGGTTGCCAAAAGGTCGTCGAGGTCCCCTTTGACCCAATGCTGCTCACTGCTCCGCGAAAACGTCCTCCTCCCCACCGCTCTGACACCCTCCTGCTCAACCCCAGGGCCCGAGCAACTGCCCTTGGATACAGCACTGTTCTTGCCCGGGCGCGCGCTCCACATGGCGACGCTCGCGTCGATAAACTGGTTGGTCCCTGTGATAACACGGCCGGCCGTGTTGATAGGTAGGAGGTGGGGTGTTGGGGAATGAGGTAGGAGGTGGGGTGTTGGAAAGTGAGGTAGGAGGCGATAGTCTGTTATCGGTCTGATTCAGGACTGCCCATGCCCATGATGATACTCTAGGTGGCGTGGCTGTTGGTGACGTGACGGCTGGCGAGGGAGCTGGCAGGCGAGTAGTCCGTTATCGGTCTGACCCAGGACTGGCCATGCCAGCTCAAGGCTGCCGAGAAGAGATATCTGTTACGGACCAGCTGGACAACCTTACCAGCACGACAGGCCACCGCCAACCTCAGTCAACTCCAGTCTTGTCCACAGTCTCCTGAACGCGTACAGGAGGCTGGCTGCCTCTTCCTTTAACACTCGAATTTCAACGCTCCCAGGCTCTCCACACCCATCCCGGTCACAGCCTTTCACCTGCCACAATGACATCTTCCCCTTCTCCACACACCTCCGGGGAACGACCCAGAAAAATCCCCAAGACCCAGGAGGGTGGCTTGGCAATGCCTGCTGAGGTTGCCACCCAGGCGACGGCTGGGAAATCTACGCCAACAACTTCCGCGATGTCTTTGACACCAACGAGTACTATGTCGAGCCCATCGTGAGCATTTTAACCTTACCTGGGCGTTTTCCCATCCATCATCTTCGCCGACCATGCGCTTAGGCCAGAAAAATCAAATTCGACCATGAGTAACGGACGATTCTTGATGGTTGTTCAGGATCTCGAGGGCGTGCCCAGTGTAAGAAGGGGGCGACTTGAGATGAGGAAGAGTACGACTGGAAGGAGGTCACGAGAGATCACTCCAACCGATACTCATCCCCATCGATGATTCGAATGTCCTGTTCTTGAATCGCTACACAGACAATCAGCAATGTGGTGGAAGGGAGGCCCCACTCAGAATAGTAAATCCACTGTGCCATTGGAGATTCATCTCGAATCATCTCGGATCCATTTCGAGGAAGGAGGGGAAGTGGGGAGAAAATCCTGCGACTGCGCTCGAGGACGGCTGGGCATCTTAGCTGGGAATGACCCCGACTGCTTAGAGCAGTACTACCCCCCCAGGCTATTTGGGTTGGATGAGAGAGGTTGTGGGAAACAAGGAAGGCGAGGGCTGGATAGGTTGATATAGCTGTGCGTGTGCACTTGAGTAACCCAGCTGCTTCTGACATACAATATCTGCCTCTAACCCTCTGTCGCCGCCCTCCTGACCTCGCTCCACATCTCGCCCCCTCGCCTTACCCCTCGCCATCAGGCCCCCCTCAGCAGGAACGTGCGAACGGGGAATTGGCTCCCGGTGGCACTCCCATACTGAAGGATGTGCCACAGTCTTTGGTCGGTACGGACGGCACTCAAGCCGGACGCTGTTCCTCGTATGGTGCGCGACGGTGCGAACTGTACTTGGCTGGTCATTCGCTGAGCGCTCTCTCCTTTTGTCTGCTGCAACGGGCAAGTGGCGCGACAGATGCGAATTAGCGGGCGAGTGGCGTCGTGGTAGAGCCTTCTTGGCCTGCTCGGGTGCTTCGCTGAGCGGCACCAGTGGAAGCTGGGCCCCCGAGTTAGCGCAGAAGTGTGCTGTGCAAGAGTAGAGTGACACTGATGAGCTGATGTTCTGGCAGGAAGAAGAGACGATGAAGAATTGGAGGTCTGGTTGAGCAATTGACGACAAGAATAAGATTGGTGAACGACAGGCGCCAAGAGAGTGAGGAGTGATTTAGGTAAGTGGGACACGTGGAGAGTAGACACCACTGTAGAGTATTGCAAGGATACCGTGATTGGTGAATAGGAAAACAGTGTGCATTCATATAGAGTGAGTGGCGACCGCTTTATATACAGCATTGAATGACGTGTACAAGGCAAGGGCATATTTGAACCCGCTGGGACTGTATCCTAACAACCGCGTTTCGGGATCTGGATTATTCGTGCCATCTTGAGCAGATTGGCATAATCCAACTTTGGAAACCGGGCTGGGGTGGGAAGGCTGTGGCGTTACTCGACCGACCCTGCGCGTCGCCACCGTTTGTTATTGACGCCTCGACCCACAATACCCAACGCTTCCCTCATTCCACGCGCTCCTGATCCATCTCTCTAATCCTCCATCCATCTACACTCTACACGTTGTCACCTCCCTCTCGGCCATGCCCATGTCCACAAGCTCAACATGACTTCCTATTTCCCCCTCCCCTCACCACCAGCGTCCCCAACACTCGGCGCAGCAGACGCCTCCCCACTCGCAGACTACTTGGCCCGTACGTCCACTTCCGCTCGTGCCATCACACCCCTTTATCCACAAGGGGCTCCATCCCCTTTCGCCCACTGTCTATCCACTAACAGTTTAGAGGCTGAGAAGTCGTTCGACGCGCCACCACTGATGGAGGACACGATCAGCCGCACGCGACCCCGGTCCCCAGAACGCGTCTCGCCAATTACCGCAGGCCGCCGTCGCACATTAGAACGACAACAACCCAGGCCCGACACCGAAAACGCCGAGGCCGGCCCCAGCCGCCTCGGCCCACCCGCGAGGATAGACTCACCGGCGCGAGATGAGTTCGCCGAGCGCTTCAAATACCTCGTTGCGTCGAGCGGGCTGTTGGAGCGTACACAGATGGCGAGTATTGGAACGTCAGACGTCGACGTCACACCCTCCCAGGCTCCCTCCTCCTCGCGATTGCACACGGATGAGTACTCTGTCTTTCGGTTACCGGGCCTGCTGCGGTGGGACATCCTCGCAGCCCTCGCAGCCCTCATGGCTGGACTCGTCTACATATTGGGACCGTCTGCCACCTTCATTCCTGGCACAGTGATGGCTACTGGCATTGCGTTGTACGCCCGAAAGCTTGTGAGTGGCTCCGTGCATCTCACTCTGATTCGAAAGACCGAAGCGCCCTCTGAGCCAGAAGAGGAAAACGAAGAACAAGGCGGGGATCGCGAAACCCCACCCGAGCGCCCCCTCGAAGACGCAAGCGGGCGTGCCCGTGTGATGAGGGGCTTAGAGGGCCTCCTTGACGAATCTAAGGCGCTCGACGACGCGGTTCTCGCGGCGCTCCAAATCCTCGTGCCGCGACCCGACGACACCGACCACGCGCACGAGCTGCGCATTGCGCTGCACCGGTTATTCGAGGACATGACGGACAGCCTCGCAACAGCGACATCGTTATTGACGACCATGTCCGACCGTACCAAGCTGGCTGCCCTGAGCGACATGTACGACGTGCAGCTCGTGAGCGGGCACCGGAGGCGGCGCGGGTCGAGCAGCGACGATGAGGGTGCAAGTCCGCTGGCGGCACACAAGCACAACCGCCCACGGGCGGCTTCGTCTGCTCCCATGTCGCCGCCTGCGCCCCTTCCGGCGCCCATGTTGTCGCCGACTGCCCTACAAATGAGGACACCGATTCGCGCCCTCGGGCCGTCACCGCTGGATGCGAACGACAGGTTCACAAAGTTACCCAGTCGCGCATCCCCGAGGTTAGGCCGCGCGAGCTTCAGCCAGGATTGGAGTTCTCGTCCACGGCCCTTCCGGTCAGAGGCGGATATACGCTCGGATGGTGAGGAGGGGAGCGACAGTGTGCTGTCAGTCACGTCGACGGAGAGCAGTTGCATGCCGGCCTCGATACCCGACGACAGGTTACTTGCTGGTGTGCTCCCACAGCCCTGGGTGTCAAAGGGGCTTCCCTTTACACCCAAGCGCGCTTCGCCGCTTGTCCAGACGCTCGCGCGGTTAGAGATGCCCGAGTGGTCGCGGCAACCTCCCACTCCCCCCAGACAGTCACCTTTCCGTCGGTCACTGCAGGACATTGCATACATACCATCTCCACCGGTGTCGAGCCACGAAAAGGCACAGAGCCTGGCGGTGGCTCGGGCTACGACCTCAATGTCCAGTGACAAGCGGAGGTCATTGCAGTCTCCGAGCCCCTACTCGAGCCCCGACTATGCACAGGACGATGTTTCGTTCGCCGCCAGTTCGAATCTGACGCGAGCGCGATCACTCCCACACTCTGACAAGGCCCGAGTGCAATCTGGCGTGTCTTCCTTGCGCACGTCACCTGGGAGTCACGCAACACGCCCTGACAGCCCAAGCGGCGTGAAGCGTCTGTCTCTCCTTTCCGACCGGACCCGGGCCAGCGTGTCCAGCTCGGCTGGGTCGAAGCGGACCTCACTCCTCTTCGCAGACGCGACGGCACGCGACGCATCTACTCTCGGATATGGCCGTTCGCCGCTCCGCCCACCACCTATCCAGAGAGTCCCATCTATCTCGCCGCTCACACTTGGCGGCCTGAGGGCGTCTCACCTCGGCGTGCACCTTAAACGGCGACGAATGGCGTGCTGCCTATTGGGGCTGCGCTTCCATGAGCCCGAGGAGAGCGGGTACTGGGACGCGGTGGACCTCTTGTTACGGCGTGTCATGGACACGATGTCTAAGGCTTTAGCTCGTCTCGAAGTATTACGCGCCGACGCGGAGCGCGACACGGCGGCGATGCAGGCGATCGCTGCTGCAGCCTCGCAAGCGTTCCCAGTAACACCCCCATCAAAGCGCCCAGTCCCCTCCTTACTGAGAAACCCCGACTTTGCGCCTCGAGACAGCGCGGAGCAAACGCTCCTCAGCAGCATGGACGACCTGCAGCGCCTGCTGGCGCGAGTTTGGGCACGGACGGAGGAGGTGCGCGGGCTTGCGGTCGACGGCGAGACGGACTTGTCGATGTTATGGGCTGAGATGCGCAATGACATTGGCAACATGCTCCGCCACGTCGACCGGAACCGCTTCCGCCTTGAGGCAGAGGCGGAAGCGGAGGCGGACGTCGATTCCCGCGAGTACGAAGGGACGCCCGTCCGTTCGCACATCCCAGACTTTGCTCGGTCATGGGCCGAGCCGGAGCCCGGCCCAGGCCCCGAGGAGATTGAGCGCCTCGTCGAGGAGGAAGATGAGGCAGACACTGTACCTGAACTCCCACCTGCTGGAGTCGATGAGGTGTTCGAAGCACACATCCCCGCCGCAGCGGTTCCTCGCGCACGCTCCACTCTGTCACGCGAGGAGCGCATTCAACTACAGCAAGAGGCGCGGGCGCGGGGCATGACGATGGCGCAGCTAGAGGGTTCAAAGGACCCGGCGCGTGCGGCCGAGATTCAGCGGCAACTTGAGGCGGAGCGGCTGCGAACTGTGAGTGGGGAGATGGTGCAGGAGCTGCAGGGTATGTTCGGGGCGATTCGGCGTCGTAAGGGGATGGACGCGGATGAGTAGTTTGTCTGTATACCTAGCGTAAGCGTAGCATCTGTCAATACACGCCACATGCACATGTGCATGAACAAGACGGACGAAGAGTACATGGAGGGGGGCGTCGATTACATTCCACCTGGTGTTGGTTTAGCCGTTGGCTCAACCAACATTGCTCTTGGTTCGGTGTTCGGGCTTGGGTGAGTCAGACGGAAGCAAATGGGGAAGACTGCGGTATCTCCGGGGGAAAATGACGCGAGTGGTCGAGTGGTCGAGCCAGGTTGGATGACGTTCCGTCACATTCGGTCAGTCCTGGCTCAACCTTCTCCGCCCACCTTGGTTGGACCCACCACCCCGGCCCCCTTACAAGTAGTGTTCCAACCCTTCCTATCTCGCTCGTCTCTCTCCGTCACTCTTCTCTTCCTCGTCAACACACCAACTCTCATCAATCAAAATGGTCAAGGTACGTCTTCCATCCACATCCATCCTTTGCTGTACATCTTCCCACTGTGCAGTACCCAGTACCGGACGGGTCCTCCTACAGCACATGCTCGGAATGGATGCTGACGCCATGCGATTTAATGCCTCATCCCTGCTTTATATGCCTCTTCACCGCTTTGTATCATCCAGGCTATCGCTGTCCTCAAGGGTGACTCCCAGGTCTCTGGCACCATCACCTTCACCCAGGCCGCCGAGGGTGGAGCTGTGACCGTCACCGGCACCGTGAGTTTATCGGAGGGGAGGATGACGTGCTCGCCGGCAACCTGGGTTTGCCGTTCCTCTAGGCGCCAGCCTAACGCATCTGGTCTTACCAACTTGGAAACCGGTCAACTGAGCACCCGTTTTCTCTCCCCGGTTAACCCGGGTATGCATGTCAGACAACTAATCTCAGATCACCGGCCTCGACGCCAACGCCCAGCGTGGCTTCCACATCCACCAGTTCGGTGACCTCTCGTCGGGCTGCACTTCTGCCGGCGCCCACTTCAACCCCCACGCCAAGAACCACGGTGGCCCCACCGACGCCGAGCGCCACGTCGGTGACCTCGGCAACGTCAAGACTGACGGCTCGGGCAGCGTCAACGTCAACATTCAGGACTCGCAGATCTCGCTCCTCGGCCCCTACTCGATCCTTGGCCGTTCGCTCGTCGTCCACTCCGGCGAGGACGACCTCGGCAAGGGCGGCCACCCCGACTCGCTCAAGACTGGTAACGCCGGTGGCCGTGCTGCCTGCGGTGTCATGTGAGTGCTCGGCTATTTCGATTTTGGGAACACGCTGACAGACAGTGGCATCTCGGACGCCTAGACGCCATCTGTATCTGAGTAGGAGTCTGATGTGAAACGCTTGAAGTCCTGATTGCGATGAGGGAAGGGAGCTGGACCCCTTCCAGTCTAACGAGCTCACTGTTCAGAGGGTTGGACGATGCAGAGTGCTGGATGGAGAATCTTTGTGCTATGCCAATCTGCCTGAATGATCTGGCTATTCTGTAAAGGTAGTCAACAAGGGTAAGAGCTGGCGACGAAGAGTTGACGAGGGGATATGGTTGACTGACCTAAGGTTTCCTCTCTTGTGCATGTACTGATTGTACGGCCGTAAACGTCAGGTATACAAATTATCTAGTAGAAGGAGAATCTAGACTCGCTGGGGGCTGTTCTCTCACAGCTCTGGGAAGACGGCAATTAGAACGAAGAGGAGTGTTGCGCGGCAGATGGACAGCGGGGCCATAGGTAAGCAGAGCATCCAGGCCTCTGGCTTTCGATGATAGACACCTCTATCAATTCATAGCTCGCGAGCTCGCAGTCTATTCCAAGAAGACGGGAGGTGTTTCAGACAAAAGTTGGTGCGTCCCATCAACTTGTGCGGCTCTGCCCTCTGCGCTTGACCCTCCGCCCTCGGCTTCTTCCCCCCTCACCTTACCCTTGTGTCAATGGGTATGCATGATGTCTATCCTCCCTCTACTGCTTGGCCTCGGCGTCGCGCCACGTCGTGAGCACATTGCCCATGATATTCGCCGGCGCGTCCTCGGAATAAATCTTGAGGCGCTCAAGCCGGCGGTCGCGGAACGTGTTCTTTGGCAACATGCCCGACACAGCTTTGCGGATGATCTGGGGTGAGCCCAACTATTCTGGGGGAACGCCTGGTGATGCAATCCCACTAGCCCTCCTCCGACTCACCTCCTCAGGCCGCCGCTCGCGCATCCGCGTGATCGGCACAAACTTCTCGCCGCCCATGAATCCCGAGTGCTGGAAGTACGTCTTGTCCGTCGACTTGTTGCCGGTGAGGCGGACTCCGAGCGCGTTGGAGACGACGACGTAGTCTCCCGCGTCGACTGGGGTTAGCTTTCCCGCTGATCTTTTTCTAGGCAGCAGTTGGCAGAACGTCAGAGCGTCCATTGAATACCCACCAGCTGGATCGTACGTCGGCTTGTGCTTGCCCATCAGGACCCACGCGATGCGGCTGGCGAGGTTACCCAGCACGCGGTCCTGGGCGCTGGTGTGGTGCCACACACGGGACAGGGCGAGCGCGGTCTGGCGTCAGCGGCAGTTCATTAGATGGATAAGACGGCATGAATACGGGACAGGAAGGGTGAAGAGGAGGCTTGCTGGAGGAGGCAACAAGGACAGATAGAGAGGAGAGAAAGGAGTGCGCCGCATCCTGTAGTTGCCGGAGGAAGGGCCGAAGGAAGGTTGACACGACGGCGCGCGGTAGGATGCGGCCGAGACTAGCCAACCTCGCGCAGAGTGTCGGGACGCAGCCGCACTCTCACTTCCTATCGCCGTGCTCGGCACAGTTATTTGCGCTTTGCGCGGAGTAGACACGGAAATGTTGATCGTCTCGCTGGGTCGGAGTTGCGCGCTCCTCTTGCGAATTTCCGATCGGGCGCATTCCACCTCTCAAGTTCTCTCTCCCCGTAGCGCTCGTGCAGCGACGTGGTACCCACCTTTCCCCTTGTTGCGGACATGGTTGATGGTGTTGAGATTAGGAGTGGTCGTGATCTCCAAGTTGGATGGCAAGAGCGGGAGCAAAATGGAAAAATCCGGGCTCGGTTTCGGCGGTGGAGGTATGTCCTCGAGCAGCGAGTGCGGGAAACAACATCGACAAAGCATGCTGCCGCGTGCATGTCTCAGTGTACTGGCCGATGCCGCCTCGAACAAGGCTAGTAATGAAGGGAACTCATCAAGGGGCTAGAATGTCCATTGCCACCCATAGCACAACGACCGTTCCTATATTACTCTCCTGCTCTTCGCGTCTCTTGACTCCCTCAGGCCCCGACAGTCAGAAGCCAGTGCGCATCCTGACTCTCTGCAGCCCCCCTCCTCCCTCCTCCTCCTACATCTCCTCGTCCCTCACACAGCACACACAAATACCCGATACATAAGCCTGCAACTGAGCTCTTCGTATTGCCGGCGTGTCTATGGCAGCGCCTAGTCCTAGAACTGCACCTCTCGCAGCGGCTCGGCCTTGATCTCCGAGTAGTCGAGGCTGCTGTCCTTGTCCTCATCTACCTCGCCGACAAACACGCTGGGGGGTGAGCGAGGTGTATGGGAGTGGGCGGAAGGGCGCATCGGCACGCCCCGAGGCGCTACAGGCCGATTCAATCTGCTCTGACCGATGCCTTGGGCAGTAGGCCGTAGCACCAGTAATCGTCGACTGGGCCCGGCGCTTCCCACGCCCAGCTCACACTACTCACATGTTATCTCCCTTGATCATGTAGAGGCCGAGGGGGACCATCTCGACACCGCGGTCCGAGGCATATTCGCGCTCCACACTGTCCGAGAGGATGATGTTGGAGTGGTTGTCGTTGCCCTTGAGCTTGCCCTGGGGTTAGATGATGTGAGACGGTGCCAATCAGGGGCCAGGAGCAGGGGGAGGAAGACGGGGAGGGGGGAGGAGTGGTCTATGGTATGGGTGAGGAGGGAAGGGGGAAATCGAATGGAGAGATGAGAGGAGGGAAAGTGAATTGGACAGAAGAGCGCAGGTGTGGTCCAGCAATCCCAGGTGACAAGCAAACCGGTAACTGTGCTGGGAAGCGACGCGCAGATGCCTCGGAGCACGCACACAAGGCTGAGCAGCAGGGAGGAACGGGCTCGCCAGGGAGCAGCATGCGTAGCAACCCCGAGTTATCATGGGCGCGCTACAGGCTCACACGCCCGCCAGAAGTGTAGCATGACATGCCGTCTTACACATCGCCGACTCACGACAATAACACGCCCGTCAAAGAGGACGACCTGGACGAGTTCTGTGGTCAGCTCACAGCACTAATCGAGCTGGCATGCCAAGCACGGAGCACTCACGGTCACGGAAGCCGTCGAGGGCCGACATGGCACCAGATGTCTGGCGCGTTCAGTCGCGGTCGAAAGGAGATGGGAGAAGCCGCGATGCGGTAACAGGAGAAGGTGGATGGGTGGTGTGGTGTGGTGTTGTTGGCAGCGATGAGGTAGTTGATCAAAGAGGCTGGAGCGGAAGCAAATTCGTCTGCTTAACCCATTCCTCCCTCCAGCTGTCACAAGGCGACTACGTTCTGCCTCTCGGCCTCATGTCGCAGCTTCGCACGAGCTAGTAGAATCCGGATGCCATAATGCTAAATGAACAACAGCTGCTCGCTCTACACCAAAGGACCCCGCTATAGCACGACACATTTCTTGCTGTTCTTCTTGACCATGCGTGATACGGCCGGCCCCTTGCGCAGGCTCTCGCGGATGGCCGTGTCAAACACCTCCTTGACACCCAGGCCCTCCTTGGCTGAACACTCGAGGTAGCGCCGCGCACCAATCTCCTTGGCCACCTTCTCGCCCTCGGCCGGGGTCACTGGTGTTACACCCTGGGCAGCCATCAGGCTCTTGGTCGTAGGATCGTTTCGCAGGTCGATTTTGGTGCAGATGAGGAGGAGGGGCACACCTTCACAGAAGTGAGACATCTCGGGGTACCACTGGGTGTGAGCGGAGGAGTGCGAGGCAAGGAGGCACTGGACGAAGAGTGAAACACGTCCTGAGAAGCTACCGTCGTCGCGTGTCACGCAGTGATCCTAGCCACCATGGGCAGCAATGTCGCGAGGACGAAGGGCCTCTGAGCACCGGTAACAACAACAGGTGCCCAAGCGATATCGAGCTTGTCCCGCATTGCGACACACACTCTACTCACCTTGTCATACACGTTCTCTAGACTTGGCCTGTGGTTGCACGCGAACACAACGAGAATCACGTCAGTGTCATTGTAGGACAACGGCCGAAGACGATCGAAATCCTCCTGCCCTGCCGTGTCCCACAGCGCCATCTCGATCATCTTCCCCGGGTCGGTGGGATGCGGTACCATGGTCACAAGGTTCTCGAAGACGGTTGGCACGTATTCCTGCTGTCAGCTAGATAACAGTGTTGGCGTACCTCGGGGAAACGGTTCTCGGCATACACAGTGAGGAGACATGTCTTGCCGCAGCCTGGTGTGAGCTCGATAACGGGGCAGCGATAAGGGAAAGGGAGATCGCGGAGCTCACCGCCATCGCCGACGACGACGAGTTTACGCTTCAAGTCGGGGCGACGGGATTGGTCAATCTGGTGTTAGTAATGTCGAGCGGGGCAGGTGCAGATGAGGGCTGAGAGATGAGGTAGCGATGCCTAGGGACGAGGAGCCAAACAACGCACCGACATGACGCCAGACACAGGTCACTGTTGGAGGATGGTGGCAAAAGAGTAGGTTTGAACTCTAAGGTGTCTGCGATGCTCGTCGATGGGGGGCGGAAGGAGACTCGTGGAGGAGATGGAGGTGGAGAGTACGAGACGAGTGTTGGTGGGAGGATGTGTTGATGGAATCCAGGGTAACTTTGAGCCGTATGTATGACGGTTCCTTCCTTTGGACAGTCGAGTGTTTGAACCCGCAACCCCAAAAGCAGTCACGCTCGGTGCCCACCAAAGCGGTCACTTGATAAACATGCGTCAACCAAGCACAGCGCGCCAGCCACCTCGTTCCAGGCTCGCTTACCTTGCCTTGTTGCCTTGAAGCAATATAAGCACACGTCATGCTACGGCACAGAACCAGACTCTTACATTCCCTCAAACAGCCCTATCTGATTCGTCTGACGCAACCGAGCCCTGTGTCGCTCATGTCGACTTGTCCACATGAGTCACTTGGACACTTGGACGCCGTTGAATGTTGCAGCGCGTCATGTTGTAGAACTACCCCTCCTGACGACCAAGCTAATGATCAAGGTGTCCACCTGCTAGCGCCTCCAACTTGCACGCTCCAAGTCCGCACATCTCTGCATCTCACAACTGCACGTCGGCACATCCGGAAGAGAGCCGATTCCTTAGGCTTCAAGGCGTTCTGTATGTTTCGACCGGACGTAGATCCCCCACTGTCCTTATGATTCATGTACACTACGCCCTCTCCCCATGTTTCTTGGACCGTGACTCTGGCTCTGAGCTACCCACAATCTCACTCCTGTCTCTACCTCTCCCCATCTCTGCTCAACCATCCTGTCCCTATAAGCTCTGTGAGCTGCGTTCGCCTCTTCCTAGCCTCCTTTACCCAGTACCTACCCAGTCCTTTCCTCCGTCCAAGGTCCTTGACTCTGCTTCCCTACCTCGTCTCCGCTCGGTCGCCCAGCCGACTCGCCTGGCAGGCGCCTGCCCAGAAGCTACAAGGTCCCAGGCTCCAACTGGGAACTCCCCTTTCCCGGCCACATCGTTCTAGGTGTGCGTAAAGTGCGAGGAGTGACGTTGAGCGCAGTCGCCACGCTTCATCTACCGGACTAGTCAGCCCGATGCCTCCTTAACTACTTCTGCCACGTCTCAGCGCCACTCTCTACATCATATGCCGCCCGCTCAGGCGGTCAGCCCATACAGGCGACGAAGCTCAGTCGCTTCCAGATCACCGCCAGCCATTGCTCTACCCCTCTCAGCTGGGACTAACAACGTCTACTGTCCATCGCCCTCTTCCCATGCATGCATACTCGCAAGTCGGGATCACATCAAACAAATTCCGAGTGACATAAATCACCATCCAAAAACGATGGAAGCAGCCTCGCGCGGGGGTCGAACCCGCGACCGTCGGTTCTTCATAACCCGAGGATTTCTAAAAGACCGAAGCTCTAAACCGACTGAGCTAGCGAGGCTAGGACTTCGCGTGTACCTCATTCCTCACTGGCAATTTGAACTGCGATATCGGAAGCTGCCACACAAGCATCCATCTCTGTGTCACTGCATCCCTAGTCGATACACTGCTTATGGCGAAGTAAACGTCACCCGCACCCAGCTCACAAGCTCACGCAACTCGTCCCACTGCTTGTCCACTACTCCCTCGTCACGTCGGGAGCAGGCGTCGACAAACTTCTTGGCTTCGACTGGCTGGGGACACAGCGCGTGCCGCCTCATCCGGCTGAACCAGCTGTTGTCAGCGATTGGGTACGATAGAGGGGGGGAGGGGAGGAGTGGAGGAGAGAGGATGCCAGGACACGTACTACTTTGAGTTGAACGCGTCGCCTTCGCGGCGGTGGAGGAGCGCGTGCATCAGGTCTGCGGTGGGCTCGCCCTCGTCGGCCTGGACAATGTCGTGGCAGGCATAGATGTCGTCATTGGCTAGATGGAGGGCTGGGTTAGAGATGGATCACAGTGGCTCACCGGCCACAACGAAACGATGCTCGGGGAGGGCAGCGATCTGTGGCTTGAGGGCGGCATCCCATGGCGCCTTGGGCTCGAGAGGCGGTGGGTCGCGGCCGAACAGCTTGGCTACAATCTCGTCTGCCATTGCGCGGAGGCGAGGGGCGGCGTGGAGACTGGACAGAGGTTAGGTCGAGTGGAACCAAGCGCAAAGTGTAGATGCGCAAAGAGTACAGAATAACGCAAAGCTCTGCGCGTTGGGCATCATATGACCCCAGTATTGGGGCGCCATGCCGCATGACCGGGCCGGGCCGGGGGCGGGGGCGACAGCATTCCGACGGTTGTCATAATGTACACATTCAGTCATAACCATGGCAGGTGGCAACAATGCATGATACAGATCCCCAAGGTGGAAACCCAAGGGAGAAGGGGGATACTAATCAGACAGCTAGATTGTTCCAGTAGTCCCAAGCTTAGCTTACAGCGGCCGGCCGTCCATGACCTCGGCGTTGAAGTCGTAGTCGCCGTGGCAGGCCTGCGCAAAGTCCGTTTCGCCGATGAGGGTGTGCATGCTGGACACAAATGCCTCAATCTCGCACAGCCCATCGCTGTCCTTCTTGCATCCACGAATGCCGGTGAGCGGGACCGGCGCGTCGTTGAGGATGATGCGGACGTACCGCCTCTTGTCAGCCGGCTCGCGAGTATCAGCCGGCTCAGGCGTCTCGTCGCCGTCGTCGTCGTCACTGTCCTCGTCGTCGCTGCTGCTGTCGTCGTCGCTGTCTGCGTCGCGCTTGTCGAACTCGGTCTCGACAGTCTCCTCCTCATCGGTCGACGAGAACGGCCACCAACCCTCCTGGTTCATTCCCTCCACAGGAGTCGGCCTTTGAGCGGAACACGAGAGCACCTGCACCTGCAGGTTGGTGGCGAAGGGAGCGAACTTTGACGACACGAATGACCATTTCTTGGGGATGTGGTCCAGGGGAGGAGGGCCCTGGGACGCAAAGGTCGTCAGGTTAAGTGTGGGAAGCACTGCCATCAGCTTGGCAATATTTCGTTGGGAGCTCACGCTGCGCGAAAGTTGTGTCGTGCGTAAAGTCGACGTAGAGCGGCTCGTTGACGGGAAAGTGGATGTCGTTGTGTAAGGTCGAGTTGACCGACGAATTGAACTGCGTAAGCGGCGTGTGCGTCAGACGCGCTGTAAGCTCCTGCATCCAGCCCAGACCCTCTGCCCGCGCAACTGGTGCACCGAACGACGCCGCGTACCACCAGAAGATGTCGTTGCGGTACTGGTATCCGCGCCACTCCTTGTGGGTGAAGAGCGAGCAGAACGATGAGTGACCCAGCGCGACGGTCTCGTAAGGGCACATGTCCATCTGAAGTTAGTCACCAACTGTCCAAGGTACTCACCATGTTGACGACGTCGTGCAGCGAGAGCTCGTAGCCATCCATGTACTTCTGGAGACGCTTGTGTGCCTTCCTGAGGAACACCTTTTCCCACTCGGCCACCTTGGCGCGCACGTTGGGGTAGACCTTAAGGTCGTTGGGGCACGAGTGGTACGGCGCAAGCGTAGTGTTGAAACCCGGCCACTCGATCATGACCTCAAGATGGTACTGACCCTCAGTCGGGATACCAAAGAAGCCTGCGGTAAGCTACTCGTTACTACATCCAAGCTTACCGGCAGCGAAGTTCTGGGCTGAGCGCAGCATGCGATCCTGAGTCTCTGTCCGGAACACGGGCAAGCGGTCCTTCATCCGGTCGAGCAGGAAGCCGTACTTGACGCGAGCCGCGACACCGAGATTGTCTGCTGTCAGCACTCTCGCGCGAGTAGATGCTTACAGAGCTGGCTACGGCCGAAAGGAGTGAGCAGCTCAGCGCCGAGCTTGTATTCCCAGTCGTTGAGGAAAGAGAGAGCGCCAGACGCGTTCCACTTGCCCCCCTGCTTCAGGCGTTCCGACAGGCCGGCGGGCCCCGAAGGGTTAGTGGTGGGGTAGCGCGCACCGTGGCGCTGAAGCCAGTGAATCTCCTCGAGCTCGCAGTGGTCCGGGATGGCCTGGCTGGATTCCTTGAGTCCGTGGCTCTTGACGGACCGGTACGGACTCAAGTTGCCCCAGTGGCGCATCATATCAAAGTCCTCACGGTCTGTCGTCGGCCGGATGAGCGGCGACACGCCACTGTACAGCGGGAATGCTGGGGCGGTGACGACAAGAGCAGCCCTTGGTGTCAGCGTGTTTCAGCAGACTGTGGCGATGGCGTTGTGGCCATTGGATGGGGGGGTACTCACTCCGCACCCGTCGGCGTCGGCCCAGCGTACCCAATACTGCTGTCAGCTTAGGACGGATTCGGAGCTCACTCGGTAGGGAAGTTCTTGTCGTCGTTGGCGCCACCCTTGTCGCCAAACACCGAGTCAGCCCAGCTCTTGACAGGTGCCGGAATCTTGTCCTCGATCGCACTCAGGTCGCCCCCATTCTTCTTGTAGTATACGGCACTGCCCATAAAGCACAGCAGCACGAGTGCCACGCTGAGACCGATGCAGAGGAACGGGAAGCGGCGGCGACGGTGCTGCCGCTTGGCAGAGGCTGGGGACGGGGAAGGCAGACGCTCCTGGTCCCCGTAGCGAGGAAGGAGGGGCTCGCTGTCGCGCGTGCCGAGCTCATATTCCTCGGCGGCGGCCAAGTCCTCTGGCTTGTCGCGGTAAGACATGGTGAAGAGAGGTAGGATGGGCGGTTACAGGAGGGGCGGGAAAGAAGCGCGGGAGCGTTCTTGGCGCGTTGCCATCGAGACAGGGGTTCTTGTCTCCGTAGTCAAGGTGAGGTGCACGGAGTGGGGCAGTTGGGCAGGACGGACATTTGATTCATTTCCGCTCATCCAATGTCGGTAGTTGAATGGCAGTGACAGAAGTCACAAAACGGCCCACCAAACATCTCCCGAGACATGCTCCGCCGGCTCCCAGGAATCTCGCGTCCTCTTGCGACGCCCTTGCGGACCACCGCCCGCATTCCCGTCCTCAAGGGGGTACGGCACGCGGCCGTGCGCGCGAAGAACACCAGCGGCACGAAACACCCTGGGCGGTGGATCGCCTCGACTGCCTTGGTCGGGACCGTCGCCCTCCTCGGCGCAGTGTACTACTACGACTCGCGGAGTGTTGCGCACGAGCACGTTGTTATGCCTGTCATTCGCGCAGTTGCAGACGCCGAACAGGGCCACAAGCTCGCGGTCAAGGTGCTCTCTGCGCCAGAGTGGGCGCGGCCCAAGGACATGGGCGTGGACGGTCCCGCCCTCAAGGCCGAGCTGATGGGTATGCCGCTGGTCAACCCCGTCGGTATTGCCGCTGGATTCGACAAGGACGCTCAGTGCATCGATGGTCTGTTCGACATTGGGTTCGCGTACGTCGAGGTCGGGAGCGTATGCCCGCAGCCTCAGAGCGGAAACCCGCTCCCCCGTTTCTTCCGTCTTGAGGAGGACGACGCCGCAATCAATCGGTACGGCTTCAACTCGCTCGGACACGGTCACGCCCTCGGCCAGCTGCGCAAGCGCCTTGTCAAGTGCGCTGCCGAGCACCCCGACCTCTTCCCTAACGGCCCGCTCAATCCGCCTTCCGGCCTCCCCCGCTCGCTGCGCCCTGGACACATCCTCGCCGTCAACCTCGGGAAGAACAAGACGTCCGCGGCTGACTCGGACGACGATTACCTCCGCGGAGTCCGTACTCTGGGTCCCTATGCCGACATTGTCGTGATCAACATCTCGTCGCCGAACACTCCGGGCCTGCGCGCCCTGCAGAGCCGGGAGCCGCTTGAGCGTCTCCTCCGCGGCGTCGTGGCTGAGCGCGACGCCATCGCTGTTGACGGCCTCCCCAAGGTCGCCGTCAAGGTCACCTGCGACCTGAGCGAGGACGAGCTCGCCGACGTCGCTAGCGCTGTGCGCACGACCGGCGTCGACGGTGTCATCGTCTCCAACACGACCATCCGCCGCGACGAGCTCGGCCTGCAGTCAGGTGAGTGAGGTATAGATTCTGGCTGACGGCAGAAAACTCTGGGGAGACTGGTGGCCTCTCGGGCCGTCCCCTGTTCCCCTACGCCCTTGCGGCGCTCAAGACACTCCGCCACCTCCTCCCGCCTAACGTGCCGATCATTGGCGCCGGAGGCGTGTGGGACGGCGAGGACGCCCTCACGATGGCCCACGCCGGTGCGGCCATGGTCCAGGTCTACACGGCGTTCGGGTACCGTGGAGTGGGCACACCTCGCCTGCTCAAGGATGAGATCAAGCGTGACCTCGCGCCCGGTGCGAGCTGGGAAAAGCAGGTCGGCGCCGATTATGGAGGTGTTACTGGCATGCCCTGGGACGCGTCCCGAGTCGCCGCCGAGGGCGCCCACCTGCGCGCTCATGCTCACGAGCTCGGCCATGTGCTGAACGAGATTAGGGACAAGATCCACACGCTCTCTGTTGAGAGGCACGCGGACTTCTCTCCTGAGGCTCACTCGGACGACCTCGCTGCTGTGAATGCTGCCACTCTCTCTGCCGACGGCACAAGCCTCCCTGTCGACGCCGTGCGCGGGTTCGCAAACTTGGGCGTCGTTGAGAAGCATCCGGACTCGGAGGCTGCACCCGTCGTCGAGGCTGTTGTTGCCGTCGTTGAGGCTGCCCCCTCCACAGCCGAGCCCGTAGTCGTCGTGGCCGACAAGGTGCAGCCCTCCAAACCCAAGGACACTTTTTCGGAGCAAGTTCACTCGGGCGACCGCCGTCTGGTGTAGGCAACAAAACAATGTAACTAAACGCATATGCATGCTGTGCACGGGACGTCGATCGGTCCTATTGACCAAGTGACCTCGCTTCTCACTCTCTCATTCCTAAACGCTACATCGACTACCGTAACACAGGTCGTGGGTTGACCTTGTTCTGTATCCCCAACATGCCACAGAATGCCTCTGTCTGGGGGTTGGTGTACCACTGTCCCGCGTCTCCGCCTGGGTAAGGCGGCGCGGTCGGCCAGAACTGCTGCACGCGGCCGACCTCGATGTTGTCTGCGCTCTCCCAGTCAAGGGGTGCACACTGCGGAAGTGGATCCGACTCGCTCTTCGGATCCCCGCTTGGTTCTTCCTCCTCCGGCAGTCCCGCCGCAGCACGCTCCGCCGCACTCTCTCGCCGCTCGATCGCCTCAAATTCGGCGTTCATGTCCGCCATAAAGTCGTCCTCAATGAGCTCCTCAGGCACAAGCACGCCCTCCTCCTTGATCCGCGCAAGCTCGTCTGCCACCAGTGCCTCCTGCTCCTCTCTCGGCGGCAGAGCAGCCCCATATACTTCTAGGCTCAAGTACGGGTGGAGCGCGCGTGTGATGGCGAGCCAGTGCGGGTCAAATGTCAGGCGCGGGGGCGATTGCTGGCCAGGTGCTGGGATATCGAGAAACTGGATCAGCCCTGGATGATGACATGTTAGCTTACCTGGATGAACTCCTTTCCGTGGCCACACTTGTCGAGTGCAAGGAAGCGGGTCGTTGATGGCCCTTCTCGCTTGGCTGGTGATGGTGATGCAGGCGCGGTGGGTTGTGGGGATGGGTCCTCTGCTGCTGGTGTTGGCTCACTTGAGGTTGATGTCATTGCCAGCGCCGCGTCCAACTCGTCTTCCAACTCGTCGTCTGAGAGCGAGACTGCGATCTCATCTGGGTTGGCCGGTTCGCCCTCGTCATCGGAGATGGCGATCTCATCCGGATTTCCGACAGCTTTGGCTGCGGGTTTTAGTGGTGGTGCGTCGTCGTCGTCGGAGATGGCGATCTCGTCAGGGTTCGAGACGTGTTTGGTTGGCGAGGGGACGTCGTCGTCGTCGTCCGAGATTACGATCTCATCAGGGTTGGCGTGTCTTCCTCCCAGGTCGACGTCGTCGTACACCGACTCCCTCCGTTCCACCTCGACAGCGTCCGTAACTTCAACCTTCTCCAACTGTTTCCGCGTCTCCTTCAGCTCCTCCTTAACCTCCTTCCTCTTCTCGTCCCTGCCATGCTCGTACATGGCAGCGAACTTGACGTGCAAGTGCGCCGCGAACCAGTAGTCAGGCTGGATCTTCTTCATGAGCTCGAGCATCGGGGGCGACCCAAGCGTGTTATTCTCCACCTGTCGTCAGCTTGAACATACCACAGGTTAGCTTACCTCGGTCCGGAAGAACTTCTTCCGCTGCAGCAGCGCGCGCGTGTTCCCATGATGTGCAATGCCGATGGGCCAGTCATGGCTTAGAAAGATGGTCGGCACGTCCGGAGGGAGGTGCGAGAGTTTCTCCACATCGTATTTCCTTGTATGGTACACGCTGCGGAGTGTAGATGGCGTATACGGCACCTTCTCGAAGTGGCCTGGTGTCAGCTATACCACCATTACGGCCCACCCTTGCGGTAGTCGTGCTCCTTATAGATTCCACTCGATCCTACGATTCGGAGCCCGTTGACCATGACGCTTCCCGCGCAACCGAGGTAGTAGATGTTCGGAGCGAGCCAGCCCCCATGATACAGCTCCCACATGTAGTTGCTCGCCTCGTGGTTCCCCCCAATAACAATAGTGAGCACGGGCGCAACCCTGGCGCCAGAGTAGTATTCGTGGAACGTCCCCAGAGCATGGTACTTGGGGGGTACGGCCAGGCTCGCAAAGTCGTGGTTGTTCCGCAGTGCCTGGAAGTCGCCACATAAGAGGAGAAGGTCGACGGGCTCGCCCTTGCGGCGAGTATACTCCGCCACCGTGTCGTAGATGGCCGAAAGGCTGCCGTGGCTACAGCCCTGTACCGCTACCTGGCGTCAGCTCAGCTGGAGGCTGCGAGCTCACGCGCATGGCTCCTGGATTTGTAGGTTTGGGATGAGGTGGGTGGTGGTCAACCATCAACAGCCCAACAACATTCAGTTGGGTGGCGGCGGGATCAAATCCCACGTGCAGTGTCCAAAGGAAAAGTCCATCTTCTCGTCTCCGACCTCATCTCGCCTCAACACACCATGTTCGCAGCCCTCCGCGCACCATCAAACAGCGCTGCGCGCACGTTCTCGACCTCGGCGTTGCGGGGAGCACCAAAGAGCGGCAAGGCCAGTGAGTCGACGTGAGGAAGGGAGCGACCGAGAGTGCAAGCTCTCGTGTGTTAGCCTTCCCTTGTAGCTATTAAGCTTCAAGTTGAGCTGCCATGCCCCTCAACTTGAGCCGTCGCACTATGGCGCCAACTGACCGCAGTCGTCTCGTCGCTCCAGGCAGGCACAAAGATGGATGGCCTGTCGGTGTTCAAGGACGTGCCAGACCCGGTTGCGTTGCCTGAGGACCAGTACCCGAAGTGGCTGTGGACGTTGCTCGACAAACCTAAGGGAGTGCCGGTTGCACCAGAGGGAGAGCGCAACTTTATGGCGGAGCGCAAGGCGATGCGTGACAAGTGAGTGCGGCGTCAAGTGGTGTGGAAAAGCAGCCAGTGACGACGCGGTCGAGGCGATAGCTATCTAGGGGATGGCTGTCGAGGCAATAACACCCGAAGCGGATGACTGCGTCGACAGCAGGTGGAAAGACTCGCGAGAGAGGCTCTGGGATAGAAGGATATCCGACCACTCTGACGAGAACCTTGACACCTAGACGGGGGCGCCTGGCTGCATCACCACGATGTTATACCACCACAACCACAACTGCTTTGACTATCAAGCTGACATACAGGAACAGGTCGACCATCAAGGCAGCCAACTTCATGAAAACTACATAATTGCATGCATCACCCATCACGACTCGGCACAGTTTCCGTGCACTTGTGGAGTCAAGTGGCCGCGCGAGAGGTGTTATGGGCCACGGCGCCCTGACGGCTGCGGGGGGGCTGAAGCGGCCATTGGTGTCTCCCTCGGCCTATGGAGACTGAGTCAACTGACAAGCGTTGTATAGAGCTGACGGCGACTGACTGGACAACTGATTTCTTGATCCCTGCTTGTCCTTCTGACCATGATGTCGTCGAGGTCAGTGACTCACAAGCAGAATCACTGTTGCCGTCGTGTCCAAAATGATCTAGATCCGTCCATACCTATTGCGTGCGGCGGTCCTGCTTCGCAGCTTGCTACCTACGGTGCCAGTCGGAGCGAGCTCATGATGGGCCATGCCACTCCGTCCGCAGAGGAACAGTCACCCTTTCCACTGGGTGAACGGATACACTTGGCATCTGAACGGATCACGCCAACTCGTTGTTCACGTCGTCTGTGGTCACGCCGTACGCTTGCCCTCGCCATCTTTCTCAGTCTATTGAACTCCATCTTCTTGGGAGACGCTGTAGGAGGCAAGACCGTGTAAATGCCGACCGCGTCATCCGACAGTACCGATCGGCCCGAGCCGTGACTTGCCGCCCACAAAGCCATAAATATCGCTTCGCCCACCTCAACCTCCCCTCTCCCTTGTCCACTCATCTCCCAGTCCCCACTCGCCTCTCCAGTTCTCGGTGGCCATGACGATAATCCCACCCGACTACGTGACCGAAGACCGGGGCGGCATTATCGAGAATCGGCACGCGATCCACGCCGCGATCACCACGGCCTCTGGTCAGCTCCTCTACGCCGTTGGCGACCCCGGCCGCCTCACCCTAATCCGTTCAGCTGCCAAGCCCGCCCAGAGCGTAGCAGTTCTTGAGGCGCTCGCGTCTCCCTCGCCTGCATCGACATTGCCGGCAGATTTTACACTCTCCGACCAAGACATCGCCCTCATGTCCGCGTCTCATTCGAGCGAGGACGCACACTTGGACCATGCGCGCGCCCTCCTCGGTCGAGGAGGCAATTCCGAGTCGGACCTGAAATGCGGAGGCCATCCGGCCATCTCGGCCGCTGTCAACAATACCTGGATTAGGGATGGGATAGTGCCCAGCGGAATCCACAACAACTGCTCTGGCAAGCATGCGGGCATGCTCGCTGCTGCTAGAGCCCTTGCCTCGGATGGGTACCACCTCCCATCGCACCCGATCCAGGGCTGCGTCAAGGAAGTGGTGGAATACCTAGTGGGCGGGCTAGGACAAGTCAAGTGGGCCGTGGACGGGTGTAACCTCCCCGCGCCGGCTATGCCTCTCACCTCCCTGGCGACAATGTACGCGTCCTTTGCGTGTGCCGATCCGTCCTCGCCCCAGCCCCGAGAGCAGCTCATGGCAAGAGTGTTTACCGCGATGCACGACCACCCTTTCCTCGTGTCGGGTACGGGACGGTTCTGCGCCGCAATCACCTCGATGCCCGGCGTTGTCGGCAAGGTAGGCGCGGACGCGTGCTACGGCGTCGGCATACGCAAACCGGACGGGGAGGGGCTTGGGATCGCGGTCAAGATTGAGGGCGGGAACATGGACATCCTCTTTGCTAGCGTCGCGGAGATCATGGAGAGGTTGGAAATCGGGACGGAAGAGGAGAGACGGCCGATGGAAGTGTTCCATAAAGTCGCTAGGCGGAACACGGCTGGTCTCAAGGTCGGCGAGGTCGGATTTCCGTTTGTGATGCGCGATATGCGGTAGGCTGTACGTACACAGCTTCAGCCCGTCGATAGAGAAGTCATAGAAGCGTCTCTCGATACGAGTGACGCACAAGGCTGCTAATGCAAGACATTAGGAATCCTGATAATGTAATCTCAGCTGGTGGACGTGCTGTGAAGGAGGATGCACGATGAAGACCTGACAGCGCAGTTCAGCGGAACCAAAACCATGTCAACATTTCCAGAACTCGTCTGGTCGATCAAGTGGACGACATCATCCACCACAGCGACCTCGATTTCCTCTTCCAACGACGTCCCGAACCACTTCCCCCAGCTGCGCTTCCACAATGTCCCTCGTCCTTCCCGGCACGTCCATCTCCCTCCCCTCCTCGTCACGCGTAACGCTCGGCCCTGGCATTGCGCCGGCGCCCTCGCGCGCCGACCCGCTCTCCGGTGAACCCGGGTATGCCTCAATGCGAGCAGGCCTTCTCTCCTCAGCAGCCAAGGGCAAGGCGGCCGACCGCGGCGAGAGCCTGTGGGTCGAGGGCGTGAGCAAGCGCTACGTCCCTGCTCAGCGGGATATCGTTCTGGGCTCGATCATCGCGCGACACGCCGAGGGGTACCGTGTCGAGATTGGGAGCGCACACCCCGCCACGCTGGATGGGCTTGCGTTCGAGGGCGCGACGAAGCGGAGCAAACCGAATCTCAAAGTGGGTTTGGAGTAGACGTCTAGCTCTGCCAGTCGAACCGAGATTTCGCTTGTGCTACAAGCATGCGTGTGCTAACACCAGGTCGGGACGCTCGTTTACGCACGCGTGTCGCTTGCGAACCGCGACATGGAACCTGAGCTCGAGTGTGTCGATCCTGCAACGGGCAGAGCGGAGGGCTTTGGCGAGCTCAAAGGCGGCCTGATGATGTGCTGCTCGCTGCAAATGTGTCGCAAGTGAGTAGGAAGTGGAGGTGGCCCATGACCGGCTGTGTATAGGAGGCTAGACCAGCCAGCAGAGTTGTGTAGGAGATGGAGGTAGCTCCAGACACTCGTGAGAGTGTAGATGAGAGAGATCCCCAAAGCAGTGGAGGCTCCTCCGCCAACCACCAACATCGCCACGTGCTCACACCAGGCTCTTGAGCCCCAAGTATCCCCTCCTCCAGTTCCTGGCTGCGCATGTCCCTTTCGAGACTGCGGTTGGACTGAACGGGCGAGTGTGGTTCAAGGCAGCAAGCGTGGACGGAACAATTGCGCTGCAGCGCGTCATCGAAGCAGTTGATGCAGGCACCCTAGACGCGGCGGACAAGGCTGCAGTCGACAAGGCCGTGAAGCGTTTCCTCGCATAGGCGTGCGCGTGCGTGCTAGTCACGTCGTGGCCTCCGGCCGAGGATGAGCATTTCAACATGGATGGCGAGCCGTGGGAAGCGGCCTGCTAATTCGGAACCATATAGAGCGCCAGGCTGATTAATAATATCTCACTTTGCAGTGCATGGTGGCCATTTATGGAGAGCGCGGCACAATCCGCATTGAACCAGAAGACACAATGCTGGCGCCATCGACACGCTTCCGATTCCAGAGTAATGCGGATGACGTTGGCGCTGGTTGCCGATGCTCTTGGTGCCCACCGAGGTCGGTCACCGAATGGCCGCGTTCGTAAAGATGCCGATCAGAGCACGCCACTGATATTATTTTCTTCACTGAATTCACTGCCACGGTCAGGAACTTGTGCCACACGTCATGATGGGTGGACATCACGCAAGCACACACATATCTGTCAAGGGCCGAGTGGGCAGAACAAGTCCATTGTCGTCGCCAGTGGAAGTGCGGGACAATGCATCAATACATGAATGTCTGGACGTGTTACAAAAATCTATGCCAAGTCTATAGCTGGGGTAGTGTTTGTGCTTGTGGCGAGTATGCAGGTTCAACTTCTAGTCCTCGTTGTTGTCAATGTCCTCATTCTCGCACCACTCGAGCCATGAGCCGACATAATTGCGCGTGTTGAGGAACCCATGGCGGTTGGCGACCTCACAAGCAAGGGCCGAACGCCTGCCTGACCGGCAATAGAAGACAATGTTCTGGACGTTTGTGGGCTTTTTGAACGCAAACTCCTGCACGTCAGCAACGCTCGCATGATACGATAGCGGTCTCGATGGCAGGCAGCACAACGCTGCGTGCCTCCAGATTACCGCTGAGCTTGTTCTACTCACCTGCTGGAACTTTCCTGGGTTGAAGCCTACAGAGAGAGCCTCATCCATGCGCGAAAGAGGAAGGTTGACCGCACTGGGAATGCTTCCGAGCGCATTCTCGTCAGGCTCGCGCACGTCGACAAGGAGAATCGAGTCGGTAGGCTGCTGGGAGAGGTGCTTGACCTCGTCGTAGCCGATAATGGGGTCCTGTGCCCACGCGTCACGCGCCTCCTTGAACAGAGGTGCAGACAGGGGCGAGTGGTGGTGGAGTAGCGTAGCAGCGGCCATGTTGGGACTCGAGCTCTTGTGGATTGACAGAGAGGTTGAGAGCGCCCGGGCAGGAGTAGAAATAGCGGCGTTGAGACCGACACGAGGGCGGGCAGCACGCGCGATAGCGCGCGTCAGAGTTGCGGCGCGGAGAGTCATAGTGGAGGGCTGATAGGGGCTTCCCGGTTCGGAGTCGCGTACGAGTTCGGAGTGGCTAGCGCAATGCAAAGGGACCTGTGGAGCGCTCAGTAGCGAGTGAGGATACGAGTGGCGGGATCACGGAGAGGAGTTGAGATAGATGCAATTCGAGTCTTGTGTTGGGTTTTGTGCGATGCCGCAACCGACGCGTTGGTAAGTGCTTGCTAAGGCAAGAGACCAGAGGAGGCCGTCTTGGTCATAATTTCATGCTTTGAGTGAGGAATGGCGTGCTCGGTCACCACCGATAATCATGCATCCCGCCATAGTTTCGGGAGGGAAGGAATATTCGGAAGGGCATCGGAGCGTGGCAATGGCATGGTAGCAGCATGGCAATAGCATGGTAGCAGCATGGCAATGGCATGGTAGCACCATGTCAATCACATGGCATCCATGTGTTTATCACGTGGTATTCCCTTCTCATTCCTAATTTGTTGTGCCCAGCGCAGCAGCACTGTCCTGTGTCAACCTTTTTCTCAATTGCATCCAGTTATCCAAATTGTCTTCAACACTTGCTGACGATGCACGACGATGCACTCTGCACTGCCAAACGAGTCGAATCCCCACTAACACAATGAGACCCATGGATGCAGAACGGTGACTCTGAAACCTCATAGTCACCCCTAGTCTGCTGCTCGCTGTCTGCATGTCTCATCACACTGTTGCCTCTCCTGCCTGACTGTCTGTCTCATCTGTGTCTCACCTCTTTTTGCCACATCTCACCTCAAACAATCTTGACAATCCCGGATCTTTTACCTCATAAACCTGGACAGAAGCTTTCGAAGCTTATCCTCATGATACCACTTTACACCGCCCAGCACATGTTGACATTTCACATGGCCACCTCGGTTATCAGACCACCTGTACGAGCTCACAAAGGTTACCGACCGCTCGATTTTCCGCCCGACCGACTGACATGGCTCCCTGGTGCTTATCATCTACACGGGTGCACTACCGGGTCTTTGTTTTATCTCGGGTGATCTCGTTGGCCGGTGTGGCTGACCTTTTTATCTCGTTGTGACACAGGTCCGTCTCGGCGTTTCGATGCTGTTCACGTGCACGGTTATCTTGTCCCTGTACATCGCAGTGTGTTATTTAAAGAACAAGAGCGAAACCCAGAAGACGATGTGCAGACGAACCGACCTGGTCACCCATCAACACTGTGCCATCAACGAGGCATGACGCCAACCCGCGCCGCCTATACCTCCTAATTCCGAGAAACCACCGAGCATGTTCTCCACCCAGCATGGCTCCGCCCTGCAGATACTGGCAGCCGAACAAGGCCATGTGACAATATGCCAACTGGAGAACGGGTGATCTTTTTGTACAATCACCCTGCCGCCACACATCATCTGCACATCGCCACCCGTTTTCTCGTCTGTCTAGTTTCCGGGCGCCGGAGACGGAGACGGAAACGGATGAAAGCTGTTCCGCTCTGCATTCCCCTCTGGAGGAACCGAGGCCACAGCATTATCTGGTACTGTCAATCCTCTAAACCCCGGTTTTCCGGTGTCTTGGCAGCGACACGCAAGGCGAGGGAAGCACCGCAACGGGCAAGGGTAGAAGCGCAGGCGGTACTGCGGGCATGGCCCACAAACGTGGGTAGCCAAGCCTCTGTAACCTTTCGATCGATCTGGCCCGCTCTTGCTTGCAGACGACAAGGGCCAAAGAAGAAGCCGGAACCTGACAGCAACGGCGGAGGGGTTTGATGCCAAGACTCTGTTTCTAAAAGCTTAGCATTGGGGGAGTACGACTCTCCAGGGTTGGGCACATTCTGTCAAAGGCACAAGCTTGGCACACGCGGGCCCGGCGGGGGAGGGTGAGGATCAGGCTCAACTCGACCAACGCCGCCGGCGCCCCGGCACCCCGGAAGGCCTGGAGCTGCAGCCTCCGCACCAATGTGCGTGAGTTCCGCTTTCCTTTGCCGCCGAGAGCCAGGCATTGTCCAAGGCACGCCAAGGGGTCCCCCCTGTGTTGCTCCACTGGCAACCCTAAGGCTGAATGGCCAGAGGTCTTGGCATGCCGACTCGGAGTGGCCGCCCACTGTGCCTGGCTGGCGACGGCGACAGCCTGCTCGGGAAGAGAAGAGGGGTCGACGAGGAAATAGAAAGCGGGTAAAGCGGGCATGTTGCGATGGGCGAGACGGCAAAACGAGGGAGCTTAATCCAGGGGCTATGCATAGATCGGTCGGCAACCTAAGTCTTGGCATGTCCCAATATTCTCTTTGTATCGAATTTACCTTTTGATTTGACACGGCTCCAAGATTTGAACCGTGTCATCCGGGTCTTAAACTTCGGCCTTTTCCGTGCCACATCCATCAACCCCATCTGTCCACATATCCTCATCATCCTCATCTACATCCACTCGTACACTATCTCTCACTTGCTTTCTTCGTCTTCGACAGTGGCCAAGAAACCCCATTTCCAGAACTGCACCCAGCGCCGTGATGGCTTTCACGCAGACGCCCCGTCTCCGTCTAAACAAACCAGTTCCCCCACGCATCCACCACACTTGACTCGAGCCCGCCTCCCCCCTCCCACCTTGCTCCACCAGCCGTCCTCGTTCACAATGACGGCAACTCTCCCCATCTTCAACCCCATTCCCGACATGCTTGCCCATACTCCCACTCCGGGCCCCGCTCCGACCGAGGAGCCCAATGCGCCCGAGGGCCACCGCCCGCGCCGCCGCTGGACCGCTGACGAGGACGCGCGCCTCATCGCCGCTGTCAACAAGTACGGCTCACAGCGCGGTCCCGGCAGCCAGTGGTCCAAGATCTCTGTCGGTCTCCCAGGCAGGACAAACAAGGTGAGTCTGACGGCGCAAGGTGCAAGCAAGGAGGCCAGCCGCCGCACAAGGCAACTTGGCTGGCGTGGGCCTGTGCATTCCGATTCGGCAGATGAGTGCGTCAGCCACTCCATCTGTGCCCATAACCCCTTGATTATCTCGTTCATTGCACTCGCGTTGGCACCACTCTGTTCATCGCCCGCTGACAACCTCAGGACTGCCGCAAGCGCTGGTTCCACAGTCTCGACCCCCGTGTCCGTAAGGGGCGATGGTCCCCAGACGAGGACGACCTCCTTCGCAAGCTCTACGCAGAGCTTGGCCCCCAGTGGAAGGCGATTGGTGCGTATTTCTGCCTCGTCCAATACTCGGATGAAACCATGTGCTGACGCTCTCTCCTTGACAACTCGCTTTGCCCACGCCACTCATTTACATTCTCAATTCATCCTATACCAACAGCCCTCCGCATTCCTGGACGCAAGGACGATCAGGTTTCGAAGCGGTGGCGTGACGTGCTCGCGCCAGAGCTCACGAGCAAGAAGCCATGGAGCGAGGACGAGGACCGGCTCCTCCTTCAACTGCTCGAGGAGAAGGGACCCAAGTGGACCTCGATCGCAGAGCAGCTCCCGGGCCGCTCTCCGATTGCTTGCCGCAATCGTAGTCGCAAGTACCGCAAGCCCGCTGCGCCCGCGCCGTCCATTGCCTCCACCCCTGCCGGCCGCTCATCGCTGTCGGTCTCCTCGCCAGAGGAGCAGTATGTCGACATGCTACTTGCTCAGGCTACCCAGCCCCATCCCCAGCATGTTCCACCCCATTCGACTGCGCACGCACCAGACCACGAGTGGCACCTCCCGCAGCTGGGCAGCGTCCATCCTCCACTTGACCTCTTCAACTTTGACGTTGCAAACGCGCCATTGTCTGGTCTCGCCCCAGTGTCTGGGGTACAGGGTGTCACCGGTTCCGACGCGGCTGACCACGGTCTTCTTGAGAATTGGCTTGCGAGCGTCGGCCAAGTCCCACCGTCGACAACAAGCTCTGCGTCCAGCACGAGCGCGAACCTTCCGATGACCGTTGAGGGCACGACGCCCGACAGCTTCGCCGCCCTCTCCGGAACGGAAAAGCCCTTGCAAGTGCTGTACGGTCACTCTGACATTCCGGTCAACAACATGTGGAGTCTGCTCCTCGCTCTTGACAGCGGCGAGCAGAGCGTCAACGTGTCCTCGGAACTGTTGCGTCATCTCATTGACAACACGCCCCACAAGCTGCGCCAGGAGGGGTTGAGCATGGAACTGGCGTAAGCCAGGCGACGACGACGCGATGGAGACGTCAGTCACATCAACGAGGTATAGCCGAGGCTGAGGCTACCGCGGCGGAAGAGCATGCGTGCGACCATGAACCCTCACTGCATCACCAGACAACCCAGGCAACCCAAAATAACTAATACCTGATACTTCATACGGACAGTCTGTAATGTAGCACCATGTACTGTATGAGTAAACCTCGGTCGTCCCGCTCTCTGGCCGTCACGCCCTGTTTAGCCCTGTTGTTGCTGCGCACCGAGCCAGTCCCTGACATTGCCAAGACGGGCCACCCTTTCGGCCACCCGACCGCTGCGCGCAACGAGCGCCCTCGGCCCTCTGCGAGCGCTCGTCGGCCGGCAAGCTCGGACCCGACTGGTCGCCTAAGCGAGTGAGATCATGTCCGAATCCGCCTGGGCCTCGACTCTCTGTATAGTCATCTTGTCATGTGAGCACGGAACCGGCGATGGACAGCAGAGAACAATGCGAACAAGTACACCGAAGAGGACCGACGGGGAATGCGCCGCGCTCTCAAGTCCAGTCTCACTCCAGACACGCGACGTCGTCCATCTGCAGTTACACGCTATACGTAATCCCATGCTTGTGTACCATGCTACGGCCGAGCCTACTCGATCGTCTCGGTCTCGTCGATGAGCTCCTCGAACACCTCCTCGACCTTCTCGGCCGCACCCTCCTTAGTCCATGGCTTGACGATGAGCTTGTGCCGGGCCTGGCGCTCGGCGAGCAGGGCCGCGTTGTTGCGCGCACGCCACGCGTCCCACTCGGCAATCGCGCGCTGGCGGGCAGCAAGCACCTCGGCCGTGCCGGCGTTGATGGCCGCCGCGTCCTCCTCCTCGAAGACGCGGGAAAACTCCTTGAGGTCCTTGCGGATCTTGCGGCGGTCCGACTTGGACAGGAGCGTGGGCGGGCGCGGGCGCCAGAGGAACTGCTTAAACTTGTCCTGGCCCTGGTGGCCAAGGTTCTGGCCCTTGAAGTCCCAGAGCATGAAGCCGGGCTCGGGCGTCGAGTTCCACGACGAAGCCCATGAGGCGAGGAAGCGTCCACTGGGGTCCCACGCAATGTCGGTGATGCCGTAGTGCTCACCGGTCGAGAGGGACTGGACGTAGTCGCCGCGGTTCTCGACGTCCTTGATCTTGCCCGGAGTGTCGTCGAGAGTAAAGTCGACGTCGAGGAACTCAATGTCAAACTTGGTGGGGCTGCCGACGGTGGCGAGGACAACGTTGCGGCCACGAGGAGACCAAATGAGCGTGTTGCACACCTTGCCCTCCAAGACCTTGAAGGGCGTAAAGTCACCCTTCTTCGGGTCGGGCTCGTAGAACGAGACGTTGTACTTGATGACAACACCAGGAATGTTCTGGCCAAAGTTGGGGTCCGACGTGGACACGATCGCGAAGCGCTGTCCATTGGGCTCCCACGCAAACGACGTCACATACTCCTTGTGCTCGATGACCTCGACGGGGAAGTCCTTCTCGCGAAGACGGAAGAGCTCGAGGTTGCAGAACGTCGCCTTCTTGTTCTTGGCCTTGCGCGCGTGGCGGTCAACCTTGACGCACAGGTAGTCGCCCTGGTTCTGGAACGCAAACTTGCAGTCGGTAACGTTGAACAGGTTCTTGGAACGGAGCACGTTGCGGCTCGGGATGGCCATCAGGTTGACACGCGCCGGCTGGTTCTGCGCCTCGGGTGTCCAGTACGCGAGCATGCACTCGCGCTTGGGCTGCTTGTTGGCCTTGCGGTCCTCCCAGTCCTTGTCGCCCATTGGGCACCACTCAAAGTCCTGGACGCCCTCAATCTTGATCGACTTGCGGTCAAGCAGGCCCATGTCGGGAAGCTCGTAAACCTGGATCGCTTCGTTGGGCACGCAACGCGCGACGTACGCGTCGTCGGGCGACCACTTGAACACGGGCCACTTGCGCTCGCGCGGGCCGTTCTCGTCGGGCTTCTCGCCCGCAAAAGTGCGCATCATGCGGGCCGTCTTGACGTCCCAGATGACAAACTGGGCGCCCTCGTCCTCGGGGCCGAACGTGTCGCGCACAGCCTTCTCGACCTTGGGCGAGGGGTTCGCGACATTCAGGGGCTCGGGCGACCAGGTAACGAGGTAGTTCTCGCACGGCGAGAACTGAATCAGGCGCACGTCGGGGTGCGTCACACGCAGCATGTTGTCGAGCTTCGAGCCCGACCACAGCGCAACACCAGGCAAGTGAATCGTCGCGAGGTACGTGCCGAGCGGCGACCACTGGACATAGTACTGGCCCCAGAGAGGGTTCGTGAGGTTCTTGCCATCAGGGGTCTTGACGGGCTCCTCCTGGAAGTTGCGACCATTCCAGAACATGCTGACGAGGTTGTCGCGGAAGGTGAGGTACTGGTCACGGCCAGCCGCGTCGCCGAGCCACGAACGAGCGTGGTCCTTCTCGTTGTACGGGCGCTCCTTCCATCCAGGGGGAAGCTCGTCGTCGCCAACAGTCATGTTCGCATAGCGCTCAATGTCGCCGAAGCGGTTGACGTAGAGCTCGCTCTTGCCAAACTTGGAGCCATCAATCGCAGAGAGTGCATGCTCAGCCTGCGCAGCGTCCGGGTAGGACAGGAAGACGAAGCCCTTGGACGTGGCCGCCTTGTCGTCCCAAGGCATGTCGACGCGGTCCTCGTCAATCGGCGCACCGGCCTTCTGGAAGAGCTGGCAAAGACGCATAATCAGCTTCTCCTTCTTGGCCTCGTCGACGATGGGGACGTTGTCAACGACGATCACGTTGTCGAAGCCCTTCTGCGAGTCGACGCCATGCCTGAAAGTCAGCGGTTGTTCTGGGCTCAAAGCACTGCCTGAAGCGCCTGCAAGCTACTCACTCCTTCTCAATGTCGGCGTAGCCATCGTGGAGCTCGGCCTCGATCTCGTAACGCTCTTCTTCTGTGAATCCAGACAGATCCAGGTCGGTCATGGTGATTTTGGTGTCGGGTTGGGTATTGTCGTGGAACAATGCTGCAGCATGGTGAAAAGTGAACCCTCATCCGTCTGCCACGTCCGGAAATTTTCGGCATTAGCAGAGTGTTTACAACGGTTCCTAATGGAGTTTGAATTTCTCCCTAATCACTGTGCGTGACTGATATCTCTCAGCGTTCCATACACACAAAACAATCTGAGTCATACAGGATATGAATGGCATCAGACACTCGCTGATGATGCTACAGGCACTTAAGCCATCTCTTCCTCATACTCGTCCTCCCCGTCCGCATCTTCCTCTCCCTCCACGTACTCGTTCCCCCCCATATCCTCTGCCCACTCATCGTCATCATCACTCTCGATGACTAGCCGCTTTCGTGGCGGCGGTGCAGGTGCGGCGCCCGCCTTGAGAGGCGACTCGGCCCTCGAACTATCTCCTCTCTGGCTCTGCCGGCGCCCGTTTGCGGGGCTCGTGAAGATGCTGCTGCGCAAACCATAGGTCTGGCGCTCAGGGCTTGGGTTGCTACTGTTGATCGACCGCCTTCTCAGAGCGCGCACTGGCGAGGCTGTGAGAGCGGCAACCAGTTGCAGCGTAGCCTTGTCCTCACCAGCGGCAATCTTGTCTGGTGTGTCCTCAGTGCCACTTTGGTAATCAACCGGTGTCGAGATGATCTCTTTGTTGGATAACGGCGTCGCAGACTCGTCATCCTCGCTGTCCTCGTCTTCGTCCGCTGCGGTCGCGGTTGGTAGTGAGCGAAGAGCAGGGCCGCGCGTCGTGAGGAAGGGCGTGTACTTCAGGCGTTCTGGGCGAAGCTTGAGATATCCTTTGGCTTCAAACTTCTGCAGTACTGTTTCGATTACCTCGTGGTTTGGGACGATCTGGTACCGCTTGGGTAAGGTTATCTTGTTATCTTTACCTTCAAACTGAGGCTGCTCAGGGCGATGACGAGGCTTCTTCGGTGGCCGCCCGCGGCGCGGCTTTTGCCGAGAGACTGGTGTCTGTGGTGCGGTCTCTAGCACGTTGATCATGTTGTTGTCCCGAAGCGCAGTGTAGATGTCTGCCAACGTCATCGAGGTCGCCACTGCGATGTCTGCACGGGTTAGGCAACGTTTCGCATGACAACTCACCCTTCATGCGGATGCGACCGGTAGCTGTTCGTAAGTACTGGAACAACGTGTTGCGCCAGTAGCTCTGATAACTGATCAATCCGAGCCCAGACAGCGGGCGCTCTGGTGACCCTCGACGTCCTTCCTTCTTTGAAAGGAGATAGCCTAGAGTCAGTGCCAGAGAGAGTCATTGAACGCACTGAAGTCGATGAGAAGCTGGCCCCATCCCTTTCGTTGGCGCACCGGCAACGTCATGATACAGCTGACGTTGTTGTCCGGACTCCTCTTCTCTTTGGAGAAGTAGCCGACGAACCGAGCTCCGAGATCGTCGACCTCAGTCATGACGTAAAAGAGGAACGGTTCTACGTCGTAGTACAACGTCTTGTGGTCAAGGAACATCTTCGCCAGGAGGCAGAGGTTCTGACAATAGATCTGCACAAGTTAGGATATGAAAACTGCTCAACACACCTTGTTCTTGCGGCCGTCCACCTCGAACACCGAGACGTTCCCATCGCGATAGATCTCGTCGCCAGGAGGATGTCGAGCTTTGCACTTCATCTGCTGGTCAGCTTCCAACAATCCGTGCAATAACCCACCCTATGCCGGCCAGCGACAAAGCCGGTCTTCATGTACTTCAGGCAGAATTCACACAGCCAGAGCCGCCCGTCGGGGACTTGGGCGTACTCCTCGGGATAGGGGGCCTGATACCAGGTGTCAATGTCATAGACACCGAAGCGAATCTTGTTGATCTTCTCGGGGTGACCGCTGGGAGTGGCTGATATGCTGCTCGAGGACGCCAGGTTGCCCAGCGTTGGCAGGCTGCTTGTTGACGTGCTCTGCTGAAGCAAGACGCGGTCACGCAACGGCCGCATGGCAACGGAGGCTGCTGTAGGGGTCGCGAAGCCAGATGTCGAGACTGTGGGTGTTCCAGGAGTGACCCTGTAAACCGCCTTTCCCGGCTTGGAAGGTCCAGGTGTCGACGGCCGTGATGGTGCGGGGGATGCCAGAGTTGCCTGTGGGTCCCACAACGGCAGCGGTGGTCCTCCCAACCTGTTCTCAGCCGCCTTGCGGCTCTTCTCAAACAACACCTTGTCCGACTCGAGGATTGAGGTTCGCGAGGTGTCGGCGTCATCTCCTTCGATAACACCACCATAGGGGACCTGCTCTGCGGGCTCCTCCTCGATCTCGACATCCCGCCTCGATGCGCTCGGAACTCGCAGCTTGAGGACCAGACCTCCTGACGGCGATGTAGCAGTAGAGGCGTCCGGGTTGGACACGCGTCGTGATTTGTCACGGTCTTTTGGGTGGCCGTTGGCCTTCAGACGGAGTTTGAGTGGCGGTTCGCTGAGGGGTGTGTCGTCACGGGACAACGAGGTGTTGGCTTTGCGCTTTCGGTCGCGCGGGGTATGCACCTGCACTTCAAGCAAGGGTGTGGCCACGGCACGCTCCTTGCCCTTCCTCGAGGACGCTGCTGCTTTGGGAGCCGGTGTTGATGTCTTCGGCGCCGGAGAGGTGGAGGTTTTCTTGTTGCCCTTGAAGTCGACGGCGCAGGTATTGCAATACCACACGCCTTGTGGGGGCCCTTTCAATGGCCTGATCTCGTCAGCAAGAACGAACTCAAACACATACGGCACGAGGCAGTAGCTGTGCCAGCCCCGGTCACAGCCATCGCAGAAGAGTAAGCGGTTCTGGCGTCAGTTCCGGTCGCGTGGCCTGACTCACGTCATCACCTTGCGAACGACAGGTCTCGCATGGCTTGCATTCAATGCAGCACCACGGGTAACTCATAATCTTCTTCTTGATCTTGGGGTGGGTGAAGCCGAGGCAGATAGGATGCCCACTGCGACCGCACATTGCGCAGCTGACGAGCTTCTCCTTGGGTCCACTTTCGTTCTTGTAATCAGGCAGCTGGCAGAAGCCGCAGACCTCCTCTCTGATGACGACGGGCTTGCTGGAGGCCTTACCGTTCGCGCGCAGTGCCGTGGGGCCCTCTTTGATGAGCTTGCCATTGGGCTTCGCTTTGGACGTGCGGTGGCCGCAATTCGCGAGTGGCTCGATGGGATGCTTTCGGAGCCGGCTTCTCTTGCGCTTCACTGGCATGCCGTTGCTCATCGGCGGTGGGAGCGGTGATGGAGCAAGTGAGTTGGGTGCAGTATCGAGGTCGAAATGCACAGGAGGGACTGAATGTCGCGCTGAAGGAGACGCGAGATGGAGTTCCATGAGTGGATCGGTTCTCGCCGCAACGTCTGTCTCGATGATGGGCGGCGCACTCGCAGCGATGAAGGCAGGCTCCAGACCAGTACCTGCAGCAGGAGGATAATAGTATCCCTCGGGCTGGTGGTTGTCAGACTGTGACGGGTCATATGTCACGGAGCGCTGGGCGCGACTCACTGGGAAGTAGTACCCGACCCCGTCGTCGACCTCACCCTCGGCGTCGATATCATCCAGCAAGGTGCGGTCCTGATCATCGAGCAGAGCCGGATCAATGGCGAAGTCGTCTGTAGCTCCTTTGAAGGCCGAGGGCGACCCTTGAGCCGCTGTGGCTCTGGCGCGGGTCGGGGTTTTGGTGTTACGAGACGAGGATGGAGCGGAACGCGACGCGGTCCAGCGTGCAGGGGTGGCCATGTTCACGCTGCGCCGAGGCGTATGACAATTGGCAGCGGACGTGAATGGCGAGAAGATGGCCGCGTCGGGCCACAATCGGCCAGCAGATGTGGGCTGTTGATAATGGATACAGTTGATGTGGACGAGGGTGATGCACGTCGGGGTAGATGACGGCAAATCCAAAGTCGCCGCCCAACTTGGGACGGACAGTGCGTGCCGAGTCCAACGAGGGAAGGTAGGGACATTCCACCTAAACAACAACATTTGATTCCGTTCAACACTATTATTTATTTGGCATTCCCTATTAGAATATCCACAGCTCTCTCGCGTTCATCTACCAACAACTCCGACCAAGACAACAGCAACACATCCACGCATCTTCTCCCCTATCTTCTCCCTCACCTCGTCATCCCCTGCCATCGCCGCCCGCAGCTCCATAACCGCTACGTCAAACCTGCGACGCCACGTGCGTTAAGCTCCCCGCTCGCGCCGTTCCAACACCCATCCTCCCCGCCTTTTCCGACCTTGCGCCCACAACATGTCAGTCCGCAAGTCACCCCCTCCGTCGGGCCCCGGCATGGCGATTGCGAAGCGTGCACGTGTCGAGGATGACGATGAGGAGAACACGATGACCCTGACGGTCGCATCGTCGGGCGAGGGGCAACGCAAGAACGCGCTGGTACGCACGATCAAGCGCACAAGTGGACTCGAGGCGCCAATCGTGTCCTTGGCAGGGGCTCACGGGGTGAGTAAGCAAGTGGCTTCAAGCTTTGTGTTGCGTAACGTCTTCCGAGCCACTCGCTGACGCCCAGGGCGAGATCACGGCGTGCAAGTTTGACCCAACAGGGGAAACTATCGCAGCGTGCTCCATCGACCGTGCCATCTGTGAGCTAACTTGCACCCCTTCCCCGCTCTGCCCTACTAACACACAGCGTTGTGGAAGACGTACCCCCCACATGAAAACTACGGTCTTATCCCGCACGTGCATAAGCAGGCCGTGCTGGACATTGCGTTCTCGCTCGACTCGAAGGTGCTCTATTCCGGCGGCGCGGACGGGTGCCTGATCGCGACCAACCTGGAAGACGGCTCACGTGTGGCCAAGTACTCTGCGCACTTTGGTCCGCTCAACTCGATTGCTGTGGCGATCTCAGGAGGGCACGAACTGGTGTTGACGGGTGGGGACGACGGGATTGCACGCGTATGGGACCTGTCGCTGGGCACCAAGGACCCGGTGGCCGAGTTTGACGACGAGCGCGACTGCCCCGTGACGGCCGTCGAATGGAGCCATGACGGGAACCAGTGTTTCGTGGGCGGTGTTGACAACGAAGTCAAAGTGTGGGATCTGCGGACAGAGAAGATGGCGTACTCGTTGAAGGGGCACACGGACACTGTGAGTAGCTTGAGTGGGCGAACTGGGAGTCGGACATCTAGGGCCAACGGAGTTGGAGACGTTGGATGGCAACGTCGTGCAGCTCGACCCCTACCCGTCCATTCCTATCGCCGCACCGTCTGCGAGAGCACACGGCGTGCTCATTCTGTGCTGGAGCTGACCGGAGATCACCTCACTCGCACTCTCGCCTAACGGGCACTACCTCGCGACGTACTCGCTCGACTCTGCGCTCATCATTTACGACGTGCGGCCCTTTTCGTCGGACCCGATGCGCGTGTATCGTAGCTTGACGGGCGCGCCCTCGGGCTTTGAGCAGACGCTGATCCGCTGCGCATGGTCGAAACACGACGGCGGGCAACGGATAGCGGCCGGCGGCGGTGACCGCACGGTGACAGTGTGGGACGTGCAGACGGGCAAGATCCTGTACAAGCTCCCAGGCCACAAGGGCGCCGTGACGGGCGTCGACCTGCATCCTCGGTACGTGTTAATGCAGCCTCGCCGCACCTCACGGCTGACAGCAGGGAACCCATCATCCTGACCGGGTCCAAGGACTCGAACATGCTTCTCGGTGAGCTTGATGCGCAGGACTTTTCTTGAGATCTGAAGTAGAGTGGTTGGCATCATGCATGTGTGCATTGGTCGTGTGTGTATGTACGTGTGCTGATTCTCTCACCATCACTGCGTTCACGTTGAGGACACTAGTCATGAGCTGACCCAACTCGTAGAATGATGAGTGCATGAAATGGTACAATGCAATGGACATGACGGATGTCTATACTACTCGAGTGAGCGCAAGAATCGCGGCCTTGGCTTCCTGTCCCCGCGCTCCTCAACCCTCTTCCCCCAGATACGCACGACGCGCGCCGCGTCGCGCTTAAGCGCCTCGAACTTGTCCCTGTCCCCTGGGGCGCGCGCCGACTCAGCCAACCGCTCGGCCGCGACCTCGAGATCGCGCGCGAGCTCAACAGCATCCCCAATCAGCCCGTAATCGCGCCGGCTCAGGTCCCAGTGCTTAGCCTCGCCGGCATTCATGTCCACGACGCCAGCGCTCGTGCGCACCTCGAAGAACGCATCGGGGCCGTAGAACTCGTAGATGTCGTTGGCGGTGCGCAGGGGCCGGGTGTCGCTCTTGACCGCGAGCGCCGTCTTGAACAGCATGCCCATCGCGGTGGGGGTGACGGCGTGCGGGCGCGGCGTGACCCACGGGCGGCCGCGCACGTCCTGCGCGCGCCCGTTCGGCGCCTTCCACACGTACTTGCCTGCGCGGCCCTCGGCGGCTGGGGCCAGGGCGACCATGCGCCGGAAGGTCGAGAGGGCAATATCCCAGTCGGAGGCCCAGCGCGCCGCGCCCATCACCGAGAGGTGAACGTCGACGGGCCAGCCGTCGCTGCCGGAGGGCGGCTGGAACGTCTCGAGGATGGCCGACGCGCCGTCCGCGTCCCCGGCGAAGGCGAGGTTGTGGACAAATACCCTCAGGAGCGCGAGGTCGGCGCCGCGCGCGAGCGGCCCGTCCGCGATCTGGCGCGTGTAGTGGGCTACGAGGGACTTGTTGCCCATCCGGCGCAGAGTGGAGAGGAGGGTTGTGGCGGTGCGTACGTCGAGCGTGAGGGTGGGGAGGCTGTCCCATGCACGGGGGAGGGAGTAGGTCCCCTTCGCACCGGTGGCCGAGGCTGGCTGGCCCGGCGCAGGCAGGTCCCAGAGGCGGGGGATCAGCTCCTCAGCAACCCGTTGGTCGGCGGGACTACCTGCCGCTAGGCAGGAGAGTGCGGCGAGAGCCATGCGTTCGTCAACGTCCACGCCCGAACGCACCGCCTGGTCCCAGTATGCGCGACCAATGCTCCCCGCATCAATGGAAGGGAGGGTGTCGTCCTTCATCGAACGACGGTAGTGGTCGACGTTGTTCGCCGTGTTCAGCATGGTGTAGTACGTCGCTCCGTCTGGTGCAAGCGGCGGCTCACGGTCCATGCCTAGGAAGATGGCCTCCATCTCGTTCCACATGCCATACCGACCCAGGAACTTGAGGTACGCGTTGGTCGGCCACACGCTCACCTCCTCAGAGGGCAGGGTGGCCGGCATATCACTGTCATGGTCTTCGGGGTACGCAACCCCAAGGCTGTCACGGCTTCCCTCATTCCCGGCCTTGAGCATCGCCCGGATATGCGATTGCGAGAGGTCATACACCCGACGCACGCGCTCGAGCGTCAACCGCTCCGGCTTGCTGGCAGGGGAAAATGAATCGTTCACGACGCCAGAGTGCGCGACACCAGCATACGCATTAAGCAGGACTGTAAAGGTACGCGAGCTCGCGTTCGTGCCCCGCTTCTTCATCTTCCGTTAGCCCGGAAACGCCGTCAACTCACCTCATTGAAAGCCTTCCACATGGCCGAGTAATACCCGTCCCGTCCCATGCGCGCGAGGACAAGGTTCCACACAGGCGCTGTCGCCATGTCCTGCGGCGCATCGCGCACGATGGCGAGCATCTCGTCGATCTGCGGCCGCGTCATTTTGTCAGGATAGCGGGCGAGGTGTTTCTTCACCCGCTGCGAGAGGGTGAAGGGGTTCGTGGACGTCGGCGCCGTCATGCCGCGCACCTTCCACTCGCGCTTTCTGCCCTCGTGACCAGCATTGTCGCCGCGGTCGGAACGGTGGGGGGGGCCGCGGAACCCACGAGAGTCACGGCCACGGAAGGCGGCTGAGGCACCCGCTCCTGCCCCTGCGGCCGCACCACGCGCGAACGATCCGCTGTGACGCTGCCATTCGCTTGGTGCACGATCACTGCCGCCTCCACGGGGTGAGCCGCTGGGTCCACTATCCCTTTGTGAACGCCAACCGCCCCTCGAAGGGTGCCCGCTGTCTCTTGGAGGGCGGGGACCATCTCTCGGCGGCCGCCCTCCATCTCTCCTTGGTGGCCTGTCGCTGTAGGCATCCTGCCTCGGTTTGAACGGACGCCCGCGAGCACCTGCCAATGCGAGCGCTGTTGGGTGTAGGGCACCCGACGCATAGCTCCGTACCTGGAGCTGCCGCACGTCTGGCCCAAGTCGTGCAAGGCGGAACATGATAGTGTGTTGTTGTCAACTTGGGCTTGCTCGAATTGCAACTTTCTGTTGGAAAAAAAGCTTCCGCCTCCAGTCGCCAGTTGCCACCCACAGCAAGCGTCATGCATAAATCACATCGACAGAAACCCAGACAAAACAGAGTCACGAGGCGCACTCTATGCTAACAGGACGCATCTACATTCGAATGCGACAGGAGAGCCGCTGTAGAGTACACTAGCGGACTCGTCCCGCAGCTGGCGCAGCCGCTGCCTCCTCCTCCTCTTCCTCGTCCTCCCCCTCATCCTCATCGTCGTCGTCCTCAAACAAGCGCCCGTTGCGGCCCTCCGCTTTGATCCCTTCCTCGTCGTCGGCCGCGGCGCCCTTGCCCTTCTTCCACCGCCCTTTCCAGTCGACGTCCTCGAGCTCGTCGTACCGCTCTGGCCGCTCGCGGAGCCAACGCATGCGCGGCCCGCTGCGCGCGCGCTCCGATACCTTGAAGCCAAATATGCGCGCGGCGTACACCTTGTTCAGGGCAGGGCGCTGTCCGCCGTATGCATTCGGGTTGACGATCGACTCGGCGATTCTGGACGGCGAGGAGCGGCTGCTCGGCGTTGACGCCGACGTTGCCGGTTGCTCTGTTGGAGCAAATGGAGCAGACAGCAGTTCGGGGTACGTCTGAAAGAAGAGTGGCGCAAACGACGTTCCGAAGAAGGCACCTGCCATCAGCGTCGCCCCAAGCCTTCCAACTAACCGTCCACCTGCGAGTACTTGCTGCTCGGTGGGCTGTAGATGTCACCGCAGTTCGGGCAGTACAGCTTGACGGTGTCGATACCAGGCATGTCAGACCGGCCACACGCCAGTACATGTGTCGAGTGGCAGTAGACACGTGGGCAGAGACCAAAGTCACCCTGCTCATACTTCTCCAACTGCTGTTAGTGATGGCCAGATGCGTGCTCACCATCATCGACAGCCCTGGTTTGGTGAGGATGAAACGCTGGTGCACCAGGCCGTACAAGAGCTCGGCGGACGACTCGACGATTGACACGTCCGGGATGTTGGCCGATTCCTCATCTGCCCGTCAGATGCGGTTATTAAGGCCAGCCCACCTAACTCGGCGTCCAGCATCATCTCCAGTGCCTCCTTCCAAAATGGAACCAACGACTGCAAGCCTGTCGGGTCAGCGTCCCTCACGTCAGCTGCGCCCACCCGTCAGATTGAAGTCGTCCTCGATGAAGTCCTCGTGCACTTCGCAGAAGTAGTCGTGCCCGGGGATGTGAGTGGTGAACCAAGTCTGCGTGAGCTCCTCTTCGCATTCATGGGGCTCACAATCCAAGCGAGGGAATCGGCTGACGAGCCTTCTGAGGGCGAATCTGTCGGTCAGCCCTCTCGCCATGGTTGTCTCAACAGCAGCCGCGGTACCACGTACAAAGCTCGAGCTCATCTTCTTCGCCCTCGACAAGGTGGTGAGCCATGGGGTCATAACCGTATGCGGGTGGCATGGCGGAAGAGGATGGGATGACTGAAGGTGGAGGAAGAGGGGTGGAGGGAAGGCAGTGAGGCAGTGGTGTTATCAAGCGTTACTGCCCTGCGCTGCGCTGGGGCGGAGCTTTCAGCCAAGATGAGTGTAAGCAAGGAGTTGTTGAATCGGCGGGCTGTCGCGAGTGAGGGAGGATGTGTCGCGGTGGAGATAAATGGAGGTCAACGCGCAGACTACTAGAGGGAATGTTTGATGAAGATGATAGATGCTAGATAGATGGCCAAATGGCAGATGCTCGACCGAGAGACTGGGTAGCCCGAGCAGACCGTTGATGGCTTGAACCAACACACACAGCACCACATGCCCCGCCGGCCCTGGCGTTGAGCCGCAACGATTTGCCACACACTGTAACTCCGGCCCTCACCGCCAGTGAGCGCAGCTCTTCCACCCTGGACAGACGTCCTGGCTCCCACTCAGCCAGGGCACAACCTCCACCCACCCGCTCCCTGGCTGCCGTTACATCACTCGAGATTAACTCTTATGCATTGCATTGCATCTACTTGACCGCCACGTGGTAATGACCCCAGACTCCACAATCGGGACCGTGGCGCGTGCCATTGCGCGCTGCTGCCGCGTCAACCGCACTTTGGAGCGTGCTGCAATCGTAACACTACATCTACATCTCCTCCATCTCTGTCCTCCCTCTTTCTCTTATCTCCGTCTCTCTCAACGCTATCCTCCCCTCTTCGTCCTCATTTAATTCCCCTTCGAGCCTCGGCAACCCCTTTCATCACTTGCATTCACTACCCATCAACACCGATTCATCATGGACGAGGAGTATGACGTGAGTACTACCTTCCTACCTTGGCGCGTCCCATTGCCAGAGGCAGCAGCTGCGGCACCCACATGACCTTCCTTCCCCACCCAACCCCCTACCAGACCGATGCTGACAATCCCAGGTTATCGTCCTCGTAAGTCTACAGCACGCCGCAACATACCAAAGACGCATGACATGTACTGACCGCGCGCACAGGGCACTGGCCTGACCGAGTGCATCCTCTCGGGCCTCCTCTCGGTCGACGGCCAGAAGGTCCTTCACATGGACCGCAACGACTACTACGGAGGCGAGAGTGCCTCCTTGAACCTCACCCAGGTGCGTTACCTTGCATGCCGTGCTGACAACAGCTCTACCAAAAGTTCCGTGGCAGTGCGCCACCCGAAGAGCTCAACCTCGGCAAGGACCGCTCGTACGCCGTCGACCTCATTCCCAAGTTCATCCTCGCATCGGGTGAGCTCACCAAGATCCTTGTGCACACCGACGTGACTCGCTACCTCGACTTCAAGCAGATTGCGGGCTCGTACGTGTACCGCGATGGCAAGATCGCCAAGGTCCCCTCGAACGAGAGCGAGGCTATCCGCTCGTCGCTCATGGGTCTCTTTGAGAAGAACCGCGCCCGCAAGTTCTTTGGCTACCTCCAGAGGTGGAACCCGGATGACCCGGCCACGTTCGAGGGTAGGTCTGAGTTTAGGCCTGGGTCCGGGCGGCGGGGCCTTGCGCGCGCCCGTCCCGCGCGGTAGGATCAACGCTGACGTCGGCACAGGCTTTGACGCGGATACTCAGACCATGAACGACCTGTTCACCAAGTTCGGCCTCGAGGCCGGCACCCAGGACTTCATCGGGCACGCCATGGCCCTGTGGCTCGACGACGAGTGAGCCCAAGCACTCTACACAGCTGACACCCAGCTACAAGACCAAGACGGCCAAGCCTACCATGGAACGCATCCGCCTCTACGCCGAGTCCATGGCGCGTTACGGCAAGTCGCCCTACCTCTACCCGCTGTACGGCCTCGGCGAGCTGCCCCAGGCCTTCTCGCGCCTGTCGGCTGTCTACGGTGGCACCTACATGCTCTCGAAGAAGGTTGACTCGGTCAACGTGGACGACGACGGCAAGTTCGTTAGCGTCACGTCGGATGGCGAGACCGTCAAGGCCAAGCGCGTCATTGGTGACCCATCGTACTTTGGTGCCGGTCAGGAGGCTGAGGGCGGCAAGATCCGCGTTGTCGAGACTGGCAAGGTTGTTCGCGCGATCTGCATCCTCAAACACCCCATCCCGGGCACTGAGAACGCCGACTCGTGCCAGATCATTATTCCCCAGAACCAGGTCGGGCGCAAAAACGGTGAGTGCCAGGGCACGATTGGCCGGGGAAAGCGGTAGCTAACATCAGACATCTACATCGCCGCCGTCTCGTCTTCGCACAACGTTGCTGCCGAGGGCGTCTACATCGCCATTGTCTCAACTATTGTCGAGACCTCGGTGCCAGAGCGTGAGATCCTTCCCGGACTCCAGCTCCTTGGCAAGGTCGAGGACAAGTTTGTCTCGATCCTCCCCCTGTACGCCCCCACCGCTGACGGCTCGGCCGACAACATCTTGTGAGTTGCCACCATGCTTGGAGACATGCACTGACGCCACAGCATCACCAAGTCTTATGATGCGACCTCGCACTTCGAGACTGTTGTCGGTGAGTCACGGATGCGTAGATGTGGCTGACGTACAGACGACGTTGCCGACGTGTGGGAGCGCATCAAGGGCGAGAAGCTTGTGCTCAAGAAGCGCGAGAACCAGGAGATTGAGGCTTAATTAGATGGATGGGCAGAGTAGGGGTTGTGGCTGGCTAGGCCGAGGAGAACAAGTGCACTATCTTCATTCGTCGCTCTCGCAAGTGTATTTGGATTCAACTCGACTTGTGGTTGCGTCTGCAGTACTGTAGGAACTGTGACTCGGGGTGCTGCCAACTCGAATACCGGGTCCGAGAGCGCAAAGGGCCGCAATGGGTATCAGAGATGAAAGCATACAGGTGTGCATGCCCATGTCTTTGAGTACAAGGTTGACTATTATACTGCCAGTCGGGAGCTGCGGAATGTCTATCTACTGCACAGTACTCTTCAGGTGACGCTTGCTGTGGCCCCAGTCTCTTTAGTCAATCTACTGTCTGTTCAATGCCGTCAGGTGCGGGGCGTAGGCCGCCATCAGTCAACAGTGCTCGTAGTGCTCATTATACATGTTGAACCGGAAGAATGGGGCACGCAGGTCGTGCGGGACGTCAACAAACTGTTCACAGGTCGCTTGTTTGAGCAAGTCAACCTGGTCGCCAAAGAACCGAGCATGAGTGTGTCGTGGGACTGGACTTTTGGCCGCGGGAAAAGAGTCATGTAGGATGAGGGAAGCCCGGCCTTGCCGTGTCAGCAGCAGAGACGAGTTGAACTAACAAGTCGACATGATGATGGCGACTTTGAACTCCTGAGCATTCCAGAGGACCGCCTTGGCCGCAAGCCATCCGATGTTGACAATGCGGTCATCCGTCGTCGGCTGACAGGCGTATTGTCCTGCCGCCCTCGCGATCATGGCGAAACACAGTCCCCGGCTCAGGTTAGCATCCTCTGCGATGGGTGATTTACAATTGGATGAGTTTGTTGACGTCCGAGTCGAAGATGCCAGCCTCTGGGAACCAGGGGAGCGTGTACATGAACGCATTTGCGTACTCGACGAGAGTTTGAACAAAATCCTGTTTCACCTTCCTCCTGGGATTCAGCTTTGCCCAATATCGCACGAACTCCAAACCACGGTTCAAAGTTTGTTGAACAAGCTTGAGACGCTGGGCAACAGAAAGTTGCCCAAGATTCTTGACAAGGTCCCGAATGTTGTTGAACCTCGTAAACCCCTCATGCTCCCAACGCAACTCGTAGATCTGCCGGATAATCTGGAGGTGCATTCCGCGGTCCAGCCAGAGCTTGGCAATCTGGCATGGTGACATGCGGTAAGCTGCTGTCCGCTGGGGTGGGTGGATCAAGAACAGACCATCGCTGGGGTTAGTAATTCGGAGTTGACAAGGAAGGTGGAGTATGTTATCGTGCAAGGCATGAATCTATCCGGCGTGCCAGGCGGGACATGTCCGTTGAGGCGTGTTCGGTGAACCGAAGTGGCTTACGATGAGGTGCAGTATCCATACAAGTTAGGGTAGTCACTGCAATTAGTTTCGGTGCATGTATCAGAGCTGCTTACGACCACCTAAAGATGTCCAACGGCTGGCGGTTCTCCCTGGCTCCATGGATCTCCTGGGGGCTGAGAATAGGCCATGCAGCCCAGAGCTCCGGCCACGTCAAAGGGCGGTCACCGAGGCGGGTCTTGTCAACCTTAACCGAAGGGTCGGTATCAATACTCAAGGTCGGAAGCCCAGAAGGAGTGGATTGGTCGGGGATGAACAGCATGGGCCCAAGCTTTGTACCAGAAATCGACGAGTCAACGGTAGGAGGGTTCCCCGAACCGCTAACGGGGCCTGAGGTGGAGGAGTCCGTCCCACCACTGGATCCCACTGGCGTAGGCATCTTCGACTTGAGCTTGTGGGGGTTGATGATGGGGCTCGTCAAGCCAGCCACAGGGTTGGTGGCAGGCGGCTGCTCCTCCGAGCCTAGCTCTAGGCCGAGATCGCTGGGCTGCAGTGTCCCGACATCCTCTGGTCTCCTGGTGGCGGCCCCCAGGGCTTGGAGTTGCAACTGGTTCGGAGAAGGTCCGGCCTGCGGTTGGAGCACCTCGCGAAAGCGGCTGAGGAATCCGGCTACCTTGACGTTGGTGCTGTCGGGACGAGACAGAGTCTTTCCCAGGGGCTGTTTACCTTTGGTCATGAGGGGTGGAAGGTGGGTGGTTCAACAACGTGGGATGGGGGGGGGGGTGGGACGCCGAGATGGGAGGTTCTGTCACAGTCTGACCGTAGAGGTTGGTGAGGTGAGAGTTGTGGGAGGAATCAAGAAGATCAAGGCGAAGAGTGATAGTTGAGTGGGAGAAAGAATATATGGGACGGGGAGAAGGAAGGCGGTCGCAGAGCTGAGCCAACTGCATCACCTACTGCGTGCAGCAGAGGGAGTGTGGCGGAATTCTTCATTTCGTGTGCTGCGTTAATCACCGTACAGTACTAAAGCGCCACTAAGGAACAGGCACACTGCCAAACTCGTCTACTGCTATGCTACCAGCATGATCCAATGCATTGTAGCAGCTTATCAAGCAACCACTTTGTCATGCATGCCGACCGTGAGCCACCCAAACGAAATGTTATCCTCGTACCAGAGGTTGTAGGTGTGCGCTTCATAAACGGGGTGTGAAGGACAGAGGTGCCAAGATGTGATGTAGAGGGAGAGAGGTGTGTGAGGGAATGAACCAGTCCCACTACATTCGGTGATGTGGAAGCAAGGTCGCTGGCCGGAACATGCGCTACAGTATCAAGTCGCACTGATGCAGACCAGTATCACCACGCAATAGCTCCCCGACTGACAGAGGTCTGACGTCGGAGGCTGCGGAGGGGCTCGAGTGGCTACCCCTTGAGCACATTACGGAACCTGGTGCCAGGCCCGTGCCGTCAGTCATGCAACATTCCGGCACAGCTCCTAATGCCATCGCACACATCCCCTCCATTTGCATTTCCGATGCTCAGAGAGGTGCGTGCTGCTTCAGCGCAGGCGGGCCCCAAAACGCTTCTCCTACCTTGACATGCAGTTCCCCGCTCCCATGCGTTCGACTAGAAACATAAGTAGGTACGAGTGTGGCGCACCACTGTACTACCCGATGCCCGCTTGAGATACCAGGTCACCTACCACGCTGTTCTTCGCCGTCTCATCTCCATCTCCCCTTCCGCTCATGCTCGGGGTATTCCCCCCTTTGCTGCCCCTCTACTACATCCAACCAGACTGGCTCGCAACCACGCACACCAACCCCCCAGAGCGACGCGCATTGACGCGTCACCTGGCGCCATCAGGCGATCTAGCATTACCAGCTCGACGCCATCGACTGGCCAAGCGATGTAAACGCTGTCCTCAGTACGTGGTGGGGTACAATGGTGACGTATCACGGACCCTGGCTGGCCGCGTGTCGCAGTGATATATCGTCAGGGCGTGCGTCTGTCTCATGTGAAGGGGGAATGTGCAGGGCTGTGTCATAGACAGATGTGCGATATGTAGGAGATAGAGACTCGGGTTCGTCGAGAACATGTCAACGCGTAGCCTAGCTACGCGTACGCGCCAGCGCGTAGAGAAAGGTGTGATGTGATGAGGTGTGGTGCATTACTCGGCAGAGTAGGGGCGGCGGCAGTATGCGCAGGCCCACTCGTCGATCCCGACACTGCGCCAGGCGCACTCGGCTGCCATTAGCCCAACCTAGCGCGGCTTCTTACCGCCACGGCCATCGCCGTCAGAGTCACCGGCACAAGGCATGGTGATGAGAAAAGGATAGAGTGAACGGGTTCAAGTGACGTGGGCGTACCAGACGCGTTAATGAATGAGTGTGAGGGTGCTTGATGGAGAGAGAAGAGTTGAGGATCTGTACATTCATATACGACCCAATTCCTGGCTCGGGCCCTTACTGGCTGGTGTGGCACGCGGACCAAGCTGTGTGACTTGTTGGCTTGGCAGCGCCGGCTGGACCAACGTACGTCGCCTTTCGAGGCGCCCGAGACACCGGGAGGCGTCCCAGCTGCCAACCTTGTCTGTGGCAGCACAGCATACGGGCGGTTTCATGCTGGGGCTAACACGTATCGTATCAGCGCACCTGCGTTGCTTCCAATGCTCGGATGGATATTTCATCGCCCCTGAGGCACGATAGCTGCGACGCGATACACGTCAGCTGATATCTCCCACTGTCACAGATTCCCCACTTGTGGTTTTTTCGGAATTTTGTGCCGCATTTTGGTCCATCTTCCAAGGCTTGAACTCGGCTGAGAATGGAAACAACGAACGCGCGATGACGCAAGGAAAGCAGGCGCGCGAGTTACGTTACGCCGCGAGTTACGCACACAAGCGGCATCCGGGACCTGACGACGCCACCATCTTGGCATTGCGTTCCTCGTTACCCATATCGTCATGCGCTCACTAGTGCTGCTCGCAGCTGCCGTCAGTGCCGTCCTCCTGTACGTCTCTGTCCAGAACGAGAGCACCCGAGCTGACAGCAGCACCGCCGCGACCTTGTCGGCGCCGTACACGTCCCTCTCGCTACTCACCCTCACCTCGGGCGACACGTGGGTGCGCTTTGGCGTCTTCGGCTTCTGCACGCCAGACACGTGTACTAAGCTGTGGCCGTACCGGTCGCCGCTGCTGGATGGGAGCCAGCGCTACCTCATGCTGCTGCCGATGAGTGCGTCTTCCTCAGCCCTAGCTCTGGGACAAGTAAGCCTCGACTAACGCCAGCTGCGGTAGCGGAAGCCATGTTTGCTCTCCTTCTCCTGTCCGGCCGACGAGGTCAGACAGTGGCGGTACGTGGATGTTGGCGATACGCTAACAGCAGCGGTTCGGTGCGCTTATCGGCGCTGGTTGTGTGTGGGCATTGTATGCTCTACGTGCCGGGGCAAAGTGGCCGCTAGAGGGAGTCAGCGGGGGCGCAGGCGACCTGTGCGGCGTCGGCGGCGGAGTGGGCGCCGTCACGGCCTGGCTGTTGAACTGAGGTATCCAACTTGGAACATGCGGCCAATGCTGTGAATCCATCCCTGCATTGCGCTTCCGCACCGACACCCCGTATCTCGGTCAGACCCGAGGCCCGTGGCGAGATTAGCAGACGCCAGTCTGATAAGTGGGCCTGAGGTCCGGCATAGGTCCATCCTGAATGTCTAGCTCGCCTCGTCAGTCTCCGAGTGGGTGCCTATTATTACCGTGTTGGCTGTCGGCCAGCTCCGTGCGTGTCGCGTGTTCTGCAAAGTCGGTATCGGCAAACTGCTGTGCGCGGCCGGCCTATAGGACCAAGCTCGATGCATGCTTGGTTACACGGTGCATCCCATGGAGAAACTGCCCAAAGCCACTGGTAAACTTCCCAAAGCCACTCTTGCACACTGCAGCCCTGCGTTTTCATCCTCCAGCTCTGGCAGAGGATACATTTTATTATCTACAGAGGTACTACACTACTCCTGCTTCTGGGCCTGAGACTTCTTGCTCTTCGCCTTTGCCCTCCTGGCCTCCATCTCCGCCAGCTCCTCGTTGAGCTCCATATCGGCCTCGACATCAACGTGCTTGTAAGGCGGGCGCTGGAGGAGCGGCTTGATGAGGCGCTTGAAGTACGGGTGCTCCTTTGGGAGGGGGTTCTGCGCGCGCACCTGCTCAAAGTACGACTCGTACACCGAGCCGTCCCACTTGCCGAGTGGCGAGTTGATGATATGGTCCGAGAGCGCAAACGAGTCGACGAGCGGCACAGCGTACTTGCGCGTCTCGGCGCAGAACGCGTCGACCTGGCGCTGCACCTCGTCCGTGTGCTCGGGCTTGAGGAAGCCGTACTTGAGGAAGACGCCCTCGTTCTGCTCGATCTGCCACACGCCGTAGAGCTTGGCGACCGTGGTGAGAGCCGTCTTCTCGGGGCTGTCCGCGAGGTCTGTGAGCGCGGCCTTGAACATCTTGAAGATGTAGCCTGTCGTGTGGAGCTTGGCGGCGATGAAACGAGACTGCGAGCAGAGTTCGTACGCCTCGTCCTTCTTCTTGCCCTGCTTCCGGAAGGCAGCGTACTCGTACGCAGCCTTCTTGGTAGCGTTGCCGGCGACGCAGTCCCATCCGCGCTCCATGTCGTCAAGCGAGAGGGAGCCGTCCGACTTGGCCGTAAGGCTGGCCTCGTTGGATAGGTAAGCAACGCCCGAAGGGAGCTTGGCACCTTGTGTGCCACCAATGTACGAGGCGACGAGGGCGCGGCCTGCCTGAAGAGCGAGAATGGTGTTGTCGCCCTCCCACGTGCACTGGACAGCAAAGTCATTGTACTGCGCCGGCAAGTTCGAGTACGCCGAGTAGCCGTGGCCACCGCAGGACTGGCGGCATTTCTCGATCGCGTCGAGTGTCGACCAGGTGCAGAACGCCTTGAGGCCTGCCGAGGTCGCGTGCGTCTCCTTGAGCTTGGCGAGCGTGTCCATCATGTTCGGGTCGGTCGGCTTGAGGCTTTCGAGCGATTGCGTCATGTCCTCGTACATGTCCTGGAGCTTGGTCGCCGTGAAGCCGATCGCAACAGCCTGCGCAACGAGTGGGAGGAGGCGGCGCTGGTGGATGGGGTAGTCGAGGAGCTGGGTCTCGAGCTTGTTGCCGCCCGTCGCGAACTGGCGGCGGACGGCACCGTAACGAACTGCAATGGTCAGAGCCTTCTTGGCCGAATTGGACGAGTCGGCGACCATGGAAGTGCGACCGCCGAGAAGAGCGCCGTATGCGAGCTGAGCAAGGGCCGGCTTGGTGACAGTGCCGTCACGCGACACCTGGGTGTTCTTCATCAGCATGTGCGCGCGGGGCACGTGGACATAGGTGAACTGGATGTAGCCGTTGTCGATACCGTCGCGGCCCATCTGACGTTAGCTAAGGATGTGCCGGTGCGCTCACCTTCTTGCCGATGTCGCCGATCGTGATGCCTGGCATGGTGTTGAACGTCTTCGGGTCGCGCAGCTGCGTGACAAAGGTCTGAATGCCGTGGTCCTTGCCATCGACAATGAGACGGGCAAAGACGGCCGCGTGAGTCGCCGAGCTCGCCGCACCGCCGATCCACCACTTGGTGGCGCCGAGGTGGGGTGTGTGGATGACGAACGTGTCGCTGCTGCGGTCAAAGGTAGCCGTGGTCTCGAGTCCCGCTACATTTGATCCGCCGCGAATTTCAGTCATTGCGAAGCATCCGATTACCCCGTTGAGGCCAAGAACGCCTTTCTCAACCCAGTAGCCTGAGCGTTAGCCACGTTCCCAACAACAGGTCGGTCGTGCCTCAAAGATCTGCAATCTGCCGATCCGCCACTTACTCATCTGGTTGGGTGTGGCACCGCTCCGAAGAGCACCGAGGAAGAGGCCGTAGTGCACACCGAAGCGCGTCCAGAAGGCTGGGTCGGCAATGCCAACGAGCGCCATGCGCTGGGTGAAGACGTCGATGCTCTCCGTGGTCACAAACTCGACCATGGCGCCGAACTGACGTGAGCACGCGCCCGGCCGAGTAACAGTCAGAATGTTTCAGAACTCACCTTCTCCATCGTTCGCTCACGGATCTCATCCTTGGAAATGTCATGGATGTCGTCGTTCTTGAACGCGGGATTTCTCGCAAGCTGCTGTTAGCTGGTGGGTGAGGATGAGACGTGTTAGACAACCGGTGTCACACCAGTGTCGCTCTGAGCAACGGTGCCAGCTCTGGCCCAGGTGACCCCGAGGAAGATGGACTTGACTCCACCTCCAGGATACCGAAGAGCCTAGCAGGTTCCGCAAGTCATGGACTGGGTCACCGCTAGCCCAGCCAGAGGTTGTTCGCCACCGCTTCACCAGCTTCACTCACCTCAGCCATGAACTTCTCCTTCAACTGAAGCGCCTCCTCGGAGCCGTGGAGGGCAATAGCCATCTTGCGGACGTTGAACGGGGGGTCTTGACGCTCCTGTTTGTCAGCGCCGTCAGTAAGAGCAGCTCACCGCGTGGAGCGTCTCCATCTGTGGTCAGCTTGGGTTATCGCGCTGAGGCTTACCGTAGTAGGCTTAGGCCTTGGGAATGCCATTGTTGTCTATAGCTTCTAGGTGGGTCTAAGGTAGGAAGTGGGTAGTTGGGACTATGCTATCGAGTTATAAGACGCAGGAAACGGAGCGGCAAAGAGAGCGCGTCGGGTTTGATACGTGTCAGATAGCCGGAAGGGAGCAGGAAATGAGTGACGCGTGCAGAAGTGCTTTGATATCCACTGAATAATGTGCCTGGTTGCTAGAGCCGATGGACGAATTAGGGTAGGCGGGAGACGTAGTTAGTGATCATGGAGGTGTGACCTCATGACTGACCGGTTGAACAGCGCCAGGTACCGATCGTTAAACGTGTACACGGCCAAGTCTGCCCGTGCCGTTAGACCAACCTAGTACAAACCAGAGCGCTCGTGGGCGAGCAGTGGGTCAAAGTGCACAGGCAACTGACTATGGCTATCGTTGGGAGAGTGACGTTGTGCGGCTTCGCCTATTCCCATATCCGGTTTCCGCACCAATAGAGATTGTGGCGGTTAGAATTTGTATATATCAGCAGACAACATCGTACTGTCGCAAGAACTCGCACCCAGTTTGTCTTCATGTACTCACTAGGGCGGACCTGTTGAATACGTCTACTACTGCAAGATGGCAAGCCTCCACCTTGCCACGTGGCACGCGCTGGACGCACTCCACCGACCGTAGATTACGTCTCCTCCAGTAGTTTTTTCTCTGCATCTCATCCTCACTCATCTGCAACCCGTTGCGCAAGCCCGTCTTCATCTTCACCGCAGAGTTGCAAGCAAGGGCAACATCTGACGTAGGGTAAGCCCCGCGACATCCGCGAAGATCTGACAGACCCAAATCGGAAACTTCCGAAGCTCGTATAGTGTAGGTGGTTATCACATGTCGTTGTGGTTTCACAGTTTCCGACATAACCGCTGTTCGACTCAGCGTGCGAGCATTCATTTTTTGATTTCCTTTCCGTTGGCATCATGCTTTTTCCCCGGATCTACGCATGGCTCTGATGTCTGGTCTGAACTTCCTCCCTTTGCTTTGGAAGTACTTGATAACTCTTAGAGAGACACCTTGGAGTTAAGTGGCCCACTGTTCGTCCTGGGTTCGTTTGAGTTTGGGCATCAGCTACGTTCCCGATCTCAGTTGCGTCCCCGGTCTCAGCTGCCGGCTCGACCCTCGCCTAGCTGGTCAGTACGTTTCTTCACGTATTGAGCGACAGTTCGATGGCCGGGGCCCGAAGACAAGACAGTTCTGCTCCACCAGCCCGGTATGTCAGGCTAGCCGCTACAACCCCATGTCCAGGTCTATGGCGAGGGCGTGGGGATGGAATGCCGCGTGCGGTGTGGGGCATGTTGTCGTCGCGGCGCGATGGGAGCAGCCATGGAGGTAAGGCCGGGTCTCGCCGATAGGAGGCGAGGTGCTAGCGTATGCCTATTGTGCGTCCGGCGCGCCACACTTGATTCGTCGACGTTCATTCACATGACGCTCATCCCGCCACGTCATCAACAACGGCCGCTGCAACATCCATTCTTATGTACCACAGAGACGCCACCCAGGAGACGACGCGCCAGACTACGACGACAAGGCGACAACTGCACCAGGGTTACGGAGGTGGGGCCGCGCAGAGTTCTAGGCGGGGGGCTGGGGTTCAGGTTTCTGAGATCATGGCCGCCGCCACGAGTAGGAGATAGGAGGATACGAGGATACTGCAGTTGGGGACGGAAACATACCACCTACGCTAGCGTCCCAATACTGCGCACGTGCAGGTCCCTAGTGAATAGGTGAATGGGGCCATCTTTTTCCTCACAGGTTAGACGGCAGCAGAGTTTTCCGCTCATTAGCCTTTCTTAGTCGGGGCCACTGACCCAGTCAATACTCGCATTATACGATATCAACCCCGTCTCCTGAGTACATCTTCGCTGTGTATGTATGTGAATATGTAAGTTGAGCAGGCACAAGAGGAACTGTAGCCACCGCTGAGGCCATGGGAGGGGGAGGGTAGTGTGGCACTGGTGCAGCGTCGACCCCAACGTGGGTAATCCTGGTGTCTATGTCATCTTTGCGTTCGGCAACCCAAGCCTGAGACTGCCACTGGAAGGTCCATCTCTGTACCCGTGCATAAGAGAACAGCCCTTGGGATAAACGTAAAGGGGCTGGAATGTAATCGCGGAGTGCCACAAGTGGCGTCATGGGAACATGCCGTGCACGCAGAGGCCACATTCCCCAATCCTCCCAGCTCCTGCTCCATGATCCCAACGCACTTTCATGCCTGTTACCAGGCCACGGTTAGCCCCGAAAATGTACAACAGTAAGTGCGCGAGTGTATGCATACGTGGAACAATGCGTGACGAGCATCGTCTTGTCCCCGAAACCTTCTGATCTGGTGGCAGCCCCTCGGCTCTGCCTACCGTCCCGTGATGCCGACGCAAATCACACCCGGAGGAAATGCGGATCTCTGGCAGGGACACGAAATGGCGTGGTGCCGATGGCCCGTGCCGTGCCGATCCATGCCCTCGGCACGACCCCTTCTGGGCACCGCGCACGAACATGTGGCCCAGTTCCGGGAAGGAACGTGGCTTCCCAGCCACGCAAAGCGCCGTGGCTTGAAAGTGTGGCCCGTGCTACTGGGAACTGTCGGGGACATGCGATTCAATGGCTGGAGGCGCGAGGTTTTGCCTGGTTGCCGTCTGGCACGCTGGGACGGGGTATTTCCCGGATAGTGGCACTGCTGGAGTAGAGAGTAAGTAGGCAATGGCGTTGCAAAACTGTACAGTATGGACTGCGACACCTAACATGGAACTATCCTTCGTCATCCTCGTCACCAAAGGTACTGTACCTCGTCCCCGCCATTGTCTTCAAGGGAGCGTCGTAACCAGAAAATTCGCCACCAGCCAGCTCAACCACGTCTTGCTCAACTCAACCGCATCACAACCTGCCCGTCGGAAGGACCGTGCCCTCATGAGCGCTTTTGATCGGGGGCGTCGGTCGCTGAGACGTTGAGCACATTCCAGAAGCAAACTTGGTCACCCATTCCACCCCTGATCTCGCTGACAACAGTCCTGGCAAATGCTGCAAGGTCGCGTGGTGAGATGCAAGGTATGGTTCCATTCCGACAGCCGATCTGAATATCCGAAGAGAACCACCTGCGAATGGAGGGCCCTCACCGGCTGATCAGTTGGCAAGGCAAGTGAGGCGCCTCTCGGTGGAGCGACGAAACATCGCCATCGCGCCTGCACCAAAGACTTGTGAACACATGATCTCTTCTCCTTGGGTCCATCGATTACGCCAGGTCAGAGAGAAGCAGAGGCCGCTGGCGTCCGGTCGTGCGGCTGGTGGCGTTGGCGTCTGTGCGATCGATCGGGACCTCATGCGGGCTTCTTACATCGTTATCAGCCGTTCTTATAGCTCAGTGGCTAGAGCGTGCGATTGCAACTCACTTCCTGTTCTCCTATGAGCTGGAACACAAGTTATCATCGCAAGGTCCCTGGTTCGATCCCGGGTAAGAACTAAGTTCTTTTTGTGCATGTGCAGCGCCTGGACCAAGTTCACGAGGTCGTGGGGACACTGGGACGCCCAAGTCGACGATGTAGATGGCTGGATGGAGTTGCTATCTAGATTTGATTCCGCTACCGAAGTGGAGGCGGTTGCTGGCAGAGCTGGCAGACGAGATGCATAAGCTTCGCCCATCGCCGATACGTAGCGCGCAGACGTTGGACAGGCTCGTGATTGACAGCTTGCGTATCTACCTGGCAACAGCGCTGCAGCCCAGTGGGATGCGTGGCTGGAGCTGGAGCCTTATGCGGCATGCCACGCCCCAGTAGGAAATATGGAGCAAAGTCGAGTCGGAACCCCTGGGGAAGTCACCTCCACCACGCCACAACAACAGAAACTAACTCTACTCTGTACCGTCTCCCTTCCCCCACACATCCACGCTCTCCATGACGGGTTCAGGCGATGAGCGTGCGCACAAGCGGTCGCGGCAGAACGTGAGCCAGGCATGCGTCAACTGCCGGCAGAGGTGAGTCAGGAGTCAGATCAGCCGCGCGACTTCCGTAGACATTTCGAATGTTCCGCCGTGGCTGTTCTGTGTCCCCTGGCTGTTTGGTGCCCGGAGTGACCGGGAATCTCGCGAGTCCACTGACGCTGACACCAGGAAGAAGAAGTGTGACGGCAACCAGCCGTGCGCGACATGTCTCTCGTACAAAGTGGGTCCTGGTGGAGCTGGGTACCAGGCAAGGGGGGTGGCTAACGGCAGGACGAGTGTGTGTGGGGCGGAAAGGATGACTGGCGTAAACCTCTTTCTCGGAGCGAGACGAACGCGCTCCGAGGGCGTGTCGAAGAGCTCGAAGCACTCGTGCAGGAGTACAAGACCCGGTTAGAGCTGGTGTCGATCCAGCGCTCGGTGCCGAGTGTGGACAGCAGCACGCGGTCCCCGATGTGTCAGAAGCTTGCGCCGCCGCGGCACCGAGACGACGTAGAGGATGTTGTGAGTGGTACTCGGCAGCGACCTTGAGCGGGGGAAAGAGCCGGGGGTTCAGTGCCCGGTGTCTCTGATGTAACGACGGACACGGTGGCGTGGGCGTCCAAAGGTCGTGCACAAATTGCCATCCTCCCGTCATCGGCTGTCACTTCAGTTCATCTCATGTCGCTTCTTGCTGACCCTAGCTCCATGATGACGACGGCACACTGCGCTTCTTCGGGCCCACAAGCGCCTTCCATCGCGCCAAGCCCTGTCATCCGCCGTCGCGCGAGCCGTTCAACACGCGTGGTGAGAACGAGAAGTGGAGCCGTTTCCTTCCCGACGTGTACATCACGCGCGATGACCACGACACGGCAGTCGACCGTTTCTTCCGCTATTTCTCGGCGTTTGGGCAGCGCGTCACGCCCCATCTCTTCTACCGCGACATGGAGATTGCGCTCGACCTTCCGGAAGCCGACATTCCGGTCGCGGCTCCAAACTACAGCCCGCTCCTGCACAACGTCATCCTCTGTCTCGGACTCGCGTATGCGGACGAGGGTTACTTGCGGGCCGTGACGACGCGGCGTGCATTCCACGAGGAGGCGAACCGGCGGCTGGACAGTGAGATCGGCAACCCCTCCCTTGCCACCGTGCAGGGCCTGGCGCTCCGGAGCTCGTTTTCCAGCACCGAGGGCGACTACTCGGTCGGGTGGATCAACAACGGTCTGGCTACGCGCATGTGCTACGCGCTCGGCCTGCACGTCGACACGACGCCGCTCGTAGAGCGCGGCAAGCTCCTCGCCGAGCAGAACACGCAGCGCTGCGTCACGTACTGGTCCTGCTACGTGCAGGAGGAGATGTGGGCGATCTACATGGGCCGCACGCCGCTCATGAGCCAGTGGCACAGCGTGCCGTACCCGACCATCGACGAGGCGACGGACAGCTGGGAGTGGACGTGGCCCGACTCGTGCGCGCCCCCGCAGAAGATGTACCTCTCCACATGTTTCGTGTACACGACCGCGCTGATGCGGATCGCAACCGAGATCACGACCACCATGTGAGTCGGATGTTTCTCAACTGATACCAGCTACACGGGCCGGTACCAGAAGAGCGATCTGGTACACGACGGCACGGTGAAGCGGTTCAGCGACGAGTTGACCGCGTGGCTGCAGAGCCTGCCAGCGCCGCTCCAGCTGAGTGGGGTGGACACCGACCTCGTCCTCCCGCACGTGCTGCTGCTGCACCTCGGCTGTTCGTGGATTGCGATCCTGCTCTTCCAGCCCTTTTCGCAGGTCGCGGACCGGCAAGACGTAGATTTCGGCAAGTATGCCATGACGGTGAGTCTTTCGAGTCTTGCCCGGGCCCGCTAACCGTAGCGCTGCCACCGTGCCGCACTCAAGGTCCACCGCCTCGCCCAGCTCTACCGGGCACAGCACAGGCTCAAGTTTGTCCCGCCCACCATCGCCCAGACAATCTACACGGCCGGCACGTCGTTCCTGTTAGCAGCAGCCCAGGCGGCCGACAAGGAACACGCGGCGGCAGCGCTCGCACACTGCAACGAGATGCTCGCGATGCTGCGCGAAATCAGCGTGACCTGGCACGCGGCCGCGCAGAAGGCGCTCATCCTCGAGGAGCTCGTGACCGAGTATCAGAACTCGACGGATGCGCCGGATCCCGCGGCGAGCCTGTGGACGGTGCCGCTCGCGCGCGACCATCCAGAGCCGTCGCCGACCACACTCGAACATCCATGGAGCGCGTCTGATGCGACGCTAGATGACTTTATCCAGAGCCTGTTTAGCCAGAACACCATGCCACTCGGGAGCGATGTTGACCTCATGGCCCTCCTCCAGGACGGCATGGGGTTCGGGATGGGTGTCGCGCAGCCACAGGGGTAGCTGTGTTTGTACCGCCATGTACCACATACTGGACGGGTTTGACGGTTTTGTTCGAGTCGTTGCTGTGCCACATCTGAGATTTGAAATAGCGCCACCCTGGTCTGCGCTATGTGGGGTGCAGATCTATGCCGGCAGCCCCTAGTGAAAGCATCGTCACAGCACCGCGCTGCCGTCGCCACCCCGTCATCTCTAACTCACGCAGTGCATATGGTGCCGGGTGTACAACAGTAGGCAAACACGTCCCTAAAGGCCGCCCAGGCGGCGGGTCATCTCGTCGGTGTCGACGGAATAGCTAAGATGGTCTGATGATTGCCACGGCGAGCTGAGCTTGTCGTCGGCATTGTCGTAGCTGCTCTCGCGCTCGTGGTCGTCGTCGTCGTCGTCGTCGTCGTCGTCGTCGACAACTGGCCGTGGCCCTCTCCGCCGAGGCACAGGAACTGCCCCGGCGTGATCGTCATCAGATTCATCCTCGTTCTTCTTCTTGTCCTGCTTGGCGCGGCCGATACGTCGGTCCGACTGCGCCCACCGCTGCCACCATTTGGCGACGACTGCCCGTGTACGGTCATCGCACCCCAAGTATTGGATGTTACGGATCAGGCCGCGCCAGTTGACCTCGCCAGACGATAGTTGACTCTCAAGTTTGGCCACGTCACCAAAGTACAGCCAGTGCACGAGGGCGGCAAAGCTGTCTGGGTCTGGCAGCGGCACAAACACGGGCCTTGGCCCGTGCAGAGACGTGTATGGGAGAAGCTTGCAGCCCTTTGCTTCGGGCGAGCCATCCTTGAACCCGCCCGTCAGGATGGTGCGGAACAGCGCACTCTGCGGCATCAGATAGTCGCGATGCAGTGCGTAAAATCGCACGGGCACGGTTTCTTGCGCCTGTCCTGCTGATGATAGTTGAGCAGCAGAGCCATTGGGTGTGGCAGGATCACTCTGTGCGTCCGACACCGACGTCGACTCGGGTGACGGTGGATGTGTGCCGCGCCGCGATTCTGGGTGGTGCTGGTCTTGCTTTGTCGGCCTGCTGGGGACGACTGTGTGGCGTCAGCCACTGTTTCAGGGAGTAGAAGAGCCGACCATTGTTGTCGCAGATTGTCTTGATGAGTTTTGTGGTGGTCTCGACCCATTCTTCAGGCAGAAACGAGGGTGCGTGCCACCACAACAAGACTGACAGAAAAGATCCAAGCTCATTCCCGCGCCTCTCTCAGCGCATAGCGCCTGCACTCACCTATGCGCACGTCGCTTGTGCGAGGATTGGAAAGCGCCGCCGAGGCATACTCATGGAGGCGCTCGAGCACAAAGGCACGTGTCGGCTGGTTGTACAAGCCAGAGGCCGCGTTCGCGCCAGCCTTGCGGGTGGGCGGCGTGGGCCCGACGTGAGGCGACATGGCGGGTGTGTGAGGGCGGGCTGGTGTTGTTCGCATCGGGCCGTGCCCGTGCCCGCGCGATCGGCGCTGGTGGGATGCGCCTGCTCTCCGGCTGCTGATGCCATTAGGGGTGGGCCCAGAGGATCCGTAGCCTGAACCAATGCCACCGCCGTCTGGCGGCGGCGACGCAGACGAGTTGCGCTCAGAGGGACGCTCGTACATTGCTTCGAGCGCCTGCGCATGCAGCGCAGCGCTCACAGGCGCATGCCCTACCTGTGGAATGCGCGACATTGGAAAAGGCAACGAGCCTGACGAATATGATGCCGAGGTAAAGGTGGAAATAGATGTCGTGTTGCTGCTAACAGACGATGCGGTGGACGACGACGACGACGTCGCCGGGAGCGCAGCGCGTTCGTGAGCGGGGGTGACGATTGGGGTATGAGCAGGGGTCAAACTCGCGGCGGAGAGGGCGCGGCGGGGTGGAAAGTCGGGCGCAGGCTGGCGGGCAGAATGAGATAGGGAGCCGAGGGGCGCGTGCCCAGGCCACGGTGAGGCTTCAGAGTCCAAGGCGAGTGCGCCCGGAAAGGGGGGCGACTGGAAGGGGGTGTGGGGATGGATGGGGTGGGATGTGGATGCAAGGGATTGGGAAATGTGGTGATGGTGTGATGCAGTGGATGGTGATGATGAGACGGACGAGTATTCTGGCTCGCTCAAAGTGTTGGATGATGACTGGGTGCAGAGCATGTCTTGGACCAGCATCCGATCGAGCGATGAATGTCGGGGCTGCCAGGGCGGCGAGAAAGGCTTGCTGATTTGATTACTTGGGTGTTGGCTGGGAGCTGGGTGCTGGCTGGGTGCTGGCTGGCTGGCTGGCTGGCTGACTGGGTGGCTGGGTGGTCGAATTGGAAAGATTGCGCGTGGGGTCGTTTGCTCGTAGGGTTGGGCGGGTACGATGCAAAAGGGCTCAAAGGGCACGGCAGCAGAGGCGTCCAGAGTGGGAGAGGCTCTAGCAGAGGTTTGCGCTTAGGCGGGCGGCCAGCGGGAGGGGATACGTAACGGCCGAGGGAACCAGGGGACAAGAATGAGCAAGACTGCAGGATTGCAGGATTGTGGACGGCAGGATCCCAGGACGGCAAAATAAAAGAGATCGAGATGCGTTAATGTCTTGAGGAGACGGGCGCGTTGGGCCAGCCTGTCCGGGGCTGGGGTCGCTCGGGACTTTGCGCAAGACGAGGGTTCACGAGCGCCCGAGTGGGTCAGAGTGACCGAGCCTGGGGCCGGAGAACCGGAGCTAGGTTTCAACCACAGGTCAGGTACACCACCAACGGCCAACGACAAGGGGGAGTCGACGCTGGCTAACTACTATTGATTATCCCTGTTACTATTCGGAGGCTCCCCCGTCGGCCATTCCTCCGCACTAGTGCGCTGTCAGTCGCTCGGTGTGTAATCCGCGTCGGTCAAGCCGTGGCCGTCGCGATGTGGCAGTCGCTTGTTGCTGATGTGATCACACGAGATCAGATGATCGTCGACGTCGGCTCCAATGGTAGTGGTGGATAGGAAGTGAGTGGTGCTTGAGAGAGGGAAAGAGGGCCCCAGGTCGTTGACGTTAGGACAGAATAAGAATGGGAAAGAGGAAGAGAGAACGATGTCAAGAACAACGAGCTCGCTGGGCTACAAGTTGCGACTTGCGCTTGGGCGTACCTAAGCCAAGCAAGGGGAGGCGGGGCGGGGCGTAGGCGCGCGCGCGCGCCCGTGGACGATCGTCGTTGTTGGCAGAAGCGAGGGTAATGCAGAACAAGGACGGCACGCGGGTGCCTGCTCACAAAACCTGCTTGTGCACTGCTCGCACACCATCCACCAGTCACCGACTACACGATATCCCGGCAAGCAATGGCTTTGTTGGGCGCAGACCTGGCTGGGGCTGGAAGCTCGAGAACCCTGGTGTTGTTGGCGTCGTAGGGGAACGAAGGGAAAGCAACAAGACGCTACCACAGGGTTGGGAGGGGTGGCTGTGGATCCTGCGACGAGTGAGTCACCCACTGTCCGCCAGCCCTACCCCGCACGACTCGAGCAACACCTGTCTCACCATTGTCGACGCTGGAAAAGGTTGGCCACCTGAGCATCACAGGGAGTGGTATAGGCACTGGAGCAGAGACGCCAAGGAGCGCACAGACAGTAACAAGCTGCGTTTCTCAGGACGGAGGACACCTGATCCACAGTATGCGCAAGGGGGGGCCCAACAATCCTGTTCCGTTTTGCATCCTGTATCCGGGCTCCTGCCTGTACCTTGCGCTATTCCGGCCTGGCTGATGCTCTTACGCATGCAATCGCAGCCGGAGTGACAGAGACGAGAGATCCTTGATTCCTGCAACTCGTCATCAGGGTAGGAGGGACATGAGGAGGGGCAAGGAGGGCAGACAGCAAGGGCTAAACTAAGGCAGGGGGAGCGGGTGCCCCAGATGCGCCAGAGAGAACAAAAGACTTGGAGTATGCTCGAGGCATCAGTTTGAATCCTGATCGCATCTGGATCCGGCCAACCAGCATGCCTTCTTCTGAGCGCTGGCCTACTCCTGAGCGAGCACGAGCACCAGTAGATGGCACGTTGCCTTGTTCATTGGTGCGCTAATTTGTGTTCCAGAATGAATGCAATGCATGCCTGAACAGGAGATTCAGAAAGCCGTAATAGCGTTTGCCGTGGCTGTGACCAAACAAGCGACCCTCGTCGGTGCATGCCAATGACTGGATACGGCAGTGACATGCAAGTGAGTGACTTGAATCAGGCAGGTGCTGTCAGCTGACGGAGCGGATTGCGTTGCCAGCCTGCGGCCCACGGCCTGGGGAATCGCTGCAAGCCAGCTGGCCAGGGTAAGTGAACCAAACTTGTCTCGAACAAAAGAAAAATGGGCACCTAAGGGACAATGGGTAAAATGCCACGCCGCCACATATTGTTCTTGCCTGCTGTGACATGCCTCTGCTCCTCTGCTGTTTTCTGCTCATCGACAACACAGCACATGTCCTGCCGGCCCGGTCACAGCTGCCTGGGGCGTGCGTGTCCAAGCGTGCCTACCTTTTCCAGGATTCTGTTCCTCACGTAACAATGATGTGCGTGCTGGTGCACCATCTCTGTATAGATGGGAAACTGCTGATTCCTGTGGTCCCACTCACCTCGTCCAAGTTGCCACGACTTTGAGGGACTGCGCAGAAGCAACAAACCCACACACACGCATCCCTGGTTCGAAGCATCCTCACTCGCCAGGGTCTCGAGCATGCTATGCCCCTTACCGAGGCCGATGACCCCGGGTGCGTTAATTGTGTTGTCGTATCGTGCGGAAATTCCGTCCATATCCCATCTCACCACATGGTGATCGATCTCCTGATCTCCCAGTCTCCCAGTCTCCACGTTTCTTGTTCGCTTCATCGCGGTTTTTTCTTCTCCTGGTCTCCTGGCCCCGCATCTCAACCCCCGTTCTGGTCGTAGCTATTTTATTCTCACTCGCGGAATGTACAGTGTCGCACAGGCGGCCCCGGCGGCCCCTCCCTCCGGCCACTCCATTGCCCAGCAGGAAGCGATCGTGTACCGCTTGGCATGACGTGGAGCTGGCCACCGATTGCACTCAGCCCTCCACTTCGGATGTCGCCGTCGAGGTCGACGCGGAGCGCATCTCATGAGACTCGGGCCTGAGACTAACTAGGGCGGGACCTTGGGTGGCAGCCTGACGTACCGAGTGAGTGCCCAGCGTCGTAAGCGGATACATGGGTACATGGAGATCAGTACAAGTGGAGGCGGTAAGGCTCCCGACATTAGATGGCGAGAATCTCGCTAGCGGCGGGGAGGTACACCGCGGTGCCTCAAAGTTTATCATGAAACACCATTGTCACGAAACGCTTAGGTGACTGGGCGCCGTTAGCTGTCCCACTCCGTTCTTGGTTCCCAGTGCCGTCTCTTAGATTCCCACAGCTTGCGGCAATGGCCGTCGGCGATGAGGACCTCTTCCTCCTCAAGTGCTCCGGATGCGCGCTGACGATCGCCGGCCAAGGGGGACAGGATAACACATCTGCATTCTGTATTACAAACATCTTCAGCAACGGCATCGTGTCACCTCATTTTGCGTGTTCTCGTGACCTTGTCGTGACTGAGAACAAAAGGCCTCCGTGCCCTTTAGAGTGATGGGCAGGGCATACAGTGGGCACGAGTGTGGCGACGTGGCTCCGCCTCCCTGTCGCCCTTAGGCTCCACTCTCTCTTTCCCTCCATGGCCAAATCTATGTGACGTCTGCTGCAGACAATGCTGCGGAATTGCTCTGTGCACAGGGCACAATCGCTGCCGGAACACGGAGTGGCCATCCTAAACAAGTCTCATGTGAGCCAACACGTCAAGAGTAGGGCCTACTTGTAAAATCTCATGTGTAATCAGATCAGAACAATGAGACGCGACTGGACATTTCGAGTCCGCTTCTTGAAGCGAGCACCGGTCGACTTGTAACAAAGGTAACCAAACATCCAAACAAAGAATGTGCAAACGTCAGAGGTCAGCACGTGGCCTTGTCAGCTGTCTGCAACTGTCACCTCTGTCACGCACATATTTCCGGGCGACACGGCGCCCAATAAACTGGCTCACCTCACCTTGCAGTCTCGTATCCCGTAGGTGACTACCTCAGCCTGGGAACCCGGGGAGCCTGGGATGCACATGTGACCTCGGGAGCTCGACATGCACACACATGGCGACGGGAGGCATCGCGATCGCGATCGTAACCCAGACACGCTGTGGCGGCGCCACGCCGGCCACCAGCTACGATACAGATACTGTTAAGACTGCGTAGCGTAGACCTGTCAGAGGTCGCTTGCCGCCTGTCGCTTGTCGCTTGCCAGGGCACCGAAGTGCGTGTAAGTGTAAGCCTGTGGTTACGGTCGGTTGGGCTGGTCGGTGTGGCATGTAAGCGGTATAGGGGGCTTGGGTGAGAAACCAGTTGGTGGACCGGCGTCGACGTCTCCGTCTCGAACGGGGCACATGATGCCGCGAGCATTCGGGGGACACCGAAAGGGGCGTGTCGCGGATACCAAAGTCAAGTGCGGCAGACAGCAAGGTTGCTAGCGCACCAACAAAAGGACGTCGGTCGAACGCAGTGTCGCCTGGCCATCGCTTCCCTCATGCCGTTAACAGATTACCCGAATTGCCGTTAATCGCAGGGCAACAAGCTACGGCGCTCTGCGCGTCGTCGGATGACAGTAGCTGAAACAATTCATCCCTCTAATCCTAACACACAAGCGAGCTTGCTTTTGTCTTCTCCCTAATCTATACTGCCCCAGCCGTCGTGCGCCCAATCGCACGCGACACGCCACCCTGGAGCGCTGGCAGTGGCTTGCCCTGTCCCGACGGCGGCGCGTCCATCCACCCGGCACGGATAAGCCACGCGAGGTACAACCCGCAGAGGTCCTCAGTGATGCTGGCGGTGGGGTTGGCGCCAGACGCGGACGCGAGGGCCTGCGCGTTGACGTCATCGAGCTCGACAGCCTTGGTGCTCGTCGGGAGGTCGTCGAGGACAAAGTGCAGCAAGGGGAAGAGAGCGTTGTCCTGCGTCTGGAGGACATGTTGCTCCAGCTTGGTGCGCCACTGGACGTACTCGATACGCTCGACGGGGTAGCCGTACGTTGCGAGGGCGCCAAGGAAATCGTTGAAGCGCATACGGGGATGGCCTGTCACGTGCATAACCTTGAACCCGTCCGCGCTCTGCGTAGAGAGCGAAGCGAGGAGAGCAACGTGGTCGACGGGGCACATGTTGATCGTGTTGTTGATGTCGGGGGTGAGGCCGAGCTGCAGGCATCCCTTGACCATGCGCCACAGGAAGTCGTCCGTGTTCGTAACAGCGCTCTTGGTGTCACCGAGGACGTAGCCTGGACGGAGGGTCCAACCCGAGAGGCCACGCTTGCCGGCCTCCATGATGAGCTTCTCGGCCACCCACTTGCTCTGTCCATAACCCGTGTCGAGGCCAGTGCGCGAGTCCTCGAGGTCGTCCTCCTCGCTCAGGCCTGCCTTGCCGTCCGCAAGCAACTGGTCCGACTTCTGCACGAAGCGCTCGTTGTCGAGAGTCGCCGTCGACGAGATGAAGCTGAACAGCTTGGGCTTGGTCTGCGCACAGAGCTCGAGACACATAAACGTCGAGAGCACGTTGGCGTCGCGCATCTTGGCGTAGGGGTACACCCAGTGAACCACCGCGCCGTTGTGGAGCACAGCGTCGGCTTCAGTCGCGATGCGGTCCCACGTGACCTGGTCGAGGCCGAAGCGCTCGGACGAAAGGTCACCAACCACAGCCTCGACACGGTCCTCCTTGACCCAGTTGTCGTCCCACACACCGCGGCCCTCGCCCGAGTCGCGCAAGCGCTTGAGACCCTCCTCGGGCGTCTTGGCGCGCACAAGACAGATGACCTTGGCCGTGCGACGCGAGAGGAGGTCGCGCAGGATGAAGGCGCCGAGGAAACCGGTCGCACCAGTGAGGAAAACGGTGAGCTTCTTGGTTGAAAAGTCAGCCGGGAGGGGTTCAAACTTGGCGGGCAGCTTGGCAGCAAGCTTGTCAACGTCGTCAGCGTACGGCACCTCGGTGGCGGCCTCCTTGGACGGTGTGGCCTCAGCGACACTGACGCCCCCCGAGGAGAGATCCTCGATGGCAGCGGCCTGGAGCTGAATAGTAGGCTTCTCGAACACGAGACCGAGGGGGGCGTTGACAACAAACGTCTTGCGCAGCTCGAAGATGAGGCGCGTGGCGAGGATCGAGTGGCCGCCGAGGTCGAAGAAGTTCTCGTCGATAGCGATGGAAGACGGCGGCGATGGGAGTAGCTTAAGCCAAATGTCGTGGATCGTCTTCTGGACAGGCGTGAGGTTGGTCGCCGACGTCTGGGCCGGCTTGGCAACGAGCGCCGTGTCAGGGAAAGGCAGCGCCGGCTTGTCAATCTTGCCGTTGGGGTTGAGCGGCAGCTTGCGCAGGGGGAAATATACAGCTGGGATGGCGTACGAGGGCAGCTTCTTCTTGAGGTGCTCGCGAATGTCGCGAATCAAGCGCCTGTACCGGCGCACTCCGCGAAGCATCTCTGAGTTGAGGTCGACCTCGTCCTCTTGCGGATCACCCTCGCTGCCGCTCGCCATGCCGGCCAGCTCGGGCACGTCGTTAGGTACAAAGTATGACACGAGGACCTTCTCTTCGTCCTTGTCACGACGGACAAGGGTAACGTTCTCGCGCACGAGAGGGTGGCGCGAGAGGTGGGTGTCAATCTCGCCAAGCTCGATACGGAAGCCACGGATCTTGATCTGGTCGTCGGCACGGCCGGTGCACTCGACTCTGCCGTCTGGCAGGTAGCGACCGAGGTCGCCCGAGCGGTACATGCGGTCACGGACACCGAACCAGTATTGGGCGGCGGTCGGGTTGGTTTCGACGAGCGTGTCCTTACGCTCGATGCCCTCAGTGAACCAGTTGGTGACAAACTTCTCGGCCGTCGCGGCGGGGTCGAGGTAACCCTCCGAGAGACCGCCCGAGCGGACGTAGATCTCGCCCATCTCACCAACTGCGCACGGGATGTTGCGGTCAGTGCGGTTGACGACGAGGAGCTGCACGTCGATCATGCCCTGGCCGGCGGGAATCAGGTCCTTCTGGGTCGAGAGGAAAGTCATGTCCTTGTTGACAGACGGGATAGCAAAGTACGAGACCGCACGCTGGGTCTCTGTCGTGCCGTACATGTTGATGATGCACACATTCTTGGCGAGCGACTGGAGGCGGTGGCAGTCGCGCTTGGTGAGGACGTCACCAACGAAGAACGCGTTTTCGAGCGACGGGATCTGGCGCGACGCCTGCGCCGAGAGGAGTTGGCCCATCGCAGGGGTGAGGTGGGTCACGGTAACTTTGTTGTCGTCCATCCACTCGGCAAGACGACCGGGAGTGCCAATGTCGTCGGCAGTCGGCACATACAACGATGCGCCCAGGAAGAGGGGAGTAAAGATGTCACGCTGGATCGGGTCGTGCGCGATACCGCTCAGCATAGTGTACCGCGACTCGGACGTGAGACCGAACGTCTTGGCCATCCATGGGAAGAAGTGGGTGAGAGAGTAGTGTCGGCCCTTGACACCCTTGGGGATACCGGTCGAGCCAGAGGTGAACGACAGGGTGGCGTTCGAGTCGGGGCCGAGGGCGACGCCAGCAGGAGTCTGCGCATATTGCTGGTACTGAGCGAGCAAGTCCTCGCCGGCGCCAGCAGGCGAGCCGGTGATGCCGTTCTCGGTCACCGAGATGGCGGGGATCTGGACGCGGAGGTCGAGCTTGTCCTTGATGTAGTCCGAGACGAGGGGCGCAAGCACGCCGGCGCTCGAGATAACGAGCAGAGCACGGGGCATCGAAACCTGCAGGTACACTACCTGACGGTTGGGCGGGTACGCGGGGTCTGTCAAATTAGCCAAAGTCGTCGATGGGTCACTCACCAACAACCGAGAAAACACCGCCAGCCTTGAGGATACCCATGACACACACAACGAGCTCCACGCTGCGGGCGGCGTAGACCATGACGACCTCGCCGCGCTGCAGGCCGTTCTTGAGGAGCGAGTGAGCGAGGACGTTGGATGCCTCGTCGACCTGGCGGTACGTGAATGTCCTCCTTCCCTTCGAGGGCCCGTCGTCGTGGTCGTCATCCTGTTCGCACTGGACGACGCAAACACGGTCAGGGTGGGCCTTGGCATTGGCCGTGAAGATGTCGGGAATGGCGCCGACAAAGCCGCACCAGTCGAGGTCGGACGAGGGGTCCGGGAGGACGGCAGACTGCGACGCCGTGATAAGGGGCAGCGAGCCGATGGGGTGGGTAGGGTCGTTGCTCGACGCCGACTTGAGGAGCTGGAGAAGCGAGTCGATCGTGTTCTTGACGCGGCTCTGGGTGAAGAGGAGCGAGTTGTACACGAGGTGGAGGTAGAGCTTGGGCATGGCCATGCGGGTGGCCTGCACGTCCGTGTGCTCAGCAAGCAGGAAGAGGGTAATATCAGTTGAGAGACCGGCATTTGGGTCGCTCTCCACTTGGGTCGAGTCGAAGAAGCGGACGCGGTAGAGCGGGCCCTCGGGCTTGAGGTGGTCGATGAGCTGGGAGAGAGGCACGACGTCGGCGGTGGCCTCGGCCTCGCGCTCCATGACCTGACGCAAGACGTCGAAGAAGGTCATCTCTGGCGTAATGTCGAGCTTGAGGAGGATGGGCGTGCTGGTTCCGGGCACGGACGTGCAGATGACCATGGACGGGTCGGGCGTGTACCGGAAGAGCAGGATCACAAAGGCCGTGAGGAGAAGGTGGTACGGCGTGGGCAGGGCCGAGGAAGGGAAGAGCTCGGAGAACTCGTACGTGAGGTGCATGAGGGCCGGGGCGAGGCTGGCCGGGAGAGACACGGTCTGGGCGGACTCGACCAAGCGCGCGGGGGCTGGGGTTAGTTGCTGTCTCTTTGGACCTGCTCACTGGGCCGGGGGTAGTCGGTGGGGAGCGCCAGGCTGGGCAGGGTGCCGAGGCGCTTGGCCCATCGTTGGAGCTTGGCCTTGGAGTCTGGCTGATCTCCCATGGTGGTTGAATGGGGGGAGTAAGGGAGGAAGGAAATGAGCAGAACACGGAGGTAGTTGCTGCCGACTTTTATTGAGCCCACGGGGGCTGGTGCGCTGCGAGAGCCAGGCTCAGTTGGTGTACGCCGGTGACCCGGCAGACCCGCAGGGAAGAATCATAATACTGGAATTAGAATCGACTCGGCAATGCCACTCAGAATGATAACGAGCGATTCCCCTTAGCACGCACACGTAATAAACCACGTGGGGACGATGGACGTCATCGGTGGAGGTCACCAACATCGTTCTCTTTCTTGACTTCTCCGAAGAACACTGACATCTCACGTCCCACCAACCCCACGCTTGTCCCTCTATGCCGCGACAACGGCCCGAAACAGCAGCGCCCTCGCCTCCCCCAGAAGGCTGGCAGGTGCTCTCCGCAGACGCCCCCAACGCGTATCCCCTGGCTGTGGTCTTCGACCTCGAGTACGTCTGCGGCTCACTGCATCTTCCACAAGCTGATCCCATCATCTAATCTGGTTGGAGGATAGCTACACGATCTGGGATCTATGGATAGACGTTAGGAAGCGTCCAGCAGAGCTGACAGCAGACGCATATCACGCCTCCCCTCAAACGCAAGGGGGACGAGCTGAACCACCTGACAGACCGGTGAGTAACCCCTTCTTCTCGTCAACTCTGCCCCGGCTCCTGTATGGCTCAGCTCACTCCAGCTGTGGCACTGCCCTCAGCCTGTTCCCTGAAGTCCCAGCCCTCTTGGCCGAGCTGAAGGTGCGGCGGATCCACATCGCCGCCGCGTCCCGCACCCACACGCCCGAGCTGTAAGCTCCCTCGCCGCAGAGCTGAACCAGCGCCCGCGAGGCCCTCAGCCTCCTCCTGGTCGCCGGTGCCGACGGGACAGTGCGCGCCCAGACCTACTTCAATACAGTATGCCTGCCTGCGTACCAGCTGACGCAGATGGAGATCTATCCTGGGTCCAAGTTGCGGCACTTCCGCGAGATCCACCGTGCCACCGGCATCCCTTATGAGCAGATGGTAAGTCCTGGGGGGCTGGCTGATGGCAGCTGTTCTTTGACGACGAGCACCGCAATTTCGAGGTTGAGCGGCTCGGTGTCACCATGGTGCTGGTTAGGGATGGGATGGATTGGGCGGCGTGGCGCGAGGGGGTCAACAAGTGGCGCGGCAGGCGGGGCATCAAGGTCGGAAGGGACGGCAGGGATTAAGTATGCCAGCTTGTCTGCATGAGCTCGGCAATGCCTGTTCCACAATACATGTAGATCGCGTGGACACCAGCATCCGCACTCTACGGGGTCACCACAGATCTCTGTAGACTAGGTTGATAATTCGCGTTGATACAGTTGTCCAGAACACTGTGGATTCAGATGTCGGGCTGACCCTACATCATCTCTCCATGCCACCAGCCACAAACAGATAGTGCATACACTCAGCTGTCAAACTCGCCCTTCTCCAGCGCCTTGCGGTCAATCTCCTTGTCCTCGTCATCGCTGTCTCCCATTCCCTCCTCGCCCTCACCCGCGCCCTCACCCTCACCCTCTTCCTCCTCACCCTCACGCGCCCGCTTGCGCGGCTGGCCGCCCGGCCCGCCGTACTTTTTGCTCGTGAGGTTCTGCAACGCCTCGTCCGGAATCACACCCCGCGTGTTGAGGTACGTAAAGTCGCGCGAGTTGCCGTGGTCGATCTGCTTGAGCCACTTGTGGTACGTGTTCGTCTCGAGCTCGGTTTGGCGCAGCGCATCATAGATCCACTTGACCTTGAACGCGTGCATCTTGTCGGCGTGCTTGCTAAAGTCGACAAACTCGCGCGGCTCGCCGTCCGGGTTCGGGATCGAACGCGTGCGCTCATTGTACACCTTGAACTGGGGTTGCTCAAGCAGCAGGCCAAGGGGTGGCGCCTTTGGGATGTGAATGCGCTTCGGGCCAAACGTCTCGGGAAGGAGTGAGGGGGGCGTGCCACTGCGGCAAGCAAGGATCGCCATCGAGATCATTTTACGCTGGCATCAGCTTCCAGTTGCGCAACCGCTGGCAGCTGGGAGACTCACAATCTGGTGTAGCATAAAGCTCTGGCCGTGAATCTGGACCGAGATCCATTCGATCTCGCCGTACACTGCGGGCGGGCGCACCTCAAGCTTGATCATGTACCGCTTGACGGATCTGTCGTCGAATGCCTTGTACACGGTGTAGTTGTGGAAGTTGTGCGTGCCCTTGTACTGCTGGATGAGCTCGTCGAAACGCTTGAGCGTGTCCGCGTCGACGCGCCACCCACGGCGACGTTCAAACTCGCCGCGCTGCTTGGGGTCATACTCCTCGCCATCGGCGGGCTCCTCCATAGGGGGAGCGGCGTCGACAAACTCGAGACCCGACTTGACAACATCCCGCCACCCAGGCGAGGTCTCGTCGAGCACCTTGGCGAAGGGGTCGCTAGACGCCGGCGGCAAGAGACAGTACGACGGGAGGAGGTACTCGTACACGCGCGAGTCGCAGGCCGTGCGGGCCTGGAACGACTTCATCGCGCGCACAAAGCCCCACATCCTGATCTGGTCGGGGAGGAACGAGTTGACGTAGGCGGTGAGGTCTGGGAACTCGGGTGGGACCGGGGGGTCGAGGATCATCTTGAGAGAGATGCTGGGCGTGAGCTTGGACAAGAGCAATCGTCTTCCACACATATAGAACAGCACCGCGCTAGGACCCCAGCCCACACACTAGCTACTGACCAGTTACCGGCGGCGTGGACGCCCGCGTCTGTGCGCGCAGAACGCTGGACGTCGACCTTCTTGTGGTCGACAGCGTTCTCGGGCGAAACAGCGCCCGCCTTTGCGAGGGCCGCGAAGATGTCGCCCTCGATCGTGAGCGGGTCGTGGGGTTGGCTGGTCGTTAGCACCAGGCGTATCATGGTGCCGGACAGCACAGCGTGCTGTGGGTGGCAGCAAGCCGCGGGTGACAGCTCGAGGACAGACAGCTCGAGGACAGCCCAGCTCTCACCCACCGCACGTCAAGACCTACATCTGCATCCCATGGTACCCGGTGCCGCAGTACCCCACGAGCACAGCAGCACGCTTCTTCGGCAGGCGCTTCTCCTTGGGGCCGTCCGTCTCGTCCTTTTCCTCGGTCTTTACCTCCTTCGGAACAGGGCTCTCGGCGTTCATCATGTCCTCCTCGTTCATCTCCTGCCGTCAGTTTCTTGTTGCTCCGTCGCTGCAGTTCATTCCTGTTCCTTTTGCAGTTCCTCCCAGTTCCAGCAGTCCCTCTAATCCCTCCAGTCCCTCCAGTCCCCTACATTCTCCGCCAAAACCCACCTCGGACGGCTTGTGGAACCGCCCCCGCTCGCGGCCCTTGTCCCGATTCACGCCCTTATACCCGCCACCGCGCTGGCCAAAGTTCTTTCCGCCCCGCCCGCGTCCACGACCCTGGAACTTGCCGCGCGCCGAGCCGCGCCAGCCGGCGTCAGAGTCGGTGCGGGCGCGCTTTGCGGGTTCGGCGTCGGACATTGGGGTGTCGGGTGGTGGACGGAGGGTAGGAGGGTAGAGGGGGACTGGTGACGACGACGGTGGTATGCTCGGTTGACGGTGAGCTTGGTGTGTGCGGTCTCTGTGCGTTGATCAAGTCTGGTTGTGAGACCTGGCAGTCGCATTCGGCTGCGACAACAAATATTCGAATTTTAGGCCCGCTCCTCCACCCGGTGGCAAACCTCCACGGTGAACATCCGCCACTCCGCTCAGCCAGTGCGCTCATCGGCTGGCGCGCCCGCATGCTTGTGCATCACTAGGCAAACTACAATATGTACACATCCTACAGTACCAATACATACTATACACCTACAGGCCTACGCAATGCGGAGAATACTAGCGACGATGATGTTGTCATCCTCCTCCTCCATGTATCTGCGCCGCTCCGCCTCTGCCGCCTCCCGCTTCGCACGTACGCACACAGAGCAATGGCAGACGCGCAGCTTGGCGCGCGAGCCGAACCACGAGCTTTCGATCAGCTCGCACATGCCTGGACCAAGAAGAGCCGACGCGGACGGGACGGACGGCATATCAGCCAGTCTCTCCGAGTCGAACGAGGCCTCCGACTGCGAGTCGTACAGCAGGTCCGAGTACTCGGACGCATCCCCACTCCACGCCCCATCCGCACCCTCCGTCGCACCGACATCGGCCGGCTGTTTGCGGAGTGGTGGACCGATCTTGTCAATCTCCTCCCCGCCGTTGTCGGACTGGGCCGACGGAACTTTGTCCGAGCCAGGGTTGGGCTTCGCCTCGCTTTCGCCCGCGTCCTCATCCATCGGGGAATGGTCCGTGTCCACGTCACCATCGATAGCCAGCCCCGGTTTGGCCTTTCCTTCCTCCGTCTCGGTGGCGGGGCGCGTACCAGCCTCGGGCTCGTCTGCTTTTGCGTGTTCCTCTTCCATTTCGTCGTCGTCGTTGGTCGCCTCGCTGGCTGTGGTATGAGTCGATACAGGTATCGAAGCGGGGCGGCGAGGCGGGCGGATCAGATCGTCATCGTCAGGTGACTTGCGCTTGCCGAGGGTTGGAGATGCGCCTGGAGAGGTGGTGCTAACTCCCATCGTCGCGGCAGACATCGAGTCCGCCACCGTGTCGGGCACATCGGCGACCTGGATACGCTCTTCCGCCAGTAACGACGGACTCTCGTCGGGGGTGACTAGCGCCGTGTTGGTCGACTCGCCAGAGGCTGAGGTCTGTCCGGATCCAAGTCTACTGCGCGGCGCGGGGCCCGCCTCATGTTCCGCCTCATCGTCCGTCTCCTTGAGAGTGCCGCCGGTTTTGCGAGAGCCAATGCTAGAACCCCCGACCGAGTCCATGTCGCTGCGTTCACTTGCACGATCCTCGGGCTGCTCCTCGAACTCTAGTGGCTCGTCGGATGCCGTGCTCCAGCCATCTATGATCCCATACGAGGGTGGACGGTCGTCGTTCGTGGGCACAAGCTCGATCCAGGGTTCGCGCGGCGCGCTGGAATCGATATCACCGTCGTCTCTACTGTCCGCATTGCCGGTGATTCCATTTTGTGCACCACGCAGCATGTCACCGCGCTGTGCCAAACTTAGCTCTTCAGAGTCTTCATCGTCCGGGACAGACAATGCTGCCGTTGCTTCCGGAGCGGGAGGCAGAGGGAAGATGTTGACAGGCCACCGGCCGGTGTTGTCTTCCATCTCAAACCAAGGATACGGTTCCTCGAGCAGAGTGACGAGCTTCTTCACATCCAAGGTGTCGAGGTGCGCTTCGATGCGGTCATACTCCTTGTAGGGAACGCGAGTGTAGTACCTCATGATCTCGGCGAACACCGTGTCCAATCGCAGACTGACGGCCTCGCTAAAGCGCATGTCGATTATTCCAAGCAGGCGCTCAGGAGGGAGGAAATGATCGGTGTTGCGCTGCTCGCGCGGCCGCAGCTCTTGAGAATTGGCGTTGAAGCGGAATCGCCCACCGCCAGTACGCCAGCGGTCTGCAACAGAAGGCTTACCATAGTCGGCTATACGTGTGGCTTCCAGCGCCATCTCGTGAAGGGGCGTATGGATCTGCTTGTTGGGGTCTAGCATTTGCGCGATTTCATCCGACGGCATGACCCAGTAGCCATTGATGAAGCGTTCTTGGGCCCAGAGGTCGAGGGTCCGGTTGAGGATCTTGTTGCGAAGCCAGGGCCACAACGACGCGGCGCTCAGGTTGTGACGCACTCGCTCAATGTCGAGGCGGTACTCATATTCGTCGTACTGCTTGCTCTCAATCTCGTGACACCAACGGCGGTACAATCGGGGGAGGTCGAACGCATTCTGGTCGTCCTCGTCAAACATGTTCCAGACCATCCTCGCAATTTGACTCATTTCGTAGGGCGGAGGCTGGAACGAACGATGTTCGTACACCTGCATCCTGTACTTGCGAAGCAGCGCTTGAACGGTGCCGACTTCAGTGAGTAGTTGGTAGTAAGTGGTGTGCTGCATGAGGAACCAGTCTTCGATGGCTAGCTTGGCCATGTCGGTCGAGCGACCGGTGCCAAAGTAGACATGCTCCTTGAAGGAGATGGTATGCTGCCAGGCGTTGTCAAAACCGCGAATCTCGCTCCCCCGGGCGCAGATCTCAAGATCACGCCGGACAGTGGCATTGAAGGCAACTTCTCGACATGGCGCGCAAAGCAGGCCCTCACAGTTGCGGGTCCTGCCGCGCTCGTCGACGTCTCCGTTGAGTGCGCGGCGGAGAAACAGGTTGGGCTCGGCGCCCGAGTCTATGGTTTGCACGCGCAGGCAGTGGGAGCAGATTTGACCCCAATGAGCCTGGCACGTACGGATGCGTCCCAAGCTGTCTGTTGGCATGCGATAGGGTGCGCACTGTGGCGGCAGCGTTGATGACGAGAGCCTGCAGGGGATACAGACGTCGGTAGTCATTGCACGTGCTGTGTAAAACGAGGGCCCGCCTGGGACGCTGACAATGTCTGGACGAATGACGGGGATGAGATCCGCCCAGAATGGGTGTGAATTGACTGGTGCATTAGCTGGCTGGTTGGTGCTGTGTTTGCGCGACCAGACGTACCAGAGTTGCTCCATCCACTTGACACGAGACGCATGTCCGACAGCCAGTTGCGGCGCGCAATAGCGATGGCGACAGCGAATGCACCCTCGGGGATGCAGCGCCAGATGTCGAGTTGCAAGTTGTTGAGAACATTGCTGAGAATGAGGCTGTGTGTGAGCGGTGTGGTGGCGATCCAGTTGTGAAATGGGGTGATGCTTACTGGAGTGGATGAGAGGGTAGGTTGCCCCAGCCGGTCTGGTTCTTGATGGGACGGACACGAGAGCTTTTGAGGACGGCGATGCTTGGGGCAAGGCCAGATTCCGTAGAGGTATCGCTACGGGGGCACACGAGGGACGGAGCGGAACGCATGACGAGGACGCGTCCGGGGGAGCGGTGGCCCGGCGCTCAGCGCTCAGGCGAGGGGAGAGGAAGAGAAAGTTCTGTAAAGTAGGGAGGGACAAGGCGCAAAGGAGAAGGATGGTGGTTGACGCGTGTGGAGAAGGAGAGAGTGTAGAGATATGATCTGGAGATGGATTGAGGCTGAGGTGGATGACTGGATCAATCTGGCTTGTACCGTTCGGTACGTGGGGCTCGTTCCCCACATTCACTCAGGGCGCCGCGGCATTCTCTAAACGGCATATAGGCGCATCAGCAAGTCTGTACACAGTAGGCTCACAGTCCACGTGGCTGTCTAACAATGAATTGGTCCCACAATCACCTCCACCTCCACCACCCTAGCCACTGGTCTTGTTGTCTCACCCCCCCTCTCCATTCACCCCCCCCTCTCCCTTCCCCGCCCGCCATGGACTTCTCCTTCGACGCAGTAGCCGCCAGTGGGTCAGACTAAGGTCGCTGCTGACATCCAGAGTGCTCGCACCTGATGGCGCAGTACCAGAACGTGAGCCAACTTTTCTTCCCCGCTCACCTAGTGCGTGCAGGCAAATGTGAAGGGCGACTGGAGCGCCATCTGCCGCGAGCAGGGCCGCGCGCTCGCAAAGTGTGCCGATGACACGTGGGTTCAACCGCAACAGGAGCTGACGGCAGCGTCCCCTACCTCGCGGAGATGAAGCGTGCGTGCTTTACGCACATTGAAGGCTACCGCGCCTGCCTGGACACGCACGGGTCCAAGTCGGACGAGGTGATTGAGGCCGAGTGCGGCGACAAGCTCAAGAAGCTATGGGAGTGCACCGACGCGATGAAGAAGAAGATTGACGAGCGGGATGGGAACTAGCTCGGGCCCTGTGTCGGCGAACATTCTCGAAGCACAGATTGGCTCATATGCACACTGTATCAATAGATTGCGGATCAATTGCGGTGATACCAGCGACACCAAGCGTCGGCACCAAACGTCGGCACGTCCATTGTGTGCACCCCCCAGATGACAGGTCCCATGGCCGGTCATACGGGGATATCCCGGTCCAACGTTGGCATAACATTCCAACCCCTTCCGGCGCGATTTCCGGCATTTTCACGCGATCAGAACAGCGTCAATTCGACTGCCGTGCGAATTGCAGTGACAGCACGAGAGCAAGACGGCACAAGAGCAAGAGCGAGGGCAAGAGTGAGGGCAAGAGCACGGAGCGCAATGACGCGATCGCATGGACCGTGAAAACTAGCGGTCGACATGTTGGCATGACGCGGTATGAGTCCCGGTAAATTACATGATGGCTGCCTGGCAACGACGTTAATCCTACGTTCCCCGTTCCCCGTTCCCCGTTCACGTTCCGACGCGACCCCGTCACGCGACTCACGCTGCGGTGGTTCGCTCTCTCTCTCTCTCGCACCAAGTCTTCGTCATGCAGTCAGCCTTGCCGCGGCTCCCGATTTAATTTCCGATTTAATTCCCGATACATTATAAATGCATTGATACAATGAGTGTGGTGGGCGCTCCGCGTCCCGTCTATGTGGTGGGCACAGCCCAGATTGAAGAGGCACTAGGCCTTACAAAGGCACTAGGCCATGCAGTCGCGTCCAGCGCGTGATGTGGTATGTGGACCGTCCAGCGGTCGTCGAGTTGTCCAGCAAATTACTGGAGGCCAGCGAGGGCGTGGGCGTTGGGGGCAGCGACGGTGTCAACCTCGCCAGTGAACGACCAGTCCATCTTGGCGCGGCCGATGCCGTGGTCGCCGATGACGCGGGTGAAGAGGTCGGGGGACATGTCGAGGTCGCCCGAGGCGCAGCCGGGGCACAGGTCGACGACCTTGGCCTGGGCCGTGCCGGCCGGCCCGGTGATGGTGACGAACTGGCCGCAGTGCTTGCCGGCCTCCCACTGGGGGGCGTTGATGGCGACGACCATCTCCGAGTCCGAGTTGGTCCAGCCGCACGCGCCGAGGCCGACGGCGTAGTAGGTCGCGTCGCCAGTCGTGCTGTCGACGGGAGCGGTCGAGGGCGCAACGGAGGCGGCGCTGGGGGCCGGGTTGGCGGCAAGGACGCCGGCGGGAGCCGTGGCCTGCGAAGCCGCCTGCGCGGCAGGGGGCTGGCAGATGGGCGCGGCGGTCGCGATCGCGGCGAGGGTGGCAATGGCAAGGGCGAACATTTTAATTGTTTTTGGTGGAGGCGGTGGTGGTGGTGGTGTTGTTTTGTATTTGGTAGCGTCTAGCTGCTTTGGGGCGGTAGCGAAAGACTGTGGTCGCGTCAAGCGGTGGTGAAGTCGGAGGTGAAGAGGTTGTTGGATGCTCTTTTCGGCAGCGTCGAGACAGGTTTATATATCTCTCGTGGCCACTGTCCATCGACACATTCTGTAAGCACGTTCCTCTACGAGAACAGAGGTGGCGCTGAGAGTGCCGAGCAAGTCGCGGCAGGACACGAGAGGTGGTACGGATGCAACAGAGACATAATTTTCGGGGTCGCGTTGCCGAGAGGCTCTTTCGATGTTTCGGTGCCCTTCGGTATCCCTGGGCGCCATCTGTCTGGGCCCGAAATGCTGCGCGCGAGGCCTGTGATTGCGCAGACCCCCGAAAGGTCTCCCCCGAAATGAGCAGCTGTGGAAGAGATGGAGAATTATTGACGCGAGGGACCAAGGAACGGGGGTGAGTATTAAGGGGTTGCCGAAGATCTGGGTGCCCGAGTGTCCGGGATGGCAACCTGGGTCCCTGAGCGACTGATGGGCCAAAGCTTACCGCGACGTGGCTCAAGTGCACCAGGGGCGGATCCAGCACTAATTGGCCAGGGGCTATTTCGGCATATATTAGGGTTAGGGGTTGGCATTACAATCCGCGACAAAACAAGTCCGAGGCCAGTCCTCGAAACGGATCCCTGTCCGGGGACTCGGAAAGTGGTGGACCTCTTCCAGATCACCCCGGAACAGACTGGCCCAGGCCGATTCCATGCCGGCCCGCCTGTGCCCATTCAATCCCACCACTCCCTTCCCCCTCTCTTTCACGCACATGTGGCCTGTTCACCAACCCCTTGGCGTTTCCCTCTCGTAAAAATGCAATCGTATACTCCCGTGTCCGAGCAGAATCACTTCAGCTTTACCATTCCCACGTGGAGCACGGCGGGGGTCCGGTTTGGTTCCGTCACCCCAAACCCCAACGGAGGTTTATCGACGCTGCCGGTAATACTTGGATCTTCCGGCCAGGACCCAGGCGGTACGCATCTCGTCCGTGCTCGACATCACAGTCGAGCCCTAAAGTGGCACAATCCCCGCCCAGACTGGGGCCAGTGCGGTAGACTATCTGGTATGCGTCTACCATTTGACCAGCAAACTGGATGGACCAACCCGGATCAACACGGCACAGCGAACAATGGGGGACGCTTACAGGGGTGTGCATGCTGCAGACCAGACCATCGTACCTTCGGAAACATGGCCGAGTCGGTCCGAGCATCCGAGCATCCGAGCTTCGAGCACCGTGCTCGCTTGGATGGGGAGATTACTTTCTCAGATGGGGCCAAGCACGCTTCCCAGAGTGGCAGTTGGTCTGGCTCGGCTCCGCGGCCGGATTGTGGGGTCTCGGAGATTGTCGAGTCTCGGACGGTGGGGCCTGGAGAGAGGGACGACCTCCGTTTCGGGCAGAACGGTCCGACGCCTCTGGCGTCCCCTCATGTCGTAGCCTGGGCTATGAGAGCCTGTTATCGACAGCGCAAGTCCGGTCACGCAAGGTGGAGGGCGGTTAACATCGCCGGTCATACAAAGTGAGGCCCGGTCAACGTCGCTCAACCCCTCTGCTCCACGAGCGCACCGAGTGCCGCCGAGCACACGCGGTTGATAAAGAGGAACGGCCCACTCTGTTGAAAGCTGTTGCTTACAACAATGTGTTACAAGGCCTGGCCCAGACAGACGCCAAGGTTGTACTGTGCCTCGTGGCAGCTCAAATGTCGGGCTCAACGGTTGTTCATGTATGTGCCTCGTGTTGGCAGCTCCAATGTCAGCGGTCAGTGACCTCAAAAGGTTGTTCATGCAGCCGCAAAGGTTGTTCATGTAACTTCCAAGGTTGTGCTCAAAGGTCCTGTGACTTCAAGGTTGCAGATGTACATGTATTGTGCCTCATTCGCAGCTCAGATTCATGGCCTCAACAAAGGTCCGAGTTCCAGAGGTACGGTGCGTTACGATTTCGCGACTGGCATGGGGCGTTCCTGTCAGTCATTCGGAATGCAGAACCAGTGTAGTGACTGGGGAAGCGCATACCTGAGAAGACAAGTCTGCCAACAAGATGACATGACGGTCGGACAAGTGGATGTGTCTCGCCATGTGGGCTCATCCCTGCCCCACTCTGTGGAGAGACAGAGTGGGGCGGAGTGTCATTTCCTGTTTGACTCGCGGATGGAGCGGCTCGTTCATCAAAAGGAGTGGGGCAGATCTCAACCTCTATTTTTTAACGACATCACCCAGTGAAGCCTGTATGGAAGTACCTCCTCCACAACGCCTTCGCGAATCCTTTCCTCTCCTGGAGCAGCCTGGCCATCGAAGCAAACAGAACGTGCCGAAAAGACTACTAGCCCTCCCTAACTGCTCCTGAAGGGAAGAGTTACAAGAGGGCAAAACCAAATACCCATCCTTTCCCCAACAGTGTTGTGGAGACCAGGTGGGGAGGGTCAAAAGAAGCGTGCAGGGACCGACTGGCCCGGGTTCTCCAAACTGGGAAGCGCTGGCTCAACGCCAGACTGGTAAAGAGCGCTTTGCCGTAAATCGTGGGACCGCTCCATTTCGACTTGCCACTTGAGTCCAGTCTGACCTTGCCACTTCTGGCGAGTGTGTGTGGTGTACGTTTTGCGATCCCGACAGAGATAGCATTAGACGACCCACATGCCTGTGCCTTGGGTGGGGACTGCTTCAGCTTGTGTCGTCGCGGACTAGTTTGCATGCTAATGACGGATGGCCTTGATTGGATGGACGCGAATGATTTTGACGGGATCAAAAGAGAGCAAGCGGGACTGGAGAAGACGTAAACATTGCGTTAGGGGCACCGCTGTACTCTGCCGTCTTCGCGTCTCGTCCATCAGGCTGAATCCAACTCTGTTTACCATCCACTGGGCTGGGCTGCTCTGCTCCATCAACTGAGAGCTCCTCTTGACATTACACTCCCCCCCTCGGTGCAAGCTCTACTGGCACTCGTCTCATCCCGACAAGTCGCCTGCCTTGTCCCACTCGGCCCGGTGGTCTCAGGCAGCTGGTCACAACATTACCGCCCCATCTAGACCATCTGCACACACCACCTTCCTCCCATCCTCACGGCTCGCAACATCTCGCACTTCTTGAATCCACACACAGCTTTATTCCCTCGACCATGTCGTCGACCGTGGTTGCCACACGTCCAACACCTACATCATCCCCAAAGGTCAAGATGTCTTCTCGTCCAAAGTCAGCCATTACTCCCAGAGTCGTAGGCGCAACGCGCTCGGCTTTAGGCTCCCATAACGACAATGTTCCCGATTCACCCACTTCTCTCCTACCCATGCCCGACCGCCCCAAGATCAAAGTGAAGGCGCCCACCACCCCAGAGGCTCGCCCGCGCGTGCTCGTCAAGCCCAAGGCGGTGTCGGGATTAGGATCATCCAACGGCCGCCCACGGCCCCTCCCTATCGATACCAAGGACGTGTGGACAAACGAGGCCAACCACACCGCCTACGTGCTCGAGAACCTCGAGCCCACCCCGAGTCTTGCCAAGAGCGAGCGCGTCCTCGTCTCGATCCGGTATGTTTGTCCCCAGGGAAGGTTCCTGACTCTTCAGCGTGCGCCCACCATCAGAGTCGGAACTGCGGTTAGACTCCCAAATTGCCTGGGTCACGCCTGCGTACGACCTGCGCATGATCAAGCCTGCTGTTGTGCGCGACGGCACTCGCGACAAGAAGGAGTGGTTTTTTGGTGAGGATGCAGCACTGGTTTGGCGGTACGCTGACCACAGACCGAATCATCGATCCTGAAACGGATAATGCGCGCACGTACGCTACCGCGGCCCGAGCGCACGTACTCTGTGAGCTAGGGGATGTCTGTCAAGCTGACTGTAGCCGCAATGGAGGGCTTCAACGCTGTCATCTTTGCATACGGCCAGACTGCATCGGGCAAGACCTTCACTCTGACAGGCGCACCACAGAGTCCCGGTATCATCCCACTCGCTATTGCAGACCTGTTTCAGCAGATCCGCGCGTCCCCCGACCGCGAGTTTCTCCTTCGCGCCTCGTACCTCGAGCTGTATAACGAGACGATCATAGACCTCCTCTCGCCAGATGGTCGCGAACTCACTCTTAGCGAGGGCCGGCGCAAGGGTGAGGTGATCATCAACGGACTCACCGAGTGTGGTGTGCGTACCGAGGACGAGGTGCGTAGACTTCTGCGCATGGGCGAGGAGCGTCGCAAGGTTGGCGGCACGGACTGGAACGCGCGCTCCTCTCGCTCTCACTGTGTCTTCCGGATGACGATCGAGTCGCGCACGGCTGCCGATGGAACCAGGACACCAGGCCGTGACAAGGCGACACGTATCAGCACGCTGTCGATCATTGGTGAGTACACCTCGGGTCTAGTGCTGAATGTAGACCTGGCGGGTTCGGAGAAGCACACCAGCTCAAAGGAGCGCAATGTCGAGGGAAGGCATATCAACCAGTCGTGCGTAGCTGACTCGTAACTCTCTTGGAACTAACATCAGTCTCCTCACCCTCAAGCTCGTCATCTCCAAGCTTGCGGACATGGCGTCGAACCGCGATGTCAAGCACGTACCCTACCGTGACAGCAAACTGTAAGTTACAGAGGACTCAGCGACCAAGTTGACGTGCAGTACACGACTGCTCCAGCCTTCACTCTCTGGTGACGCGCTTATCTCGGTCATCTGCACAATCTCACCGGCCGCCATCAATATGGCAGAATCAAACTCGACCCTCAACTTCGCGCAGGGCCTCAAGCGCGTCATGCTCTCGGCCCAGCGCAAGGAGGTCGTCGACCCGGAAGCCCTAATCCAGCAGTACCAGAACGAGATTGCAGACCTCAAGGCGCAGCTGCGGGAGAAGGAGGTCGACAACCCCTCAATGTCGAGCAAGAGCGATCGCGTCAAGAGCCAGGAGATGGAGTCGCGTCTCAATGAGCTCAAGAGTCTCATCCTCACCTCATCCTCGGTAGGCACCTTAGCAGTGCCGGGCACCCCGGCTGCACGACCGTTAAGCCCAGCCAAACTAAAATATCATGTCGACATGGCCCGACCTGAGGCTATCCTCCGCGAGCAGCTGCATGAGGTGGAGATGAGGGCTCAGGAGCAGGCGGAGGAGATCGAGCTTCTCAAGGCTGCGCTTGACGCTCGTCCAAAGGAGCCCAACGCGAAGATCTTAGAGCTGCAGGACGAGGTCAGCCAGCTACGCATGATCGCTGCCGACTACGAACGCCATCTGCGCGAGCCGTCACGCAAGGTTAAGCAGGACGTGGAACGCGAGTGGACAGACAAGCACAAGCGGCTCGAGGAGAAGATGCGCGTCAAGTCAGCTTACGCTCTACGCCTCGACGAGAACTGCCGTCTGCTCACCGACGAGAACAAGGTCCTAGCCGCGCGGTGCAACGACGCCGAGACCAAGCTCCAAGCGGTCATCCAATGGATCTCGGTCACGCTTGAGTCCGAAGAGGAGGGCGAGTACGACGAGGTCCCAACCTTAACGGCGTTATCGTCTGTACCGTTCCCGAACGGGGCACGGGAGTCGCTTGACGCCGACTTCGGACCCAAGGTCTCGCGACTCGGTAAGCTCAGCATGAGCATGCGAGGCAGCAATCGCGACCTGCAGAACGAGTTTTCCAAGTTCCGTGGCTCGCTCGGCGGTGTAGGTTCGCTTGGCCCTGCTCCGCCTCGCGGTGGCGGCCTTTTCCGTGACGACAGTGCACCGACGCTCTTAGCGCCAGTAGATGATGATGTGTTCTAGCTTAATAGTGTAATCACGACGGATGTACGTTACAGTGTGCATGGATATACAGTGAATCTACTTGAGCGACTTCTTCTGCGACAGCTCGACCGCGATCTTGAACGCGCCGAGGATCGCCGAGAGCTGCATCTTCTCCGAACCGCCGAGCGACAAGCGATGTCTGTGTTAGCGCGCATCCAAGCGGAAACATACTCTGCCTGACCAAGATGATCGAGGAGGTACACGCGCGACTGGACGGGCAGCTCAACAGTTTCAAGGAAGTCGTACGCGCCTGCAACGAGGTCCTGAAGTGCGAGACCTTTCTCAGTCTTGAGCGCGTTGATGCCTGTTGTCAACTGCATTTCTCTTCCGGGACTGACGAGTGAACGCTGTCCCGAACTCGTCGGACATCATGCTCTCCACAACCGCCCGAATGTCCTCGGGGTGCGGGTGTCCTGTACAGTTGTACACTGCCGTCTCGTCGATGTGGTCGTACGCGGCATGGCAGGCCTGGAGCACATTCAGAGCGCGGCGCATATCTCCACGGGCGAGCTTGAGCAGCGCTGCTCGGCCGTCCGCCGTTATTGTCACACTGTTCGTCAGCTCAGACACCAACGAGGTCCTCACCCCTCCTTCTCTACAACCTCGTCCACTTTACGCGCGACCTCGCTCTCCGGCAGCGGGCTGAATCGGAAACGCGTGCATCGACTCTGGATCGCTGGCGTGATCTTGTTCACGTAGTTGCACAGAATCGCAAACCGCACATTCTTGGTATGTTGCTCAATCACGCGGCGGAGCGCACCCTGTGCCGCCTGTGTCATCATGTCCGCCTCGTCGAGAATGATGAGCTTGAACCCGCCCTTGCTGGGATTAGATTAAATACGAACCAACCGAGGACGCACGAAAACAACACCTTGGTCGCGGCAAAGCTCTTGATCTGGTCGCGCACGACGTCGATACCACGATCATCTGACGCATTCAGCTCGAGAATGTGCTTCCGAAACGTTGGCCCATACAGCCGGCGTGCAAGAGCCAGCACCGTCGACGTCTTTCCCGTTCCTGTCGTCAGCCGCGCTTGGTCTTAACAGTTGCGGGACATACCTGGAGGCCCGTAGAGGAGGAGGTGTGGGAGCCGTCCGGCCTCGATGAACTTCTCCACTGTTGTCAGCTAGCAACTTTCAGACATCTCACACGTAGCGGTGATGTCCTGGTGTGATACGACGTCGTCCAGATTCTCGGGGCGGTACTTCTCAACCCTGTCGTCAGGTCCAGCTGGGGGGGGGGGGGAAAGATGAGAGCAAGCACGCACCATGGCAACCCCTCGCGAGCGTCGACGGCCTCCTCCTTCTGTTTGCCCTTAGCCTTGGCGCCAGCCATGAGGGCAGCCATTGCGTTTACGGGACGCGGCGTCTGCGCAGGCTCGTCGACGTCCATCGCTTCAGCCATGCTTGATGGGGAATGGCGAAATCAACTTGACGCGTTCAGTACCGTCACCTCGCGCCTGATTCATCTCGACGCGTCGGAGGCCTAATGAAACAGGCACGCTGAAAGCAACAACCCTGCACGCCTAAACCTCTCGGTGTTCGTCGTCATTTGCCACTCACCTGACCCCGCGGGGTGTGACATACCACAGCGCCGTCAACAGCTCGTACACCTTCCCTATCTCGCCAGCGTGAATCAATACCCAACGCCGCACGGTACAGCGGCGACCATGCCTAGCCCACCAGCCAACTCCCTACTCAACCTTCTCAACCCGTACGCGTCCGTTGCGCAGTCTTCCTACCCTCGCGACCGATCGCAAGCGCGTGAACGCGGGCCGAGTGGCCCTCTGGACTCACCAAGTTCAGAGCTACTGCGCGAATTGCAGAGCACGAGGCAGTCGCCACCCACCTCTCCGACGCCGACGTCGCGCTCACCCTTCGGCCGTAACCCCGCTGAAGACACCAGCAGCGACGACGAGCCCCCGCCTTCTCTTCTATTTCAGGCCAATGCTATCAAGGGGAAGGCCCGGGTCACGAGTCCGTCTCCGGGGCCATGGAGACGACGGCCAAGTACTAGCTCCTCAAGCCCGAGCCGCCAGTCCTCGCCTGACCGGGCCAAGGTGGTCAAGGTGCCTTTACAGGACTTGAAGCGCGTTGAGTCCACCGCATCTACCGCCACCGCATCTACAGAGGCCGCGTCCACCGAGACTGAGACGCCAAGCACCACCTCCGATCCCCCGCCCCCTCCTCCTCCCCTGACTCCGCCCGCGCCAAGTCCCAACAGACGTACTACAGGACGGGGGAAACACAAGTACCACGCCGTGCCTTCGGGTGAGCCCGATCGCGCTCGTCCACAGAACCCGCGCAAGGCTGGGCTGAGCGAGTATAACCAGGCGCTATGGGCATGGGCGAATGTCGTCAACTTGGACGGTTTCCTTCAGGAAGTGTACGAGTACTACAAAAACAAAGGGTACTGGTGCATCGTCCTTGCGCAGGTGCTGAATCTGATGTAAGCTTCCTGCTGTCGCGCAGCTGGCTGACAGCAGCACGATCGCCTTTGTGCTCGGTTTCGTCAAGTTCCTCACGAGTTGTGTCGACTACGGGAAGCTGCTCACTTTCCATTCGGACTTTGGCAAGCATGGGCGGCTCGGCGACGTGCTTGTAAGCCAGTGCATGGCCCGGTGAGCTGCAATGCCCGGCTGTACTGATGACAGTGGTGGCTTCTTCCACTGGGTCTTCTTCATCTCGGGGTGTTTGTTCTTTGTGCTCCGCCTCTTGTTCTTCATCCGGAATATCCCCCGCCTCAACGCACTTTGGCGCTTCTACACGTACCTCCTAGGTGTCGAAGATGTTAGCTCAAAAGGACTCTTCCCTCGTTGACAGCAGTCCGATATCCAGACCATGCCGTGGCCGACGATTGTGCATCTCATCAACGATGTCAAGAAGGACAACCCCGTTACCTCGCTGTCAAACGGCGGCGCGAACGCTCTCGCAACGATGGTTGGCCGCGGCGGGCCCAAAGCCAAGCTTGACGCCCACGACATTGCCAAGTGAGCTACCGCCTCTACCCAGCTGACAGCAGTCGTGTTATGCGCCAAGAGAATTACCTCATCGCGCTCTTCAACAAGGACTTGTTAGACCTGCGTGTGCGGATCCCCGTTCCAGCGTCGGCGCGCAAGATCCTCCCGCCGGCTCTGCTCAGCGACCCACCACAGGCCACCCTTCCCAGGACCACCGGTGCCGATGAGATGCAGTACCTCACCTTTGGGGGAAACGTCCTCACGCTTGCCCTTGAGCACAACCTCCGCGTTTGCTTATTCTCGTTCGTCTTCAGCCCGACAGGCGAGGTGCGCAAGGAGGTCGTACACGGCAAGGGTCGCAAGGATCTCGTGACAAGGTGAGCTGTTGTGTGCTGCTGTTGCTGACGTCAGCCTCCAGCGTCGGTTCGCCCTCGCAGGCCTGCTCAACCTCATCTTTGCTCCGGTAATCGTACTGTATATCTTAGTCTACTCTTTCTTCCGGTACTTTGAAGTGAGCTCCACACCCGCTCCTGTCTTCGCTGAGCTGACGTTCAGGAGTACCACAAGAACCCATCATCCATGGGAGGGCGGCAGTATACACTCTACGCGCAATGGAAGTTTCGCGAGTTCAACGAGCTCCCTCACCTCTTTGAGCGGCGCCTGAACCAGAGCTATCCCATCGCCAAGGAATACATTGATCAGTTTCCCAAGGAGCGCACAGCGCTACTCATGCGGTGAGCTTAAATATGGTTCAGGCGAGCTGACACCAGCTTTGTCGCTTTCATTGCTGGCGCGTTTGCGGCGGTTCTCGCCGTCGTCTCAATCCTCGACACAGACTTGGCACTCAACTTTGAGATCACGCCGCACCGCTCGATTGTGTTCTACCTCGGCATCTTTGGAATCATCATGGCCGTCGCGCGCGGCATGATTCCCGAGGACACGCTCGTCTTCGACCCCGAGTACCTCATGCGCGAAGTGGTGCGGTACACGCACTACCTGCCGGACGAGTGGGAGGGAAAGCTGCATTCACCGACGGTCCTGGCAGATTTTGGTCAGCTCTTCGCGCTCAAAGTGATGATTTTTGTCCAGGAGATTGTCTCGGTACTCCTCACGCCTTTTATCCTCTGGTTCAGCCTGGCGCCGTCAAGTGGTGCGATCATCGACTTCTTCCGCGAATTCACTGTGCACGTCGACGACCTGGGCTTTGTCTGTTCGTTTGCGGTCTTCGACTTCCACCGGCCTGGTAACATTGGGCCGGAGGCAGCTGCAGCGGCAGCAGCGATTGAGGAGAATTCAGCCGCTGGGCCTGCGCGTCGTTTGAGTGCGCGTCCTCCAACTGCTGCCCCGCCGCCAGCTGCGCGCAACGTCAACGATAACAAGATGGAGAAGAGCTTCCTGCACTTCAAGGCCACGAACCCCGACTGGCAGCCCAGCGACCCGGCATCGTCCGTCTTCCTCGACCGGCTCATGGCGGCTGACCCGAACGGCGGCCAGCCAGTACCACGGGCGGGCGCGTCAATGTACCATGGCGGCCGGGGCCTGGGATTGGGTGCGCACCCGAGCAAGACATTGCGCTCGCCGCCTCCCAGATCTCCCGAGACACGGTGGCACTCGCTCCCTGGGGCCGTGCAACCTCCTGTGCCACTGGCGACGATGGCCGAGAGCAACGAGGACGACGGCGAGGCCGAGGCGATGGGCTGGAACCGCCGTGTCGATGGCGACGACAGCGTGACCGAGGGCGACCGCGGACTGCTGCGCGGCGCAGGCATTCTCCTGCAACAGGTCATGAACCGTTAGCGACCGTTAGAGAAGTAGAGGCTTGAGATTGGCATATTAGCGAAATGTCTTGTCCCGTTGTACACGTAACCTAATAGCGAAACGAATGCATGTACAACCCAGATCTAGTTCGTAAAGACGCGCACAATCTTGGCAGCGATGTGCAGGAAGAAGATGGAGGCAATGAACGAGAGCGCGAGAACGATGACGACGAAGGGGTCGCTGGGGTTAGCTGACTTGCGATACTGGCGCGTTGCCTGTGGCCGCAACTCACACCTTGAGACCGACGTCGCCAGAGTCGGTGTAGAGTTTGAGCATGGTGTTGCTCGAGCCACCAGCGCCGGCGGCGCGCGCGGACGATGGGCGAGGGGCAGCAGGGGCGCGGCGGCTGGGTCATGGAAAGCACGTCGGGCGTGAGTGTAAGTGTCGGCATGACGCGTGTGAGGGAGGCATGTGGGTGGATGGCGATGGCGATGTGCGATAGGAAGGGATGAGCGACAGCGAGACGCGGAGGAAAGACATGAGGACCAAGGACCGGGGGGGGAGGGGGGGAAGAGGACGATTCGTCATGAGTGAGAGTGTGAGCAACCGGGGGCAAGAGGGAGAACGCATGAGCACACGACCAAGCCAAATGCGGCGACTCACCGGACGGCGTTGGCGCCGTGAGGGCGGGCGACGTTGAACGCGGTGCCGGCGCCGGCGGATCCAGGCGAGGTGGGGCGCTTGTCGTCGGCCTGTTGTCAGTTTTCTGGCGTGGAGGGGCTACACGGAGCACGCTGCGCCGCGCTCGCCACACGCACCATGATTATTAGAGTATATGAGCGTGACAAGGACTTGGTGAGAGGACGCGTGAATGAGGACGCGGACGTGGCGGTGGCTCGAATAATGGCACGTGGGCTAGAACGACGGGATCAGATCTGAACCAGTCTCCAGCCTCCAGCTTGCCTCCACCTCCACTCTGGTCTTATGACGAAGGTTGGGAACCTTGGTGGGCGGCCACTTTGTCACTTGTCCTCATCGAGCACGTAGACTAGCACGTAGCCACCATTCTTCGCCCTAGCCGCCTCCTCCGCCTCACACGCGCGCACCACACCATGGCCGACGTGTACTCGTACTCTGTACGCGTCCCAAGTACGCACTGACACCAGCTCCAAACGTCCAAGGGCGAGCTCCGGCTCAGCGACTACAAGGACAAGGACATCCTCGTCGTCAACGTTGCGAGCCGCTGCGGTCTCACCCCACAGTACAAGGACCTGCAGGCGCTGAGTGAGAAGCATGCAGGCAAGCTCGCCGTTGTTGGCCAGCCGTGTAACCAGGTGCGTCGGGTTTGCAGCCACGGTTGGATTGCAGCTCGTTGGACTGGAATCACGTGGCAGGTGCGATATTCAATCAATTGAATGGCAGCTGCACACTTGCCGCACCAGCTCCGAGCCACCCGGAACCAGACCAGAACCCCCGGAGCGACTGACATCAGTTCAAGGCGCAGGAGCCGGGGACGGACGAGGAGATTGTCCAGTTCTGCGAGGTAAACTACGGCGTCACGTTCCCGATCGCGCGCAAGGGCGACGTGAATGGGCCCACCGCCACCCCACTGTACCAGTACCTCAAGAGCCACGCTGAGCCGCCCGTGAAGGACATTGACTGGGTGAGTCGTCGGTAGAAAGCGGGACGAGCTGACAGTTAGAACTTTTCCAAGTTCCTCGTCAAGCCCGGTGGCAAGATCTCGTGGTTCCCGGCCCGCTCGACCACGGTGTCGGACGTCGAGGCTGCGCTCTAATGCTGTCCGTGGTAAGCTGATGCAGTGTTTGCAAGTTTGGTTAGATGCAGTGACCTCTGCCGGACTAATCTGTCGACAACTCTTCCCAAGTGATTCATGACTGACGACTTTGCAGCAAAGTCATAGGACTGTACAAATTCCGACAAATTCCCCCCTACTTTCCGCCCAACACACACTCTCCCCCTACTGTCCGTCCAGCGCACACCCAATCAAGCATTCTCAGAGTGCTGGATGGAGTGGTGGCTCTCTTTCTTCTCGAGCTCGACAGGCGGAACATGACTGGCCGCGTCCTTGTCGCCCTGCTGTTAGCCCCGTTGCTTGGTCGTCCACCGAGAAACTCACAAAGAGCAGCCCAATCTCCTCGAGCGTCTTGTTTTTAGTCTCCGGGAAGAGCAGGTAACAGAGGACCGTGTTGCTGCAGCACGTGGCGACGTACACGATAAAGTACTTGTACCTGATCGCGCTGAAGGCAACTGGCGTGATCTGGGCGATGATGACGTTGTTGAGCCAGTTGGAGGCCGTGGACACACTCGTGCCGAGCGCGCGCATGTGCATCGGGAAGATCTCGGACTGGTAGATCCATGACACGGGGCCAAAGCTCCACGAGAAGGCCCACGAGAACATGAACACGGCCCAGATGCCGACGATGCCCACGCTCTTATTCGAGTACTTTTCTCCCCGCGCGGCGGCCTCGGAGAACGGCGCGTTCGCACCGGTCTGCAAAGCCATACAGACGGCAAGGAGGGCCGAGCCGATGATGAGCGGCTTGCGGCGACTGGCGTCAGCTTGGGACCCACGCCCGATAACTCACCCAATGCGGTCAACGAGAAAAGTGATGAAGACCCAGGTGACAAACATGCCCCATGCGCCCTGGATACCCGAGATCATGAGCTGTTGGCTCCCGCTGAAGCCGAGCATGCCGTAGATGGTCGAGAAGTAGTAGGTGAGAACGTTGACACCAGTCCACTGGGTCATGGCCTGGATGAGGACACCGCAAAGCGTGCGGTGGAGGTTCGGCCGGGTACGAATGAGGTCGAGGTAGTTTGTGCTCACGTTGTCGCGCTCCCACTCGATCTGACTGAGCATGTTCTGGAACTCGGACTCGACAGTCTCGAGGCGCGCATTCTTGCGTCCGCCGTGCAGGCGGATGAGGGTCTCGCGGGCCTCCTCGGTGCGGCCGACGGAGGCGAGCCAGCGCGGCGAGTATGGCAGCACGAACATGCCCCTGGTGTCAGCGAGTCGTGGTGGATGGTGAGCAGGTTGCAACATACAGAAGAAGCAGAACGCCAGGGACAATCTGAAGGCCGAGGGGCACACGGAACTGAGCCTGGCCGTTGATCTTCTCACACCCGTAGCCGACCCAGTTGGCGGTGAAGAAACCGACCGAGATCATGAGCTGGGTCCATCCTGAGAGGAGACCACGCGCATGGGGCGGCGACAGCTCTGCCTGGTACAGGGGCACGATCATGGAGAGGACGCCGATGGAGAGGCCGGCGATGAGTCGGCCAACAATGAGCATGGCATTGTTGACCGCGGCGGTCTGGATCGTACAGCCAATGATGGCGATGAGGGAGCCGAGCTGGATAGTGCGCTTACGGCCAATGCGGTCGGCCGTCTGGCCAGCGATGAAGGCTCCGACTTTTGATTAGCAGTTGAGAGAGTGGGGAGGTGCGGGGTTGGGCCTACTCACAGAACGCGCCACCTGCGAACACGCTCACAATGGCGCCCTTGACACCGTCTGAGGGGTTGAAGTAGCTCCAGAAGTGGACGTAGCCGTCGCTGATGACACTACCAATAATGCCAGAGTCCTGCTGTCAGCTGAAGCTTGGGGACACAAAGTGAGAGCGACGGACGTAGCCAAAGAGGAAGGAGCCGATTGCGGCAAAGATCGCCGCGACATAGTTGATGAGTGCGGGCTTGGCGTGTGGGACAGTCTCTGCCATGGTGATGGAAAGGAAAGGAGAGAAACGTGTAGGGGTGTGGAGAAACACCGGCGTGAGGGGGACTACTTATGGTCGGCTTCGAGGTGGTGGACTGGCGAAATGCGGGGGCCAAGGAATGCGGCAGGTACAGGCAGCTGCCATCGGACAAGTTGCTTGGGATGTCGACGACCCCAGTTGTGCGGTACGTGCGGAGGTGGATACGGAAGGTTGGCCGTTGGCCCAGAGGCCGTTGCCGGCGCCAGGTGACGGGGTGACGGACGGGTTGGTTCCTCGGTGGTTAGCAACAAGGAGAGAAATCCGCATGAAACAATGAGCCCGCAGGGTATTCCGCTCGGTCTATTTGATAATTGGACAGGCTTAGGAGATTGATAATGTGCGGGATGTAATCGCGCCGGCGTGCGGCAGTTTGAGCGGGCTATTTGAGCGGCATTACTTGCGGAGCGTTGCCGGCTCGCTCTTGGTTGGCTCGCCCAGGAAACACACCGAGAGCGGTCTGCCCCACACCCCCCATATGGCCGCACTGAGGCCCCGGGCCTGGTCTCATCCGATTCAGCAGTGTCCGGGTCGAGAGCAAGAAACAAACAAGATTAGATTTACCACATCCGTCTGCATAACTACCCCCCGCCCCACAACTGTTACAGACACTAGATGGCACGGCGGTTCGACGAGTTACGGGAGAATGCGTCCGTGATCTTCTGGCCGACGCTCTTGTGGTGCTGCGGCTGCATGCGGCTCGCAACACCGTCGGCCCTATCCGCCAGCCTGTCGCCTTGGGCCTCGGCAAACGTCTTGCGGCTCTCGGGCTTTAGCTTGGCGCGGATCTGGGTGAGTGGTGAGTACAGTTCGAGGTACATACCTTGGACGAGAGGCTACGGCGGCCGTGGTCGGTCATGATGTGTCTGGTTAGACGTTGGTGAGGTGGTCGTGTGTCTTGTGAGATGTAGTTTGGATCAGAGGAGCCGTTGAGATGGAGCGTTATCGCGCTGGGCTCGCGATTTATATAGCAACACAACGAGTTTGCCACCCACTGTGCACCCCGCTGCTCCATGCTTGCTAGCTGCTCGAGGCCGCCAGTTGCGCATGCGGTGCCATCCGCGCCTGCGCATGTGGAGCAGCAGGCTATGGTGCGTCGGCGTGATCGAGAACGAAGTGGAGCTCCATACCTCATGACGTCCGTGACGTCACAGCGGAACATGTGTCCAACGTGAGTCGCGGACATCTCCACTCTCCGTCCCAGTGACTGTACTGCTTGGTGTCATGTCTGACACGCTGTCCGACGCGCCAAGTCTTCCATCCCCCACAATGTGCGGCCGCTTCGCGATGGGTGCAGCGCACCTCGCCTTCCTCAACGACCTGCAGGGGCAGTACGCGGGCCTCTTCCGTGGCCGCCGCTTTGAGAACGACGAGGAGCAGGGTGGCGATCCCCTGCGACTGCGCGGCGGTGGGCCCGACACAGCGCCAGTGGCATGCCAGTGCGGCATCAAGTGGGAGCGCGAGGCCGACTTCTGGCCGAGGTGAGTTTACTCAGTTCAAGCTGATTCAGCTACAACATTGCGCCGCGCCAGCGCGCACCGGTGCTCCGCCGCGACGCCGCGACGGGCGGTGCAATGCTCGAGACGATGCAGTGGGGCCTCGTGCCACACTGGACCAAGCACCCGCCTACCGGACCACTGAACACGATCAACGCGCGCTCGGAGGCGCTGCTCGACCCCTCGAGCGGCGGGATGTGGCACGCGCTCAAGGGACGCAAGCGGTGTGCCGTGCCCGCACAGGGATACTACGAGTGGCAGAAGAAGGGGAACGCAAAGGTCGCCCACTTTGCGCGCCTGCCTCTCCAGGACGAGGGCGGCGAGGCTAGCAACCCGACTCTTCTCTTCTTCGCGGGGCTGTGGGACACGGTGACGTACGTCGACCCCGTGCCGTCCAAGTTTGTGCCAGGCCCAGACGACGACAGGGAGCCGTACCCCACAGGCAACCCCGTGCCGCTGAGCACGTTCACGATCCTCACGACCGTGCCGGCACCCGACATTGCATGGCTGCACGACCGGATGCCGTGTATCCTCACGGGCGAGGAGGAACTGGCGCGCTGGCTCGACCTCGGCGCCGAGCCGCAGGGGTGGAGAGAGGGCAAGGGCGGCACGGCCGACCTGCTCGTCAGCTATCCGGGCCTCACGGCGTGAGTGTCACCGAGGCGATCGCTCACGACAGGTACCCCGTCGTGCCCGAGGTCGGGAGGATCGGGAGGAGCGACCCGTCGTACATTCTGCCGGTGGCGGAGCGCAAGGATGGGATCAGGAGCTTTTTTGCAAAGCAGCCACCCAAGTTTGCCGTGGCTGGCAGGACACCAAAGCCGGTATCCAAAGCAGAGCTGGGAGAGGGTGAGGCCAAGCCCAAGGTTGAGGAGGTCAAGCCAAAGGTCGAGGACGAGGCCAAACCAGAAGTCAAGGACGTCAAGCCACAAGTCCATGACAACAAGCCACAAGTCAAGGACATGGCAGAAACTGAGGACATGGCAGAAACCAAGGACATGGCAGAAACCAAGGACATGGCAGAAACCAAGGACATGGCAGAAACCAAGGACATGGCAGAAACCAAGGACATGGCAGAAACCAAGGACATGGCAGAAACCAAGGACATGGCAGAAACCAAGGACATGGCAGAACTCAGAGAACGAACGCCCAAGCCCCACTCGCCACCTGCACCCGCCTCGCCAGAAATCATCAATGTCGATCCGGAACCCATCAACGTCGACTCCAGCCCACAGGCGAGGCAGACGAAACGCAAGCGCGAAAACCGTGGCGGGCGGCAGACCAAAGTTTCCCGCCCGGCACCGGCGTCAGAGGCAAACGGACAAAAGCCCATTACGGCCTTTTTCAAGTCGCCCAAAAAGTAGAGCTGTATCGAGTTGTATCCATGTTGTATATGTACACCAGCTCTTCAATGCTCGAATGGCGGCTCTTGCTGCTCCGTCTCCCGTGGGCCTAGCTGTGAGGCTGTAACGGTCGATGTAGACTAACAAGTGGGGTTGTGCCAAAGTACATGTATCCTAAATCAAAACACGAATCAGAACACGCCGCGGTGGCAAACATGCATAACGTCACCGGTCTGTACAACATCGTGACGGTGTATAAGAAACAGAAATACTGAAAACGCGGGTATTAAATGTCGTCAAAGTCGAGGAAGCGCTCGCCGTCTCTGTCGTCGGATATGGACACGGACGGGCGGGTGGAGGGGGGAGCTGGCGGCCGGCGCCAGTCGTACGTGCTCTGCGAGCCGCGGCGCGAGGCGGGCACAGAGGCAATGCTGTGGGTCGAACTGCGTTTGCGGTTAAAGTCGCGCTCGCGGCTGCGGTCCGAGCTGACGCTCGAGCGCTTCTGCTGCGCCGATACCGTGACGTTGAGGTTGAGCCAGGCCGGCGAGAGGGTGAAGCTCTCAATGCTCGCGGTTGGCGAGGAGGTGTCCGTGTCACTGACTAAGCTGCCGGGAGAGCTGACCAGGAGGGGCGAGGGCGGGCCCAGCATGCTCAACGGGCGCGGGCGGCGGTGCGCAAGGTCGTCAAAGCTGGGCGCCATGGACAGCTGTGCCGGCTGCCGCAGGCGGCTGGTTGTAGGCCGCGAGTCTTCCGCAAAGGGAAGTGAGAGGGTGTGGCGGTGCATGATGCGGCGGCGCGTCGGCGTGGGCGAGGGCGGAGGCATGTGCGAGTGGGAACCCGTCGTTGGTGTCGAGCTGCCGGTCGTCGTAGGGGTACCGTGACCAGGGGTTCCGTTGGTGCTGTGGGGCGATGCGACAGTGTGGCGCGGCCGCGGAGGGGTAACGGGACACTCGCGGCCCTCTAGCTTGCTGAGAGTGCGGAGGCGGGCACGCAAGGCCTCGTTAGGGGCAGAGATCGAATCACGCCGCCGTGCAGGCGAGGGTGATGTGGGCTCTTCCGACCAGATGGCCAGCGCGGCGACGTCGCTAACACTGGCAGACGAGAGGGCTCGAGTGAGCGAGGCCGTCATGCCGTCCGGTAACGTGCTCGAGACAAGGGAGCTGCGGCGCGAGCGTGGTGTGGTGGGGCACACGGGGACAGTCGGCTTGGACAGCACCGGTGCACTGGGGAGGCCGATGATCTGCGAGTGCCGGCGCCTCAAGCGTTCTGGGAGCGGTGGCTCAACAAAGGTGCCGATACCAGGGACCTGGGTCATGGTCACGCTCGACTGGGCACGGCGGCGCGAGCGCTCTACAGCTGCCGGCTCGATGGACGACCATCGTCTGTTGTGTGTTTGCCGCTCCGGCTCGGCAGGAGGTGGGGCCATGAGCTTGCTGGGACTTGTGGTTGCAGCGTCGTCCTCGACCAGAGGTGGGAGAGAGATTGCGGACGAAGAGGCGTGCAGGTTGCGTGTCTCGGCGCGGAGTGGTGGAGCCGAGGAGGGCGCATAGGCAAATGACGTGGGAGCCGCGCTGTGGCTTCTTCGATGACTTGGCCGGGTATGGCGCCGGTGTGAATCTGCTAGAGGTCCGAGGGATGACTGCCGCCGGGGCAGCTGGCTCCGCGGCTGGTCGCGGGCGCCGAGCGGCGCCTCGATATGCGGGTGTGCGCTACCTGTCCAAAATGGTGGTGGAGGAAGGGGAGACGGTCCACGGTCATCGGGAAACACGACGGGACGCGGGCGGGGCGAAGACGGGCATGAGGAGACTGCAACCGCGGGAGGGGTGGGTGCGGAGATGGTGGGTGTTGCTTTAGTTGAGGAGCGTGAGGACGGACGCGAGGGGGGGTAGAAGACCTGGGGCGAGGTGTCGAGAAGTTCTGCCAGGCTGGGGATGCTCGGCAGGCTCGGTAGTGAGAACCTGCCGACCATTGTGATGATGTTTGGCGCAGGTGGTTGAGTCCAAGTGGTGCGGCGTGGAAGCGTAGGATGCAGGCAGGCTTTTAAGACTGCCGCTCGAGCTGTTGTTCCGGCTCGGGCGCAAGGTATGGGGGATGAGGAGAGACGACAAGAAACCTAGCTTGGTATTGCTGCCAAGTGAAGATTGGAGAGCAAAGCAAGCACCGAGTCGTTGGGTCGGCGGATCGATACAGGCCTGTGTGGTGACCACGGACCCGGCAGGGACAATGAGGCAGGGGCGTTTTTAGAAGCGAGGGCGACGTAAACAGGGACGGTGGAGCTTTGGGAGTGGGGAACACAAGGCGAGGGCGCTGTGGAGTCTGGTGAGGACAGAGGATGAGGAGGAGCGGAGTGGATGAGATTGTGTGTTTTGCGTTTTGCTTGACGATGCGGCCAGCGCTGGTCGACCAAGAAGCGGGTGGCGTCGGGGGCGTGGGGTATGGGGAGATGTTTCCAAGTGGGGCCCAGGGAACAGAACAGTGCACTCGTTCCACTCGTCACGAAGAGGAGCGGTGGAGTGGGAGATATTTTATGGTGAAATGAGCAACCAAGGGAGAAAGCGAGGATGGGGACAGTGGCGGGAAGAATATGTACGAGGACGGCGACAGTTGGAGCAATGAGTGCCTGCGCAGTGAGTGACACTGCCAAAGTGACAAGATCAGGGGGGAGGGGGATGGCGCCGTGACAAGCGACATTGTCGTTGGACAATCTTGCACCATTCTCTCTTTCCCCACAAGGGTCGCCACCGACCCAGAGAGGCTTGCTTCAGATGGCCATGTCCAGCCCGCCCCATGTGCAGCGACGTCGACAGGGGCCGCAGAGGAGGATGAGGAAAAGTAAAAGCAGGCGCGTTGGCAGAGACCACCGGGGGTGGGGGACTCAGGGCACACCTGCGGGGTGAAACCGGCGGGCTCCCTGGGCTGTGCTGCCCAGTGACGTTTTGTGACGTTTTTGTGAATTGTTTGGTTCCACCCGCCACCCAAAGCAAAAAGTCACGAGAGTGTCCCGTCCAATGAGTCACCCTACACTGCAATTACTCGCAATTTCCTCAACCCTCGCGATCAACTGCCATCATCATCCACTCGGCCGGGCGGCGACGCACTGATTTCACGCAGGCAAAACCTCTCCTGCATGGGACTCGTCAGCGTGTCGCCCTGCTTGGCCCACTGACCACATTGTCCTGTCGGGACGGCTTGACAATGTGCACTACCGAACGGCGACCTGGCGAGTAGGCATTTGAATCCCAAGCTCCTGCCACCGTCGTGCCTGGTGAGTTGTAGGATCGGGCACCCATAAGGCACATGGACGCGACGCGACTCGGCGCCAGAGTTTTCCTGGACCGACATGCTGGTTGGGCTGGCCGTGTTCTCTACCCGCTCTCAAGGGTAAACTCTCGCGTAACAAGGTTGGGCCGGGTCGGAGACGAGATCACCAGCAAGCCAGAGCCCGACTGCACTGCACTTGTGGCGTGAACACTCGAGTCGTTCAGCCCCGAGGGCACCCGAAAGTGGCAACAGACATGCCGAGAGCGGCATGTGCTTGCATGTAGTAGTGAATACATTGACGACAACAACCATGTCGATGACAACGACACGGCAGCATACGGCAACGACACGGCAACGACACGGCACCGACATGGCAACATGGCAGCATTACACACCCCCAATTGGTCATGTTCAGTCATACTGGCGTAAGCCAGCCTAAGCACGGCCTAAGCAACGACACCACGGACCCGACGCGGTGTTGTACATTGCACCCGAAACATCAGGAGCCGTCAGTACGGAGCCGTCCCGCACGTTGCGGGGCGGAATTGTCCAGCCGCCAGCTGAAACCAACATTGCTGGAGACGATCTGATCCAGAATACTTCTTCTTGGCCGTGTCAAGAAGTTGTTCTGCCGCGGTACGGGAACGCTAAACCGATATTGAGAATGGCTCATGTGGCGGCTCAGCAGCTCTTGTAGCACGGCCCCGTAGGAATGTAATGTAGCCACTCCTGGAATCAAGGCCATGCCTGCAAGGTGAGATCCCATCCCCCCCCCCCCAAGCCATCCCGCACTATTTTACCTAGACACCAACTTTTCACGCCCAGCCGTCCGCTGCAAGTCTGTGCAAATCTTATCCGGACAGCCCTGCCAAATAGCAAGTTGAATGGCTGAGAGGTCCAGCAGTTTGCTGCGGACAGAACGAAGAGCTGTGAATCCCTTGCGTATGTTCTGCATGTACATTCACACCCCTCAACTACTGCATAATACTAATACTGCTGGTACTTCTGAAGCGTCCTTGTACGCCACACTCTCCCGCCCACGCTCAGACTCCCTGTTGATCTGCTCGGCAGCCTTGACGAGGCTACGCGTTGATCTGCTCGGCGACCTTGACAAAGGTGCGGAGCGCAAAGCCCGTGCCCTCCACCGGCGTGAAGCCCCAGGCTGCAGCGTCGTTGAAAGCAGGCCCAGCGACATCGAGGTGGCCCCAGTTGCCAGCCGTGCCCGCAAAGTGGCTGAGGAAGATGCCGCCCTTCTGCATGCCTCCCTGCGACACCGCGCCGACGTTGCGGTAGTCGGCTGTGTTTGAGACCATGTCGGCAAACATCTCCTCGGGGAACGGCATAGCCTGGAACGGCTCGGCCGTGACTGCACTCGCATCCTTGATCGCCTGGATCGCCTTCTCGTCGCCCATGAGGCCGGCCGTGCGCGCGCCCAGCGCAGACACCGCCGCGCCTGTCAACGTCGCAATGTCGAACAGCAGGTCGGGCTTCTCCGTGGCCGCGATGGCCAAGCCGTCCGCCATGACAACCCGGCCTTCGGCGTCCGTGTTCCAGATCTCGACCGTCTTGTTATTGTAAAACTTGACGACGTCGCCGTTGCGCATCGCGCCCCCGTCCGGCATGTTCTCTGCCATACACAGCCACGCCGTCATGCGCGTCGGGAGCCCCAGCTCCGCAGCCGCAAGGACGGCGTGTAGCGCAGTCGCGCTTCCGCTCATGTCCCCCTTCATCTCCCACATGCCCGCACTCGGCTTGAGAGACAGGCCGCCCGAGTCGAACGTAATGCCCTTGCCGACGATTGCGACGTGCTTCTTCGCCCCCTTTGGGTTATACATGACCTTGATGAGACGAGGGGGCCGCGTCGAGCCCTGCCCGACACCGAGGATGCCGCCCATCCCGTCCGCCTTGAGACGGGGCACGTCCCACACATCCACCGACACGCCGCTCAGGCCCTCGACCGCCTTGTTGACGTGCTCAACCATCGTCTCAGGATATAGGTCGTTGGCCGGCGTATTGCTGAGGTTGCGCGACTCCTTGACGTGCTGCGCGAGCACGCTCGCCTTCTTCACCGTGTCCGCGTTGCCGGTGGTGACGATTGCGATCTCGCTCACCGGGTTCGTGGCACCCTGCGTCTTGTACACGTTGAACGCGTATGCGCCGAGCGAGGCGCCCTCCGCGACAGCCTGGAGGGTCTCATCGTCCGCGGTCGGGAGCATGACGGCGACCTTGGCCGTTCCCGCTGCCGAGCGGAGGGCGACGCCGGCCGCGCGTCGCAGCGTCTCGGGCGTCACCGTCTTGCCGACACCGGTGAGGATGAGGGTCTTGGCCGGATATTTGTCATGGGCCGGGAACGCAGTAACGCTGCCGGCACTGCCGCTCACGCCCGCGGCGGGGAGGACGCCTTCGAGCTCAGCGATCTGCTCGGCCGACAGGCCAAAGGCGAGGACCTTGGGCCCGGCATCGGTGCTCTGCACACCAATGACGATTGCGTCGGCGCCATCCACGTCCGCGGCTGCGTACATCGTCGGCGGCGGGGTGGTCCCGCGCGGGCTGAGGGGCGCAAAGTCCATGTGCGGGGTGCGAACGTCGAGGACGGGCGCTGCGAGGCCGCGCTCGTCCACCGGCGCATACGCCGCGGCCTGAGAGGCGAGGGTCGCGAGGAGGGCAAAGTAGGCAATCCGCATGTTGTTTGGTGGGACAGTCGAGGACCAGCGCCTCCTTTTATGTTGTCGCGCTAAAGTGGGCGTTGGGTCCAGTGCAGTCCGAGTGCACGGCCGGGCGGCTGGTCACCGAGTGCCGGAGCGATTAACACAGTCATGAGAATGCGCACGTCTCGCCGATCCCAGGCTGCTTGCCACCAGACGGTCGCTGGCATCCGCCAGCCTTCTCAAGACACAGCCACGCAAAGCATGATTTCCTCACCTCACTCGCCAAGGGCAAGGTACGACGAACGATCGGGATGCGGGCTTCTTGCGTCATGATACCAGTCTTTGCGTAATGTCGACTTGGCTTGGCGCGCTATGGTTCGACTCAAGACGATGGAATCGCGTTTACCACGCGGTGTAGGTTGCCAAGAAATCTTATCAGATGGCGCACATGGTCGAGTGGGCATCGTCCGGCCAATCCAAGGCGTTCGGCACAGTAAGTTTGAGTGGGACCTAGACATCCGGCCATCTGCCAAGGTTCGGAGGAACAAGCAAGTGGGGGTGTTGTCGGCCAACGCATCACGTGTACCAGGTGAGGCTGGTGCACTCGGACCTTGCCAGCAGATGGCCGGCGGTGTGTTGAGCATGATGGTGCAGAACGTGGTGGATCCGACACCATTGGTTAGCCAAGCATCTCCTGAAACATTAGCGAGGCATCTCGTCAGCGAAGCTTCTTTTTGGGAGCCGGAAGCGAAGCTTGCCTCAGCTGTAGCGACGCAGCCGTGGATTGGGGCCTGGTCGCCTTGACGCCTGGACAAGGCCCAAGGTCAGTTGAAGAGAAACGATGATGTCAGAGGTCGTGCTAGATGTACACCGGTGCCAATTGACTTGATGCGCCCTGCCACGCCTCTGCATCAGCATATCAGAGGATCCACGGATGGTTGTTTGTGAGTTCAACAGCCCAGCAGGCGAGGCGGTTAGGACCAGCTGGTGAAGGCTTGCCCTGTGCCTCGGAGAGTTGCCGGGCTGCAGTGTAGTTCTGCAGCTGGGACCAACAACTGGGAGACGTCGTGAGTTCCAATGGGACTTGTCAACAACCTCTCTGCGCCAGTATTGCGTGCAAACGCCGTTTTGGAGTGTAGTGTGATGTTGACAGGATAGTCCCGACCTCGAGTTGTGCATGGTTCGAGAGCCACTCTCCCACGGCCATCTCTATTAGCCTAATCAGGCCAATCAAGGCCAGGCTAATGGATTGCGAATGCTAATAACCGATGACGAGGCCGGGATTTTCCCGAGCCGAGCCAGTGGGTCCTCGGATCCAACCAAGGTTACTCATCCCATTCCGCCTCCATCTCTCACTCACTCACTAGCACTCGTCATTCATCATGGGCCACGTCGACCCCCACACCATCAAGATCATTCCTGCCGCGGCCAAGCGCTTCATGGGCGCGCAGCGGTACGCTGTCGTCGGGCGTGTGCTTCAGGACCCGGCCAAGTTTGACAACAAGGTGAGGCGGTGGGAGTGCTGCCGGGATGGCGGGGGCGCTGAGGGCGTGGTGGAGATCGCAGCGGCAGGCTGAGGGGCGAGGGAGGCTGGTCTGGTTTACCCTCGCGGCGCACGCTAACCCCAGCTCCTCCGTTGGTACCAGGAGCGCAAGATGGACGTGACGCCCGTGCGCCCCGCCTCGGACCGATTCGACAACTCGAAGCCCGTCGAGGGTCTCAAGGTCGTCGAGTCTCCTGTGAGTGGGGCAATGGCCAAGCTGCTGGATTGGAGCGGCTCTGGCCAACCGGCCAGCCTGCGGCTGGACGACACTAACACTAGCTCGCCCTCCCCGACCTCCGTAACACGTCACTCTCGATGATCATCTCGCCCAAGATCGGTGCCGAGATGCTCAAGCAGCTGTACGCGGACCCGGCCAAGAAGCCGCACAGCCTGTGGTTCCAGCCTGGCGCAGAGAACGACGAGATCGAGGCGTTTATCAAGGAGCACAACCTCTCTGACGAGATTGTGATTGGCGGCCCGTGTATCCTCGTTCACGGCGACGAGGCGCGTGAGCAGGCTGGCAAGGCGTAGAGAGATGTGAGCGTTTCTGGTTACGGGCAAGAAAGAGTCGGATTGACTTTCGTTGGAGACTGACGACGCATTGACTGATGGTGAGAGTTGAGAGTTGATGCGCGCTTCGTCGCAGACGCCGTTCGGGCACAGGCGGGTGGAGAGTGTATGCTCCCGCCGTCGATGTGGAGGTGAAGCGACGCGATCAGGGCCAGCATGCGCATGGCTGTCCCAGCAGCGCTGCACGATACCAGCGCATCCTCAGGCTTCTCCGCTACTGAAGGGAGAATCATGTCGCCTTGTGCCGGTTGCCGTCAGCTCGGGTCGTGCACTCTGCCTTGCCAGCGCACTCCGTTCTCCGTAATTCGTACACTCGTACACTCCTCCGTACACTCCGTAGCTCGCGCTCGCCTCGCGCTGGCCTCCCACTGCCTCTGGCACACTCCGTAACCACTCCTCCGCTGGCGGCACTCCATCCCCCGATGTGCGGCCTTTCTGCGTCGGCGTCGAGTCCAGGAACGCCTATAATCGCTGGGGACGGGCTCATAGGGCTGGGCGCCATTACTCTCCAGCGCGTGGACACATGTAGACCGTCGCAGTTCCGAGAGCAGTTCCGCCAGCGTCCAGAGGTCCATTTCGCAACCACGTGCAAGACACTCTCGTCATCCACCTTGGCAGAGCGACAAAGTGGCCTCGGGACAACCTGAATCGTGACATGCCGCCAAGAGCAGTTAGGCTATTCTCGTAAACTACTCTGGGCGACACACTATGTATCTTTACGCCCACTAGCTCCGGCCCTCAAACATGGCCTCAGCCGCACTCTCCTCGTGGCTGACAAGCGTGCGCCCGAGCGTTGGGTACGTTATGACGTCTACGCTCCGCCTCTCCCCGCCGAGGAGGTACGTCACCTCCTCGTCTCCCGCACGCAGGGAATGCGCCCAGCGCTCCTTGGGATTACCGGCCGGAAAGCCGGCAAAGTCGCCCGGGCGGAGCGGGGTCTCTTGCACGGCGACAAAGTCTGCGGGGCTGGGGTGCAGGTCCTCGGCGTCCCCGGCAGAGCGAGCGAGACGTAGCGTCACGCACCCAGAGAGGACGTATATCCACTCGCTTTCGGCAAGGTGCGAGTGAAGCACCGTCGACTCGGTGTTTGGGGCCAGGCGCACTTTGTGGATGCCCATGTGCTCGAGGCCGGCTGGCGTTAGTGGGTAATATTAGGGAGAAATAATGTACCCATCTCGCTCATGCATGCCTGGTGGCGCCCCTTGGCGTCGTCGAGGAAATGGACGCGGTGTTCCATCGCATGTTCGATTTCATCTGCGCGCACGACGGGCCAGGCAATGCTCTCCAGACTGTGGTGGTGGTCGGGGACCGGGCGGAAGGTGTCGTTGTCGCTGTCGTCGGCGGCTGCGGCTGTGGCCTTGCCCTTGCCCTTGTCTGTGGATGCCATTGAGTGCTAATGTGTGGAGAGTGATTCAAAGTGCACCGATGACGAAGTTTCTGTCCACGGGTTGGAGGCGGGGTGGAGGTGGGTTGGTGGCGGTGGAGGTTGGTTCGAGGGGTGAGAGTGGAGGTAGATTTGAGGCCATGCTTGAGATTAGGCCGTCGTTTGAGATGCACTCATCCACGGACGCGCCTTGACATCTTGTACGCAACGCCCAAGCCACATGATGCATTGTATATTGCAATGTACAGTGGCGCTTTTGACATCAGGTGGCGTGGGCCTGGCCATTGTGGCTGTCTCTGTCGAACTGAGCGTCGCGCAAAGTACCACGCCACCACGCAGCTGCGTTGGCTCCAAAACGCTTGCCATCCCGGACAGCTACTGGGCCCATGTACATGTACACGTAAACGCGCACGCACACTCGTGCACTCGTGCACGCACTACACGTCCGAGCACATGTACGCACATCCGCCACTCAACAAGCGCCCATACTTTGATACCTACTAGATACAGACACCATGCTACGGAAGCATCGAACAAAGAAGCAGCGACGCCACAAACCTTGACGCGATTCCCGTGGCGCCCGTGGCGCGTCACCACGGATTGAACCTACGACTGGTACAGACATTACAGACATTACACACATTACCAACGCCATCGCCCGTATAGGGCGTTATTCATTCCCCATGTCCAAGTAATATATGAACATTACACTTGTAACGGCATTTGTCACACGTTGTAACGGTCATGAGAGTCACACCTGTCACGCTCCATTAGCAGCTGGAAGACGTCCTGGTTCCAGGAAACTCTCCATGGCTCCATACCGAGCCCTCGAGCTCGCAGGCTTGTAGCTTTCTGGGTCACATCGCGTAAGTATATCTCCTCATCGCGTTCCGGAACGCTGGCATCGGCATCATCCATCCTTGTCGCCGAGGACGACTCGGTTTGAACATGAATATCTGCTCACGTGACCGCCTGGTTCCAACACGCGCCACAAAACAAACGCCCAGCAACACCGCCGTTGGCACCGGGTCACCGTACTCGAACACGATTACGAGGGTGTGCGGGCATACACGACCTCGACAGCTTCTTGGATACCTGCGTCTGCGTCTACGTGTGTGTGTGCGCCCGCGCGTGGCAATACCGACACGCCAGCACACGAGGGGCCAGGCACCACGGAACCGCCTCGGAAATGGCATCGGGAGTGGATTGCCCCCTTCCGTGTCCCATCCGACAGTTCGGTGCCAGCAGAGTCGTCATCCGATCCAGCTGCCGCGTCGTTGGTATGGGAATGCTGGGAGTAAAAAACTAAAGCATTGCCCGAGGGCCGAGGCGAGGATGCGAGGCTGTGAAGCTTGGCTGGACGCTGGAAAACCCGGGGCTTGTTTGTAGTCTGAGGTACGAAATAGCTGGCGACGACAGTTCGGGCTCGCCTAGTCTCCTACCTCCCGCTGTTCCCGACTGTCAGACATGGGCCGACGGGAAGGCGGTCCGCGGCCTGTCTGAGCTTATCTGGCTCATCTCCGCCGATATTAGGAGTGCCAGATGCTCATGTTCGTGGCATGGAACACGGCGTGCTCGCGTGAAGGGCGCCAGAGCGGCTCGCAGGGACGTTGCGAGGTCAATTCAGCAGCTGGACCTTGCCCCAGAAGCCGGGTACTCGCGGTCGTTGCGATCGTGATAGCGGTAGCGGGCTCGGTTGCAGTCGCGGCCACAGCCCCAGCTATCAACCTGGGCTACTGCCGGCAGCAGCTTTGGCTAGCCATCAATTGGTGAGAGCTTAACAGCTCCCATCTTTGGGTTGTGGAAAGAAATGGCGCGTCTTGTCGCAGGGCTGGAGCGCGCGGGTTGGGAGGTGTAGACTCACAGGTGGTGATTGCCCGTGTCAGTACCGTGCCATATCCAGACAGGGCCAGGGGGACATGAACCATACCACATTAACCCGCGTGTGAGGTCCGGTTTGTCGTCCAGTACAAGAGGTGAGAGAGGTCAGCGGCGGTGAAAGCATGAGTGGTGAGGTGATGGTTGACCATGGGTTCGGGCCGAATGTGCCTGTCTATACCGATCGGCAATGGGATGCCGGTATCAGTCGCGTTGATGGATGAGTTGATGCCGTAGTGTGAGGGTGGCGTAGGAACTGGACAGGACACCGGGCTGTCGCCAGCTTGGGCAGCTCGACTCTGGAGAGGAACGGAAATGGACTTGAGGGTTGGCTACCGACTCGAGCTGTGGTGACATACTGGCGGTTAGGAGAGCAAGGTCGTGGTGTTGTTGTCTGGTTTACGCGTGATCAAACTAGCCCTCGGATAGCCGGGATAAAGCTCATCGGACATGAGAGGCCACGAGAGGACAGAGAGGACAGAGAGGTCAAAGAGAGGACAGAGAGGCCATAGAGAGGGGATGACAGAGGAGGCAAGATGAGAAAGCCATGGCAGCCAAATGACGAGGCGGTCGGAAATGTTGGAAGGCAAGTTGTGGTGAACCCTTTGTGGACCCTGAGTCATTGGAAACACATTGAGTCTGTCCATTTGACAAGAGGGATTTAAAGGGATGACAGGGTAGGGTGAACAGATTTGCCATATGTGGCAAGTAATTGCATATTCCGTCACCTATACGTAAGGGTCATAAGGAAACAAACAGTGGACCCTGGATGGCAAAGGTCCCGGGGTGAGATAGTGCATATCGCCGGGCCCAAGCCCAGCGCGAGTGGACACTGACGACGGCGAGCTATTAGCTCATTAGGCCGTGATTAGGATCAAGGCAATCCTCGCACGCAGACCGCACCCGCGAGGCCCAAGCAAGCCCACCTTGGCTGCTATTTGCTTGCTAAGGATCAACAAAGGTTCAACTGGCAAAGGCCCCGCCCGACCCAAGCAACCAACGGCGCTTGCACCCTTTCGACTGTTCTGTATACACAACATCTCGTTCCCTCTCCCAGGCTCCCCAAGCTCCATCCACCACGACTGGTCCGAACCAACCTCACATTGCAGCCTTCATCTCTCAACCTCGACTAGTTGGCAACGCTCATCATCTTGCATCCTTATCCTACTCGTCCGCCTACTACCTCTGGCCCCCAAATCCTCCACCTTTTTCCCGGTCAACAGATCAGATCAACAACCTTGTTCCCCAGGCCTATTCAACGTCCTCATCTTCCCTCCACTCTCTTCGTCTCAATCCTTCTCTCGTGACAATCATTTCAACCACATCCACCACTTGTCTCCGTCTCACGCTCAACGTCTGAAGCTCTTGCAAGCACTGGTGAGTAGCCTGCGACCGAAATCTGTCATCCGGTCGTGTTTGTGTGGTGACGTCGTCATGTTGTTGTTGTCTCGTGTTGTTGTTGGGCAAAAGAATTGTTGCCGCTAGTAAAGCAGTCTTGTCTCATCCACCTCCATTGCTCGTTCCTTTTGAGCGTTTGAGCATGCGTGTGTCAATCTGCGAAACGCGGTAGCATGTCGCGCGCAAACCGAGTGGACAAAAGAAGAAGGACCATGGTTCCAAAGGTGGTCGAATCCAATCCCCAGTCAGACGCAGTTACTGCTTGAGGACATGTCCAGACATCCACAAGAGGCAACCATGCCTGGTTTGAGGTTTAACCCCCATACCAGAAGAGGGAACCCTCCAAACTGCACCAAACCAGAGCCAAGCCGCCAGCTCCAACTTGGCCATCAAACCATGGGTGACCGAGGTATCAGCACCAGCTGCATGGTCGGCTCCAACCCAACCTTTACTGGTCTCGGAAGCCTGCGGGTCGTCACCGTTCCTGCCTTGCCCCCACAGTTGCCAGAGCCCTGTGTCCAGTGTGCAGGATTGTGCACAGCCAGTGTATGCATCTGGACCGCGCGACATCCCGACGCCTCAACACGCGACTGCCGTGTGCGCGTGCAGGGTTGTTCCTGGAGAATGGATGCTCGTCTTTAGTCTTTCAGTGCGGTTTCGTTCTCCGACTTCCGCACCCGCCCACCCGCGATACAAACCACCACCCACCCTCCATTCCCATCTCATTCTTTCCCCCTTTGCTCTTTGACCACCTCCCTTTGGCCGCCAGCCTGTTGGCATCCAACGCCCCTGTGCTGACACTGTCTTCAGCCGTTATCTCGACTCGTACAACGACACTCTGCCTTGCTTCTTATCTCGACTCGACACGGTTTCAATCTTGCTCCCTCTCCTCCAACCTTCTTGGACTTGACCACCTGTCACATTCGTCCTTCCCTTCCTCTTCTGGTCGCCCTAGATCCGTTCCTGCCTCCTCCCCCCCTGCCTCATCTTTCACCTCTCCGCTCTCCTCCTCTATCCACACCCCACCACCCCCTTTCTTCTGCAAGCGAATCGTCGCTGGTGGACCCCTCCCTTCTTCGGCGCCAATCCCAGTGTATCCCCAACGCACTCGCGTGCGCGCCAGCAAGCTACGTCGATATACACCGAGCTGCGCCACTTTACTCCTTTTGAGCAACTCTTTCCATCTGAGCTCGTCCAACCTGCGCTTGAGCTTGTGGTGCTCCACAAGGCCGAGACTGTGAGTAACACCTATCCAGCTTTCTGGCACCTTTATTGTCTCAAACCTTGTTGGTTGGAGAGGTACTCCCATTGCTGCTCCTGTTTCGGTCGCGTCTGCATGGCATTGTGTCGCGCCAATCTCTTGATGGCCTCGTACACACATCAGCTGTTGCGGCCAGGATGGCGGTATTCACTGCGCCAGCCGCTGTTACTGTGATGACCTCGTCAATGGGCCGATAATCATTGAGAAGCCCGAGGGGCGCACATCTGTCACTGCAGAGATGACAAGGCTCATGTGCGCGCGAGCGCGCCGAGGTTTTGCTCTTGTCCACATGTTGCTGATCATTTCTTGAGATCTGGGACCAAGTGCTGACACTTGCGCAGTCGCACAGGCTCCTGCGGGTTTTCTCTGTCTTGTGTCGCCCTACACTCTCACGTACATTCAAGGGCCGACAAGAACATTGAACATCGCATCTTTTTCTCTCCGTTCCTCTTTCCCCTCTGCCAACACACCCCAACGGGCCCCACCCTCACACCGCTTGCGATACCTCCTTGTCGAACGGGTGCATGGCGCTCACTGCATCGCCGTACGCGTACCGTATTAACGACGCGAGTCCGCTTGACATGGCTCCGAGCTCACCTACGCCATACCCTATCATGTCGCGCTCCGTCTCCATCAATATGGACGGTATGCCTGACTATGGTAGCAGCCAGGAAGGCCTAGGTATGGAAATGCCTACCGGTTTGGAAGGAATGGTCAACTACGGCGGCCCAAGTGATGAGGGACGGGTCCCTACAGGTGAGTCTCAAAACCTGATTTCTCTGTTGACTCGCCACCAGGCCCCGGAATGGCGCACCAGCCACAGCACGACCCCCTCTTCCCTCCATCATCCTCCCACGGGCCCCCACAAGTAAACCCGGTCGAGTTTCAAGCCGAGACGGGTCTCGAGGGTTCAGACGACGAGGATGACGGTGAGTTGGCGGCGACGAGAGCAAGCGTTAATGTTAGAATCTCCAGCTCCTCACGCGAAGCGCCCACGTCAGACGCAAGATGTACCAGGTGGATTTACCTACCGTGACAAGGACGGCGAGGAGAGCAGCCGTCGCAGGATTCGCATAGAGTACATCACCGACCGGCCGAGGCGGCACATCACGTTCAGCAAGCGCAAAGCTGGGATCATGAAAAAGGTGAGCTGACGACTCTAACTGACTGGTTGCTGACGTTCTAGGCATACGAGCTCTCCATCTTGACGGGCACGCAGGTGCTCCTTCTTGTCGTCTCAGAGACTGGCCTTGTGTACACGTTCACCACTTCCAAACTACAGCCCCTTGTCACCAAGCCAGAGGGCAAGAGTCTGATTCAGGTGAGTTATTGTGCTCTCTTCTCTCTCTCTCTCTTCATTCGCTGACAGCAAGGCCTGTTTGAACGCTCCTGACGGTTACGACCCCGATGGCGAACCTACCGGTGCTCCAATGCAACCTACCAAGGGAGGCAAGAATGGAGGACTGTCGATCCGGCCCCACAAGTTGTCGGCAGAGGCATCCAAGAAGATGCTCGCGACAGCAGCTCAGGTCGCGGGAGCAACCCCAGACGAGGCGCAGGCTCGTGCCAACCACGCTGCCGCACAGGCACAGGCAGCACAGGCTCTTGGAAACGGTGCACCTGTGTCTCAACGTCCCAAAAAACGTTTGCCCTCGCGCAAGCGCTCGGCTCAACATGGCGACCTGCTCCAGCAGCCCGAGATTATACCCCCCGTGCCTCCGATTCCCGACATGCACCGTCAGTCGCCATCGTCACAGCACCTCATGTCGCACGGCCAGCCTCAACCCAACCCCATGCACTCGCCTCTCAGTGGCGGCTACCACATGTCGTCAGAGTACGCTCCCTCTCACCACGCTCCCGGGATGCCTTCACCAACTTACGGCTACCCTCCAACGCCCACTGCCCAGGCCATGGAGTATGGCGGCGCGCCGCCGCAGATGGCGTATGGATACCCCCCAGCGCACGGCCAGCATGCTGGGTTCATCCCGCATCCCGGCATGTACCAGCAACAGCATCCCCCGCCACACCCTTCGACCGAGCCTCGACGGATGATGCCCCCAAGCGAGAGCAGCATGAGCAATATGGGCATGTGAGCGTGCATCCCGACTTGTTCTGCCACCGATACCCTTGACCCAGCGCTACCGAGTATCGATTTACCTCCTCTCTCCACGTCCCCGTTCGTCGCCCGCTGCCTCATTTTACCTGCTATCCATGTATATATTTTGCCCCTTGATCTCAACTCGCAACGTCTTGGATACCCCGTCAAGAAGCTCTAGTTTCTCAGAAATGCGCCTCGCGCGCCAGCAGGTAGATACCCCGTAATAATCGATGCAAGCGGCATGTAAACCATCCAGAGATTGTCTGACACACTGGCAATGTATGCATACAGCTACCGACAAAATGTCGGGGAAATGGAGGTTAAACTAGAGGCTTCTGGAAGTTGCTGCTACCGCAAACTGCCTTGGTCTGCAGGAACAGAGCGAGCATGCACCAACTGCTTCCCCGCGGCATCATCAAAGGGAATGTTTCAAGAGACCCTCCCCATTCCCGCTCATGAACGGAGTGCATAACCAAATGAGAGTATGATAGTTGGGGTACAAGTTGAGCGCGACGACCGTCTGGACTCTGTCTGCCTGGCCATCAAGCTCAAGATCAAGACGAGTCAAACTGCTCCATAGTTTGTCACGAATGGAGCGCGGTGCGCATTCTCGCCTCAGTCTGGGAGAGTGAGTCAGCCCAGATCTACAGAGACCAAGTCCTGAAAAAGCACTGCAAATGACCGGCACTGCCGAGGCTGGGGGCGTACAGACAACTCGGATAGTGCGACCGTCTGCTGCAACGGGAATCATTACGATTTTAACCAATACTCCATCCCATGGAGTATTTGGCAGAGCTCGCTGGATCAACGTACTCGCCTGCCCATTCCGATAGGCTGGGAGGATGCCCGGGGAATACCCCAGTTCTTCTAGGCTGGTGGCAGCACAGGCCGAGAGCTGGGAAAAGAGCGGGTGGTGGCGCAATCAGATGGCGACGGACGTCCCATTGCTCTCGCATGCATGTAGCCGACAACCCCAGGCACCTTCTCCCAAGTCTATACCACCAATGCATCAGTTGTTGCCGCGTACTGTAGGTTGCACAAGGCAGACCAACTGCAGTATTCAGGATTAGCGAAATGTTCTCCGCAAGTTCTGTTTGGTGGCTGTATATAGGCCGCTTCTGCCACTCTACATGTGCTGACTATGCTTCTCCTCCCTCACCCCCGTTTCCCCCCTGATGCCCGGCCGCGCTTTGCCTTCGGCCGGTCCCCCGTCCACCGCGCGTTGCTGCACCGCCACGCGCCTTCTTGGCGGGCCGCGCAGCAGCTTCCGCCGGCTGTTTGTTGAGGCGTTGCAGAATTGCACTCCCAGCCCCGGGCCCGGGGCTGGCGGACTCCTCGTCAGGCGCCGGCCTCTTTGTCCCCCCTTCCGCCGCGCCAGCAAGCGTGGCGTTGACGTCTGTGATGTCAGTACAACAGACACCGGGTGTGGGCAGAGCACTCACTACCAAGAATGTTGGCACGTGCACTGGGTGCCGCGCCTCGACCACGGATGGCGGTGCCACGGCCGCGGATACCGCGGACTGCCGCTCCGCCCCGGACAGGTGTTGAGTCGCCAGACGTTGGTCCCGCAACCACAGGTTCAGCTACGGGTGTGGTGGCAGCCGCAGTGGGAGTAGCGAGTGTTGCCTTAACCGCGGTTACCGCGGTTGCTGAGCGCGTCACAGGTGTGGCAGGTTTGAAGGGCGTCGCGACAGCGGACAATGCCGGTGCGGGGGCGCCGTTCGTGCCAGTGGCCGCGGCAAGCTTGGATTCGAGGTCGTTCTTCTGGCGCTCGAGCGTCTTGCGGGAAATGTCCGCCGTGCGCGCACTCCGCTCCAGCGACTTTATCTTCTTTTCCAACTCGTCCACTTTCTTCTCGAGTTCGGCGGCCTTGGTTGCCGATGCAACGTCACCGCTACCGCCAGCGACAACAGCCTCGGCCTTGGCCTCGGCCAGCTTGGCCTCGTACGCGATCTTGAGCTCGGCCTCCTTGGCGTCGATGCCAGCCTTAATAGCGGCGGCGTCATTCCCAGCAGGTCCGGTCGCAGACGCTTTACGGAGCGCTGCTTCATGCTCAGCGTTAAGCTCGGCCTCGCGCTTCGACACCGCGGCCTTGACTGCTTGGTCGATCGCCTCCTGGCTAAGAGCAGCGCCCTCAGGCACGGCGGACGTGGTCATGGCTTCGGCGAGCTTGGCTTTAAGGTCCGTGACCTCCTTCTCGAGTGCCGCAATCTTCTGGTCCAGGCCTGCACGCTCACTGTTGAGGGTACCGATGCGCGCCTTCATGGTCATGTTGGCCTTGTTGACCTTGCGAACGTCGTTGTCATACTGTGCCTCCTTGTCCTCGAGTCTCTTGGTCAATTCATCAATCTTGGTCTGAAGCTCAGTTGTGTTGCCAGCAGTAGGTTCCGCAGCCGCAGCAGCGGACGAGCTTGTAGCCTTGGAAGTCTCGAGATCCTTCTCCGCCTGGGCAAGGCGCTGCTGGAGCGAATCGCGCTCATCTTTGAGAGCCGTCTGCTGTTAGCGGCAACTCTACATACGCGCACTCCAGCTCACCAATTCAGCAGCATCAGCCGTCGCGCTCGCCACCGCTCCAGCCGCTGCGCCAGCAGCTTGGGCCGCAGCGAGGTCCTCCTCCAGCATAGACATTCTTGCGTCCTTCGTCGTGTGCAACTGTTCGCCCTCCGCGACCTTGCCCTCCAACTCGGAGACCTTGGCCTCGAGTGTCGTGATCTTCGCCTTCGCCTCCTCAAGCTCAGCAGTCAGCTTGGTGACCTTTGCTTCCTTCTCAGCAACGCTGTTGTTGGCTGCCGTGAGCTCCTCGACCTGAGTCTGCAGCTCTTTCGAACGACGTTGCCAATTCAAGCCGATACGTTTCGCTTCGTTGACCAGCTGTGTTGCCTTCTCCACCTCGGCCGCCTTGGCCTCAACGTCGGCCGTCTTGCTCGCCAAAGCCGCCTCCTTCTCAGCACGGATCGCGGCCGTCTTGGAGGCGATGCGAACGTCGGCATCGTCGGCCTTTTTCTGCGCTTGAGCAGCGTGCTCGCGCGCCTCGTCAACTTGAGACCGAAGAGTGGCACTGAATGTCAGTCGCAGCCGGTATTCACAACTCACGCCTGGGCCTGGAGCTCGTCGATGCGCTTCTGGAGCAGAGTGCGTTCCTCGGCACGCGTGCGCTCGTTGGCTGTCGAGACATTGCTGAAGTTCTCAATGGTGTACGTGAGCTTCGCCCGCTCCTGCTGCACAGCGGCAAAGTCGGACTGGAGGCGAGCCTGCTGGCTCTCCCACAATTCCTTCTCGGTCCGGAGCTGCGTCGCCTCGTCGCGCAGGCGCTTCTCAGCTGCCTGGTGCGATGCGACGTCCTCACGAGCGCGACGGAGATCGAGCTGCGAAGAGTTGAGCTGAGACTGCGCTTGGTACAGCTGGGACTCGAGGTTGGAGTAGTTGGTCTTCTGCAGCTCGAGGGCCGAATTGATGCTGCGCACTTGTTCTAGCCTGTTAGCCTACAGAGCAGTGTATAGCTCACCTTGCAGATGGGCAGACATCGCGTCTGCCTTGGCTTGGGCTACCTCCGCCTTGCCAGCCTTCTCACTCTGTTCGCGCGCCCGCGCCTTCGCCTCTTCCACTTCGCTGTCCGCACGAGAACGAACGGCGGCGAGTTCAGCCTGGAGCGATACAACAGCGCGCTCATTAGACTCATCGTGTGTCGAGCTGGAGCCAGCCCCTGGCCAGTGCAACCCCTCACCCTTAGACAGAAGCTTGGAAAAGAGGTCCCGCTCGCGCGTGACCTCGGAGAGCTTGGCCGAAGTCTGCTCAAGTTGTTCACGTTGCTGCTCGATGATCTCCGCCGCTTGGTCGATCTCCAGGCCAGTCGCAGCCTCGCCCTCGGCGCGCGTGGTCTCTCTGTCACTGAGCTTGGACGCGAGACTGCGCGTGAGGGTCAGCAGCTGCCGATTCCGCTTGAGGAGCGCGTCGAGTGATGAAAATGCAACGAAGTGGTCGGTGATCATATCCCCATCGGACAACTCCTGAGGTTGTGACGTCGAATGCGCTAGGCTCGGATTGTCCCGTAAGGCGATTTGTCGCGTAAGCTCGCGGACTTGATGGGCGAGGTCTTCGACGGTAGTCTGGTGAGAAGCCACCTCTTCGGCAAGCCGCTTGGCCTCAGCCTCAGCGCCGCGCGCCTGCTGCTGCGCGACATCGCGAGCTGTGATGACTCCGGAGAGCTCTCCAGCCAGCGTGTTGGCACGCTCCTTGGCCAACTCGTGATCCTTGCGTTGCTGGTCGAAGATCGGTTTCTGATGTCAGCTACCGTCTTCACATGTCCGTACACACCTTCTCCATGATCTCCTCCTGAATCTGCCGGATCATGTCCTCCAAGCGCTCGTTCTTGGTGTTCGCCTCGCTCAATTGTTCTTGAAGAAGGACGTTTTGCGTCCAGACATGGGTATACGACTGCCCGTTGGCACGCTGTTGGGCAGCAATGGTGGCCGTTGGGCTGTAGTCGAGGCTGGCTTCGTTGGCGGAGGTCAAGCGGTCAAGCGCGAACTTGAAGTCGTCTGCACGCTTCTTTGCGCTCGCGAGCTCGCCCTCCAAGCGGTTGATAGCCTCTTCAAGCGCACGCTCCTTCTCCGAGAACCGTCCCGCCATCTCCTCGAGCTCTACCTCGCGGTCCTGGACAGTGTCTCGTGCCTCGGTCGAGTATTTCTCCAACAGCGCGTTCTGGGCAATAACGCGTTCAAGCTCCAGACGATTCTCAGCTTTCTGCTTGGCGAGAGCGTTGGTGAGTGTGCGCACGTTTGCGTGCGCGTCGGCGAGTCTGGTGGTCTGATCCTCGTACGTGCGTTGGAGGGCACTATAAGATGACCTGCTCGTCATGGCCTCGGACTCAACGCGGTCGCGCTCCTGCTGCAGCTCCGAGTATTGTGATTGCTGCGATATCAGGCACCTCCCATAGGCGACTCACAGATGACGCGCGGTACTTGGCGAACCGTTCCTCGAGCTCCGTATTCTGCGTGGTCAAGCTCATGACCTCGTTGCGACTGCTCTTGAGAGCCTGGACGGAGCGCTGTTCGTTGAACTGCGAGTCAGTGGTTGCGAAGGAATCATTTACCTTGGCAGAGTCGGCTGACATCTTGAGCTCCGAGACCTCAACGCGAAGGGTGGCAACTGTTTGTGACGCTTCATTCTTCTGCAGGCGCAGCCTGTAGAGCTCCTCTGGGGCGTTAGAGCAAGTGATGGGAGAAGGACGCACGATTCGTCTCGGCCGCGCGCTCCTTCATTCTTTGCATGTCCTCAGCGAGCTCGGCCTTCTCAGCCTCTACAGCCTGTTGTCAGCCTTCGAGGGCACCCAGAAGCTTACAGCGACGCGGCTGGAGGTAACGCTAAGATCGGCCGATGCCTGATGGTGCGAGGACTGGACCTTAGCGAGCTGGTCGCGTAGCTGCGACGAGGTGGAAGCTGGCGCGTCAGCACATCACGCGTAAGATGACCTACCGGAAGCATCGCGCTCGTTAGCTAGAGTAACGTTCTCCTGCCTCAGCTGCTCGACGAGCGCTTCAGACTTGGAGAGCGCAGTCTGAAGATCGGCGACCTGTTGTTCTCTCTCGATGTCTGCTAGGACATCCGAGGGCAGAGCAGAGGATGACGAGGCTGCACCCATAGCTGGAACAGCTGGGGCTGCTGGTGGTGATGATGTGTCGGCGGGAGGGCCTGCCGACATTGTGGATGGTTGGATCCACGGGAATGGAGGAAGATGCAACGAGAACAGTGGTGGAATCAACCACCAACAAGGGACGGTACGGTTACGACATTGACTCATCACCGTTATCCACAACCATTACGGCGGAAGCAAATCTCCATTACAGGCTCACTAATGGTCCACTTCTGCATCAATAACCTCCACTTTCATTACGTAAGCGAACATTGTACTCAGCATGCGGAGAGACAACGTGTTGAATCGGTCTTTCGTTTGCTTCGAATCCCCATCTCCTGCACCATGACCGGCGACACAGGCATAACTGGAGGCGAACCAGCCCCTTCGAGTGCCAAATCTATTACCAAGCTTCTCGACGACACTCTCGTCTCTCCATTAGAGGACACCCACATTGACGACGAGGAGACGGGCGGCGAGGAGGACGCCGCGACGGAACCAGGGGTAGTGGATGGCGCTGGCGGCGAGGATGGCGGCGCGAAGAAGAAGAAAAAGAAAAAGAAAAAGGCAAAGGCAAAGGCGCCTGTTGTCAAGTGCGTAAAGGTTGGGACGGAGCTGACTGCAGAGAGGTGACCGCGGACGAGCTCGTTAACATCGTGCGAGGCAACATGAGCGCGTCGCAGTCGGCTGGAGCTAGTAATGGTACGACTACTGGCCTATGAGCAAACAGGCTAACGGAAGACGACATCAGAAAGGCGCTGCAGGCCACGGACCTGATGAAGCTCCTCGAGGGCCACCTGGGCGGGCCTCCAGCCGTCGCAGAGCACAAGGTATGGCGACTTGGAGTTCGCTAACGCCAGTTCTGGAAGACACAGCCCGTGCCCCAGAAGGAGGGGGATCAGGAGACCGAGGGCCCGATCGACGAGCACAAGACACCGGCTGACGTGCAACAGCACCCCATTGCGCTGCCAGCAGGGTTCGAATGGAGTGTCGTTGACGTCAAGAAGGACGATGAGGTTCGTGGTGTCACGCGCAGAGCTCACGGCAGATTGATGAGGTCCACAACCTTCTGACGGAGAATTATGTCGAGGATGATGACGCCATGTTCCGCTTCCGCTACTCGCGCGAGTTCCTACTCTGGTGAGCTGCCCTTTCCGCGCCATAGTTGATGCCAGGGCCCTCACTCCACCAGGGTATTACAAGGAGTGGCACATCGGCGTGCGCGTGCAGAAGACAGGCAAACTGGTCGGCTTCATCTCGGGTATCCCTGTGGAGCTGCGCGTGCGCAACAACACGTTTATGAACGCAGAGATCAACTTCCTATGTGTGCACAAGAAACTGCGTTCGAAGCGTCTCGCCCCTGTCCTCATCAAGGAAGTGACACGCCGCGTTAACCTCGAGAACATCTGGCAGGCGATCTACACGGCGGGTGTGCGCATCCCTACCCCCTTTAGCACGTGTCGGTACTACCACCGGTCGCTGAACCCGGCCAAACTGGTCGACATCGGGTTCTCGCCGTTGCGAAAAGGCGAGACGATCGCTCGTCTCGTACGCAAGTACAACCCTGGAGAGCAGACGAGGACGCCCGGTTTCCGCGAGATGGTGCCTGTGGACGTGCCGCAGGTTGCAGCGCTGTTGCGAAGGTACCTCGGCCGCTTTGACTGCGCCCAGATGTTCAATACGGACGAGGACGTCGAGCACTGGTTCATCTCTGGCATGGGTACGGAGGTCAATGGCAAGCGCGACAACCAGGTCGTCTGGGCATACGTCGTCGAGGTGAGCTTACTGCAGGACGCGGGCGCACTAACACCCAGGATCCAACGACCAACCTCATCACGGACGTGGTGTCGTTCTACACGCTCCCATCGACCATCATGCAGCACCCAAAGCACGACTGCCTGAACGCTGCGTACATGTTCTACTATGCGAGTGACGTAGTGTTTGCGCCCGGTGCATCGTCAGACGACGCGTTTACCCACGATCTCAAGACGCAAAACCTGCTTGACCGGCGCTTGAACGCTCTCGTAACCGACCTCCTCGTCATGGCGAAGAAGCACGAATTTGACGTCGTCAACGCGCTCACGCTTCTGGACAACAACATGTTCTTGGACGAGCAGATGGTGAGTGCAAGCGGGCTAGTGTAGCTGACAGTAGTTTGGCCGCGGTGATGGTGCTCTCGTACGTGGCTCCCTTGATGGTCTAACCTTGATACTGACGCGATCCCCTGTTTCCCCTGCAGAATTGTAAGCCTCGCCATGCTTTTCAAGCTGACGACAGACTACTTGTACAATTGGTCCACAGCACCGATCGACGGCGGCCTGTCCACGACGTCGCAGCGCAAGAGCTCGGGTGTCGGCGTCGTCATGCTTTAGAGTTTTGGATGCATTCGCCACTCATGGCTACTACAAGCCTCAAATCATTCTCCGACGGCTGACCACTGCCCATAGGACTGACAGCATCCGCCAGCCACACACGTCAGCAGAACCTCCAACCTCACGCACCAGCCAAGCTAGAAGTGCCTATACAGGCTGTCTGGGAGCTCAATCCACTTGACATGCTTATGAGGACACTCGATCTGGCCCCGACTCTGGAGGGTAGTCGCACAGGCTGTAGACGCGGTACACCGTCCAGCATTCATAGCAGATACACATGCCGGTGTGCGTCCCGCAGCGGATGACGACACATAGCTCTGCACTCATCCCTCGTCATCTGGGGCATACATTGCTACCGGTGCCCACAGCACGGCGGAAGCGTAGACGTGTCCTTCAGGTTGGAGCGTCAGGTGAGCTAGCGGTGCACTTGCTGAGAATTTGGCCCGTGGTAGGCTGGGGTGGCGAATGTGGTTGGTCTATGAGGGGTGGGGTTACGATCATATTTGCGACGTGGTGGCGACAATGTCATGTGACGGCTTCGTAGCAGCTTGATCGGTTGACATCACAATACATAATGTTTGCGTTGCAATAGAGCGAGGTTGAGGGGTGAGAACAATTCACCATGCGCGTTGCGCTTCCGGGAGTGAGGGACAAAGGGGTGATGTGTGATCCTCTGGTCGTGGCTCACTTCTATCTGTGCGAGTGCACATGTAATGGCCCAGGTCTTACCACTGCATCGCACCTTCCACAGCCTCTCCGTGTCACCGCCGAGCAATTTCATAAACTCGGACAGGTCTATGCAGCGACCGCCGCGCACTGACTGGAGCACTTGCCACATCAGAGAGGGGGGCGAATATGGTTCAGAGGCAATAGGGATACGGAAACAGGCAGTTGCACATCATGGTTTGTATTTGACCAGGGGAGGTGAGGAGAGAAGGGAACTAGTTGCCAGAACACCCAGACATAGGTCTGGGAGACATACCCAACACCTTCCGAAAAGTACCTCTAATGAAGAGGAGCAAGGCGGTCAACAGAGCAAAAACTTCACCCTCATCACAAGACGAAATCACGGACCAGACGGCACTGTTGCCAACTGATGGGGTTCTCGGGCACAGACACTTGTCATTCACCAACTGGACAGTAGGCAGTGCGAGGTGACCTAGAAACACCAGTACAGCAGCAGTAGCGCAGACCCATACACATTCGACTTCCTCTGCTATAGCCTTGCGGTGCAGAATTGGGACTGTAGCATTGGGACTGTTGTGTCACAGTCAATGGGTACCCTCGGACCACTTATACGGCTCGGGCTTCGGGACAAAGAGCCGCTCGCGAAAGGTCCAGCTCTGCTGGACGGGCTCGTCAATGGCTGAGTCAGCTCTGTCGCGTTGATACGGCACTCACCTTCCAGGATGAGACGCTGACGAGGAGGGAAGCCCTCCCAGGCGGCGGGAGCTGGGTTGAATGTCTGCGAGCTGAAGCAGGCACCCATAGTGAGATGGTGGTGAAACGATGAGGCAACGCGGGAGTTTTAGTAATATATACCATAATTGGGCACCTGATTTTTATGATGGCAGTACAGTACATACCGTGGCTGGGTGGATCCGTGGAAGGAGATGTTTATGTTTTTGGACCGCAATGGCGAGAGATTTGTGTTATTTGTGATATATATCAAGAGAAGTCGGTGTTGGGAGTGCTGCAGGGCGCTCAATCCTGGAATGAGCCGCCATGTGTCGGCAACCATATGGGGAATACTTGATGAATTCGTTCGAAGAGGCGGAAGCCGTAGCTGGACGGCACCAGAGCTGGGACCCAAAGCTACGTTTATGTGATCAGTCTCACGCTGGTGATTCTCACGTTTCTGAAGATCTGGGTGCAGGGGAACACCCTTACTCGGTTTGTGCAGAGTCGTTGCAGACGTTACTGGATCTCTGCGATGACGAGGTCATAGCACCTCTGGGTAAACCACTGCTCTAGACGTAACGTATTGAAACCTCAATATTCTTAGATACTATCCCGCCGTTCGGGTCCCTATCGGGGCTGTTGAACCACGGCCCCTCGCATGTCGGGTAGTTCTGGTTCCTGTTGTTCACCCATGCGGGCGGACCCTTCATGAGGAACACCTTGTTGCACCGTGGGCAATGCCGGCTCCCCGAGCGATAGCCGCGAAGATCTTGGAGCTTACAGTCCCCTACTATCAGCGCCTGGGTATTAAGCACTTGAGGTGACTCACGTGCAATGACCCAGCGAGCCGTGCAGAGCGGGGTCCGGTCGAAGCGTGAGAGCCCGAAGAACTGGGCCCCGGTGAGATGATAAGCCTCCTCGTTGGAAGGGTGGATGTTCTCGGGTTTGCTTGAAAGGACGTTGCCCATAGTAAAGGTAAAAGGCTGTCGAAACGTTGAGAAAAGTGGGTGGAGAGTGACCCGTGGAAACTGGGATGGCACCTGTATACTGCGTAATACTCCCAGTGCGGGAGTACCTAGGGGTACGAGGCAACAAGAGTAGGGTGAGACACGGTCGCGGACTCGTGCTCACGCACGGCAAAGGCGTTCTCACGGAGGGTACTGCCGATTTCCAAGTGGTCGCCGAGACTAGGCGCAGAGCGATGCATTCCGTTTCTACATTTGCATAGACAACTTTGCCCGTGTCGCCTCCCTTTTTGCTGAGATTACAATTTCATTCCACCATTACTGGCAACACTCTCCATTACTCCTGAGGTTGGTAGAAGGGGCCAGTGTACAGAGGGTACAGGTCCTGGGTGGTGCCTCTCAGACTGTAGAGGTTGCAGCATCGGGTGCACCAGTACCAGCCCACAGACTTGCAGTCCAGTTCGAGCGGACAGGCGGTTTGAGCTCCTGGTGTGAGTCGGCCCGCAAGATCACCAACCACCACGAGAGATGCGACACAGAGGGAAGCTGTCCAGGTTCTGGATCGCGTATATCTTCGAGCGAGAGTTGTGGGGCCTCGAGGTATCTGGGACTCTGATGCAGGAACCCATGATAGTTGTGTTGGGACGAGAGAGAACGAGTCTGCAGGAAGTGGGTCCTTTTTATATGCCGAACGGGTGGGACGAGGTGTGAAGTCGTAGATGAAGCAGGGAAACGGAGCCATCAAGGAAAGCTGCCGGAAGACCCCTGCACAACGGCCTAGATCATGTGTTTCGATGGCATTCACGCACAATGAGACGCCAAAACTGATGACATGGCTGCACTTGGCGATGTGTCTCTGAGTGGTTGCGGTTGAGTGTCTTTGACTATCGGGGATTGGGCCTACGGTGAAACACAAGAGCAAGATGCACCGGTGATAGAGACGCAGACTAGGGAAACACACCTGGCATGTGAAAGTGGCTCTTAGCGCCACCAGTTCACATGGACGCAGAGGATCTGGAGAAAACCAGGAATATTAGCATGAAGGCGTAATAGAAAGGCGAGGAAAGTACTAGATATATTGAGAGTGCGAAATGGAACAAAAGGAATGGATGTCGGGTGCTTTCAGCACAGTACAGACTGCATCATCTACCAGTTGAAGTGAAGGTCCCACTGCCAGACGTTGTCGTAGCTCTTGCCGCAGTTGTGGCAGTAATGGTGGGGTAGACCGTTGATGGGGTTTACGCCCACGCTAGAACGGATGATATCGCACCTACCTGCGGTCAGAGAGTATGGGACAGGGGCTCACGGGTGTTGTTGTAGTAGCTGCACGGCGCGTCGCCCATCGTCGGAATGTCACGCTGGTAGTACTTCCAGTTCTTGGCCAGTCCTTGGGGGTACTCGCACGGAGGAACGTAATAGACCTTGTGGTGAAGGCGGTTTCCTGGAATGCAATCATCCAGGTAGATCTGGCGGCTGGTGCAGTTGCCCATCTCAGTGACTCGGAGTTGGGGAGTGCTGGGGAGGCGAAGTGATGAGAAGGAGAGAGGCGAGGGTGAGCAGCACAAGCTCTGAAGAGGAAGAGCCTCTGATTTTTAACAGATCCCAGAGAGCGTTTTGCTCCCAGAGATGTGTTTGTCTCCAGCTCGCACGCACAATGAACCGGTTTTCCTCGTGCCGTTTCATGTTCTCACTCTGCAGGCCACTGAATAAACAACACCTAGGGATACGAGAACAACAAACAGGTATGGCTAGCAAATGAGAGGATTCCCTGCTGCTCCTTAGAGGACTAGAGCTCTCAGCGCTGTACATGCACCGCCACATAAGAAGCCATGTTTCTCTTACCATGGTGGGAGTGGACAGCCTCCACCGGGTGGCAACTGCCACGCGACGTGTACCTGAATCACGTGACCGAACTGAGATTTTGAACATGGACTCCAGGTCCAAGTTCTCTTCCAGTCGTCATCAACATCCACTACCTTTCCCACATTACCTCCCCTCCCATGGCGTCAGCAACGCTAGACTTCGGGACGCAGCTCGCAAATGTGCGGCGGCTGACGGCCTCCGCCCAGGCACACCAGGCCAAGCCAGCGCAACTCCTCACCGCCATTGAGGCCACCATCTCATCCACCCTCCCCGGGTCCAGCGTCCCCTATTCCTCCACTGCCTACTTCACTGCGCTCCTCCAGTGCCTCGAAAAGGCGTGTGCTGATGAGATTCTCCCCGGAGAGACAGGCGAGGAAGTAGCTGAGACGGAGAAGATGAGCGGCGGCGCATTGATTCCGGCTACTCTCTACCTCCTTGCGATCGTGGTGCCCGAGACACCAGCTCACGTTGTGCTCTCCAAGCTCTCCCCGCTACTGGAGTGTCTCCTCCCGCTCTACCCCACGGCGCTCGAATACCCTCCTCCCCTCCGCTCCCTCATCCAAATCTGCACCAGCGCCATCCTCTTCGCGACGCCCGGCCTCCTCGGATCGTCGCCGCTCCTCAAGCGCGCATGGAACTACCTGCTGGAACTCAATCTTGACCCGCGTCCCAAGGTCCGCCATCTGGCGCAGGAGGGTGTCCGAAAGATCCTTATCACTCCCGTGCCTCCGCGCGTCACGCCTGGTGCCCACCCTTACCTGCCCAGAGCTCGTGACTGGGTCACCAACGTCCTCGAGGAGGACATCCGTTCTGGTGGTTCGAGCAAGGCCGCCCTCAAAGGCAAGAAGACACGTTTCGCAGACTCTGAGGATTCAGAGGGGAAGAAGGCGATCTGGGTCGTGCAGGGGTTGCGAGGCTGGGTGGCTGTCTGGGGCGACGGCGAGCTCAGCAAGCTCTGCGGCCTCCTCCTCGCGCTCCCTCCCCATCCACACCTGACCGCGCAGGTGTACTCGCTCCTCGCGCATCTCCTCTCGCCTCCACCAGTGGATCAGCACGCTGCCAAGCCTGCTGTCATGACCAACCTGCCCAAAATCGTCGACTCGCTTCTTCAATCGCCACCGGAGCTCGGCTCGCCTGACATGACGTCGTACCTGTCAGCCTTGAGCTCTGCACTTATCAAGATGGTGCTCCAGGATCCCGCGAACCTCGGCACGTACCTCCCCAAGGCGTTCAACCTCATCTTCAACGAGACGCTCCTGGCTCCGTCCGCATCCGCGGCGGTCTGCACCGCTGCGGCGGATGCCGTTGCGAATGGCATCGTGCGGTACTGCGTTACGGACGACGGTATCGTCGCTGCGATCGACTTCATGCGCCGTGGTTCGCACATTCCCGGAGCGCGCAAGAAGCAGAAGACACCGTTCCTCACGCGCCTGCTGGGTGCACTCACCGAGGCCCTCGACTCGCACGCGCTGCACATCAAGTACCTTCTTACGATCCTCGCGGGCCTCATCTCGCGGCTGCGTCTCCGCATCGCACCCGGTGAGGCGGAGGTTGATCCCGCGGGCCGGGCTCCTACCGCCGCTGAGGAGCTCCTTCTTCCTCTTATCCAAGACGTTGGAGACCTCCGCACTCAACAGGGCTTCGACCACAAGGACAAGGTTGACGATGTTATCGGCATGGCCATCGAGGTCATCGGTGTCGAGGGCGTGCTCAAGGCACTTCCACTCAACATCGAGCCGGATGCCTCCGGTCGCCCTCCCCAACCCGGCCGTGCCCACCTCCTTCCACTCATCCGCGCGCGTACCACCAACGACTCGCTCGCCTTCTTCGCCGAGTACTTCCGGCCATTGTCCGAGCGCATCTTCGAGCGCAAAGTCAAGGCGGAGGATGCTGGTAAGGACACCGAGGCCAAGGTTTGGGAGACCATCGTCAGCCAGATCTGGGCATGCCTTCCAGGCTTCTGTGACATGCCCCGCGACCTCAAGGACGTGAGTGGCTACACTGGAATAAGACTAACGCACAGGGTCTCACCAGCCAGTTCCTCAGTCTCATCACGAATCTCCTCTATTCCCAGCCCCTCCTCCTCTCGCCGCTCCTACGCTCATTGACTGCGCTCGTCACCTCGACTGAACGCCTTCTTGGCTCGACGACCGACCCAGCTGAGCTGCGCAAGCAGTTTGGTGTTGACCAGGAGCGTGCGAAGGCGGATCTTGTCGCGCTCAAGGCTCTGGCGAAGGACATGGTCGGTGTGCTCCTCAACGTCTTCAGTTCCACGCCCCGTGAACAGCGCGGTATGGTCGGCGACGTCATCGCAGCGTGGGTTCGTATCATGGACCCCGCGGACGTTGTTGAGACGTACAACACGGTCACCAAGCACCTTGGGGAGAACCTTGGGTCATCCAAGATCCCTGGCCCCGGCGCATCGCCCATCTCTCACACAATGCTGGACCTGCTCATCATCTTCGTTCCAAGCCTCCCTCCTGCGCAGTCGGTGGCGCTCTTCGATGCCACTGCCACCCAGGCTCTGCTGCTGCATTCGGATGCAACGGTCCAGAAGAAGGCGTACCGTCTCCTCACCCGTCTCATCGAAGGAAGCAAGCTCGGTGCGTCTGTCAACGGCGATAACCTCGAGCTCCTTGTCCAGAGACTCAACGAGGTTGCTACTGGTGTAGGTGCAGGCGCCCAGCGTGACCGCCTCCAGCTTCTCGGCACGGTCGTCGAGGCGCTTCCCACGGACCGTCTCCATCTCATTCCGGAGATGCTCTCGGAGGCTGTTCTCGGTACGAAGGAGACGAACGAGAAAGCGCGTGACGCTGGATACGACCTGCTTGTCCTCATGGCCCACAAGATGGCCAAGGGTGGTGAGGTTAAGCAACAAGTCCCGATCGACGAGGACAGCGAGGAAATGAAGGAGAACACTGTAGCCGCCAACGTCCAGGAGTACATTACCATGGTGGCTGCTGGTCTCACCGCCGACACTCCGCACATGATCTCCGCTAGTATCAATGCGCTGTCGCGTCTCCTCTTCGAATTCAAGGACGAGGTCTCCAACGACCTCATCTCGGAGCTCGTCGCCACCATTGTCGTTTTTGTTGGCTCCAAGAACCGCGAGATTGTCAAGTCGGCCCTCGGCTTTGTCAAGGTTGCCGTCGTCGCGCTGCCCGTTGACACCGTCGAGCCTCACCTCGATGCGCTGGTCACGGCGCTCCTTGGCTGGGTCCATGATCACAAGAACCACTTCAAGTCAAAGACGGTTCACATCTTTGAGCGCATGATCCGCAAGTTTGGCTACGACGCCGTGTACAAGAACGCGCCGGCGGGTGGTGAGCGCAAGGTGCTCGAGAATATCAAGCGGCGCAAGGACCGTGCCAAGCGCAAGAAGGCTGCTGCCGAGAATGGCGACGGTGACGACGACAACGAGGACAAGCCCAAGCAATCGTCCGGGAACGCGTTCGACGACATCCTCTACAACTCGGACTCTGACCTCGAGTCGGATGGCGAGGAGGAGGTGCGGCCAGTCAAGCCACTCTCCAAGCGCCAGCGCAAGGCCGCTGCTGCCGCTGCCGCTGCGGGTCAGACTTTCATCCGCAACGAGGGTGACGACCCGATGGACCTGCTCTCGCGCTCGATCGCTGGCGGTGTCACTAGCGCTGACCCCTCTGCGGCATCTCGCAAACGTAAGCCAGGGCAGGACGCCGCGCACTTCAAGACGGACCGTTCTGGCAAGCTTGTCATCGAGGAGTCGGGTGACGAGGACGAGGAGATGGACACTAAACGCGGCGCCGGCGAGGGTACCGCATACATGGCGGCGATGAGGAGCGTCGATGGAGCCACTCGTGACGCACGCGGTGGCCTCAAGTTCAACAAGAACACGAAGAGGACGCGCGAGGCGGAGCGCGAGGAGGAGGCGATGATGGACCTCGACGAGCTGATTGGTGACAGAAAGCCGAAGAAGGCAAAGAAGAAGGTAGTCAAGCTCGGCGAGGAGTTCCGCTCCAAGCGCGGCAAGGGAGACGTCAAGCGCAACGACGGTCCTGACCCGTTCTCGTACGTGCCAATCGGGCAGGCGGCGCAGCGCAAGGACCGCGGCGGACAGCGGGTCAACCTCACGAACAAGAGGAAGGGCTCGCGCGCGTAAAGACTGGTATCTGGAGGAGGCTTATAGAGCGTACATATCGCATTGTGACATATCATGTACTTTTCGATCCGGCTGCGGTGTGAACGGGTGTGGTGGCCCGAAGGTGACTGTGTTGATTGAAGAAAGCAAGTTGCTGTACTGTGCCAAGTGTAGTTCGGAAAGCGCCAAGGGGCCGTGTGCGCGGATTGGGGTGCTGATGCGACTCAAGAAGCATATGACCTTGCCTTGATGCAACGTGACGCGTGGAACCTATAACGAAAGGCTCCCATGCTATTCAAGCTGTTCTCTCAGCCGGAGTGTATGAGGGTCCTACGACTCGTTGCTAGGCTCCTTCAGAGGATGATAATCTCGATACGCAATTGGCAGGTTTTCGACAATTTCGCTAGCCTTTCTGTACTCTTGCGAATGTGTGCGACTCGGTGCGGATCTCACCCGCTTGGGGTTGGCCTCGATGTGCAATCTCCCGGGGACTGCCACATGCAGGTAATCCTGGATCAGAAGGACCAGCCCTTTTACATACTTCTCGCCTGTTTCTCACCATTGTGCCCCCGTCTCCTTACTCCTCCCCCTTTCGTTGTTGACACGCCGTCCTTTATACCCTAATGTGTCTATTAAACCACACTCAACATCTCTCAGTCTCTCTTTCTACTCACCATCCTTTCCTTGCCTTTTCTTCACTATTCAATACCAGATGAACGCAGCCACGGCTATCGGGCTGTGGAACACTGCTCCATCCGCTTATCCCGGCATTAAGCGAAGCCTAGCCAAGCGCCCAGGGCAGGACCCAAGCCCCAATTCCGACTCTACGCTTCCCGGTGCGCGTGAGAAAACACTTGTTCGCCTGCTCACCTGTGGCCACATTATCGCCAATATCCTACGCTACACCGACTGCCATACCCAAGCCGCCTGTCTACGCATCAGCCGTTCATTTCACTACCTGGCTGGCCAGCTAGTCTGTCGCCATCTGGAGCTGCGGAATGCCACAGACATCCCTAAGGTTCTTTGCGGGGCTTATGTTGGGGACGACGTCGCTGCGAGACACATCCACTGGCTGGCCGGCTTCCTCAGAGCACTACAACCATGCCCCTTCCGATGGGCGAACAAAGCAATACTGCATTCCCAGTTCGCAGGCCTCTTCCCAGGCGCATTCATCATGGCGAACGACCCTTGGGTCGAGCTACCTTGCCTTGCTGAGGTGAGGTGAGGCTTCCCTTTCTTGAAACGTCAAAAGTCGACACATTCCATAACCCCATCAATGATTGCTGGGGGCTACTCCACCCAGAATTTCAAGGCGCCACTTTTGCGCCACGTCGCCACTCTTCCTGTCGGCTCGCACTGCTCCTGCCTCTGCGAAACGTGGGTCCCCATCCTAAGTGGCCTCATGCCCAGCATTCAAATTCTGCGGCTCGTCCCAGGCCGTGACGGCCAACACCCATCTACTCCTCTTCTGTAGCGATGGCGGAGAGTGCCTGTTTCTTCGCTTCCCGTCCCTTAACAAGCTCATCTTCCGCAACGTGGACGGTCGCAGTCTCCTGTGCCAATTTGACAAGGAGTGTCACTTCCACTCAATCACTCAAATCGTCGTTGTCCTCTCAACTAATGCCGCGATGGTGTCCGGTGGCCTGGCAATAGTCATCCCGAGCGCCGCAGCCAACTTCAAAAATGCATACTTCAAGGTAATCTTCCGCAGCACCTGGGAGGGTGACCCACAACCTTCCTCGGTATCAAACCACGGTCCTGCGTGGGCAATGGAATACCTGGTCCTCTTCTTCCCTACCTTGCTGCAGGAGAGGAGAAAGGTTAGTCGCCTCTTGTCACTGCAACCAGGGAGGACGAGTCAAATTCGGGGTGTCAAGGGATTGCGCGCAGTGGACGTTTACGGCGAGTTTACATTAAGACTTGATCTGACACTCAGGCATGGGGAAGCTCCGCTTTCAGTGGCGAAGTTCTGTTTACAAGCTCTTTACTCGCTTTGAAGACCCGAGCTTGTCTGATAGGCAGCTGCTTGATTGCGTCCGCGAATCGATCACCCAGCCTAAATGCGACCATGTCTCATCTATGTACCAAGAGGAGGTGGTACGCATGGAGCTCCCAGACAGGTACCTGCATCAAGAAATGGCTCTCGTTTCATACTTACCAGGAGTACTTGGACAACGCCTCGGCACGAGCCCACGAACTCATTGCAGAGGATTAAGCCGGAGGTGAAGGCCAGTACAGGAAATTCATTGTTAGATACAGTATTCTCATAAGTCAAGCCTCGAAGAGACGATTGCTACTGTACAGGCAGATGGCGCATATCAGTCTGCTTCTATGTCTGGTACATTCCATGTACCCTTACTCTGCCTTCGGTGGACCATGTATCCTCAGCATCAGCGGCAAACTCATTTCTTGACAGAGTTGGGAATACCACTTTCCGCGCAACACTGAAATCCGCCCAGCTTGTCCATGCCTCTCATGCTTGCGTTCAGTTGAGGCCCACCTTACCTCTATCCACAGACACACGCCAAGCATCACAGCAATGCATCAACCTAACGTCGGCCCCTTTTCGGTACCAGCCAATGATGGGTTTGCTTTGGCTATCACTCACTCACTCACCGCTGCCAAGCTCTCTTACCCCGGCGTGTCCAAGCCGCGCTCGCACCTCCGCGATGACCTATAATACCTCTCGTCTTCCACACTCTCCGCGGCTGGAGGCCCGAGTTGCCCGCAATCCCAGCCAGCAGCCCGGCCTCGGGCAACCTCACAATGCACCATGAAAGAGGTACACTTCGGCGGAGATTGATCGTCAAGGTGTTCAATTGTGTGCTACATTTTGGCCTCGATGGATATTATGACATGGAGAGAGACGAGAAGGGTCAAGTGCGGTTGAACACAGACATGACCCCGCTGCTGACCTTGTGAGTGGGCTGCGCCGTTTCGAAATATAGACAGGGATAGATACTGTCGAATACGTGTAGAACAAACCAACTACCGCAAGGTGGCAAACCTCCACGTATGCAAGCCCTTGTACCGCCTACCTAGTAGTCTATCCTCGGCATCTCATCATCACTCATCTGCAACCTCGTTGCACTAGCCCGGCTGCATCCAAGGCTGCAAGCCAGGGCAACATCTGGTGTAGTGTAAGCCCCACGGCACCTATCCAGATCCAACATAAGGAAAACATGAGCAATTCAAGTTCGTTTAGCTCAGTGGGAGAGCGTTCGCTTCACACGCGAAAGGTCGTGAGTTCGAAACTCACAACGAATACGAAACATTTTTGGCCTGAGGCAATCCAAAGCGTGGCTGGCATGCAAGTTATCAGAGCACTACGTCACACAACACGTATTGCCATATAATTCTCCAGACCATACACACCACATCAGCCTCCGTCCTCGCCTGTAATAACCGCACAGTTGTAGTTCCATGCTGATGCATCCAACCCTTGTCCATCACTTGAGACAAGTCGCTACCACCAGGCAGCTTCAATGCATTGCCCTGAAACAGAACTGACCGAACCCGTGTAGACTACATCTCGTTACGTGTGGAAGATGTGTGAATCACCCTTAGACACGACTCAGTTCAGCTTAACAACTCTACATGGCTGTTCGTTCAAACAGTCTGTACCTCTGCCAGTGCCTCTGCTTCGTCTTTCCCCCCCCACCATGGGCCCTGCACCCCATCCTTGATCGAGAGCGACCAGTCGTCGTGGCTCATAGTGCCCCACCAAGCTGCGCGTACCGAGGCCGCGACGCGTTGCCCACATAAGTGACAAGAGACCCGAGTCACGCAGAAGCGCTCGAGGGACCCTTTGGAGCCGACGAGTCCTGGATTCCCAAGCGCGAACGCGTAGATCTTCTCTAGGACAGCTTGGTGGAACGCGATGAACTCGCCGTCGTATGCGCTGTAGACAGTACAGGGGTCCGCCTGCGGCAAGCCTTCCGCCTTGCCTTGGGCAGCGCTTCCCGTACAGCGGCGGCCAAAAGACCGGTGGTTGTCGACGAGAAACGTTGCCGAGGACAATTCCTTAAAGCGTGTGAAACCCGAGTCCAAGCGGGGGAAGAGCTTGTTGAGAGCATCGTAGACTTTCGGCGACTGTTCGCTCAGTCAGTGAACAGCCCACGGGTGCATGCCTTGCTTTCCGCCGGGGAGGAGCTTCTGCGACCAGTGTTGGGCATTGCCGCGGTTGAGGAGGACTGCCACTGTGAAGATGATGCTTGATGGCCAGCGGTAATAGACAAGGCTGGCATATAGCGTATCGTACATGCATTTCACTGAGTAACAGTTCGCCGTATCGATGATCTCTTCGATGAGGATGGTTCCTCCGCCGTCTGGGCAGGAGCGGCCGATCTCAGGTGGAGGTTCGCGCTTGTCCTTGCGAGAGATGGGATACAGCCTAGAGGTTGTCAGAGAGGCAATATCCGGACCTGGCAGCGACACATCCACCAGCTCAGATAAACCCGGCTGAGGGCCCGGGTCAGATTCAGAGAGAGAGGGGTTCGGGGGAGCTGTTGGAAGGAGCCGCTTCAGGTTCAGCCGCGGGTTCGGATCCCATGTCAGAGAACGAAGGACGAACGCAAGAGCTGGAGCCGTTGCTTGCGTGATGGGGATGATGTTTTCCATGGCATCTTTGTTAGTGGTAGTAGGATGAGCGGATGGGAGGGTCTGCAAGTCTGCGAAGAAGTCTGAGTTGGCTGACAGGATCTGGAGTCATTTGGTGGGCGGATTGTAGGGGAAGGTGACTGGTGGGGCGCCGCACTCACATCGAGGTCGTAATGGAAGCAGACGCCATCTGAGGACTGAAGGATAACAGGGATGCAAGGCCCAATGAATTCTGGATGGAAATTGGCGGATATTGTGCGATAAACAAACAGTGAAAGATGGTGAGAGGGAGTTTGGGATGATGATGAAGAGTATGGAAGAGAGTGAGAATGAGAGAAAGTGTTGGTGCTTGCACCAACTAGTGGAGGATCAGAAATCAATCTACAGGTCACTTGCACTTGCCTTGCCCGTTATTAGCACACAACGCCTGGGGCTTGGCCTTGCCCTCGCCCTTGCCCTCACCCTCACCCTCGCGCTCGCCCCCGCCTTGTCCTTTCCCATCAAGCTCCTTGCGCCCGTTGTCATGAACACGCACCTTCTTTTGAACAAGTGGGAAGAAGGATACCAACGGCGAGCCGGGGCTGGCTACTGCCCCACAAGTTGGGCAGATGTCTTGTCTGGGAGTTCACTGCTCGCACTCCTCGAGTTCACGTCAGTTGCAGTCACACTGACTACCTCTGCCACAATTCACAGCAACCTTCCGCATTGAATTTACCTCATCTCCGCCATCCTTTCTTATCGCTTCACCCTTCTCGCACTTCGAACTCGCCTTCAAGTGCCATCCCTCTCAGCGGCATGGCACGTAACAAATGTCCCCTGCCCAAGCGCCTGACTATCGAGCGTGGTGACTTCCCGAAGCTCGGTGACCCCCGCCCCTGCGCCAAAAAAGTCAGATGCTGGGCGCCTCCAAAGTCGTCTCCCGGAACTCCCCATCACGATAGTGGCAGTTCCAACGCCTCCGCCTGCCCACTTGACTTTCCCGCTATCGGAGCTCCCACCAAGCCGGCCATCCTCCATGCAAATCTCGTTGCAGATGACGGAACCGCCTTCCTCCTTCCTGCCCAAGCTCTAGCCAAGGTCAGTAATGTGTTTAAGGATGCCCTCGCCATCCCGAACATATCGCCCGATGAGGAGCCGCCTGTCGCCGTCTTCCCCATTACTGATGTCTCAACTGCGGCTGTGGCGTTCTTGGCTGGCATCTTAACGTGTCCTGACGCGTATCACCACCCCCCGCACCTTTCTCTGAACGGCACCGAGGCTGAGAACGACGCGCTCCTAACCGATCTGGTTGAACTCCAGGACAAGTTTGACCTGAATGGGCAGATCTTCTTTCAGGCCGTCATCCGTCGCCTCGAACTCGACCACGGGCATGCCAAGAGCCAAACCATTTTTGTGTTCGCCACCCTTGGCAAGTTTACGACTGTTGTCGCCCGTTACTCAACCTTCCTCCTGTCTCCCATCCACCATTACCAACACCTCTATCAGCCCACACGTTTCTGGTGGACTCGGACCCTGATGACCAAGGCGCCCCAACGGTTCGACGAAGTACGCGTCATGCTCAACCACTGGGACACCGAGATGGCAGAGTTTGTCAGCTCGTGCTCGTACAAGAACTTCAAGTTCTCAGACACGTGCTCGTCCAGCCAGTGCTCCACATACACCGCTGAATGCGGTCTGGAGGCGGCCTACTACATCCATGCCTCAATTTGCATCTGGGAGACGATCGAGGCGTACCCGCAGTGCGTCTGCCTCGAAGTTCTTCTAGTCGCTCTCGAAAGCAAGTACCCCGAGTCCTTCTGCAAGACGTGCGCGACATCCATGATTGAAGGTATTCTTCACCAATACGACTTCAATATTACCCCATCGAGCTGGCGACTCGGTAACCTCAACCGCGACATGACCGACATGCTGTTCGACTACATGAGCTGGACACTTTCGGGCAAGAAGAAGGTGGTGGCAACTTCGCAGACTGTGGGTAACGATTTTGGACGGAACTGAGCCAGGGAGTGACCAGGTCGCGGCGCGTGCATATACACCAGTGAATGAGGAAGGTTGATGCAGAGATGACTGGAGAGTAGTTGATCAGCGGAAGGCCTTTGATCCCGAACCATTCCACATTCATGCATGTACGTACGTACCCCTCGCAATAGCTTGAAACGGGTGCCAGTGGCGGAAACTGAAACGCCCCGCCCACCCTCCCTGCCCCACTCTCACTCCACATCACCGCTTCTCGATGACCAACCGCACGGCTGTCTCAGCCCCAGCCCTCCAACGCACGCACATACAAACCCAGTCCGCAGAAGACTACATCTACACCCACTGGAAACTTCTCACGCCCCTCTCCGGCTTTTCAACCTCAAGCCGATCCGCAAGCCCGAGGCCAAGGCATCGCCCGCGAACGAGCCCAAAACTCCATCTTCCCATCACGTCAAGTGCCCGTTTCAAGGACATCAAGTCGGTTGGCAGCGGCAGTCAGCGAGGAGATAAACACAGACGGTTACAATGTCAGGAAGGAAATGGCGCGTGGAGGCTTGGCTTGGGAAAGCTGGCGCGCGACGGGAGCAATCTTCGAGGCAGAACCGATGAGAGGCCAGGTGCCAGCGTGCGCTGGTGCATTTGACGCGCCACACTCGATTCACTCGATTATCGAGAAAATGTACATTCATCACTCGACAACGTTACTGCTGCTTCATCGATAACAGCCAGGACATCATCCATTATTGTCTACTACTGAAGCGACACCTACGAGACGACGAGCCAAGCTACAACCACAAGACGAATGCAACACGACTGTGAAGGAGGCGCGAGGGCCCAGTGTTCTAGCCGGTCGTACCGAATGCTGGTACAATACTCGGCCACGCCCTTCCCCCGGCGCATCGGCCCTACGCTTGCCGCATGTGCCGCATCGTCGCCCATTCGATCCAATGCATGTGACTCTCCTCATGATTAAAACTACTGATACATACAGATGGTATGATGTGTATCGCCATTACGGCTCTAATGTGCTCGGGAGACGTATGCACACTAGCATGTGCTTCCAGGGCAGCTGGAGACAAACATGTAGAGGATGAACTTCTTGAACGCCTTCTTGTCGCTGGCGAGACGGCGTGCGAACTTGACGTAGTTCTTGATAGTGAGGTCCTTGAGCTTCCACGGAGTGATGCGCTTGATGGCGCGGAAGAACTCCTCCTTCTTGCTTTCCGCCAGGATGCTGCCCCTTGGGAGATCGCCCTCAGCATCAAGGAGCGCGACTTCCTCGGCCGTCATGACGTCGACAATGTCAGGGTCGAACGCCGGTAGCAGATGGTACGGCACAGGCGGGGGCTGGCCGTACTTCCGTATGCCATTCGTGAGTGATTCAGGGAGGAGCGAGCTCGCAGGGAAGGTGGTGTACTCGATCTCCCACTCTGGCGGCGTCTTGGGCTTCTTCAGCTGATCCAGGTCGGGGATGTAGAACTGCGTGTACCCCAGAGTAGTAAAGGGCCTGTTGGAGCGTGACGGCGAGTCTGGCGACGCGTAACGAGGCCGACTCTTGAGCGAGCAATGGGGCTTGTACATGTTCTCAGGCTTCTTGCAGCTGCCCTTCTTTGCTTTCCACATTGCGTCCATCGGGTCGTCCGGTGTAGGATGCTCCACCTGCAGCCGTACCCCCGAGTCCAAAGTGACCCCCGAGATGTTGTACGAGTAGATGCGGGCGGCAGGCTGATACGTCGGGATGATACTCGGCGCCACGTTAATGACAGCGTAGTCCTTGTACTTGATCTCGGCTGGAAGCCCGCCATACGATTTCTTCAGCAGCTGCAGGAGCAGCGCCGACTTCTTCCTTCCAAAGATCTTGAACCGCCCGCTTTCCAGGAAATGCGGACCGCGGACCTCGGGGCCCGGATAAGAATAGTCATCGATGGTGGGCTGCAGGAGCCGGTCCTGAGACTCGATCTCGAGGTAGCGGGTGCCGTTGACGGCAGCTGATACGCCCTTCGAGACGGTCTCCAGCTCGGGAACGTCCATGAAAAAGAAGTGGTCGACGTTCCTGTAAAGTGTCAGCCTCGCTAAGGAGACAGGTGCTTACTGGTGACCGTAGTGGTGGCCGACGATAGTGTCCTGGTACCTGAGTGCGAGGTCACCATAGCGGAGGTCTGAATCAAGTCAGCAACTTTCTCAACTCGCGATGAGAGAAACATACAGCAGTCGTCGTAGTACAGCCCCTGGTGTGGCGCGACGTGGCCGATTAGGTGCACCTGCATGCCACGATCGCGGTAGCTCTGGAGCTGGACCTCGAGCCACTCCATCTCGAGGTCGCCAGGCTCCCCCGAGCGCGCCCGACAGCCGTCGACGGCGGTGTTGGACACGAAGAAGTAGATCGTGTTGAGAGAGATGACAGCGAGCTGGTCGGGGATGACCTCGACAGCAAAGTAGCCACCGCGCTCGAAGACGTGACGGTACTCCTCGGGGATGAAGTGCTTCCATATTCTATGTCGTCAGCGGTGCCTGCAGATAGGAGGCATTCATACGTCAGAAATTCTTGCGTGACGCGGTTGGGCCCGGGCTCCATGATGTTGTGAGGGTAGACATCATTGTTCCCGAGCGAAGGGATGATGGGCACCTTCTTCCCAAACGTCTCGACCATGCGCTGGGCCATCATGCGGTTGAGGTCAAAGATCTCCTTGCCGGAGCGCGGAATGAAGCGGTCGATGTCATGGCTGGCGCGGTCAGCATGGGCGTTACGGAACCGGGTGAGCATCATCGATCGGCGTCAGCGCGGACACTCACCGCGCACTATCGCCAGTCCATACGACAAAGTCGACCTGCTCGAGCCACTCCTTCTTGAGCCAGTTGAATGCGAGGTCGACAAGAGCCATCGGCGAGTCGCAGTCTCTGCGGAAAAGGTGTGAGCATGATGCGTCACGGGTATGAGGATGCTTCTCGGTGGAGGCATGTGGCAGCTACTCAACACGTCAGCGAGGAAGGTTACTCACGAGATGGGCGTGCCCCATTCTCCGGCCTCTATATCATCGCCGCCTCGGTTACGACTGCGAGAAGGCCAGAAACGGTCGAGGCGACTCTTGTTCTTGTTCTTGCGTCGACGCTTATAGTCCTCCGGGTCTTGGTCGCCCTTGAGGCGATGGCATCCTGACTCGAGCGTCGCCTGCACCTTGTAGTGTGGGTCGGGATGGAAGTCGGTGACATGCATGAAGCGCCCCGTGAGCTCTAGATATCAGCGTGGCGCTGCGCTGTTGCAGGCGCAAGGGTTTACTCACGCCGCTTAGGCTTGGCCATCTCGGCTTGCAGTGGAACCTGGTTGTCCGCAGCCACGCCCGCGAAGAGGGCTAGGGCGACGACAGCCGCAGTCGCTGTCGCGGACCCAAGCATGATGGAGGAGTGAGGATGAAGAGTCGAGTATAGTAACGCGTCGACCAAAGAAGTAGGTCAAGGAGGTCAACGCGCTGTGCGCAAGCTTGGGCTAGGCGGTGTGGAACAGTTGGGCGCGGGGTGATGGACGTGATGGAGTGGAGTCAAGTGAAACCGAAACAGAGATGGCTGGGGTGGTGGCTGTTGGTTGGTTGGGCACTGGACACCACCACTAATGAGGGCAAAGGGCCGAGCGCGAAGGGGGCAATAGGTGAGGGAATTGGTTGGATCCAGGGGAGGGGAGGAGTGGCGTTGGTCCTCTGCGCGATTATAAGACGGCAAGTCACAAGACTGAAAGAGCGCAAGTGAAAGTGCAAGTGAAAGCGTGAGAGCGGGAACGAGACGAGACGCTGCAAGTGCTTCCAAAGACTGAATGTCTCACGATGTTACAGGGGTTGTGGAGTGGACTCGGGTCGAAGCAAGACAGCAAACCTACCTGCCAACCTGCCCCCACCCACGCACGTGCGCGACGTCATTACGCTTGGCTGTTCACCCACCGCCACTCGGTCAAGCGCACTCCAGTGAGCAAGGCACGCTTTCATACCCGTGAGGGTGATGCCGCCGGCCATAGTCACTCAGGACCAAAACAGAATGTTGTCAGTTACGTACTCCTGTTCCTCTCCCCCACTATGCAGTTTTGCCACCAACCAAATGGCAGTAAACAACGCCAAATGTACTGAAGTTGGAATTCTCCAGCGCCCCACACGCCCCGCCAAACAGACAGTCCACGAATCCGAGGAATCGCAAGCCAGCATCTCAAAGATCTTCTGTACACTGCAGTGTACAGTGACAAATGCGGGGCGAGAGCGCACCAACGGGTGGCGGGGCTGTGTATCCCATCTTTGACTCGGTCACGGTGGTGGCGGTTGTGGAGCTAGCGACTCGGGATCCTGTGTGCTGACCGACAGAGCGTCACGCATGCCACACATTGCGCACAGCACAGCACAGGCCCAGTGATTGGTTGGCGCAACTGTCGTGAGACATTAATAGCATCTTTTGTGCGGCGTTCAGAATGTGTTGATGAGACGCTGGTACACGACATGGCCCGGTTGGTCGTTTGCTAACATACATGCCGACTTGGGAGAGAGATAATTGGAAGCTTTGAAAACGTTTGTTAGGTGGCAAACTGACCGAGGGTGCCAAGCCCTCTCATCAAACTGGACACCGCGATCGCGGTAGAGACAATCGCGATGGGTGGGCCACAATCCGCGCTGATCAGGGCGCACTGGTCCGAAATTTGCTTAGGCACGTTATCCCATTCTGGTACCTGACAGTGTTCAAGATAGGCGCACTACCTCCACCTCCTTAGATTTTGGAAACGACCTCCACATTCGATTGCTCGTCAACACATCCTCATCTCCTGCATTCTGCCCACAGTCCATCCATCATGGTGAGTCATATTTACCATTATCCGCACACGCGACGTCCCCCAGCCCCCTGCATCGTTTCTTCGTTTCAGTGTGAAGCTTGTCTGCCCTCTCGACTGGGCCCAGGTGACAACGGGCTCCACTTCCATTGCTTCTTCATGACACCGGGCTCCAGGACATCTTGCATCTGGATCTGCTCTGCACCACTCCGTTCCCTTCATCCATCCCGCTGCCGCCCTATCCCGCAGCCCCCCCTGTGTTCCTCGAACACAATTAACCCAAGCTCCGCCGCCAAGCCCGCGAACGCCGGGAATACCTCTTCAAGAAGAGCCACGAGTCCACCGAACGCGCAATTTACGAGCGCAAGCAAGCGATCAAGAATGCTCTCGCCTCTGGTCGGTCCCTCCCCACGGAACTGCGGAACGAGGCCCGCAGCATTGGCAAGGACCTGGTGCTGGACGAGGCGCAAAGCGACCCCAAGAGCCACATTGACGACGAGTACGCCAAGGTCGGCACCTACGACCCCAAGGTGGTGGTTACGACCTCGCGTGATCCCAGCTCGCGCCTTACCCAGTTTGCCAAGGAGATGCGGCTTGTTTTCCCTAACGCTGTGCGCCTCAATCGCGGAAACACCGTCATGAAGGATCTCGTGCAGACTTGCCTCGCGCAGGGGATTACGGATCTCGTACTCGTTCACGAACACCGCGGCGTACCAGACGCCATGGTTATTAGCCACCTTCCGCACGGGCCCACGCTTAGCATGACCCTCCACAACGTCACACTTCGCCATGATGTCGCTTCCTCTGACTCGACCGTGTCCGAGCAGTACCCCCACCTCATCTTTGATGGCTTCGGCACCAAGCTTGGCGAACGTGTTGCTGGTATCCTCAAGGCCCTCTTCCCTGTTCCCAAGGACGACGCGAAGCGTGTCATGACCTTTGCTAACGACCGCGACTTTATCTCGTTCCGCCACCATGTATTTGCCAAGACCAGCCACAAGGACGTCCAGCTTGCCGAGGTGGGACCGCGCTTTGAGGCCAAGCGTGAGTTGGAGAGTAGTGGGGAACGAGCTCACACCAGCGTACGAGATCCGCCAGGGCACTGTCGACCAGACAGCGACCGATGTAGAGTGGCTCCTCCGGCCCTACATGCGCACCTCAAAGAAGCGCAACCAGCTCTAGACTATCGGATCGTTCGCCCAGCACTTCTGTTGTACACTATCACCACTATCATGCACATCTGCTTTGTTCACTCGCACTCAGGCCAGCCCTTCTGCGCGTCATTCGCGTCTCATTCGCGCGTCAAGACACTACCACGGTCATTCATACATGAAGCACAGCGTCTCCTTTCAATGGCACCTCTTACTCTGATGTCCAAGAAACTAACGGAACAGCATGGTTGTGATTCGAAACAATCGCTGGATGGTGAAGCGAAAGGGCATTGGAGTGGGTGAAGAGGGTGGTGATGGTCGAACTTGAGCGCTTAGAAAGGGCGTGCAGGTGTATTGATTACGCCGCTGACATTAATGTCCTCACCTGCGTCTACTCACAGTCTACGCAGGAGCTCGTTTCCGCTCTGGGAGTTGCGAAGGGTCGTCTGGAACTGGCGACAGGTGCTGCGGACACGGCCCATAAGCCCTCCGTCACCGTGACGCGGCATGTGGCGAAGGACAAACTCTGGGGATCGGCTTGTACCCAAGTCTTAGTCAACTCACGAAGATGACCGCGGCCAACAGACGAGTTGGCTACATCAACGATGGCCGGAATGCGTCTGCGCAGTGAGCTCAAGTTCAGCCGCAGAGGCCTCACCCGTCCTTCTGAGAACAAAGTGAGTTGAGATACTTTATAGCATTGGCGCGCTGAAGCAATCGGTTCGAGTCGATGACAGTCTCGACGAACCGGACGCCATAGTAGTTGGTGGCCAGAGGAGGGTAGGAGGTTAGGATGGAGTGGGCGAGAGCATTGAACATAGAAGCTGTGAAAATGGCGGCATGGAACATCGGCTCCAGGCCGAGAAACCTTTTGATGAGATAGCTAAAGCGTCAGTTCAAACCTCAGAGCTACTACACTCACTGTCCAAATTCGTTTGTAGCCACACGAGGAAGATCCTCAAGGATCTACTATTAGTGAGACAGCCCACTCCCAACCTGCCTCATTAAAACAGACTTCCTATGGATCAGCATGTTTCGCTATCAAACCCACCACCAAGTCCTGAGTCGCACATCCTTCGAACATCTGCTGTAAAGAGATCGTACCGTGCTGAGTGAGACATGAAGCTACGGGTTGGCTTACCTGACTGGATACAGCTAGATCAGCCCAGCATCCCGACATCTCGGTCTTGATTCTGAGGTCAGCCTGCACGCGAGCTGTACCTATGTACTTCTCAAATATCTCCGTCTCCCCAGTAGTGCGACACTTGCTGAGGTACTTTGATCAGCACTCCCGCCCAGTGATAGACTCACGGGACGCCAAACTTTACGAGCCCCGGTCTGCATTGACTTGAAGATGCCGAACGAGACGAGACTATCGACAATGCGAACCTTGCAGTTAGCATGGTATCGGGCAGTACGCACCTCAAGCTCCTTAAGCCCAATGGCCTTAACGAGAACGTGGACTCCAAACATGTCGTTGGCGATCGTGAACATGTCTCCTCTGTGCGTCAGCAGGCTCTCTCTGCTTGGTCTAAGAGGAACAACTGTGCGAACTCTATCTGCCTGATGAAATTGAGCTTGTCCTCTCTGTCACACTTTTCCAGGAGCTGCTGGCATAGGTAGTTCCCGTTCGAAGTGAGGCACAGGGTTTGGGCCAAATCTGTGATCATCTTGACCATGTACTGTGTGTACACGGAGAACTTTGGCTGACCAAGGGATTTCTGTAAGTCAGCATTGTGATCGAGCGTGGTCCTTACACCGAGGGTGATCGTAGCTTCCTTGAGACCCTTCCTGACTGATAAGCTCTGCTCGATGGAGAGGCTCACGGCGATACGTTGAGGTTAAACTGTTCCTGAGATATGATCGACACAAGGCAGTTCACGAGCTCGAAATCGCTGCGCTTGTTCATCCGGAGATAGTCGACTTTGCCTTTGATGATGAGGTCTACAGTGGTCAGAGGCTGTTGCGTTAACGACATCGAGCATATAACCGTACGTCAACCCTTCCGGCTCCAGGGAAGGCAGATTGCTGCTGGAAGATCGGTGGTTGAGCATGGCTAGCACTCTGGTAGAAGGTGTCGTTCGGGTAGGGTGGGAAATGGGGAATTCCCCGTTGGGTGAGGGTCGACGCTGGAGCTAATACACAATTCGAAAGCTGAGATTAGTCCTGGCCAGTCCGAGACTGGGTGGTATGGTCTCACCATAGCAGTGAGCTGCTGAATTTTCTGGAGAGCAACGTCGCGCTCTGCGGCAAGGAGCTGGTTCTCTTTACGAAGCACAAGTATCTGGGCAGGAGTCTGTTGATCAGGAAGGTAGAGCATAAACCGCTCACGTCGGCAGTATTACTGTCCATAGCTGAATTCGGCCAATGCGGTGGCGACCAGATCCCTCCATTGAAAGGAGGGAACATTGCTGGAGGTGTGGTCCATGCGCTTGACCAACTGCCGGTCCTCATAAGAGGGGGAAGGCCTGAGCGAGACAACATGATTAGTCGGGGAAGAAATTGTGCTCACTGGACCGCCCTCGCTGTCGTTGGACAGCATCGTAGATTCGGTGGTGGCGAGGGAAAATTGGGTGTCGTTGGACTGCCGCCTTTCCTGGTTACTACTCTGCCACGAGTCAAAGACGGCATCGATTTCCTGGTCCTTTGGAAGGTCGACATCGCTAAACAGTGAAGGCAATCCAATCTCTTCCGCTGACGTGTCGGACATCTGTGGCGACGCAACAGTTGGCATGAGTTGCAGTTCGGAAAGGAAGGCTGAGGGGACCTTGCCGGACAGAGGATCGTCCTCGACAAGAGCGCTGCTTTGGGACATCGTGTTCAACGGATACGCAGTGGTGGTGAAGATGCTAGGTGTGGTTGGAATATGCGGAAGGGAGTGAGGGGCTGGGGGACGTGGCTTTTGGCAAGAATGGGCTAGAACTGGGGGGAGATGAAGTAGATGAGAATATGTATAGGGTCTTGGAAAGTCGTGCGGATGAAGAGGAAGGGGAAGGTTGGTACGGAGACGTGGAGAGAAGTGAGAAGTCAAGAAAGCGATGGGTGAGTAGTGTGAGAGACAAGGAATAAGTCAAGATGCCAAGATTGTGCAAAGTATGTTGACGCGAGGACTATAGTCTGCATTGACTTATTGGCTCGGCAGTCGCCAGGCTACAATGCCTGTGCACCAACACAGATCCCGCCCGTCATACCGGTTCCGACCACCGGGCATCCCGGCCGCCCGGCGACCGAGCTGCCAGACGAGCGAGGAAGGTACTGCCACTTCTGCAGCAGTGCACAATAGCATCGCGTATTAAACCATTGGACTATGGGGTAGTCACCGTGGCAGTATCCGACCACCTTGTAGACCATGAATATCTGCTAGAAAGCTAGATTGCACTTAATCTCCCAGATGCTATTGACTTCCCAAGTCCGAACCCCAACATGTACCGCTTTCCAAGTTGGCGGTTGGCGGTATGCGTCACGAACATTGCAGACTAGCAAAACTCGGCCCACGGAGCAAGTGCCATGATTCGAACCAGTCAAGTGAAATCCACGTGGACACGGGATCAAATCTCCCAAGTCTGTCTCAAAGCCGCCGCTGCTCATTGGGCTGTCTTGGCTGTGAGCGGTGTACATGGACCAGCAGCGGCCTCCATCTCTCCATCCACCCCCACCACCAGATACATCGCCCAGCATGCCCGAGTACCGCCCTTCCCTGGATGAGTACAGGCGTGAGTAACATGCGCGTACTGCACGGTGGCGGAATGCGAGGCTGACGCCCTTCTCTTTCCCCCGGCTTCTCCGACCTTTCTGATCAACGAATGTTACTCCTTCACACCGTTCACTTCCCTCCACATCTCTCTCCCCCTTCGGCATATCTTGTTTGACTGCGCAGAAACCCTCAAGCAGCGTGAGGAGCACATCCGCGAGTCTTGGGTCAAGGCAATGGAGGCGCGTATCGTCCGCAGCGAGCTCCAGGACTGCTACAAAACTGAGGGCGTGAACAACATCGAGGTCTGTTACGATCTCGCCCAGAAGTACATCGCGATGATCCGCGACAACAAGGTGAGTGCGGGACGAGTCTGTCTCTATCCTCCAGGCCGAGTCTTATCGTGAGGACCAGCTGACACGCAGGTCAAGGGCTTCAAGGTCATCGACCAGGAGTAGACTTCTGTAGCAATGCATCGACTCGGACAAATAGAGTACAACGAAGGCGTGTTGTTACGGGCTAGGGCGGAGGACGCCGCTCACGTAGCTCACGCTGCTGTCGCGCCCGGTCATGCAGCGCGAGCTCTGTTCGTAGCGGACAAAGTTGAAGTGCACGTTCTCGGCGCCGGCCTTGCCGCCGTACCGGTACTGCATGAGGTTGAGTAGGACAGTGATGGGGTTGCGACCGCAGATCGTGTTCTGGCGTCAGCGCGTTCGTCTACGGCCTTGCCTTGGTGCGCGCGAGGTAGCTCTCCCACGCGTCGACTGCACCCTTGAGTGCGGGCTTGCGGAGCAGGTCCATCCCCTCATGATCCATGTACTGGATCGACTTCCAGATGGGCGTCGCACCAGGATTCGCAAAGCGCTTAACCATCTCGGGCGGGGAGGAGAGTGGTGCGGATTGCCCCTCGACGGGCGGAACTGGGTTAGGCGGGTCGGGTGCATGGGGGTAGTATGGCGTGCACGAGAAGCGCGTACCCCTGATGTCAGCTGTCTGTAGCAACCTACTAGGTAGAAGCCAACGGTGAAACACACAGGCTATGTTTTCTACAGCACAAACGTACCAGTGACAAAAGTCGCTACTGATGATGAAGAACGTCTCGGGGTCGTCCCAGTACTTGGCGAGAGTGGCGCTGATAGCGTCTGTCTGACTCGCCGGAGGGTGACCCACAAGAAGTGGCACCAGCTTGACATTGTTGGAGCTGCATCAGCGTGATCTATGATAGGCGCACCCGAACACCTGGCGGATGTAGGGAAGGTGCATCTCGAGGCTGTGCTCCTCCTCATCGACGCTGGGCTTCATCTCTGAAAAGAGCTTGGTGCCGCGAAGCTCGGCGATGGCTGATGTCAGCGGCAAACGGTATCAACTGGGACTGATAGGGGGAAAGGGTTGAAAGGCAAAAACTCACTCTCGAGGTCGAGGGGGATGTCGCCGAGCGGCGTGCCGTACGCTGCGAAGCGGCTGAGCGCAATACCTGAGAGGTACACGTGGTGGCTGGGCCCGAGAAGGAACACGCGCTTGCTGTTGTTAGTTCCAGGTGTCGGTGCAGCTCACATCTTGTCGGAGGGTATTGACGCGTAGGCCCACGCCGCTGCGGGCCCGGAATACGAATAGCCCGCGTGACTGGTATCAGTCCGGCCATGGGATAGCTTACGGTGCAATGATAGCCTTCGCATCCTGCAGGGGCGTGGTGAATGAGAGGGCGGGTATCGGCGTGACCTTCCTGATGTATCCCTCCAGCTCAGCTCGGAGGCGCGAGCCTGGCGTCAGTGTGGGACACAGTTGTGGGGTCGGCGTCGGCTGATGATAGTTGTCTACACAGATACCAGCTGGCGGAGAACCCAGGAGCCACAACTATGCGTACGGCCGTGGCTGAGCAGTTGCAGGCCATCTGGCTCTCTGTGTGACACTGACGGAGAGGGTGATGGGTGCAGCATGGGGAGTGGTCAGGGTACTCACCGCTACTGGTATACCAGCTGCCAGCATGGGTAGCCTCGCGCACGCTAAATCAGCATGTCCGGGTTGGACACGTACCCAGACATAGCTGCTATTGTGTCTTGGAGTTGATGAGAGGATAACTGTGATTGTCAGGTGGGAATGGCAGTGCTGACAGGCTGGAGGCATTGACGCTCACCTTGCGGGGCCCACCGATCGACGTCAGCAGTTGCCACCCAAGACTGCATACACCCTGTCCCACCCCTGCCAAACGTCGTCCTGTGCCAGCGAGCATCTCTACCACCAAGCTGATAACGGAGTGTGTTGTCGCACGCCAAAAACACGATTGCAAGTCGGCGAACCAGTCGGTATGGAGCCAGACTGACCTCAGGCCAGGATATAATTGCGCTGCGGTACCGGAATGCTGCAAGAGCGGCGAACGGCGCACGGACGACAAACTTGGATGGGGTGACTCAGTGTCTCGGAGCATCATCACGGTCTCTGCGACTAAAGTGTGCAAATCATCTCGCATATTGATGTATACTGCATTCTAACGTCTCACTATCTCTCTCTACGCGGTCGCAGCAGCGGCAGCGGTATGCTTCACCAGGTCGGTAACTATAGCCGCAAGCTGGTCAGTAGCGGGCGTCGTCGACGCCTCGGCGTAAACACGCACACAGTCCTCCGTTCCAGACGGGCGGACGAACGAGCGACCCTGTTCAACCTTGGCGACTGCCTCATCAATGAGCTTCTGCAGCCCGAGAGGCGAGGTGAGCTTGCGCTCGGCATCGGTGGTGAGGAAAATGGTGCGGTCGGGGACTTCGACCTTCACAAGGCGGTTAGGGAGATCCTCGTACCCGGCATCCCACTCGGCAGCGCCCCACGCGCGGTGCGCGAGGATGACCTCGACGAGGAGAAGGTCTGACAGCGCGTCGCCGACGGCCTGGTTGATGAGCTCAGAGAGCGCGAGGAGGTTCTTGGTCGCCTTGTCCTCTTCCGGCGAGCTTGGCTTCGCCTTGTGCAGTGTCTCAAGCGCCGCAGCCGAGAAAAGGACGGTGCCGTGCCCGTTGGCCTCAAAGTAGACACCAACATCATACTTGAGCGCCGCGTGGTGCAGGTGCTTCACACCGGTAGCAGTGCACGTAACAGGGATGTTGCGCTGGGGTCAGATCTGCTCAACCAGCCCTCGAGCGCCACTGACGTACCTCCTTGATGAACTTGGTCGAGGACCCGTTGGCGTAAGCGGTTTGAACAACACCGACCTTGATAGCATCCTGGAGCCTGGCACGCTTAACCAGATCCTCGATGAAGAGCGCGGCGAGGACGGCGATCTTGTCGCCATCGAGAAGGCGGAAGGTCTTGCCGTCTCGGAGATAGTAGTAGACGATCCGGTCGGCGTCACCATCGAAGGATGCACCGCGCGTGTCCGGCTGTGCGAGGACGCCAGGCTCGGCGACTGATGGCGGGAGCTGCTGTTTCGTCTTAACGAAGTCGGCGCCACATTGGTAGTTGAGCGCACCCTTGCTCTTAGTGTCCGTGTTGAGAGCCTTGAACGTCATAATATTCTCGACGTATTTGCCGAACTCTTCAAGCGCGACCGCGCCGACGCCGTTCGCGCAGTCGACGTACAGGGGTGCCAGGGGTGCGCGGTTGCCAATGAGGGTTTTGAGTGCGGCAGCCAGCTTCTCGTAGTAGCCTTCAATTGTCGGCTTGCCGTACGTGGCAGACCTGTCGTTTGTGGCCTTGACGACGTAGTGCAAGACCGGGGTGGTGGTGATGCCAAGGTTGACAATCTTGACGCGGTCGCCAAAGGCGCTGAGGCTAGCCTCCAGTGCCTTGATCAGGCCTGGGCCGGACGGGCGTGTGTCATATGCATACACGACGGACGCGGGGGAGCTGATGTCGATGCGCATCTGCGCTGCGATCGCCTCATACGCGGAAATGAGGTCCTGCGTCGTCTCGCAGTTGGCCAGAGCAGTCGCGTGCGTCTCCCAAGACTGCTCGAGCATCTCACCAGCCGGATCAACAAGCTTAACACCGTTGTCCTGTTGTTAGCCTAGAGGTGTCTGAGGTAGCTTACGGGCTCAGGGTTGTGGGACGCGGTGACCATCACACCGATTGTCGCCCCGTTGAGACGCTGGGAACGGAGCACAGCCAGCATGCCGACACGGAAGATGACCGACGGTAAGCGCTCACCGCTGTTATGTGAGCGGTGTCGCACAGCCACGTTCGTACTCACAGGGTGCGGAACCCAGCTGTTCCGTAGGTGAAGGTGACCGCAGGTTTCGGGTACTGGTCCGCAGCCTTGGCGATAGCCTGAAGAAGCTCCTGGTTCTGGGAAGCCATTTTCGATGGTTGAGGAGAGGGCGGGGAGGGGGAAAGAGAGAGAGAGAGAGCAGAGAGAGAAGGATGGATGCAACAGGTTTTGGTAGTACGCCAGCCAGACGCGCCTGAACAACGCCTTTGTCGCATCATCGCTCACGTCGCTCTCCCTCCGCACATCTGGAGCCCCACATAAAACAACGGAAACAAATTAACTAGTTGAGGAATCAATGACACGTGTAAATTATTAGCAGGTGTAAGCGCCCCGCTCTCAAGTCGCCACCTCGATCAGAGTGTTTTCAACTGACTTGACTGCTCTCAGCTCCATCCACCTTTCTCGCCTCCCAAAACCGCAGACGCGACATTCTCTGTTACAGGACAGTCAGGATGCCTCGACCCCCGTCTGCTTCTCGGTCGCCGCCTCCGCGCTCCCGTGGGAGGAGCTTCTCGGATGACGAAGGGCCGTCCTCGAAACGCAAGAGGTACGCTATGATTCCTGCCGACATGCACAACATGCTGACATTCTTTAGGTCTCTATCTGCCTCTCCCCGCGGACGCTCTCCATCCCCTCCTCCCCGACGTCGCCGGTCACGCTCGCCCGAGTCACGCCCCGATGAGGCGGAGAATGGCAATGGCGCGATGACGAAGGTCGACGACGCGGCGCGCGCAGAGTTCGCCAAGCTCCTTGGTTCACGTTCCGGCGGGGCATACATTCCACCCGCACGCCTGCGTGCGATGCAGGCCGAGGCAGCAAAGGACAAGACGAGCCCCGAGTATCAGCGCCTCAGCTGGGACGCACTGCGCAAGTCGATCAACGGCATGATCAACAAGGTCAACGTTACCAACATCAAGCATGTCATCCCGGAGCTGTTTGGTGAGAACCTCATCCGCGGTCGCGGACTGTTCGCGCAGTCGATTATGCGTGCGCAGGCCGCTTCCCTTCCCTTCACCCCTATCTTCGCGTCTCTGGTCGCGATTGTCAACACCAAGCTGCCCACAGTCGGCGAGCTGGTGCTTACTCGCCTCATCTCGCAGTTTCGTCGGGCGTACAAGCGTAACGACAAGTCGGTCTGCACGGCGACATCTACGTTCATTGCCCACCTCGTGAACCAATATGTCGCGCACGAGATTGTCGCTCTCCAGATCCTCCTTCTATGTCTCGAACGCCCGACTGACGACTCGATCGAAGTCGCCGTCGCGTTCACCCGCGAAGTAGGCCTATTCCTCTCAGAACACGCTCCCAAGGCCAACACGATGGTCTTTGAACGGTTCCGTGCTGTCCTTCACGACGGCAAGGTGTCGAAGCGTTGTCAGTACATGATCGAGGTGTTGTTCCAGGTGCGCAAGGACAAGTACAAGGACAATCCGATGATTCCCGAGGGCCTGGACCTTGTGGAGGAGGAGGAGCAGATCACGCACAAGCTCAAGCTTGAGGACGAGTTGCAAGTGCAGCAGGGCCTCAACCTGTTCAAGCCCGACCCCAACTTCCTTGAGAACGAGGCGCGGTACGATGAGATCAAGAAAGAGATCCTCGGCGACTCGGACGACGAGTCGGGCACGAGTGGCGACGACGAGTATTCTGACGACGACGACGACGATGACGTAGCCCCCGACAAGGAGGGCATTCAGGACATGACCGAGCAGAACCTCATCAACCTGAGGAGGACGATCTACTTGACGATTATGAACTCGCTGAACTTCGAGGAAGCGGTTCACAAGCTCCTCAAGGTCAATATCCCTGAAGGCCGCGAGATGGAGCTCGTCAACATGATCGTCGAGTGCTGTTCGCAAGAGCGCTCATACTCGAACTTCTTCGGCCTCATCGGCGAGCGCTTCTGCAAGCTGAACCGTCTGTGGACGGACCTCTTCCAGGAGGCGTTTGCCAAGTACTATGACACGATTCATCGGTATGAGACGAACAAACTGCGCAATATTGGACGCTTCTTCGGGCATCTGCTCGCGTCGGACGGCATTTCGTGGGCAGTGCTGCACACGGTGCACATGAACGAGGAGGAGACGACGTCGTCCTCGCGTATCTTTGTCAAGTTTGTCTTCAATGAGATGAAGGAGGAGATGGGGTTGAAGAAGTTGGTCGAGCGCCTCAAAATCCCCGACCTCCAGCCAGCCTTCGCGGGCATCTTCCCCATGGACAACCCGCGGAACACTCGTTTTGCTATCAACTTCTGGACGATGATTGGTCTCGGAGCAGCCACAGACGACATGCGCACCTGGCTTGAAACAGCTCCAGAGCGCCTCGCGGCACAGGCGCACGACAGTTCCGACTCCGACTCGTCGTCAGACCTGTCAAGCTCGTCGCTATCGAGCTCGGATTATTCGTCTGACGACTCACGTTACTCTCGCCACAGGCGCCGCCGCTACACGTCCGACTCGGACTCACGTTCCCCGCCCCCGCGTCGTCGCCGCTATTCGTCGGAGTCGGATTCGCGCTCTCCATCTCCGCGCAGGCGTCGCTACTCGTCGGAGTCGGACTCGCGCTCTCCATCTCCGCGCAGGCGGCGCGACTCTAAGTCTGATTCGCGTTCTCCGCCGCCACGCCGGCGCTACTCGGACTCGCCAAGTCCCCCTCGTCGTGGACGACACTCGCGCTCACCTCCACCTCGTCGGCGCGCGGATTCGAGGTCCCCGTCGCCTTCACCCCGCCGCGGCGATTCTCGGGACGAATCTCCGCCTCGCCGCCGTGCTGATTCGCGCTCACCGCGTCGTCGCGATTCCCGCGACGCTCCGGCCCGCGGCAAGTAGTGTCAGCAGTTGATGTGATAAGCCGAGTATTCTTTGTAACGTCATCAGATTGGGTAGAGTGAGATGCAGTGCCTAGCGCGTGCAGGAATACAGGACGGCTGACCAGGATTACTGACGCCTGGACTACTCCAAGGTCTGTGTATGTGCGACGACGATCGTGATGTTAAACTCAAAGCCGTGGCCGTTGTGCCTTGACCATTTGCACTTCTCGATACTAAGTCTAACTGCCTCTTGGTGTCAGCTCGATAGGGACCACCCATCCTTCACATCACTCTAGTACTGTACTATGCATACGACTGACTACAAGCCTCCGCGTAAACATTATAACCGCGCCTGTGCCGCATCCGTGCCACCCTCGAAGCGCCGGCGCCACTTGAGCCACCACTCGACTGCCATTTGCTTGCTCTCATCGGGAACCTCCCCCATGACGACCTTGAACGCGATCCCAGATAGCTCCAAGCGCGCCTCGCTGTCACGCGGCGTGTCCGTGATGATCTTGGCGATACTGTCGAGGTACTCAGCCATGCGTGAACGCAGGATATAGGGGGTAATCATGATCCGGATCTTCTTGACGGCAAACTCGTACTCCTTGTTCGAGAACGTTGCGTTGTCGAGCATCGAGAAACACCGCCCCACCAGGTCGGTGCTCCGCCGACTCGCAGCTTTAACTAGGAGGGGATATGCCGCGCTGAGCTGGTCGGCCTTGACGGATCCATCACGCGCGTGCCTCAGCAGGCTGTGCGCCAGGATCACAGTGAGAGCATCCACGAAGGGGCCCTGCGTCATGTCCGTCGCCAGCGTGCTGCTTGCAGTGTCGAGAAGTGTGAGCATGAAGGCATTTGCCGCTTCAAAGCTCGCCCGGTGATTCGGCCGCACAATGTACCTGCTGTCAGCCACTCTCCATGTGTGCTATCTCACTTCTGCGCGAGTGGGAAGACGATATCTCGCATGCTTTGCGCGTCGATGAGGCGGATTAACTGCTCGGCGACAATGAGGATGAAGCCCGCTAGCGAATCGGACACCTTCGGCCGGTTAAGCTCCTCGAGTAGCTGGCGCACTGCTACCGATTTGCCATTCGCAGCGATGAGGTCCAGACACCCGTAGAGCACGTTCTCGAAACCCTCTGACTGCGAATCCTCCTGCGCGAGCGACGAGAACTTGCCCATTGTGAGGACTATGTGTGATGCGAGGTCGATACGCTCACGCTTACTGCCGTAGCTATGTGGTTCAAGCATCATCTCAACGACGGGCCAAGTGACCTGAGTGAAAGACACCAACGCCACCTTCTGTCTCTCCGCCTCTGCCTGTCAGCGAAGACAACAACATAAGGATTTACCTGCGCTCCCAGAAGCCGGGATGGTGCGTTTCGTCCACTCCGCCTGGAAGCCTTCCCCGCAGTCGAGCATGCGCGCAACGTACGCCCTAGCCGTTTCCCAGGCCAAGGCCTGGTCCTGGTCGCCACCCTGAGAGAGTGCGGTAATCGTTCGCGACAGGCCGCGCGACAGTTCCTTCGTGGTCTGGAGGTCCAACTTCGTCCGGCGACCCGCTACAGATGGATACCCAAGTGAGTCGAAGATTGCGTTGTGGAGCTGCGGCGCAACTTTCTGGACTGTCAGTAGCCAGAAACCACTCTCCATACCCTAAGGTCGAGTACACGCAGACGTGCGGCATCGATATGTCCGGCAGCTCGGCAGTACGTCTTGAGCGCTGGCTCAAGATCTACCTCCTTCTCATTCTTCTTCTCTTCCGAGGTCCTGAGATACAGTCGCTCCGAGAGCGCAACGACGACTTCCTCCTCGATGTCTTCACGTGGCTGGCCCCACTTGACGTCCTCCGCGTCGTCGGCACCGGCCAACAACCCAGCGTACAAGTACACGGCGTTGTCGCTCTTTGACTTCTTGCTGGCTACGAACACCTGCTTCAACCAAGCGCGGCAAGCCTTACCGAGATTGTCGCGGGAGAACCACCCATCCTTGAGATCCGGCTTGAGGTTGCGCACCTTGACCGCTGGCGCTGGACGCACCGCCTCAGCAACCTCGGCTGGTGAGAGCTTGCGCGACAAGCTCTTGGAGTGCAGGATGTCGGCCACAAAGCCGTCCAGTTGTTCACCTTCGAGCGTGACGAGAAAGTGGCCGATAGCGCCCTTTAGAGTGTTGACGGGGATCGGGATCGGCCCATCGGAGCGGACGACCTGCAGGAAGGGGTTGAGGATCTCGAGCGTCTCACGGTTTGCAGACCGTTGCGGCGTGGAGCGCGACATTGCGATTAAATGATTAAATGAATGTGGATATAACGATGTGCAAGATGCAAGATGCTGGGTGCTGCACTGACTCTGGTGAGCGACTTCGGCTCTTGAAATATCCGGTCAAGCCGGTCTCCACCGAGCGGATAAGGGCCGATGCGGCACCAAACCCACGTGGTCGAAGGTGGAGGTGCGTTGCCACTCAGCGCAAGTCTGAGCCCAGAATGATTGCAACCATCAACTTACTCTGCTTCCCATGACTTCGCGGCTCAAGCACAAACTCGAGCTCGAGAATGTCAACCTCAAGAGCGCGTATTTGAACGAGTCTTTTGTTCAGGTAAGCTTGGCGCTTCTTTTGTAGCTGACGAGAAGATCGGAACGCCTCTTCCAGCCCTCAGCGAACACAAGAAGGACAAGCAGGAGTTCTTGCCAGCATGGGAGCAAGAGGTAGGCAGATGGCTAGCTATATAGATGGCCTAATGACTTCAGGTACGCGATGAGAAGGGGCGGCGGCGCTTCCACGGCGCGTTCACTGGCGGGTGGTCTGCTGGATACTTCAATTCTGTGGGCTCTAAGGAAGGTGAGAACCCGGCAGTCTCTAGTCACTGCTAATAAGCAGGTTGGACACCATCTACCTTCAAGTCATCGCGTACAAACCGCTCAAAGTACGAGCAGAGCGCGGAGGACTTTATGGACGAGGAGGACCGGCAGCAGATGAACGAAGACCGGCAGTTGCAGAACACAGAGACGTTTCAACATGACGGGTTTGCTGGAGAGCGTGGACTAAGCGACAAGAGGTGAGTTATTCAAGATGTCAGTTCTAACTCGCCCAGTCTATCATCGGCACTGGAATCGCTCGTCGTGCCGGCTAAGTCCTCAATTGGGCACTCGATCCTGCAGAAACTCGGTTGGCGGCCGGGGCAAGGCATCGGACCACGCGTGACGCTGCGCAAGCTCCGGATACAGGAAGGGAAGCTGGGCCGCGTGCGTGCTGGCATCGAAACGGACGGCGATGAGTCGGCCGAAGCAAGCAAACACATGTACGCGCCTCGCGATACGAGATTGTTGGTATATGAGGCGAAGGATGATAAGGAAGGGCTGGGGTACCAGAAGGGACGAGGGATGGGCGCGATTCCGCGGAAGCGACCCAGTGAGTTTGTCTGCAGTTGTAAGCTGACGAGGAGCATGGGGAGTGGGAGAGGACCGTGACGACCCGTACGGCGCAGACGCAACAGACCAGACGCACTACGTCTTCGACAACGAGGATGTTGTCGATGAAACGATCGTACTAGGGCAACCGGGTGCACCCGAATCTGGGCGAGATCAGACGAGCTCTGGTCCCAGCACGGACAGATGGCATGACGGGCGAACTGTCTTGGCTGGCTTCGTCCTGGATCCTAAGGGCGTCCCCAAGGAGACATGGTAAGTGGCAGCGGAGGAAAGACGCTGATATAACAGGTGGGCTTTCCCTGACATTACGAGCGATTGGAAGCCGAGTCCCGTTACAGTATGGGATGCGGCGAAGAAAACGGACCAACAACCCGCCTACGGAACGGTGAATGGCGAAGCAGCGCGCGGGGGACCAGGCCGGCCGCTCTCGCATGAGCAAGTGGGGTCGGAGAATAGAGTTAGGGCTGATCTCCAGCGCGGCGCAGCTCTTGGAGAAGAGCCTCGCGTTTCCACCGCCAAATCCGTATGGGAGTACATCTCGGAGAAGGATCGCGAGCGGCTCCAGGCATTCGCTGCAGCTGCTAAATCCAACGCAGCCCCTCCACCACCGTTGTTGATGGCGCCGAAGCCGGAGCTCCCACCAGAACGAGCAACAGAGGTGGTCATTCCGCCCCTGTCCCCAAGGACCGCTTCGGCAGCTTTGCAGGGTTTCATGCCATACGTCGACGACGTGCAGAAGCAAGAGCGATACAGGTCATACCTTCGGTCACAGACGTACAACACCAAGACGCCGTTTCCCACCCTACTTCCGTCTGCCAACGTCGACGATATCAACCAGGAGCTTGAGACATTCGCACAGTCGGCGCGCATCTTCCGACCGATGTCGCATGCCTTGTCGTCCCGATTCGCGTCTGGCAGTACGTCTCTCACGAACAGCGATTCCAGTGTACCCCGACCTGGGCTGCACATCTACGACCCGTCTAAAGCGCCGGTCGAGTTCGCGAAGCAGCTGAACACGGAGGTCGAGGTGAAGCAGAACCTCACCCCGAGGGAGCAGGCTGCACATGACGGCAACTATGGGCCTCTCACACGCGTTGTCAAGGACTTCTACCCTGTCAAGCTGGTGTGTCGCCGCTTCCACGTCCCTGATCCTCATCCCGAAGGCCCGCCTGAGGGCGAGAAGAGCGGGACAGCTACCCCGAACACGTTTCAAGGAGCAGAGCCTATGTCCTTCGAGTCGCAGTTCACCCATCAGACAGGGACAGAAGTAGAAAACCTAGTCCGCCGTGCGCCCTCACGGGGAGAGGGAGAGCGTGTCCCGACCACTTTGGCGGAGGTTGGCATGGCAGACGATGCTAACCAGGGTCGTGACATCCTCACGTACACCAAGCCAAGTATTGATATCTTCAAAGCCATTTTCGCCAGTGACGACGAGGATGATGGCGACGAGGACGAACCGGCGACGAGAGCGGCTGTGGTTGTGGAAAAACCCAAGGACCCGTTCCCGGTCGACGAAGGTCCGCTTGACTACGACACATTCAAGCCAGTATTCCGTCGAGCTGGAGACGAGAAGAAGGACGAGGATGGGAAGAAGAAGAGGGACAAGAAGAAGAAGCGCAAAGGGGTGCTATCCTTTGACGTGGGCGACGAGAGAGACGAGGGTGTCTCAGTTAAGCCCAAAAAGAAATCTAAACCGTCGCGCACTGACGACGATTCCGGAGAGTGGGTCGAGAAGGTCGCGCCCGGACAGCAGCCCCCACATGACCCAACTCCCTTCAGAGCCGCTAGAGGAGTAGCGGCCGCTGCGACGGCCCCCCAGCAAGCAGCTGCAGCGCGCGACCCCTCGCCGGCGCGAGGCGGCCGGAAGGGTGCGGCCGATTTCATGTAGCCTATATCATCTGTTGCCACCTAAATTTGCTTCCGCTCGCCACCGAAACATTAACGGCAATCCCCTATCAACAAACCATCTCCATTTGCTATCCACCACCATGTTCATCAAAAGGGCGCGGCCACGTCCTTCCGCCAGGGCACGGACGCGGGACACCGAGGATGAGGAGCCAGCTGCAAGTTCGCCACTCGTTCAATCTGGCGCGGCTGTGGCCGCACAAGGAGACGAGGATGAGGCTGGCTCCGTCCTGAACCGCGTCAAGGCTAAGAAGAAGGGCATGAAGGGGAAAGGCGGGCGACTGAGCTTCGCCGGAGAGGAGGAGGTGAGTTAGATTCTCTGAGCGTTTAATTGACAACAGTCTGGCGACTCGCCAACAGCGTTCAAGCAGAAGAAGTCGCTACTCTCGCAAGCGCTGAGCGCAAGTACGCCGATCGCGTCATCGTCAGCCGCTGCCACGTCTTCCTCTCAGTCCTACTCGGCCCAGTACCTGTCAGAGCTGAAAGCAGCGACACCCACACGTGCGTCTGCAGCTGACGACGGCGACTCTGGCAAACTTAGCCGTGCGGCGCGGGAGAAGTACGCGTCAATCATCGACGCGGAAACCGCCGCTGGGATCCCTGACCCCGTGGCCATCGCGGCAGCTAAGAATCGACGGAAAGCAGCGGTGGAAGCGAAGCGCCATGGCATCGAGCCCGGTGAAGACTTTATCTCACTCGGCAAGGAGCCGCATCCCGAATCCCGTTTGATGCGCGAGGAGGACGAGGGTGAGGATGGTGACGAGGACCTCGCGGACTACACGGGCGCCAATGACCAATTATTCCTCGGCAAGAATGCAAATAAGCGAGCGGCGCAGCGGTTGAAAGGCGAGATCGGAGAGCTGATCGAGGACCAGTGAGTATACTAAACGCTGTTGGTCCTTGACTGACACCAGCGAGATGGAGAGCGAGTCAGACGAAGAGACGCGCGAGTGGGAACGCAGTCTCGTTGAGCGCGGTGGGGTGCGGCAAGAAGTGTCGAAGCCGCAGGAGGTCAAGAGTGCCGGGTACATCCCAACACCAATCCCTGCGTCTCGACCAGTCCCGACCATCGGCTCTGCTGTCAGTCGGATAGAGCAGCGCACGGCAGCACTCAAAGCAACACAGGCGGAAAATGAGCGCAACCTCGAGAATGCGACGAGGGAACTCGTCCTCCTAGAAGAACAGGAACGTGACATCCGCCAGCAGGTTGAGAGCACGGAGGGCAAGCGCGCCTGGGTTGAAGAGTTCCAGGGGTGGGCCGAGACGCTGGGGCACTTCCTTGAGGAGAAAGTGCCACTACTGGATGCGATTGAGAAGGATGCGAACCGGTTCGCGGGTGAACGTGCTGAGCGTATCTCCGCGCGGCAGGCGGGAGACGACTCGGACGATCTCGCACTCGTGGTTGGCGTCGCAGCGAACCAGACACGGCCTGAGGAGCAGTCTGCGAGCGAGAGTGGACCGAACTCGGATGCGCGCAAGATACGCAGGCAAGCGCATGCCGACCGCCGCGCTCGGAGGCGGGGGATCGTCGCTGCACCTGACGACGACGGGCTGTCGACCGACGACGAGCTTGAGGGCGACCTCGCAGATGACTACGAGGCCGCGCAACATGAAATCGAACGCCGCGTCCATGGACTCCTCGAGGATGTCAAAGCTGAAGACCTGCGCGACCCCGAGATTGGCATTGCTGTTCGCTTCGCCGACTGGCGGAAGCGTTACCCCGAGGAGTACGACGGTGCATTCGGCGGCCTATCTCTTGTGCAGGCGTGGGAATTCTGGGCGCGTGGCGAGATGATCGGTTGGGACCCAGTGCTGGTGAGTCTCCTGTACATGAAGGCCTTCGGCTGACATCCAGAGCGATGCAACTATCGACTCGTTCAGATGGTATCGCGCGCTGTACGATTATTCGCGGCCGCGGGTGGACCGTGATGACGACGAGAGCTCGGTGGATCTCGACCCCGAAGTCGCTCCTGAGGGCGACCTGGCCGTGGAGATGGTCTCGAAGCTCGTCGTCCCTAACATCTCGGCCGCCCTCGAGAAATACAACCCTTATTCGGCGCGGCAGACGCGCAAACTCCGCGACGTCGTCGAGTTCGTCGGCATGCTCCTGGGCGAAGACCACCGGAGATACCAGGACCTCGTGCGAGGTGTCATCGGCGTCTACTCTTCTCACATTGCTACGCTCGCCACGGCGGTTGCCGGTGCCGCAGGGCCGATGGCGACACGCGCGCCGCCATACAACCCCGCCGCACGAAGCGCGATGCAGCGGTTTGTGCGCCGCCGTATCAAGCTCCTCACGAACCTCGGCCAGTGGCGGCGCATCGCGCCAGATGTCAAAGATCTGACGGCGAGGATCGTCAGCCTTACCCTCCGACCTATGATAGCCAAGACGTGGGTCGAGGGCGGTGGTGACGAGATGGGTGCGAAGGTACTCGCAGTGGCGAAGGAGCTGCCACCAAACCTCGTCCGATTCCTGCAGACGGGCAGGTGACGTCGATGCATGTAGCTATAGCAACGGGCGTGGCCCTACTAACACTGATACTAACACCACCAACCCCTACCACCGAGAAGAGGCCTGGGGACTCGTGTTCGTACCTGTCTCCAGGCCGATCTCCCTCATGCCTCCCTTCGGGACTGTCAGGGCATGCGGTCAAACCATACTCGGGATAGTGAGCGGTGCATTTCTGACCCTGCCTGCTGGCTTCGGCGGTTTTGTGCAGGGCAGTGGTTCGTTCCGCACCACACATACTATGTATATTACATTGATGTACATTGTTCAGATATCGGCAGGTGCCAGCTGCGGCCAGGGGTCGACGTCAGGCGAAGGCTAAGGGATATTGTACAAGTCCGCGTCAAAGTCCTCATCGAGCATCGCCTCGTATTCTTCAAGCGTCATCTCCTTCTGCCGCTTCGCTGAGGGTTCGCCTCCGTCCGGGGCTTGCTCCTTCTCGCTGGGGGCTGGTGAGAGGGACGAGCCCGCCGAGGCTGGTGGCTTCGTCGGGGGAGGCTTTATCTCGGCGTCGTCGTTCACCTCCTGTTTACCCTCTACTTGGTTCTCTAGCTCCTCATCGTTTCCCGCCCTCGTCTTGATCTGGTCCAAGATATCGGCGACCGCTACGCCGCCGCGCTGACCCCACTCTACCACGTCCGGCTTGAACGCGCTCTGCCATCAGCACGACTTCCACCATCTGCCTCACGTAAATCCCAACGCCCGCCATATTCAGTTCTTCTGGCTCGTGCGAGTTTGCCACGAGCTGCATCGCGCCCAGCACGTGTGGTGTAAAGTCCTTGAGTGCGCGTGTGATGTAGAGGTACCCCTAAGGTCAGCTCGATATCAGCTTCCAGCTAATGAATCTGGGGACGCACAACACTAGGCTCCACTGGCACACCCTTCTGGATGGCGCGCCACGTGCCATCCGGCCTCTCGATGACGGGGCTAGCGTCAGACATCATCCGAAAGTATGTAGCATACATTCTGGCGTCAGTCCACCCTGTAAGCAGTAGCACCCACTTGGTCCCGAGCAGCATGACCCACGGCTGGCTGCTCCCGACAGGTTTCCCGACCGTCTCCTGCCATCCTTTCCTCTTCTGTGGAGAATTCGGCGCCCCCGGTCGCCGGTACCCCGCCTCGCCAGGCAACTCGCGAATCTCGTTCTCTGCGTCACGCGTCTGCGCCGCATCGTAGATATTCCCAAGTGCGAGAGCATGCTTCATGCTCCCAATATGTACGTACACGTGCGCAAGGCTCAGGCTCTCCTGCACGTCAAACCCCAGCCGCCTCGCAACAGTGTACGCCCACGCTGTCTTGACGGGTGCGCGGTTCACCGTCACCGTCACGGGGATGAGTTGCTGCTGTCAGCTACTCTTCCAGATGCCGTACCTCTGGATCGAGGATCTCGTGGAACTCCAGGCTCTGGGGAAGCGTGGGACCTGTCGGGTCGAGAGGACGGAGGAGGTCGTCGTCGCGCGTGCGTTTCCTCTTCGTCGCCTGGGTAAGCTTGCCCCGTCCCAGCTCACCTGTCCACTAGATATTGCGCGCAACGCGTCCGTCACGGCCTTGCGCCCCTCTTTGTCGGTTACGAACTTTGTGACAGGGAGCCTTGCCAGTTTCGCGCGCGAGCTGTGCTCTTTGTACCTGGAGTCAGAGCCTCTCCCCGGCTGAGGACGCACGCCTTGGCGGCTAGTCCCATCGCCGTACGCATCGGCACGCCGTGGGTCTGTAACAGTTGAAGCCATTCCTGGAGTGGGATAGCGGCGTCTGGGGATGCGTCAGGCATGACAGTTGTGGATGGTGGTATGGGAGCTGGAGAACGAGGAGCCAAACACGATGACGTTGAGCTGTCCATGGAGGGTGAGTCATAGATCGTCAACTCCGCTAGGCTAGCAAAAGATTGATTACCGTTGGGAATTGAATCCCATCGGTCCTCGCCGCGATTCGAACGCGGGGCCACTCCCATAAGAAACTGCTGTCACCCTAAGAGAGTATGATAACCACTACACCACGAGGACTAATCGACAAGTAAGACAATTTCGGCTTCCGTTTTCTGCGTCGCATCCCATACAATAGGTCGGAAGGTGGAAAGACAATGCACGAACACAGCAGACATGCTCGTAAGCGGATACGCCTGTTGCAGACGACCCGGCCAGCCAGTCTCTCTCTCCTTCTCACTAAGCATGCATACATAGGTGGTCCAAACGAGCCTCTATACGGATGGGTATCTACTTGGCCTTGGCCTTGGCCTTGCTCTTGGGCTTGGCCACGCCGACCGCCTCCACCTTGGCCTTCTTAGCCCCAGAGCCGACAGTCGAGCTCTTCTTGAGCGCGGGTGCAGCCTTCTCCTTCGCCACAGTCTTCTTCACCACAGCCTTAGCGGGCTTGGACTCCTCGACCTCCATCTCGTCCGCGGCGTTGGCGTCCTTGAACCGCCCAGTCAGAGGCGCGCTCCACACAGGCAGCAGCACCGACGTGCTCGTCTTGATCCCGACTGACAGCACGTTGTCCCATCCGCCGATGAGCTCGGCCGCAGCGGGTGCGGCCGCGAGCAGGTTCGCAACGGTCTCCTCGGTTGTCGTGACGCCAGGCGTCGCTATCCGCACGGAGCTGACGTCAGTCCTTGCTCTTACGCTAAGCTAATCTACTCACTGAGAAGTGCCGGTCGAGGGGTGGAAGTAGGTGCAGGCGATGGCGCGGCCGAGCTCGGCCTTGAGGTCCTTGCGGAGGACGTTCACGGGGATGGGCGTCTTCTTGGCCTCGAAGAACATCTTGCCAAGCAACTTGGGCATCATGGGAAGGACACGGTCGTCGACAAGGAACAGGTCGTGGTCGTTGCGCAGTTGCCGGCGGGGCTCGAAGGGCTTGAACTTGCCGCGCAGCTTCTCGACACCGACGACACGGTCCACAAACTTAATTCCCTTCTCCTCCAGCAGGTCCTTGTACTCGCGCTGCGGGTCCTTGGTGATAAGGCAGACGGACGTTGCGGGCGGTGGCGGGAGGGGCGGGAAGGGGAGCTGGCTGCGGTATTAGCGGGAATGTTGAGTGAGATGATAGTCACAGCCGAGAGGGAACATCCCTCACAAGCAGCCTATTTCGGGAAGGAGGATAGCAGTTATCACTCGGCACCAGCTAGACGCTGGCTCATCCTTGAAGAACAGCTGTTAGAGAGCTGGACACGGCTCCACGCTCCATCTCTCAGGCCATTTCCACCTTCCTCCAGGCGCTCAACAAACCCGGCCACAAACCCCTGCAACACTCACATCTTGACCGGCATGAGCTTCTTCCGCGTGCTCCCCGTCTTAGTGTTGATCGAGAGCCAGACATGTTCGTCGCGCGCAATGAGCTCTGTCCGCTCGCGCTCCGCCGCCGCCTTCTTCTGGTACGCGAGCAGTGCGTCGACCGCCTTGCGAGCCTGCTCCGCCTTGAAGCCCTCTGGCAACGTGCCAGCTAGCGCGGCATCAATTGGTGCCGCAGCGGCCTTCTTGGCCTTGATCTTCTTGGATGCGGCAGCGGAGGGCGGCATCTTCGGGGCTGTTCGCAGTGTGTTTGTGGTGGTGAGTAGCAGATCGAAGATTTCAGTGGCGGTGGAGGTCGCTCAACTTTTGATGATACGCGAACACACGGAATATTTTCGACAACAATTTCAAGCGGGTTTGAACAGGCATTAGGATCTATTAGAGGAGGGTGTAAAGGACATGCGGGGTTTTGCCACCTAAGCATCGAACACTTGCAAACAATCTCGCACTCACATCTCTACTCAGCCTCATTCTCTTACATCCCTCTCACACCTCTGACACTATGAGCAACCCGTACCAGTCGTCGCGTCCCGACGAGTCGCACATGCCCAAGCGCGATGCGCCCAAGCCCACCGAGGCGAGCGAGTACCTCTGCGGTGGTGAGTTGCGACCTCGGTCATCGCGCGTCGCCATGTTGCCCGGCATCCTCCCTTCCCATCCACGTATTCCGCCACTTCGTTATGGTCGCTGCATGGGACCAAGCGCAGAGCCTGTTGTCTGTACCTCACAGTTATTCCTCTTGCAGCTCATCTAGGCTTCGTCATCCATTCCCAAACTCAGACTCACACCAGACTGCGGTCACAAGACGTCCATCAAGATGGGCGAGCTCATCCGCTGCCGCGAGTGTGGACACCGTGTCATGTACAAGCCGCGGACGCACAAGAGTGAGTCTTTGGGATCAGCTGAGATACGTGACCCGAGCTGACAGAGCAGTTGTACGTCACAGCTTTGGGTCTTGTGCTGTGCCTGGGCCCCCGCTGACGTCCAGGTCCAGTTCGAGGCGCGGTAGAGAGGTTTCTGTCCTGTATAGTAGCATGCATGTGTCGTAATCCCATCCTGAAGGTGTGGAAGAGCTGGTTGCGAGTTGACGCCGACAACATGGATGCTGCTTGCCGCGGCGGAAGCTGACATGAGCAGTGCCCCGCGCACTCGACATCTTCTTCGACGCCATCCCCTCTGTAGCATAAATAAACATAACTCGTTTCACACCTCCAGCTGCACCACATTGCATAACAAGTGTCTGCGGGTATAACCGCAGCACGGACAAGATATGGACGGCGTCCGGCGCACGGGTAGGCGTCTGATTTTCGATCTGCGACGCCGAAACGCTCCTGAGAAGTGTACCACTCGAACCGAGTGGCGAGCATCCTCGATGGAGCAGTGGAGAGGAGCTCACTGCGTCTTGCGAAGCTCCTCGATCTGGCGGATCATCTCAGCTGCCTCAATCCAACGTCCGCTCTTGTCACGGCGGCGGACTGTGAAGCACGCCATGCCGGTGTAGTCGCAGATCTGCCAGATGATCTCGCGCGCAAAGCGGATATAGTTGAACAAGGCGACAAAGAACGACATCCAGATGAAGACGTTGGACGCCGTTGGCGACGACTGGACGAGCGGTTCGCTGATGTCAGACCAACTTCTAAGGGATAGCTTACACTCCGAAGAGCCACTGGGCGTTGGCGTCGATGGCGGATAGAAGCGAGTACACCATCATCCCGTTCCAGTATGGAAAAGGTGACTTGGTGACGTGCGCGAGGATGAGCTGCGAGACCTGGTACGCTGCCGCCATGCCCCAGTACCCGAGGAAAGGGAGGAGGCGGGCGTCGTGGACGATGGACACACCGTCGACGCGCTCGGCATGGAGCCAGGCGCAGAGGATGAGCGTATGTGCACCGAAGGGGAGGAGGCCGAGGAGCGGAGTCAGGACTGGCTGGTTGGCTTTGTGGCGCGCTTTGATGACGTTGTAGTACGCGTTAAGCATGTTGGCGCCGGTGCCAAAGGCGCCAAAGATCATGAACGCCACATTGATGGGCAGCGAAGCCAAGGAGTACTTGTCGGGGAGGTTGAGAGCTGCGTCCAACGCAGCCGCGGCTTTGTCACCAATGTGCCCCGGCAGAAGAGACACGAGCGGCTGCTGCCAAAAGTGGCTGTGCATCGGGTGCATGGCCGTGATGATGTAGATGACAATGATCATGACAATGCCCTCAACCGGACCAGAGAACGCGGAGAGATAGAGGGTACCAGTGTGGTACTCCTCCCAGCTGAGCGAGTTAGAAATCCGGATAAACAACAACTCACGTCGAGGCGTAAAAGTTGAGCAGCGAGGCAACCTCACTTGCGACGGTCCACCACGAGCGGTTAAGGCCGAGCGCGTGGCATGCGAGCACTACTTCCAGCGAAGTGTTAATTGCGTCGCAGCCGTGGTCGAACATCTCACCAAGGGCGCTGCCCATGTTGAGGCGACGTGCCTGCTTGCCGTCGATCGCGTCCATGCCTGGCATAAGCATCTGCGATTGGTGATAATGTCAGCTCCACTCACTCTGGTACGCAAAGAGACCAATGGCCCACGAAGCATACACCCACACCGGCAGGTCCTTGCCCTCGTACTCGATGTCAAAGTACGCCAGCGTGAGCACATTGCCGAACACGAAGCAGAGGCCCAAGAAGGTGATCTGGCGTTAGCAACGCGCACAGAAGCAGACAAGAGAGGCCTCTGGGTTACATCCCCTGGTGTGATACTGCTTCATACGATGTCATTGAAGACGCTGTGAAAAACCGCGATTCACTCGTCCGCGACGACTTGTCTCGCCCAAGTTCTTCGCCCCAGTTCCTGCGTGACCCGCAGAGCCAGGCAGCTAGAGTAACGAGGTGGCAAACCGCAACGGTACCGACGAAAGGCCACTCACCGCGTTGGGGGCGAGCGTATATGGGAAGAGGGTGATGAGCCAATTCCACCATGGCGTGAGCACGCGGCGTGAGAGGATGCTCTTATCCACGCTCGAGTACTTGTACTTGTCAAGGCCGTCAAACTGGGCAGGAGTGATGCGCATCGTGCTTGCGTGCAGCCGTGAAACGTGTGCAAGCTTTGCCAGAGGCGGAGGGTATGCCGGCGAGCGGTGCAGCCAAAAGTCGTCTGTTGACGTGTCCGAGAGATGAAGAGCAAGAGCAGGACCTCTGTGATATACATCTGGCACACCATCCACCCATCCATGCCACCGCGCTTAGCCTTGGCCCGTCCGCCGCATCCTCCTATCCATTTTTTGGTTCCGCTCCACACGCGTTTGGCTGGGCGCTGTCACTCACAATGCTCAATACGCACGCAGTTCTGGGTCCCCGGCCGTGCCAGAGGTAGTAGGCACGCATTACCAATCGGTTTCCTCCCAGCCCGCGCGCGATACAGCTTGCGATCTGACCGCCTGGGACGCACCTGCATCCCGGATACACCGGCAAACATTACGTCACGAAGACGCGTTTATTCGAGTCTGGGGCCTCAATCAGTTGTCAATGGATCGAATCGGCTCTCCTTCGCCGAGCGCCACCTCGGCTTGTGCACCACCAACTGCTGAACGCTCGAATACACTGCATAAGGCCGCGCGAAGACTGGAATCCTGCGAAGGCAAACAACGGCGCGTCGAAAAACGGTAGGGAGAGAAAACCAAACAAAGCCAACTATAAAACAGAGCCGCCTCAGAGGTCAGCCGTGCTCAGAACGAAGAGATATGGATGGGGGTATCGACCGTGGAGCGGGGAGATATTGGGCAACTTAACGCGGGGTGCGACGCTTAGTCACTCTCGTCATCCTCGTCGTCCTCGCTGCGGGTCAGCTATGAACGGCTGATGGTTAACCTACCTCACAGCCTTCGGGGCCGACTTCTTGGTCTTCTTGCCATTGGCAGCGTTGTACTCGGCCTTCTCTCGGGCGGCGCGGTCCTTGTCGGCGTGTGCCTTCTCCTCGTAGGGCTTGCGCTCAGCCGGCGACATCTCCTTCCACTTGGCGCCGAGGAGGCGGCCAATGTCGGCGAAGGCTGCGTCCTGGTTCTCAGACTTGATGCGCTCACGCCAGTCCTGGACGAAGAACATGTATGCAGAGAGGGCACGCTTGGGCTTGTTCTTGTCCTTCTTAACGCGGGTGGTCTTGGTGGCCTTCTTGTCGTCCTTGGAAGAAACCTTCGGCATGCTGTATGGCGTAGGGAGGGCAAAGAAGAGGAAGGTAGGTTGAGAGAAGGTGGGATGCAGGCGATGCAATGAAGACGAGATAGGTTGAGGGCGAAGAATGCACAGTGATGATGTGGATCAGATGAGAGAGACAATGTCAGTGTTTATGCACGACGATGGAAAAGAGATGGGGATAGATGATGGACGGGTAACGCAGCTGGGGAAGATAGAGAGAGGAGCGAGATATTTGGTAGTTGTTGACAATTGTTTTGCGTGGAGGAAGGTGGTGGAGGTGGGCCACCCGCAACTTGGGGGGCAGGAATACGGTTATGGCAGGCGGGCACCACAAGGGAGGCCTTGCCGAGAACTCTGCCTATGGGCATCCTCTCGAGGATCATGCAGGCGCGTCAAGCGGTGCATCCACACCGCATGCACGCGTACGACCATCCCAACGCACTGCAATGGTAGGCAGACGCGTAGGATGTGAAGGGTACGCGAGTGGGATGATGTGTGGGGCGGATGGATGACAAGAAAGGTGCGCGTCGTTACCCGTGCTGGATGGTTCGTCGCAGCGGGAGGATATCCTGCAACCCCTTGACCGTTGAGAGTGCTGTGAGAGTGCAGAGAAGTGGATTGGAGAGGTTGGTGGAAGTGCTGGATGCAGCCTCCACCGGACGAAATCAGTCGCCACGCGTCGGGGCCTGGACAACAACAACAACAACAGTACTGGGTGGGAAGGAAGGTGGATGGAGGATTGAGAACGGGGCGAGAAGAAGAGATTTTGGGCAGTGAAGAGTGATGGATTGATGGTGGCTAGAGTGTGGGATGCATGGTTGGATGTGTTACTCACGTTGCTAGTGTTGGTTGTTGTTGGTGTTGGGTGGTAGGTGGAAGTAGGTGGGAGGTCACTGGGTGAAGGGTGCGGTTGGGTGAGGATGTTGGTTGTACTAGAGTGGGAGTTGAGTAGTACAAGGTGGTGGGTGACTGTAGCCTGTTGTATGGCAGAGGGTTTGGGCCTGCCTGGGTGGTTTTGGGTGGGCGGGAAGGTTGCTTTGGGGCTTGCCCTATCCCAACAACGCAACGCTGTTTGGTGACCCTCTAGCGGAATCAAATGACACACTATGCGGGTATATGGAGCTTGCACGCTATACAATGGCAGTGGCAGTTTTGGGTGGCGTCACTATATTCAGCCCACCCTCTGGTCTCCTGGCGTCCCTCTGCGCTCGCCTGGCTCGTCTTTCAGCTATTGGGACAAAGTTCAGGGGCCTACCTACCCAGCGAAACAGTGCCTCGTCAGGTCCTCTGGTCCCCCCTCTTTCATTCTTCCCTGCCGCCTTACGCTCATAGGCGCCCCTAGCAATTTATGGCAACCCTCTGAACAGCCCTCTGAACTGCACTCTCACCCGCCCCTCTGGCCTCGATCACGACAGCCGTTATGACCCACCACCCACTCCCGCTCCTCTGACCCCATCATTCCGCTGGCTGCTACTGCCATGTGCTAAACCCAAGATCAAAGATCAAAGATCAATCAATCACCGTGATCCAATCAACACCAATAATGCGGTCATGCGTTGCGGCGTTGCCATGCACACCCAGATCTCACCCCATGCTTTTCGTCCATACTTTTCATTGTTGCGACACCCGTGGGAACGTACGTATCACGATCAGCTAGCTTCTCGGACGAAAACGTGGATTAATTGTTAATCACGCGCCTGTCTTCTTATCGCGCGCTATATTGGGGTGAGGTGAAACCCGTCACTCGGTGCAACTACCACTGCGAGAGATGGCCAGATGATGCCCCAATAGCGGCGGGCGTAACTGCACCTGCGCCATGCGTCCATGCTCTACGTCCCACGGCTTCGCTCCTTCACCTAGCCGACCCACGCGACAGCGTCATGACCACAGCGGGTCTCGCCGCCTGCACACACTCTCCATCGTAAAAGTCGTCATGTTGATAAGGTTACAGCTACAGATCGAGCGACTTGCCCTGTCGTCCGTGGGATACGCTAAGCGCCCGCAGTGGTCCACGACTGAGGCTCGGCGCTGAGCTCCACTTGCGCCTGCGCATCAGAGGGGCCATCTGTTTGGCGTGCTTGCCCAGGCTGAAGATCGACACGTCGTCACCTTCAGAGTCCTCGCTCGAGTCTGAGAACCGGCTCTCGAGCCGATCATGAAGGCGGCGCGTGCGCGGGCGCAGAATCAATTGCGGCCGGATGGTTGGGCTGTCGTGGTCCGGAACGGCCATGACGCTCATGCGTACGGGTGGGGACGAGGACCGCGTAGGCTCAAGTGCGACACGCCCCGAGGTCGCATGGAAACTCTCGGCGCCAGGGGAGCGGTGCGGACGCAACGGCGCACCACCTGTGAGCCCGCGCAATGAGGCCTCCTCGTTCTCGTCCTCCTCAATGTCCTCGCGCTGCCGTCGCATGATATTGGAAAGCAGCGAGCGGACGGCGTGTCGCAATTTCCTCCGCTGCGACTTGGGGTTCGCATTGACCAACGCTGGTGAACAGGGCCGAGAGGAGACGAATGACGCGGCGTCGTCGGTAATCAAGAGGGGTGTCCAAGGTCGTGGTGGGGGCTGGAGCCTTGGGGTGCGGGTGAGGAGCGGAGAAGAGGGAGGGGTGCGCGGTGCGCGTACAAGGAACGGCTTGATGAGCGACGAGTGTCGTGTCCTGGGGTGCGGGATATGGGTGTGGATCGAGAGTGGGGGTGGCCCAGAAATGTTCCCGTGGCGCGAGTACGTCCCGCTGACATTGTTGCAGCGGCGGGTCCCACTGGCGTTGAACTGGCGTCTTGTTCCACTGGCGTTGAGCTGGCGTCTTGTTCCACTCGCGTTGTGCTGACGTCGTGTCCCACTCGCGTTGTGCTGACGGCGGGTGAATGCGCTCGTCTTGCGATGGGCATGATGCTGCGGTAATGGTTGTGACCGCTTGATGGGGGAGCGGAGCATGCGAGATGACCGCGCCGGCGACACCGGTGAGTCCGGGCAGTGAATGGTGGACATGGCCATGGGCATGGGGAAGAGCGTGAGGGGTTCCATGGCGGAAAGTGAGAACCTGGCGCCCTCAGATGGCAGCCGGCTTAAACGCAAGAGGAGAGTACGAGGGTTGACGGATGCACCTGCAATGTTTGAGCTGCGATTAAGAGGGAGGAGACAGGCAGTTTCACAGTCTGAGATGAATCACACGAGTCACCTAGCTAACGAGATTCCCCGATGCTTTGTCTCAAGACGTTTGCTTGCAGCTTCGGCAGGGTGAGCCGAGGGCCCGCAGAGGGGTTGCAGAGGACCGAGCGCCACACTACCCCAGGGTTGGATGTGCCAGATGACATGCGAACAATGTAAAACTTGCTGCCAGCCTACCGCTTGGGCGCGTGATGTGACGCCGCCCGCCATGTACCTGTCCGTGCGTGGTGTCCAGAGCGGAACCGATGGACCACGGTGGATAGCCGAGGTGACGCCCTTGCAGTTTGGCCCGCAACCCCGCCAAAAGCAGGGTCAGGCCCCGCACGAGACAAAGAGGGATCGTCACCTCGCCACAACCCATGACGGAGTGTGAGCGGGGTCGAGCTCGACTCTTGTTGGGTCAAACATGGCGATGAACTGGCGTCAGGAGACGACGTCTCGAAACATACTTCGCGCCCTGCGTTGCCGACACCGCCACCCTCGCTCCCACCGGCCCCAGCAAACATGTCGCCCTCAGCATATACAGAGGCCAGCGCCCAGCGCTGGAAACAGCGCATAAGTGCGCACACAAGTGTAACCGCTGCCTTGCCCGTGTCGTCATGGACCAGCAACGGGTGGTTACGCGTGTCGAGCAGCACGCTGAGTGCCTCGAACAGCTTTTTGCGACCAGACGGCGAGAACAAAGCCTGTGAGTCAGATCCAACGTACAAGGCTACTTACCTCCTCATCGCTCAAATCAAAGCGGTGCAGTGCGAGGCCGTGTTGTTGCACAAAGTCAGCACCGTCGCGGCGGTACTCGTCGGCATTCTCGACGTAGCTGGGGTCAGAGAAACGAGCTAACGGCAAGGCACACGGGCTGCCAAACGCCAAGCCATCCGCGGAGGTACGCCCCAGATCTTCCGAGTGAACGTCGACAGAGCACGGCAGAGACTCGACCACTCACACTACGGCCTTGAGCCCCAGCCTTGCGAGAAAGCTAAAGTTGCGTCGGTTCGGGTGGCCAGAGCGGTACACGCCCGGTGCGACGAGTGCAAAGTTGATTGGTGGAACGAGCACGGGTGGCGGAGACAGCGTGTTGACGCTGCTGGGCTGCAGCGCGGGTGGGAGGGTCGCCATGTTGGTTGAGGAAGATGGTGCGTCCGCTGCCTAGATGGCGGGAGTTCGCTGCGGAGGTGGAGGTTCCAACTTTCTCACGGTGGTCTGTGGTAGCAAGGCCATGCATGCTGGACACGCTACTGTCTCCACATTCGCGTCCGTCTGCACCCTCGCCGCTAGAGCTGGAGGAGCCGAGCCTATGATACAAGAGAATTGACTCTGGAGATTACAGAGGAGCACAAGGTGCGCCTCAGCTAGCCGCACCGCAAAAGACTGGGGCAGTCTGTGAACTGTGGTTATACTATCCATCCAGCTCAAGATTACAAGAGACATCTACAAGATTGTGTTACCGCCGGCGTCCAAGCCGCCCACCTCCACCTGCCACCATCCGTCGCTTCATCTCGGCCCGCCGCCGGTCTGCTTCGGCCTCCTCCTCAGCCTCCTCGGCCTTCTTGTCCTTCTTCTTCTTCTTCTTCTGCGTGGGGATTAATGGATCCTGGGTGCTTGAGGGCAAGTCGGATGTTGATGATGGCGGGTCAGAGGGCGGGATAGGCGGGACGCTGGAGGGCAGTCCGATACTCTCAGCGACTAATATGCGCTTGAGAGGGGACGTGCTGCGCGACCGGCCCGGCTCGGTGCTAGGCCCCCGCGAGGCAGGTCCCGAGGAGGGGAGAATGCCTGCGGCATAGTCGTAGGCTCGAGTCCGTTTTGTTGCTGGGGTTGGAGAGGAGGGCGGGATCATGGGAGGCAAAACCTGCGACGCTGATGCTCTTGGCGGGGTTGGTGGGCGAGCCAAAGGCGTCCGTTCCGGTGACGGGGTGATTGCTGGCAGAGGTGCGACAGGGGTAGCAGCCGGTGAGGGGGTGCGTGCTCTCTTCGGCACTGGCGTTGGCTGCGAGAGAGCGACCTTACCAGAGGCAGGGGGCGGTGCACCTGTAACACGGCGTAACCCACGCGCAACTCCACCGTCGGAGATCACGGCCGCCACGGCGTCCACCGCTTGGTCAGAATCAGCTAGCTGTCATCAGCTTGCGCTCACATCTCTTAGCTGACGTACCTCTACACCACGGTCCTGGGCCATAAGTACGCTGAATGGCGAGAGCAAATGCTTGGCGATGAAAGTGAGCGGCTGCCGTCCCCGCATCTCGGTCATGTTAAATTGCCACGCGAAATCTCCAGAGCGAAGGAAGTAGACGGCGTCCTGTTGTCAGTTCTGCAACGTCGTTCCAATCTGCGCCTGCCAAGGGTAGCCGGGAGGAAGGTGTGGACTCACAAAATAATCGTCTGCCTCTCCTTCCACGCTTGCCCCAGCCCATCCTCCTTCAAACGCGTTGTGCAGTGACTGCAACACCGCTTCAGCTTGCTCCATTCCTGCATTTGCGCTCCCTTCCCTCTCCGAGACCTGGGAGAGACGCGTCGCAACCGATGCGCCGAGCAGTGCCTCAAAGTAGACCGTCTCCAGGTCAGTGGCAGCAAAAAGATATCCTTTGCGTTCGGGGTAAGGGGCATATTTCTGTGTCAGCTACTTCAAGAGGCAGCGCAGCGTACGAAGAGAAGGGTACGGCCGTTGGAAGTCTTGGTCACCCAGGGCGCATCGGAGAGCGCGTCGTCGTAGCGCTGGAATCAGTGGGAGGATCACGCAGGACAACTGGCGACAGCGCTACCGAAGGGGTTCTAGAGCACATAGATCTGTACAGAGCCCCGTGGGAGCTCATTGCTCACCTCGTTATAAGTCGACATGGATTGCGTTGGGGAACGGAGACAGTGAGAAAGCAAGCGCGCAACCGGTTATTTGGTTCGCCCAACCCTCTGAGGTCCACGTGGATTTGGTCCCGTATGTACCTCCACACCTCCACGCTGATCCAGTTCGACGCGCCTTTAGACACAATCTCATACTAGATTCTAGAGCATGGCGAGCGCAGCAGCTGGCGAGCCAGCCGTCGTCGACCTTACCGACCCACCAACTACGGAGACTCTCGATCCCCTTGCTTCGCTTGGCACCCTTGCGTCCGCCCTTGACTGCTACGACGACAATGTCCCAGTGTTCCTCAACACACTGCTGGCGCCACACTTGGCTCCCGCCCTACCTTCGGGGCAGATGGCTCCAGACCTTGGCCCCATAGACAAACATCTGAGCGAGCTGCTCACCCGCCTCTCTCTCCTCTCGCAGGATACGTCCAGCGCGCTCGAGCAGAGCATCCACGACATTAGCCGCAACGTGCCTCGCCTGACGTACGACCTACAGTTCATGCGTGAAAGCGCTGTGTCCCTCCAGTCATCCTTGCATCTTGTGCAGGACAGAGTGGCGCGGCAGGCAGCGCCTGCAGAGGCCGACGGCGATGAGGCGCGGACCCATGGCGCCTTGGAACGGCTGGAGCACCTCGACAAGCTCAAGACGCGTATGGAGAGCGCCCGCGATATCCTCGCTGAGGCCGAGAGTTGGAGCACTCTCGAGGGTGAGATTACAAGTCTCATCGCCGAAAAAAGCTGGACCAAGGCCGGCGAGCGTCTCGCTGAGGCCGCGAAGAGCCTGCGCGTCTTCCAGTCTTCTGAGGGCGAGTATGAGAGCAAGTCCTCCTTGCTTGTGTCGCTGCAAAACGAACTGGAGACCGCCCTCAGTGCAGCGCTCAAGGACGCAATTGCCCGGGTGGACACAGATGAGTGTGCGACCTTCCACGACGTGTTCCGCATGATGGACCGTGGCAGCGAGTTCCAGAACTACTACTTTGCCGCGCGGCGCGCACCGATCTCTAAGGCTTGGGCCGAGGCGGTACTCTCCGATGCCGACGAGTCGCCATCAGACGAGGAGGGTGTCCCGTTCTCTGCCTTCCTCCCACGCTTCTACGCTACTGTCCTAAGCACGCTGAATGCGGAGAAGGCGCAGATTGCCGCCATCTTCCCTGCCGAGTCGACCGTCAACGTGCTTGGTTCCTTCTTCCAGACTGCACTCGACGACCTTGCGCCCTCCATGGAATCTCGACTCTCCGCAACCGCAGAGTATCACGGTGCGCAGGCGCTGCCTGAACTCCTCCGTGCCTTTAAGGCAACCGAGGAGTTCGGACACTCAGTCCAGGGCGTAATGGACAAGCTCTCCGGCCTCGACCGCCGCGTCTCCCACGTCAGCGGGAGTCTTTCACCGGCGGGTCCCGCCTCCCCATCCACACGCTCCCGGCGCGAGCCTAGCTTATCCAGCCCGTCCTACGCCTCGCCGCACGCGAGGCATATGAGCGTCTCTCATCGGTTCTCCCGCACTTTCTCGTTCGCTCCCGAAGTCACTTCACCAACCGGCTGGGAGAGCAGCCTGTACGAGCCTTTCCTCGACCTTCAGGTGTCGTATCCGACCATGGAGAAGAGGTACCTTGGGTACCTGCTGGCGAACGACCCACCGCTCAACGGTGAAATCAGTGAAGAGAATCCTGCCCGCACCCTTACGAGCCGTGCAACGACACTCTTTGCGCTGGCTGAGGACGCGGTGTCGCGCTGCATCGCATTCACACATGGCTATGGTGCGCTCGGCCTCCTCGATGCGCTCGCTGGCACCGTGGCAGCTTTCCTGGGCGACAACCAGGGGATTATTGAAGCCGCGCGCGCCGCGGCTCGCCGTGGGGCAGGACACGACACCCTCGACCTCGAGGGGCTGGACTATTCCCCAGAGGACTGGGGCGCGTTCCAGCTCGGGATGCATGTCCTCGAGGCTTGCCGAGACGTGCGCGACCGTCTCGTGTCTTTCGAGCGCAAGCTGCATACAGACCTCGCTAGCATAGGACCGACACTGGCCCTGACGCCCGCGGATGGCCTCATGTTCCAGCGAACCGACACGACTTTGGGTGCCATCACCCTCATCCAGCAGAGCACGCTGAACAGCGCCGAGCTTCACTCGCTCGTGTCGAGCCTGAGCGGCGACGCTTACACCCTGCCTGCCGCCCACGAAGCGCTCTCCTCGTTTACCAGCGCCGCTCAGGTGTTCCTCCAGAGCATCATCCTTCGGCCGCTTCAAACCCACCTTGACGCCTACCCTGCACTAAGTGTGTGGGCACAGCCCGAGAAGCCAGCGCGGCGCGGTGAGCTCGCCATCCCCTCCTTTTCCCTGTCTCCTACCGACACCATCCTCCGCGTGTCGGAAGGTTTACTGAACCTCCTTCGCGTGTTCGAAGTATACGCGGCAGACGACGCGCTGGCGTTCTCTATCGAAACTCTCCCCTTCGTTGATGTCGACTCGCTGCGCGAGCTCTTGGCCCCGAAGGAAGAGGAACGTCCGTCAAGCGCGATGGGCAGCGGACACGCTTCGCCCGTCCCAACCACCGCCGTCACGTCCCTTGCGACTGCAACAGAACCCACACTCACGCCCGAGGCGGTCCTGTCAACTTGGGTGTCATCCCTAGCCCTCTCCCTTCTCTCCAGTCTCACGCGCACCACGCTCCCTGCCATCCGGTCGCTCTCTGCTCCGGGAGCTGCACAGCTCGCGAGCGACCTTGCGTACCTTTCCAACGCGGTTCGAGCGCTCGATGTCGAATGGGAGGATCTGGAGCGGTGGCGCGAGGCGGCCGAGTGCAAGGACGACAAGGAATGGCGGAGGCGGAGCGATGGCAAGGGCGCGTGGGTCAACGTTGGGCGACTTAGGGGTTGGGCTACATAGTGAGCGAAAGCAACTTGCCGAGAAGTAATCATGTATAGCGTAGTATCAGGATTTGTGCGGAGTCGGATGGCGGCAGGCGGAATGGCGATATGCTCGGACCAGCGCTCTCGATGCCATTCTTCAACACCACATCCCATCCTTTTCCTTGACAATACGCATTTTGCCTTCACAGGAGCTCAATAGTGCACTGGTAACTCCAAGCTATGTCGGCGCCTGGAACGGCCCGTTTCTTCCTCTACCAGCTTCTTTCGCCAGGCTACCACCTCATCCCCATAGACAGCTTGACACCGACGACCCCTTACGACCTGCGCTGGTAGAGTATCAGATTTCAACGCAGAATACAGCTTCTCGTCGAGAGCCTCCTGGAGGGTGGTGAACTCCGGACCAAGATGTGAGAGCTGCGAGTGATGTTGCCGTCCAAACCGGCTGTATCGGCTAGTTTCGATCAGCAATCGGGCCCAAGTGGACACTCTGTTCTTGATCTCTTCACACCCTATACTGACAGCTAACATGGCGACCATAACACGTTACAGCCCCGGCGAGTCCACAGACGCGCTGCACGCAGTCTGGCAGGCCACGTTCGGGGCCGACCCAGTCCGCGCGCTTGCAGCAGCCAAGATACACGAGCTGCTGAACTATCCCACTGCGCGTGTCTACATCGCCGCGGTGTCAGACGAGGTAGTGGGCTGGGCCTTGACGTACACCATCCGCTCAGGCTGCGAGCCCGACGCGAAGTCACAGCATCTACGCGGCGGCCTTGGGGCGTTGCTCGTCCACCCCTCCCACCAGAACCAGGGGATCGGCTCGGCGCTCCATTCCGTCGCCATCACAGAGCTAGAAATAGCAGTGCGGAACAGTTTCGGCCTCTCCACACCCCCGCCAGACAAGGGATCTATCCAGCTCGGCTCAGTGTTCCCACGCATTTTCCCCGGGGTCCCCGACACACCGCGTGAAGTGGCCTTCTTCAAGAACCGGGGCTGGGACATGAGCGCACGCGAATCCGACCTGTACGGTGCCCTCCCGACGGCTGCAAACTTGGAACAGTTCACCGCACCGGCAGAAGAAAAAGGCGTATCCTTCCGTCCCGCCACAGCCGGTGATCGCGTGGAGCTCATTGTCATGGAGTATGCTGAGTTTGGGGAATATTGCGGGTGGCCTGACCTCTATCCAGTCTTCTTCGACGCTGGGCGGCAGGCGGATCTCCATCTCGCCGTTCGTGGTGGCAAGATCATCGGAGCGACAATCGCCGCGATGCCCGGAAGCCCGGCACATGAGCGCTTGGCTTTCCCTGACAGCCTTGGTACGGTCCCCTGCCAAGCGCGGCTGATCTCAGGGAATGCCTGTAGCGTCGTTGCGTGTGTTGGCGTCGGCGCTGCTGCGCGCGGATCGGGTGCTGGTGTTGGCATGACAGCCGCCGCCATCGCTGACCTGACGCGGCGCGGCGCAGACGGCGTGTTCATTGACTGGGTCAACATGCGGGGGTTCTATGAGCGATTTGGGGTGGCCGAGTGGTGGGGTTACATTACTGCTTCGCGGGTAGTGAGGTAGCATGTTCTGTATGCTTGAACGGATTGTTCGCCTCGGAGTTGGTAACGTCAGAAGAAAGGGGTGTACCTGCATCCACAGTCACATGCCCTACACTCTCGGCAGACTCCACAATTACGGCCGTCATCTCACCTACTCCGCACGTCAGTTGGTCGTTGGTATAAACCATAATGAGTAACGTCAGTTTGTCGGCGTCGACGTGGCGACCGAATTAAACTAGTTCTCTTCTTATTGTTTGCATCCTCTAGCTACATGCCCTCATATTTGCACTACGCACTAGCACTACGCGATGTTGCGGTTGGTGCTGTTGCCAGAGATGGCGTCGCCAATCTTCTGCGTGGTCGACTTGTCCTGCTGCGGCTGGACGGCAGACGCAACACCGTCCGCCTTGCTCTTGACAAAGTCGCCGGCCTGCTCGAGCATCGACTTCTCTCCGTCAGGCTTGACTGCCGCAGCGAGCTGGTGTCAGTTGTCTTAACCTCTCCTGCAGCTCTCAATCCCTCTTCAGTTCTCGGTAGCGACATGTACCACTGGCCGCCACTGGCACTGCCACATGCCACAGCCCAACTCACCTTGTCTCCGAGTCCCTGGCGGCCTGCGTCGGACATTGTTGTGGTTAAAGTAGATGTAAGGTGGAGAAGGAAGAGAGTTGTTGAGGATGGGAACTTGAGAGCGCTACTGCTGTGCTTTATACCTTCGAGCTGGAGGTACTGGCACCGGATTGCGGTGGGCGTGCAGTGCCACTTTGGCACGACTTACTTCACGACAATGGAATGGTGTCAATGATGTCACAGACGACGCAAACGTCATACCGGAACTTGGCGGCGAAACCATGTGGTGTGCCTCATTCAGACCAGTACACCTCGCGGCTCCACGGCCAAAATACTCCCGCAGCTCCACAGGACCTCCGATCTGTCGCACTCCCTCCACTGTCCATTCCTTGGGCCTCACCGCTCTCTCCATGGACCTCACTGCTCTCTCCGCTCCACACACCACGTCATGCCGACCGTAAGGCCCCGGACCGTATCGCCCCGCTGCCCGTTCTCACAGTGCGGATAGTGGTACTAGTTCGGCCGGAGGGTCTCCGGCTCGTCGCAATCCATACGTCATACAAGCCCCCCAAGACAACCCATGCTAGCAATCGTGTCCGATCACGAGCACCTCCGCTCCGCAGCTACTCGCCCGTCGGCACCCAACACGGACATGACGTCATAGAAGGAATGCGGTTGGTCAACCCCGACCAGCCCATTGCCTAAGTAATTAAGCAACCGGTGCCCGTCGCAACCTGGTGACCAATCCCGAAATCCGAGACAAGTCGATTGTCTGATCCTCCGACTCCACAGCCGTGGTCAACCCGTCGAGCATCTGTTGTTAGCATAAACTAAGCTTGGGAAGTGAAACAGCAAGGGGCAGGTGGGCAGGCGAACAGCCTGCGGATGTGCCGAGGGATGTGCCGAGGGATGCGCGCAATGACGCAAGGCGGCGCATCCACACCGCGCGTCAAGTTGGTTAGATGACAGAACCGGTGCCACTCACATCGTCGACTTGGTCCACTGAGACTTTTGCACACATGGCAATGACCTTGCGGTACTTGATGGCGCGGTCAGCACCATCGCCCTCCAACTCGGTTGCCCGTTCCTCGAGGAGTTTGGCCGCCCGCTCCTCCCACTCTGCAATGCGACGAAGGGCAACGAGCGCACCATCCTGGCCCTTGTTGGGCAGCTGCAGTTCCTCGATCTTCTCCTCCCTGTCGGTCTTGGGCCCCAGGCCTGGGAGGAGGGGCAGCCCCATGCCGAACGCCGGCGGTGGCGCCGTCTCGCCTTTGAGAACAGTCCGTCCAGTCCAGTCGGCGTCGGGGGCATCGAGGGCGCGTTTCGCATTCGCCGCGCGTTCAGCCTGTTGCTCGAGCGTCGCGAGTTTTTCCCGCGCCGCGTCGACCAGTTGCCTCTTCTCGGCGAGCGAGCGTGTTGCGACGCGGACGTTCTTTTCAACTTCAGACAGCGCAACCACGTGTTGCTCCATCTCGTTACCAAACGTGTTGTTCATCGCTTCGAAGATGCCGGCGATGTCTGCGGTTAGCTAGGCCGCGGCCGTGTACTCACTCTTCAACACGTCCTGACTCCGCTTCTCAGGCCGCTTGACCTCGCTCTTAAGTTGCGCGACGGCAGCTTCCTTGGCTGCAACAGTGAGAGCATCGACCTCTACGCCAAAGTCGACAGGTCTGAGGCCAAGCTTGTTCGCCTTGGTCTTGTCCGCACCGGCGTCAAGCAGTAGATTCACCAGCGGCTTGGACCCCATGCGTGCAGCAACGTTGAGAGCCGTGTCCCCCCGCAGGTCCTGCAAGTCCACGAGGAGCTTGAGGCTGATACCCTCGGTCGGGGACCCGACGTTCTGTCGCTTCTCCTTTTCCTTGCTCTGCTCGCGCGCAACGTATCCCAACACCTCAGCCATGTAACCCCTTGCTGGTGCCTGTCGGCCCTTGAGGCCGGACGAGAAGGCAATGTGGTGAATGACGGAACAGTATGCGTGGTCGAGAGTACGCACGCTCGCGCCTAGGTGGTCCGAAAGGAGTTCGCCGAACGTGCCTGCGTCGGCGTGGTTCGTCGTGAGTACAGACCGGATAAGCGGGGTCTCGCCCGCATAGTTGCCGCGATGAATATCCGCACCCAGCTCGATCAGTTGCTTGATGATGTTCATGTGTCCCAGCGCGCACGCCCAATGCAGCGCAGTGTGGCCCTGTTCATCGATCACCATGTCAATGTCCCAGTCGAGCGTGGCGTCCGACGCCATCTCGAAGACCTGCCGCACGTCGACTTTACCGCTCGAGAACAGCGACAACAACTGTTGTCTGCGCCGGTGCGACTCCGCACTCAGGCGCGGCTTGAACGGCTTTGTGCTCAGGCGCAAATTGGGTGGCAGAGGCGGCTTGTCGCGCAGCTCGTCGTCGGCGTCATCGTCGTCATTGGACGTAGTCTCCTCTTTGCTAGCCGACTGGGTGGCATCGCCAATCCGCTGGCGCTTCACGGGAGGCTCACCGTCTTCTCCCTGCTCACCGACAACTGCCGGTCGCGGGGCGCCACTAATCGACTGCGGTTGGCCGAACTGATCGACATACACGTCAGTGGATGGAGGTGGGGGCAGGCCCTGCATTGGGCCTGGCCCGCCGTGTCCGTTGATCATCGCTGGAGGCTGCAGCTGCAGCGGAAGGGGCCCTTGTGGTTGCTGTTGCTGCTGCGGTGGCGGCTGCCGCTGCTGCATCTCGATGGGGCCATCGAGCCGCATCTGCTGCTGCTGCGGTGGCGGGAGACCCTGCTCATAGCTCATTTGGTGCATTGGATGGTGCGGATGGGGTGGTCCGGGGTGGCCGGGGTGCTGCTGGTGGAGTGGCGGCATGCCGGGGTGCGGAGGCGGCTGCTGCTGCTGGCCAGGGTGGAAGAACATCGGGCCTTGTTGCATGTGCTGGCCCTGTGGCGGGGGGTAGAGCATCTGCGGACCACCAGGGCCCATCATCTCCGGTCCGCCGGGCCCCATATGCTGCTGAGCAAACTGTGGAGGAAGGGGGACGTTGCCAGTGTGCTGGAAGGGCGACATCATACGGCCGCCAGAACCAGCCGAGCCAGGCGGCATCATACCAGGGTGTCCGGCGGCGGCGGCAGCCGCCTTGTTGGGTGTGTTGCCACGCATCGGCAACGCCGGTGGGCCACTCGGCGACGGGACAAAGTCGAAGATCGGGGCTAGGTAGTGCAGCACGCCGACTTGTTCAGCCAGCGCGCGGCCGCGGTCGAGCGGGATCCATGTCCCCTGGTACTTGCCGTCTGTTGTGAGCCCAACGTCTTGTTCATCACTCACATCCACCCTGCACCTTCTCGTGCTGCTGTGTCTGCACCTGCTTCTCGAGCATCTTGGTGCGCACACTCTTTGAGATGCCCGCGACCTTGAGGATCTGCGTCGCGTTGACCCAGCTGTCGGCCATGCGGCGCATTACGCTAATGTTGCGGATCATGGCCTCGTAGACTGGGATCTGCGAGTACGCCGACGCGTACACCTTGACGTTGCCTGGCCCGCCGATCTCGCCCTGGGGCACTTCGCCGGGTCGTGGGCCCATGACAGCTTGAAATACATTGTGCTGCGAGCTGCGCGACCCCTGCCGGCCGCGAGGTTGTTGCTGCTGAGACGGAGGATGGCCTCCGTGCATAGCGCCTGGTGGCATGGGAGGTCGGATCTGCTGCATTTGAGGGTACGGGTGGTTGGACATGTCGGGAGAAAGGGCGGGGAGGAGGCCTGGAGCAGGCGAGGCGCCTGCAGGCCCCGAGTTGGACATCGGTGGGTTGGGGTGGCCCGACTGGCCCTGCCCGTGCTGTTGTCCCGGCTGGGCTTGGGCGCTTGTGTGAGCTGAACGAAACATGTAGATTCGCCGCGACATGATGAACAGCATAAACAGCAACGTGACGGCTTGGAGACTTGGAGCAGCTGATGTGCGCCTTGTCAACCTCACTTGCCCTTCGGCCCCGGCGCAATGAAGCACGACGTGGCCACCGGTGCGAGATGGCGCGGAGTGAACGCGCCTCCACCGGGTCTCACGCATGGCCCTGCTCATATCCACCCTACGTGCTTACGCCATGTCCGCTGCCCTCCACCCTCGCGCCTACGCGTGTGTATCCTCATCCACTCATCCATCGCGTCACCGCATCCACCAAGTTGGTGGGTGCTTGCACTGCAACTTTACGGTCGCGGCCTGACATGCTAGAGCGTTTGATATGGTACTCACTTGGGCTTTGCCTCCATTCGTGGTTTCGCGGTGGTGCCGGCCGTCGTGGTGGACGTTGGCAGACTGGCAGACGTGGGGGAACGGCAAGATACTGGGGTGTTGAGATGGATGCGTGCACGGGCTTAATAACAGGAGCAGGTGTGGATGCTGATGTGGATGTGTTTGGATGTCATGAGTGGGAGTGAAGGTGGATGGACCAAGTGGGAGGTCGGCTGGGCGTTTGGGCGACTGGGCGGGACGCGGGTCGTCTGTCGCCAGTTCAGCCCCCTCATTGCAATGCCCTCCACCCTGGACATAGCTGGAAACACCCACCCTACGCGCCTCCTTCCCCAAGGAGAGGCGCGTCCTCGGTCTGACATTTGATCCCGCTATTACCTCATTTGCTTCGTTTATGGCGCTCCTTGGCTTGCTTAGCCCGCTTTGGGTAATTTTCCCATGCACGGCAGACTCTCCTCGCACAGTCCAAAGAATCAGTTCATGAATCGCTCGAGCTCCGTATCAACGCCGTCGTGGGTTTCATGCAAATAGCTCAAAGGCAGACTTGTGTCTGGTTACCCATGGCCCTAGTCCGGACTTGAAATGTCCATAATGCCCGCGACGCGCTCCACCAACGCGTATTTACAACCCTGTACCGCGCGGGGCTTACACCCTGCTCCGGCCCATCCGATGGCTCAAACCCTCATCATCAAAACAAACAGCAACTCATGTCTCACGTCCATCCTCATTCGCCACAGCCACACTCTAACTCAACACGTCGATATATCGACAACTTCATCAAACCTATACCACACGCACGCGCCAGCGCGACGCGTGTACTAGACTCGTACAATCATCAAATGCCACCATACGCGTCGTCCAAGCTGTCTGTCCGAGCATGGGCCTGGATGGGAGCGCCGCTGGTGGCTGGAGCCGGCGGGGAAGCGGGCGCCGGAGAAGGGGCAGTCTGCTGCTGCGGGATCGCCGGGAGAGGACGGGGTACAGGAGCGGCGCTGACGATCGAGGGCGAGGCCGTAGGAACCATGACGCGCTGGGCAACCGAAGTCTCAGCGGATACTGGGCCGTCCGGCATGAGCGCAACAGCCGACGGAGCAGGCGTTGGTACCTCGGTAAGGGGCGAGAGAGGGACGCCATGCTGGTAGGGCATGACGAGGGGAAGAAAGTTCTGCTGCTGCTGGTGCGAGTCGGGTGAGAGAGGAGGCGCAACGGAGGGGTTGGGAACGCCCGCGGCACGGGCAACCTCGTCGTACATGCGGATCGATTCGTCGTCATTGTGGATCGCAACCGGACTCATGAGTGGGCTCATGGGCTGCATGGTCGGGAGAGGCTGAGGCGGGTGGATGATCGACGTCGGCATAGGCGAGAGAGGCGAGATGGCACGCTGGTCATGAGCCGTGCCGTTACCGAAGTTGTGGGCCTCTGCCGTAGCGAAAGATTCAGGCGAAAAGTTGCCATGCTGCTGCTGCTGAGTGAAGTGGCCGAAGTGAGGAGGTGCAGCCATGTGATCATCGGCGTAGCGGTCGTCGGCGTACATCTCGGCGGCAGCAATATCGTCGTAGGACTGCGGAGGCTGAGGACGGCCAAGCGGGACAGGAGCCGGAACAGGCGCGGCACCAGCAAAGTTCTGTCCGGGCCCGACTAGCTGGCGCGGACCACCGAAGTTCTGCTGGTGCTGAGGCGAGTTGGAGGAGTCCAGCGACCCAGGAGGAGACATCCTGTTGGCGTCGTCAAAGGGGCTGGGCGCATACTGTTCCTGCTGGTGGTGGTCATAACCCCATTGTCCGTTTTGCTGGGTCGGCGTGTACGGGCGGCCGTTTGCGTCATAGGCTACAGCAACAGGAGCTGGGTCAGAGTACGGGCCACTGCGAACGCCAGCACCGTAGCCAGCCAGGTTGCTCTCCATCCCAGCCATCGAGTCGGGGCGCATGCCATTGTCCGCATAGTATGCCGGCTGCGGAGGCGGCTGGAAACCTTGGGTGTGCATAGCACCCGCAGGCGGCAGGCCGCTGTAGAATTCTTCATCTGAGGCATTCGTCTTGGGATCATTACGGTAGGGCGTGACACCATTGTTATCATCGCTCATCTTGGTCCACGCAGCCGCGTTGTTGTCGTAGTTGCGTTCCTTGTACTTGCGGTACAGCCAGCCAGCAACACCGCCGATGACAATGATACCAGCAATGAGGCCAATGACAATACCGGCAATGGCTCCACCGGAGATGCCTGACGAAGTCGACTCAGAGGCAGCGGGAGCCGCGGCAGTACCCGACGCGTCACCGCGCGACGCCGTTACTGTCCTAATACCCTGCGGGGCTGATGATGAGGAGCGAGTCGACAACGAAGCTGACGACGAGTGCACTGCTGAGGGCGAGCTCGCGATCGAAGACGAAGACGAGGACGAGGGCGGTGGGGCGGCTGGCATCGGGGGCCCTACCTTACCCGTCGCCTGAGGAGCTGGCTGAGTGGCGGCCGGAGCCTGCGGAGCCGACGAAGCCGGGGGAGGGGTTGCGGCCTTTGGGGTAGTCGCAGGGGCAGCCGGTGTCGGCGGCGCCTGAGGAGTACTCTGGGCCGCGGGAGGCGTCGGTGCGACCGGCTTCGGCGTGTCTTTCTCCTTGATCGGGGTTGGTACCGGGCTGGCGTTGGGCTGGGGTCAGTGCGCGTTCACGCGTGTTGTGAAATCGATGTGCTCAGAGCGGAGGCGGTCCGGGCTGTCCCACGCCCACGCTCACGCACACATGGTGTTGCGCATTCTGCTCCGCTCCGCTGCAGGTCATTCTCAACAGTGTTGCCCTACTGTGGAAGGCCCGAGCGCATATCTGTGGATTGAAATGAGACCAAGCAAGGCCAGTCTCAGCCTTACAGCTCAGCCCCTCCTCTTCCCTCCTCCCTCGTCGGGCCTGCCGACATCGCTACTACCATCCACTCAATTGCACGCCAGCGTTCCAAACTGGCGGACACCCTCACTGACGACCGCCGAATTCAGTCCCACTGTCCCCCGATGCCACAACAACAGGCGGCTTGTGCGCGTGTCGCCATTTGAGCACCTCAAACTACAGAGCCACATGTGTAGTGTCCCCTTGCGCTGTCTGCAACACTGCGACCTCTCGACACCACAGTCGTGTCACCGACCACACAGTCGCAAAGCAACACACATCGGGGCCGCTGGAAGCATCTTGCCACTTTCCACAAACCGGCTCACCTTGGCCTCAGCCGACAGCGACGCCTGAATCGCGTCGATCTTATCCGGGCTCATGCCAACCTGGCGGCGGTGGGCGCCAGAACGGCCACGACGTCCGTGAGCCATGGTGGGCAGAGAGAAATCGAAGGGAAGCGCAAAAAAAGAAGTCTTGAAGAGATGGTGGTCGGGCGGACTGGGTGGGGGATCTTGGAAGGGGCGGAGGGAGGGATGCCGGCGCGTCGACGTCGTGAGGGTGAAGCGAGTGTGAACGGCCAGCCGTTACTGTATGATGAAGATGAGATCGAAGGAGAGTAGAGTGAGTGAGTGTTGGAAGCAAGAGAGAGAGAGGTGACGGAAGGATAGGAAGGAGGGAAGGGATAGGCGGGGTGACGGGGAGGGGAGCGCTTTGTGCACCTGAATGCCACTGGGCTAGTTTGACGCGACGGGAGGGGGAATGACGGAGTCAATTGACACAGGAAACGGGGAAGCAGGGAAGGAAACGCGAGGCTATCCTTGCCGCGCAAAAGCGTACAACAGCTGCACCCAGCATGTTTACCCTTCAGACCGAGTACAGCCCTTGCCATGCGCCGTGCAGTACCGTACATATCAAATAACACGAAGAAACTCGACACCCACGAAAGCATACTTGGGTGTTTGAATCGCCAGAGTGTCTGGTAACTTGGCAAGTAGACGGAGTGTCACCAGCCGGCAGACTCAGGGACAGTCCTGGAACCCTGACCGACGAAACTGCCATGCCTGGCTGTTGGCACTGTGTTTCGGGATGCGCCGTTGGCGATGAGCCTCCTCCTGTACGCGTCCTACAAACTGCTCAACATCGCTTGCGGATTCTGCCCACTCCGTCATCCCGCCCTCTTCGGCCCCGGGTGTGGCAGCTTCAGTGAGTGAGATATTCCTCGCTCTAGGGTCATTACAGTAGATCCCGGTCCTTGGGCTCAGTGACCGGTCATTATGAACCGCTGGTGCCAGCCAACGGGATGCACGGTAGTTGGCTGCTAGTGTAGAGTTGTCTTTCCATTCACATCTCCCAGCCTGAACCCATGGACGTGCCACTCGACATGGTCTACGTGGGATAACGTGTGTATGTTAACAGCTGGGGGAGCGGACTCCCTGTACGGCAGGCTTGAGCGGTGTTTTGATCGTTGGCTCGGGACTTGGAAGCTGATCGACTTGGCAGTTCTCCAGACATCTTCTGGGAGCTCTTGAACTCAAAAGACTAGATTGTAGCCGAACGCCGCCACCGGTGCCCACTTTGAATGGAAGAGAGGACGAGCAGCCCGGAAGCCTGTACCCCACTGGAACACCTCAACATATACGTGCTCATTTTGAGCTTATTCATCTCCTTCTTAGCTCAGTTGGTAGAGCGCGACACTAGTAATGTCGAGGTCAGTTGTTCGAGTCAGCTAGAAGGAATCAAGTGGTCCATTCTCTTGGAGAAGGTCTCCCTTTTTCGCCACGGCCGAACGGCAGGTGTAGCATCAGGAACAGGCATATGTGAGCCTGGACAGGCCTCGGCTGATCCGAACTCATAGACGTACGACACCTGATACCCAGCAACGCTGTTATCTCCAACACTTTGGCGAGACGCATGCTTATTCTGCCGTGCTACAAGTGGACATGCGGATATCGGGCTGGACACACGCCCTGAGTTGACCACTACTGGTGCTCCTTACCACCCAGGAGTTGTTGTTTTCCAAGGAACCTCTCACCGGACCAGCATTCCCATGTGCGGTTCCTGTTCCAAGTGGATCCCGAAACGCACTTCCGCCGCTCGGAACCGACTCTGGGACCCGTCGTCCCGTCGTACGACGAGTGACGCGTCACCCAACCAACTCCAAACGCCGGGTGCCGTGCCTTGACGTCATACGGCCGACTCTCGGTCCACCCCCGGTTTGCCATCTCGGGCGGCAGTGGATGCTTTTGAACGGCATCGATATTATGTACTGACAAATCCTCATGCGTTCGCCACTCATCCTTCTTTTGCTGCTCCAGTTTGCCATCATGTGTCACCGTATGAACTGCCCTAACGACGGCAAGCCGACCTGGTGGGGATGTGGGAACCACATCGAAAAGGTGAGCTGACGATGGAAGTGGAGAGGCAGAGCCACAGGCCGGTGGCCGGTCGAGAGGCTACTGGGAATCGACAGCTCTCGACGTTTGGGCGACGCCACAGCGTTGGGAAGGCTCGAACGACTGTCCTTGAGCCAAGGAGCCCGACTGACCTCAGGTCCTCGCCGACGTCCCTGTTGAGGACCGGTGCACGTGCGAGCACGTTCCGATCGTAAACATCCCCGGCGCCAAGTTTATGAAGACGGTCAAGAAGCGCAATCCCGAGGAGAAAGCACCGGGCGCAAGTGTTCCGGCACACGATGGGCTCTAGACTAATGGCTCACGGGCTACTATACATGCGCGACTACCCATATTATAACGACGATGCTACAGAGTCAGGCTACAACGTCGGAACCGAGAATAGGCCCCCGAGGCCGCTGGTGTGAGCGGTGGATCTGACACTTAATGGATGTTTCCAGGGCTACTCACAGCTCATGCATCCCCCTCGGGTCCACAAGGGCGTCAAGGGAGTTGAGAAAGCCGCCGAGCGCGGCGTCCGCTGGCTCCAGCATGCCGCTGTGGATCGAGTCGAGCACGCTCGCAAACTCGGGGCAGCGCCGCGTAATCAGCGGGATGAAGTAGTGTGCGCGCGCGAGGGCGAGCTTTGCCACGTCCCATCCCGAGTTTTGGTGGTCACCTAGGACGGCGGTGAAGCGGCGCAGTGCGAGGACGGCGGTCTCGCGCACATTCGCCTCGCTGGCGTTGACGATGATGCGCACAAGCATGGTCAGCGTTAGGCTGAGAATGAACGGTGAATCTGCGGTCAGCCTGGTCACCAGGTGGCAGCTCACGTGCTGTCCAGTAGCCGTAGAGGTCGGCTGGAGTGAGGGCCGCCACAAAGTCGACGACACCCTCACATGCCATGAGGCACGAGTGGCGGGCAGCCTCGAGGGCACCCAGTTCGGTTGGGTCGAGAGCGTCAAAGAGCGCGTTCACAACCATGACACAGCTACCGAGATACAGGAGCTGGGTGGAGCGCACGCCAGGTGCAGGGGGGTCGATTACGAAGAGTCCACGCGCGTCCGCCGCGCTCTTCCACGCGTCGAGGCGCGTGCTCATGGCCGCGAGTGAGGTGAGCGACACGTGCGGTGAGTCGAGGTCGTCGAGGAGATTGCCCAGCTCGCATGTGCTCACGAAGGCATCGTAGCTCAGCATGTCGCCTGCGCTTCGCGAGGGTAAGGGCACGACATTCGGCGTAACAATCTGCCGTGGTCGTCCGAACGTGAGGCTCCTAAATCGGTCGTAGTTTAGCAGACTCCACCACAGACGCGTGCGCAGTTCCTTTTCCCAACCCGGGATGGCCCAGGCCCCACTGTCCTGGTGCAAGCCGAGGAGGAGGGCGGTCGAGATTGCGAGACTGAGCGTCACGAATGAGCTACTTGGCTCAAGAGCATCGCGCCGGTCCAGGTCAAGGAGGTGCACCTGGAGGGTCCACAGTCGTGCCTTTGGGGTCTGCGCGCGCAGCGCCCCCATCGTCAACATGTACGCCTCCTTGTGCAAGTGCCGCAGCTGGGGGATGTACATGAGTCCAGCGGTGAGGATCACGCACCGCAGGATTGCGGAGGTGAGCTGCGGCTCATGCTGGAGTATGGGATGTGCCCGGGCCTCGACGGAGAAAAAAGCCTGCAGGACAGTGGGGACGAGTGCAGGTGTGACCATGTCTCGGAGAGTGACCCACGTGCCCTCGTCCTGGGTGTACCGGACGCTCTTGTAAAACACAAAGTGGACGCCAGGCGCGACGGTGCGCAAGCGCACGCCGGGGATCGCCCGTGTCTGCACAAGGTTTGGGCCAACGCTCTCGGTCATGTTGTTGAGGATGAGAGTGTCGCGCTCACTCGCCGTGCCGACGAGGTAGAGCTCCTCGTCGGCCTCGCCCTCGGCATCCAAAGCAACAGGCTCGGCGACCACCAGCGACGCACCTCGCGCACCAAGTATGTACGCCGCCAAATGTGCCAGACACGTCGAGTTGGCAGGCTCGGGGGACGAGCCGGTGCTCGCGTTCGTCGCTGCGCTCTCGGTGCTCATGTTCTGTAGGAGCGGCGGCCGCTCCTTGCCCATTTGCGCCGCGAGCTCGGCCTCGCGCTCCGCGAGCTTCTTCAGGTCGCTTGGCGCCTTGCGGCGCTCACGCAAAAACGTGCACTGCTTCTTGGTGATCACGCAGAGGCGACATGCCTCGCCGGCGGCCGGGATGTCACATCGCTGCCTTCGCGAACGACAGTTGTCGCAAGGTCTTGCGTCAGCGTCGATGCGCACGGACAGGCCTTACCTGATCTTCTTTGACCGATACGAGCGGATCGAAGGGGACGCCGTCGACGGCCCTGCCGCCTGCGACGGCTGGCTGGGGCCTGGGGGCGGGTGTGGGATGTGGCTCGGATCGGCGTGGGCCGGCTGCTGCTCCTCGGCCATTGTGCATAGGAGCACAGACAACGGAGCGAAGCGAGCTCAGAGCGAGTTGGATCACAATCAAGATCGACCGGGGCGGTGTCGACCAGCGCTCAAAGATGGCGACCGAATTTTGCACAGCGTGGTGTAACAAGCCCGTCAGCTACGCCACGGCGGCCCTGCTGTATTGCCGGACCCATCATTGCTGATCCGTAGCAATTCAAGGATACATGGCTCTTGGTCCGGTGTGCGATGCGGGTCTGGGGTACTACATGGGGGTTACGCGGGGCATTGGCGACCCGTGCCGAATAGTTTCGGAGCTGATTGTAGAGAAACGTCGTCGCAGATCGTCGTGGACCTGGTGTCGGACCGTACTTCCGACCCAAGCCGGCTTGGACGCCGAGACGGGGGCCCTTGTGCGGCTAACCAGGGCGCCCGAGGTCAATCCAGGGCACGAGTCACATGCCCACAGGATGCAGCTTTCCGACGATCAGCACCATCTCCGCGCTCGCTGCCCAGTGTGGCAGCACGCTCGGAAAGATCGGTAGACTCGGAGCAAAGGCCAAGACGCTGGATTCTCACAACGGGAACTTGGTAAATCATGCTTGCCCTGATGCTGGGTCTGTCACCCGGCCCAACCTCCCTCCAGCATGTCGGTCACGTCGCCTTGCGCCGCTCATTTCGAACATTCACACCCGCCGTTAGCCCCGGCCCGAGGTGGGGTAGAGATCTATCCGCTTGCCCACGCCTAGGGGATCTTGATGCCGGACTTGGGTAAATCCGGCGCCAGGTGGTTCTGATTTCCACTTTGCCACGTGCCAGTTGAAAGCGCTCGGAATTCCAGTCCCCAAATACCCCGATAGGTTGGGGCCGCCACGGACTGACTCTCGAGCGCCACTTGACATGCCAGAGTGGCGCCTACCTGGTTCAGACGAGTTGACTTGGCGGCCTGGAGTGGCTGCGACCCAAACAAGCCAGCGCTGGCCAGAGTAACGAGTACCGCTCTGACACAAGAGTACACCCGTTACAGTTACAGTAGTCTTATGCTTGAGTGTTGAGGGGTGGAGCTCTCGTAAACGACTTGGCGGTGACTCCGTCCGGCGGCTCCGCAGCTCGGCACTATGCAATCCACCCATGCCCTCTGCTGTGGTTGTCAGGGCAGGTGTACCTGATGCTTGTTTAGCGTTTCCTGCTGGATTCAGTTCGGGTGGCAGGGCATGTGCCACTTCCAATCCGTTACTGGGGCCGGGCAAACCTTGGCCCGAAGAACCTCCGGCATCGGCGGCGTCCACCACGGTAGCCCCGCGGTGTTGCAGGCCTGTAGTCTGAACCGGGACCTCCGTCCTCAGCCAATGTTGCAGAGCCAGTTTGGGGCAGAACATATTTTCACAGACAGCCGAGAGGACTCATCCTGGTCTAGCAATGTTTTTCAATATTCCCCATTGCCCCACATACCGTACGGACAAACTCCTAAGTGGCACCTGTTCCAAATTCTAGGCTCGTCGGCATGGGCCGCTCGCGCAACACTGTCGCGCGGGCGTCCGACCCAGAGCCAGGGCAGATGCTCCTCGCGCCGGAGACGGGAGGTGGCGTGCCACGTGCGCTTGGCTAGCGGCATTCGAGCCAGCCGCTGACTACGCGCAAAGCCAGAGCAGGGATCGAGACAGGCATGTACATCACCCGCATGGCTGGAGTCCTGTGTCCCTCGTTCAGTGTGGTTGGACCCAGTGTCGCGTTTCGCACGCATGGCACGTCTGTGTACGCCTGTCGGCCGAGTCGATACTTTCACAGACGGTCGACTACGCGCTCAACTTGTAACCGTGCGTACTCGTTCATTTTTATAGCTATGAGCACCTCTATTTTAGTGGATAATGAAGAGGGCCCTTTGAAAGATTTCATGAGGGCCACTTGAAACATTACCTCTAATTCTGATGCTCGTGTATGTAGTTGCTGCACTCTGTTCTGTAATGTGCCTGGAATAGATGACATCGGTCGATCAGCCCGCCCCTTGTCGATCCCAGCAGGATTAGTAGCAGTCTATTGGAGAGGCAGAACTGGTAAAGGATACTGGTCTGAGGTGGGCAGTCACCACAGGCCGATCTCGTTGTTCTTGTTGCTCTGAAACTGCCCAGGAAAAGCCATTCTTTCGCAGGTGCACCGGTACAGCTGTCACGGCTTGCACCACGTCCCAGAAACCACCAGCTATCTGCGATACCAGCGGATATTCCCGAGACGGACGGAACAGTTACTGTACACACTACCCATAACGGACAGAACTGTCCATACACCGCGTGACCTCGAGGCGGACCGCCGTCAACCATCTTCCAAGAACGTCCGACAATGTTATGCCATCTCTTGTCTCTACCACCTCGGCGCTTACTGGAACACTGTATCGTGAGCGAGAGGAAACGGCAGCACGAGGCCGAGTAGCGAAGCCGGGTATAGTGGAAAGCACGCTTGCTCCCTACTAGCACGCGCCCGTGCACACACTTGCCCGCTGGCCTACACAACCTCGCCCAACCATATCCTATCTACGACCACTACGTTCAGGAACCCAGCCGAACCACGCACGCCTCACCTCCCACTTCGACCGTCTCATGTCCCCGTCGCGTTTCGTTGTGATAACCACGCGCCGTGTGGACATGTCGAGCAGCCATTCTCGATGCAGCACCGTGCGCCTGATTCATCTCGCTCCCATATAGGGTTTGGTACCGCCATGTCGCGCTCGACTGGATGGGGCCTCTGAGCATACAACAAAGCAGCTGACATCAGCTCGTACCACATGTTCGAGGACCTCATCCGCACCCTCTCGTTTGAGCACATTGCCGAGTACTGCACCGTCGTTCCGCAGCTCGCAGCCAGCCACAACCTCTGTATAATACTGCGAGTTCATCAGTAAGCTTTTGACCTCCTACCTAATCTAACAGCAGCTGCGCCCATCGACTGCGGGGGCTGGCCGCATGTTGCGGCGACCAAGTGGCTCCTCGGTTTGGGTCAGATGGCCAACCCCAATAAATGTTCTGTGTAGGACTCTTCAGACGGTGGAATTGATACGCGATCAGTTTACGGGATCACCATCTCCAAGCCATCTCGCACGCGTGTCTGAGGATGCTAAATCTTTCGTTTCCCGAGTTCGAGGACGCTGCCACAGCCAAGCTCGGTGGGATCTGGCGTGCTGACATCACGCGGCGCTCTGCCACGCGCGGTCGCTCCGAGGTGCGTTCTGGGCAGCAGTTTGGTTGTGTTGGGCGAGCGCTCGAGGAAGGAGGGAGCGAGGACTGATCGCATCCTACCCTCTCTCTCTGCCATGCTCTTGAATCCAGAGTGAGTCGGCCTCCGGCATGTGGATACGGTTGTAATGTGACGAGAATGCAGAAAGAAGAATGCCAAGAACGCTCGTTTATTCGTTCGAGCCCTGAATGCACGAGCCTTGTCATCCAACAGATACGACGATTTTCTGCCCCCATCGAGGCGAGCCGGTACTGGCTGCGGTGCTCCGGGGCTGGACCTCCGACTTTATCCCCGGCGCCGGCCTGGACTGCGAATTCACGGCTCAGATCTCATTGATGCGCCCAAGGGTGTACTGTTCGCTGCCACCGCAACTGCTCGATTGAGCTACAGTACCAGTAGCCGATTGACTGCGCTTGTTGGCATGGAGCGTCAACTATTACTGCCTGCCAGAGCTTGAACCGCCTACCTGTCCACCTGCCTAAATGCAGCTGAACCCGCGTGTTTCTGACACATTGCCAGCAACGATGCAATCGCAAGACGAGGGGAGTGTTTCCTAGCACCGCCACAGTGGCGGTGCACCTAGCCATTTCTTAATGCCAGAGTTTCCGCGACCATGTCGTTTCTTTTGCAACAATCGTGCGTGAGCGCGTGCATGGTCGTGGTCTTGAGCGGGCGTCTAAGTCTGATGAAGAAGAGCACCGTGTCCGTCAGGTCCGGAAATGACGGGAAAGGTGAGAGCTCGGGTGCCACTGTACTTGATTGCGACAGACAAGGCCGAGCGGCGCCAGAAGTATGTGTCAGGGACAGAAGTGCAGTCGCGAGGCGACGGGCAACGGCCCGGCGTAAACTGCATCCGGCGTATACGTTGGCAACAGCCATTGGGCGGCGCGGGTACGACTTGTAAAGCGTACCTCACGACGACTTGTCAGAACGGCTATTCCACGAACAGGCCAGAGCTTGTACAGTGCCGGAGCGAACATGTGTGCCCGGTTGTCTCACAGTGCCTGGCCCAGCGGGATCACCCAGACTGGTCTGCACGTCCGTTCTGCACGGCACCGGCACACGACACCGCCACGCGGAAGGCGGAGTGCATTCAAAGCCCAGAAGAGCTGCATACAGCCCACCAGGGCGGGGGCGGAAGGTTTGACGTGGAAGAGCGTAGCGCGTGCCTCCATTTAACCTCGTGCTCAAGCCAGCTTGCAAACGCCGGTGCCGGCTCGCGCACGTGCTGGACATTATCTCCACAATGGGCAGCCGTATTGACGAGCAGCGTGAGAATGACGCCGAGTCCGAGTGTCTTGGTGAGCAGCTAGCCTGCACTCGTGGTGCATGGTGGCTTGGCAGTGCCAGCGTAGGTTTCGGACTCGGACTCGGTCCGTTCACGCAAAGCTCGGCCGTCCGGTCCGGTCGGGCTGTATCCAGAACTGTCAAACGCTCGGTGGCAAAAACGTGGGCGAGGTGTCTCAAACCCTGGCCCTGACCCAGTACTTGGCGAGACTGACAATTCACCCGAGGGATAGTGCCCGATGGGAATGAGATAGGAAAGGTGTTTAGAGTTGGGGCCTCGCTGCTGGTTGTGCAGTCCGACAGCTCATGGTCGCGCGGTCTCGCGCTGGCTGGTGCTGGCTGGTGCCGGCTAATGTTGGCTGGAGTGTCCAATTTGCGGGATGCAGTGCATTGTCCTCTGTCCTGGCCATCCTGCAGGCACCAGTTAATGGGGCGAGTAAATCCTAAACCCAGCTTCCCCTCGGACCCTCCGACGGAATGGTAGCAGGCACCTCGTGCCGTGGCCGTTGCCTGTCATTAGTGCGTTCCCAGTAGTGGCGACGCCACTTGGTCTGCTCATGCCACAACCAGAGAGCGGGCGGAGACCTGCAGCTTGCAGTATCTGGCCCTCTCAACAACGTCAATGCAACGATGGGGCGTTGCACTAACCAGATCCTGGGGCTGGCTGACACCACATATACGACACTCCACCACACTAGTGCACCCTCCCAAGGTCAATGACAACGTACGTGTGAACGCATGGGATGGACAAGCACAATCGCGCACACGCTTCTTTGGCTTTGGCTCGTCCTCAACAGCCGTGCCTCCTCGTCCCTGCCTGACGTGCCAGACTCCCGGGACATGCAAACCTTGGGTATGCCGTCAGCAGGGGACCGAGGAGTGTGCCAAAACTTGTCGGGAGCAGGCCATCCAGCTCTGTCAAAGTTGGGCCGGCCAGGGAGTCGAGTGACATTCGTGGGGAGGCGGACGTGCGACGCCCTGCCCTGTTTCAGTTGTGTCATCCAGACTGTCGGCGTGCAATAATGTCAGACGCACTAACCCCCGAATGGTGAGGTATGCCGAGAGACGACGTAAAGTCCGACTTTGGGGCAAGGGGGGAGCCGTTGCCGGATTCTCGACTGCTAGGAACGTAATGGACGATGGTTACCCGCGTTGCGATCGAGTGACAGCGCGCCCCAGACTGCTCAGCTGGACCTGACACACGGACCAAAAGCAACCATGGCTTGGGCGGCTGTGAGGGAGGCCAGGTTGGTAGGGCCTGGGCCGCTTTGCGTCCTTTGCGACAAGCGAGTGAGCTGGGCACGGGCGAGCGGCTGAGCGGGTGAGCGAGCAACCCAAGTTGCAAGTGGGGCACTTGGGCACGGAGCGCAGAGGGCGTGTTGGCGGACTCGCCATCATCCCACGGGCCATCGCTCCTGGTCGCGTAAACTAGACCACCCGAGATGCGGAAACCGCATGTTCCGTTCGCAGTCAACGGTGCTCGTGATCCAGCCTTCTTTGCGGAAGAGGCGGACCGCTGACCAGTAAACTGGCTAGGTTTTGTTCCAGGAGCAGAGTTGTACCGAAGATGGTTTCGATGACTGTTCCCTGGGCGGCGGGGACTGGTGGGACGATGTGGCTGGGTGGGTTGATAACAAACGGCAAGTGGCCGGGGCAAAGTGTTAGTCGCGGGACAAGGCGGCCAAACGAGGGTGGAGCAAGAGGAGCAAGACCAACAGCCAAGGCTCAGGGAGTGCTCCGACTAGCAATGCTGGAGAATGGATCTGGGGCCTGTGGAAAAAATGGGAAACAAGGTTTTGTGAGGTTTGGGACACAGCCAGGGGCAACGGATAAGCTTTACGCCACAGCTACGCGAGAATCGGGGGAGTCCCCTGGCCTGAGCCCTTGGCCGGGAGTCCCGTATCGCACAGCCCACTCTGAGCATTTTAACGTTTGGAGCAAGGGGTTACGAACGGCAAATCACCAGGCACGGCCATAGCCGCCGTCACGGGCGCAGAGCTTGAGGTGTTCCGGTTCCAACATGAGTCCATGTGAAAACGGTGGCCCGACACTGCATTCGCTGGGACGCGTCGGCTGCTCTGCCGACTCTCTGGTTCGGATCTGTCACGGAACCGAATGGTGCACCGCCATGTAGTCTGCTGAAGCGTCTCAGCTGTGGCCACAAAATGGGCTTGTGTCTGTTCCGTGGCAGGCTCATGCTGTGTTGTTTACATCCATCTAATGGTGGTGAGTAATGTGTGCAAATGCAAACAATATAGGAATGAGACAGACAGCGATGCACACGCACAACTGCCAGACACAACACACCAGGGGAATGTGCGACCGCCCAGGGCCTGGGCTCAAACCTTGCGTGGTCCACCCTTGCTGGGTCTTCCTTTGATCGTAACTGGAATCATTACATTAACGTACCGTTGGTAAACAACTGAATACCGCTTTAATATAAAAAGGATCAGACACAAACCCCTGTCCCTGAGCGTGGCCTGTCTCCCTGCTGGTAGTTCCTGTTTACCCTCGGCTACCCTATGAACACATCGGCAGACTATCTTTTACCCCTGATCCCTCCCTTTGGCTTGACCCTCACATGAGGGTCTCTGACCGACTGCTGTTTGGTTTTGGTTTTTTTTTTCACCGCTGCGTTCCCCCGTTCTGCCTTGTTTCCCTTTGGTTCTTTACGCCGACCGGGTTCAAGTGACAATCCCCTGAAATACCCCCTTGGTTTTGTACCCTGTTCTTGGATCCTCGTCCCTGGCCTGAGAGCTCAGTTGTCGCTCGCGGCTTGACGGATGGAACCAGAGCATGGCATGCACTTGGACGACGACCGCCGTGTCCAGCTTAGTCCTCGGTCCTTAGTAGATCTAGATGGTACCTTGAATCACTCTCAATCAAACGCTTAACCACTCAACCAAATCCCTGTTGCCTACCCCCGCTCCCGTCTCGTCTCTGCAGACGTTCTCTCTCCCCCCCCCCTCCATCCCACATCCGTCCATCATCCACTCTCTCTCTCTCTCTCTCTCTCTTATTCTCACTCTCATCCCTTTCACACTACCAGACCACGTCTCCCAACTCCCCTCACCCTTCCCACTCGGATTCCTTGCAACTCGACCACATTTGCCCCCCTCCCCGTGCAACCACCTCGTATCACCTGGGTCTCGCACCTACACACCACCAACCTCGCCTCGCGACCACCAACTCTGTTCCAGCCAGTGTTGACCCTCTTGGGCGTCAATTCAACTCTGGTCCAACACATTCTACCTCGCCTCGCGTTGTATACCACACAATCCCCAAACGGTTGCCCCCACCCCGCTACACACACGCCGGAGACCAAGTAGTGACCAGACGCCACCACTGCTTGTTTTCCCTCTCTTGCTAGGCAACCGTCTGTGCGCCGGCTGCAACTCGAAGGACGCCCATTGACAATTGACTGTGAGTCGAGCATTGTTTGCCTTTGCATCTCTTGGTTCTGTTTCCTTTGACCTGTTGATCCGATCAATGTGTCTAGGACATGGAATACCCCGCAAATCACTTGTTGGTCTCTTTGCCGGGTTATTATTGGGCTACGCTATGCAGCACTGCTCGCGCTTTCCCTCTCAATTTCTCTCTCTCACACACACACGTTGCACGCGCATCCTCGTACCCTCACTCATTCGGTCCACTCGTTCGCATTGCCGCGCACACACACTCTCCATTGGCATGACACATGCACCACGCCCACACCCATGCCCACACCCACACCACACCCACACGCACCTCTCTCCCTCCCCCCCCCCCTGTCCCACGCCGATGACACGCATTGCCTCGCAACTCGCCTTCGCACTTGTTTCTTAACATTGTCAACTGACACCCAACAGCTATAACTTGCGCCAACCTCCATTCATAACTTGTCACCATGTCTGTTGCACTCTGTCCACCCCCTTCCCAATCCTCCCCTAGATCGCGCCCGGCCGACATGGATCGTGAGCGTGACCGCGACCGCGACAGCGACCACCACACTATTCCCCGTCGCAGCCAGCCCACCCAACCTGCATCTCGAAGGCAGCCCACTTCCCCTGCAGCTCGCTCCCCGGCCGACCGAACGTCGCCGGCAAAGGACAAGCGAGGCAGTGCTAGCTCGAGCGCGGGTTCCAGCCCCGCCGACACTGTTGACAAGGGCAAACAGCGCGGCAAAAGTAGCGAGAGCGCGAGTGCGGACAACAAGTGGGTCGAGAGCGTTGATTATGCGTACGAGTATGTGCCAGTCACCCAAAAGCGCGAAGGGCGCAAAAACATGTGAGTTCTGGGAGGCCGCAAGGGGCGACAAGTGGCGTCGCGTCAATCGTCATTGCACAGGCAGGGCGTCTCTGTGTGTGGCGGGTGCAGGGTGCAGGTACACTTAGCCCAGGCGTCAGGGCGAACGTGATATTGATGCTTTGGAATTTTGCGCATCATGCTGACACAGTCTCTCCGCCTCGATCGACTACCCAATGTCTTGCATCATGTCTCTCACCGCGCCTTGCATCATGGTATCCAAACAGTCAATACGAACTAATCATGCGCCAAGAACCGCAGCAAGCCCGCATGTGTGGCGTTGGAGAGAAGTGTGAGTTGCCTCGCAGTCGACGGTTCTTCTCGTTCTGACTCGGCAAGCGGATCGCCGACCGGTCGACCCAACTCCAATCATCCAGCTCAAGGTCAAGACGGACAAAGGCGAGGAGATTACGCCCATGGGAAACGACGGCAAAGGAAGGAGTAATGGCCAATTGTACATGCAAAGTAAGTCGCGTTGGCATCGTTAGCGTTACGCTTTTAGTCTAACGTGCCCAGACCCATACTACTTCCTGTTTGCGTGCCTTGTTGGCGGCGATGATCAGGACTCGGAGCTGCACGTCATCGACGACGGCCGCACACGCTTCCTAACTGGCACACCAGTGTCGTCACTCTATCACCTCAAGGACATTGACAACAAGGACGCTGCCTTCTTCGTCTTTCCAGACTTGGGTGTTCGCAAGGAGGGAAGGTACAAGCTCAAGCTCACCTTATTTGAGATTGTCGAGTAGGTACCAATTGCAGGCACAGACTGACGTCTCCCAGTCAGGAGGTCTATTACTGCACAACCGTTCACACGCAGACATTCTCTGTCTACTCGGCAAAGAAATTCCCTGGAATGCAGAGTACGTCACACTTTGTCGCGATTGTCACGACGATGCTGACTGGACCGCAGAGGCGACCGAGTTATCCAGAGTGTTCGCCGAACAAGGGTTAAAGATTCGGGTCCGCAAGGACCCACGCCCTGCCCGAAACAAACCAGCTGGCAAGCGACCCAAGAGCCCAGGCATGTCGGATGACGAGGACCCGTACAACCAGAAGCGTCACCGACCTGGAAGCCAACAGACTTACCTCGGTCTCGAAGGAGGACCTCGTTATCCCCACGACCCTCCCTACGCGAGCTATCCACCACCCCCGAACAATGGCTATTATGCCCAGTACGGGCACGGCGGCGGTGGTCCGATGCCGCCTCCGCCTCCACCGTCGTTTGATGGGTATCGGCCTGGCTCATCTGGTGGTCCTCCCCCTCACCACATGCCGCCTGGTGCACCTCCCCCTCCGCCCGGCACGTACCCCGGCCCATCATACTCGTACCCACCCAACTACGGCCCTGGGTATCAGAGGCAAGCTGGCCGTCACTCGCTCCCTCCCAACTATCCCCCGGATCCAGCGTACGGCAACTACCCTCCAGCGCCACCTCCGCCACCTAACGCTGCGCCGTACGATCCTCGCTGGGCGGACCGCGACCCTCGCGACGGGGCTCCTCGTCACCGTGATCCTCGCGAGGAGATGCGCGACCCACGCGAGATGTCGGTGCCCCGTGACCCTCGGGAGATGTCAGTGCCAAGGGACCCTCGCGAAATGTCGGTCCCGCGTGATCCACGGGAGCTGAGTGTGCCCCCTCGCGAGGCACCTCCTCACAACCCGCGCGAACTGGCCCCGCGCGAGATTCCTCCACGTGACCATCGTGAGCTACCTCCGCGCGATTACCGCGACCCGCGCGAGGTGTATCCGCATGAGATGCGCGATCCTCGCGTTGCGGATCCCCGCTATGATCGCCGTGTGGACCCTCGTGTTGATCCGCGTGCTGAGCGCCGTGTGGATCCCCGTGCCGACCCCCGCCTTGACCCACGCGTCGATCCTCGCGCGGACCCGCGCTTTGACCCCCGTGCAGACCCCCGCGCAGATCCTCGTCTCGACCCTGGGCCAGACCCGCGACTGGGCCCCCGGATGGACCCCCGTGCGCTCGACCCGCGGGACCCTTACTACCGTGCGCCAGAGTACGACCACCCGCCTCGGAGCGCGGGCTCGATCTTGCCACCTGTCCACCAGCCTCCGGTCGACCGGCATAGACCCACCACTGCGCCGGCGCCCCGCGAGCACCAGTACCCCCACCCCCACCCCCACCGCCCGCCCCCGCCGCAACGCCTGCCTTCCATGTCGTCGCGCTTGGTTGCGCCGCCCAGCCTCGGGACGTACCATCGCGACCCTCGGGACGCTCGGGACCGTGAGGAAGGTTCCCGCCCTGGGTCTGGCTGGAGCCAAGATTCGCGCCGGTCGCACTCGTACCGCTCCAACGAGCGACCTGGCTCGCCAGACGCCAAGCCCACTGGCCGAATGGGCCTGGGCCACCTCGTTGATTAATGGATGGATAGTAATTGTCTTTGTTAGCAAGCGACCTTGTAACACGTGGCCAGCAGCTAGCTGTGATGTAGTAGCCCACTGTAGCCCTGCCGCTCAGAGCCTTGTTCTCAGCGAGAGGACTGGGCCGCTGTACATATGTATCTTGCTGCAAGAGCGTGCCGTTGTCTTTGTCCGAATGCCATACGCCAACCAGCGACGGCACGAGTCTGCCTGTACGTGGTCTGGATCAGTCCCAATTCTGGGTCAACTCTGCACGCGCCACAGGGATGAGCTACGTGCGCACTCCACAGCTCGTGCGACCTGGTACCTAGCTCGTACCTGGTGCCGCGAGCCAAACACGCTGGTGGCAACGACACTAAACTTCAGACTCTGCGTTCCTGAGTCCCCATCCGGCCGACTGGGTCGCCTGTCATGAGCAAACTCTGTTGACATGGTTTGGTGGGTTCAATGAATGTGGCAGTGACAGAGTAACGTGTAACGAGTGTGACACACTTGACAGTGGGACAGGCGCGTTTGGAAGCGGCACAGAGACTGGAGAAACCATGCAGAAAATGAAACAGCATGGGACGACAGAAAGGACAGGCGGGAGGGATAAGAGTTCAGCAGCACGGACGGCGCAAGGTGTTCCTGGTCAGAAAAAGAGTTTAGGCGAATACGATGCAGACACTACAACAGGGGTACATTCTTCTCAGCACGGGCCCATGCTCCGAATTGCAATGGGTCCGGGATGGTGGGGCTTCTTGTCGACGGGCCATGGCGCCATGCTAGAGACTAGCGACGCCAGGGATAAGCTCTCCCTGTCTCCATGCAGCGCATAAACGGCTCGGGAAACATCACGAACCGCCATCCCGGTGGGTTTTTAGGACACTCGACTTCGGGCAGCTTGGAGTACGTGAATCCGCTGTCGTCGGGCGGGGGGAGCCATGCCACCCAGCTGCGGCCATACAAGGTCTGCCAGGTTTCCCATTTACGTTCCGCAGTGGCGGCGTCGCGATCGGCCTTGGCTTCAGCAACTTGAGGGAGATAGAAAGCCGCATGGGCGCGGGTAGAATGGTCAGCCCAGCTGGTGCCATCGGCCAACTTGACGATCTCGCTCCCCAGATCAGCGAGGGCCGAGAAAGGGAGGCCTGGGATTAGGTGCAGGGCCTGGTGTCAGCAAGGACCATGCGATGAGGTGATCGGGGATATTGGGAGAGGTGCGGCAAGGGGTGGGCTGAGGGCGCAAGAATCCATGCTGCAAGAGGTTGGGAGCGGCTTAATATTTGCATTAGCTGCAATGGAGGCGGGAGGAGGAGAACCCAAGCTCCAACCTTTGCGACACTACCAAGGTCCCAGACCATGACTCACCCGTGCGGCACATTCCCCGCCGGCCCCGAGACGGTTCTTGAGTACACCAACAACGGCCTTGCGTCGTTCGCTGGGGTCAGCTCCTCATCTTTAGGACTCACGGCTCAGAGGTCAGGCGGTCGATCGTGGCCAGGTCGGCGGGCGATGGCCACGTTCCGTCGGGATGCGTAAGCGCCTCAGTGAAAGCGCGGGCGTAGTCTGCGTCCTCGACGTTGAGGTTGATTATTGTGGGAATGTAGGTCGTCTTCGAAGTCACTTGGCAATGAGTTGAAGGGTTGGCCATGTAGTGTTGGTACAAGCTTGGTGCGTGGCACGGCGTGGGATGGTGTGGATAGCCCGCATGAGACGCATGCCCTTGTAGCCAGTGGTAGTGGCAGTGATAGTGGAACATGTCGGGGAATAGGGTTGGATTGAAGACCTTCGCTGCTTTATGTGAGGCAGTGGTTGGATGCAGAGGGGGATGTGGATGACGCGGTGTGTGAAGATGGCGGTGGAGAACAAGGCGAGTCATGTGAAGGGGGGATGGATCGAGCAAGGTGACTCAACAGTGCTGCTGTGTGACTCGACCATCAGGCTCACGTTCGCCATCCATCGGCCAGTCTGAGTGACGCAGAGGCGCTTGCAGGCAAAACGTGGCGAGGGGCGACAAACGGTGCTCTCCGAGAGCGAGCCGTTAGCGAGCTAACGAGAGGCGGGTAACACGAGGATCGCACGCTGCCCCCCGTTGAAACCAAATCAGCAGTCAACTTGATGATGGTAGTTTTGCACGCCTCCCTGCAGTTCACAACGGTACGCAACCCCAGGCCCCCAGAGTGCAGAGGTGTCGCTCATCGAAGCGAGTTCCACTCCGGCCTGCTGTGTGCTTTCGTCCCTTGCACTGCCACGAGGAGCAGTCGGTGGCGGCGACGAAACGAGTAAGTGTGAGTATGGTGGCGCGACGCCGACTTGATCGGAGGGTAGGGGTTGGTAGGGATGAGTGTGACACGCGTCGTGCGCATGTCCATTACAATTAGGGTCCGCTGGGACCTGTGTGAGCTGGTCGCGCGACCAAGAGCGCGTTTACGGCAAAGCAGCACGTGAAGTGAGATGCGATCTGTTCGGACTGGACATGGTGTGCAAGCCTCAAGCTGGGTAAAATGTTGGCTACTTTCAAGATGGGCATCTGTCGTGTGGAGGAAACGCGCGTAGGATTGGAAACTCGTCATCGCGGGTCCCCGCCGGCGGATCCGGCCCGCGGCTAGTGGGCGGCAATGGCCGGATTAATGCATAATAATACCAGAATAATAATCATTCTGTGTGGGGTATGTGGTGCTGGGGTGAGTTGCCAGGGTGGAGCGGGGTCAGCGGACCCCACGTGCCGCTCTTTGCCGTCTGGGCAGTGGCGGCAGTGTGGGTGCGCAAATCCAATACGAGCGGCAGTTGGCGGTCGCCCGTCACCCGTGCCGCACAACCTGACCTGACCCCAGCCCACCAAGCCACAAGGTCGTCACCGACCCACATCATCAATTCCTCCAACTCTACTCCTCCCACCATCTCATTTTCCATCTAGTGCGATGCTGTCCGCACTCCGCGCCGCCCGCGCTGTTCGCGCCCCACACGCCCTTGTGAGTATCTGGCTGTTGCCGCCGGCAGTTGCCATGTGTCTCTCGACGAGGATGATGGCACTAACCAAGGCACACGCTGACCCCAGCCCCGTGTTGCTGCGTTTGCTCGCTACGTCCAGACTGCTGCGGACAAGAGTGTGCCCCACGAAAGTGTGCCCGACCAGGGTAACCAGGAGGTGAGTTGTAACAAGATGGCGAGGAGAGGCTGACGGCCAGTTCAAGATCCGACTCCACGAGGACACATTCCAGGGATACCTTTGCGACCCGCCCGAGAGTTTTGTCGAGACGAGCAAGGATGAGCTCATCCACATGTACGACCAGATGGTGAGTTGGCAAGTGGCGACCGCTGTGGGCGCTGGAGCCGTCAACTGGTATGCCGCACGGGCTTCCAGAAGGCGTGCTCTCCGCGCTCAGGGCTTTGGAGAAGAACTATCACTAATGCAAGACCACCATGCGCCGCATGGAGCAGGCGGCGGACTCTCTGTACAGGCAGAAGCTGATCCGTGGATTCTGCCACCTCGCGATCGGGCAGGAGGCCGTCTCGATCGGCATGGAGCACGCGATTACCCCGCAGGACAACGTCATCACCTCGTACCGTTGCCACACCTTCGCAGTGCTGCGCGGCGGCACCATCAAGGGCGTCCTGGCTGAGCTCATGGGCCGTGAGGCGGGCATGAGCAACGGCAAGGGTGGCTCGATGCACATCTTCACGCCGTCCTTCTTTGGCGGTAATGGCATTGTCGGTGCGCAGGTTCCCCTCGGCGCTGGCATCGCTTTCACGCAAAAGTACCTCAAGAAGCCGCAGGTGACGTTTGCGCTGTACGGCGACGGCGCGTCCAACCAGGGCCAGGTGTTCGAGGCGTTCAACATGGCCAAACTGTGGAACATTCCGTGTGTCTTTGTGTGCGAGAACAACAAGTACGGCATGGGCACGAGTGCCGAGCGCTCGTCGCAGAACACGTCGTACTACACGCGTGGCGACAAGATCCCCGGTATCGAGGTCAACGGTATGGACGTGCTTGCCGTCAAGAAGGCGTGTGAGTGGGCCAAGGACTGGACCGTTTCAGGCAAGGGTCCGCTCCTCATCGAGTTTGTGACATACCGCTACGGTGGCCACTCGATGTCCGACCCCGGCACGACTTACCGCACCCGTGACGAGGTGCAGCAGGTGCGCAGCTCGCACGACCCCATTGCCGGCCTCAAGAAGTACATTCTTGATTGGGGAGTCGCAACGGAGGATGAGCTCAAGGCGATTGACAAGCGCGCGAAGGACACTATCAACGAGGCCGTCGAGGAGGCCAAGAAGTCGCCCATGCCAGGCCTGCACGAGTTCTGGACCGACATCTACAGCAAGGGCACTGAGCCCTCATTTATGCGCGGCCGCACCAAGGATGAGATCCACCACTACGAGACCGCCGCTGCGTAAGTTGTTAGCCGTTGAACCGCGGGCGCCCTCGGACACGCAGTCCGACGTAGAGATGATGCATGTACTGTAGAACAGCAAGGGGTGGAGTTAGTGGGACTAGTAGGGCTGACCTTGCAGGCTGACAGACTGACTTCTTGAGGTACGCCAGACCCGCCTTTCTTGACAACGAGGAACCCACGAGAGCATAGTGGCAGCTGAAGTATTTGGCTCAGTCCGTACTATCGCTGTCGATGAGGCACAAGAGGATAGGAGATGAGCCTGCCATTGTACCTGACCGCGACATAGACCACAAGCCTGGTGGCCACCCTGACGCGCGCCTCATGCTCTATTCGGCGGTACCCCCTTGCCGACAACAACTAGTATCATGGCGGTGATGTTTATGGCAACTGTGCCCACCTTACAGACACGCCAACCGCATGCACTAGTATCAGACCCATCGAGACAAGTGCCGCGCTCGCCATTGATTAGGTCAGCTTCTGCGTCGTTCGACAACCGTCTCATTCTGCACTACAACAGCAGTTCTGGCTGTGGTTGGGCTGCTCCACCGAATCCTATTTCCCCCCCTGATGCTGTCAACTCCACTATATACAGCCATGTCTGCTATTCTGTCAGTTCTTCGCCTCCGCTGTCCCTGCGATACGATACAGACATGCTGCGACTTCAGCGTGGCGGGCCCCTGCCAACTACTAGCCGGTGTGAGGCGTTGGACTGCGCTTTACATCTCTGCAACTCTTCTTGCCAAGAAGGTACACCTGCTAATACGAGATGGCCATTGCACCACGTTGACATCTGGGGTAGTGGCGGCTGGCCATTGCAGTGGCGGCATCCGTCGGGAACCTCAAGGACTAGCTGTACCTCGCATTACAACTTTACCTTGCCTAGAAGGTACGTCGACAGGCTTGGTATGGTCAGACTGTGTGTTGTTGTCGTACGACAGAACGGAAACTTTAGGTGGGCATGAAAAAAGTAAGCCTCGTGTGGGGCTCGAACCCACGACCGAATGATCAACCGGACCTAACCGCATTAAGAGTCATTTAATCTACCGACTGATATAACGAGGCAGCTAATGAATTGATGAAGTTTGTGTTGTTGGATCTAAGTAGATGCCGTGGGGCTTGCTCTACCCAGATGTTGCCCGGGCTTGCAGCCTTGCAGTCTAGGATGCAGTCGGGCTAGGGCAACGGTGCTGCAGATAAGTGATGATGTGGATGCAGGAACGAGTAATCTACGGTGGGAGGGGCGCCTGTCACGTGACTGAGGCAGGGTTGCCGCCTGGGTAGTTGGCGGATTCAACATGCGTGTGTTGGATCCGTATAGATGCCGTGGGGGCTTACATTATACCAGATGTTACCGGGCTTGCAGCCTTGCAGTTGGGAATGCAGACAGACTAATGCAACGGGCTGCAGATGAATGAGTGATGATAAGATGCAAAGAATAAACTACTGGAGGTGCACGTAATCTACGGTGTGGAGGCGTGCATCTGCCACGTGGCGCAGTGGATGTTTGCCACCTTGGGTAGCAGGCGTATTCAACAGTGCAAGGAGAGCTAATATGTCTCAGCCAGAACGCTGTAGAGTGGGGCAGAGAAGGTTGAGATCCATTCAAACATGACGTGAACTAGCAGAATGTCGCTATACGCGCTCACCATATCCGTCTGTCAACGCTGCTCGAGACCCGTTTGGCTGCATCGCCGGGTCATGTCTAGTGCGGATGATGAACAGTGGGTTGGGGGGCGTGACGTTCATGAGACTGCGGGCGAACGCGGGCCACACTTGGTCATCCGACAGACATGACACAGTTGCCCAGCTCAGTCGGTTGATGTACACGCCCCTCGTACCTATGAGCACTAGCTGACGCGACATGAAACCGATGCAGTGGCGACCTTGATCGATAATCGACCACTCCCGGATGGCTACGTCAGCGACTGGTCACGCGTAAGTTTGGGTTGAACCGGTATTCTCAATGAGGGAGCCTCGTGCTTCGTACACGGGATTGACCAGAGTGGAGCCGCACAGATGGCGTGGCCAGCGTGCACTGTCACGATGGCGGAGACATTCGTAATGGTGGCCGGCGAGTGAATCTAGCACAGCGTCATAGTTAAAGTCAACAGGCCCGCGCCAGGAGAACAACGGGGAACAGCGGATTAGGATGCCGAGTGTAACCAATGCTCCTGTGGAAGGCGGGGTGTGACAACCCGCTGTCTATCGCGCCATTCCGACATAGGGTAAGAGGCACTATCCGCTCGGCAGCAACTCTGTCCACTATACAATGAGCTCGGGGGATCGTCAAGAGACGCGGTGGCTGGAATGCTCGAGTGGGCAAGTCGGTGTATGCGGAAGAGACATGATATTGTACAATGTTGCATCACCAGGCACGTTACGGCAGCAATGCTTGTCGTGATTCCAACGCCCACCAGCATTTGAGTGTGCGTGAGACTGGCGTCGAAGAGATGCTTGAATGGGTTGTGGGCTGGCGGAAGCTGTTCCAAATGTAGATCATTGGAAACGGGACAGAGGTAATGACAATTGCGGCATGGTGGTTCTGGGGAGGAAGGGAGGACCCGGGGCAGTTGTGGCCAGGGGAGCTTGGGGGAAAGGCGTTTTGCAGCACGCGACAAGGTTCCTGGCCCGGCGCGCAGTTGAGACCGGATTACCCAGGCGTCCTTTTGATCAACGCCCTCGTACGAGGTCCGCCATCGCGTCGCGCCATGGTCTCCCTCTGTCTCCGTTCTCTTGGCCCCAGGCCCTGGCCCCGTCCCTTTCATCAACCCCACTTGAAACCATGCCGGGTTGGGCGGGGCGCATCAACAAGGACCACAACAGGTGTCATTGGGCCTCTCCTCTGGTCCCTTCCCCTGCATCCTGAGAGAAGCATCGTTCCATTCAACCATGCTGACGCCATGGTCCGCTCTCTTATGATGGCAAACCCAACTGGAGCTACTCACATCGCCGGATGGCTCGATGCTCGCGGCGGGCAGGGGAGGCTGCATATATGTTAACGGGTCATCCATGCATGAGAGGTGCTCTTTCGCCACCATCTTCAAGCTAACCGTCACCGTCACCACCACCACCAACCGAACGCGCGCGGTGATCAGTAAGAACACGCACAAGCACATTACAGTCGAGGCCAAAGCAAATTTCCTCCCCTTCACAAAAGCATCTGCCCATCAGTCGGGGATCATTCAGGGTTTAGTGGCAGTAATTTTCCCTTTGCCCCAAATGAATGGTGAACGCGCACGGAAAGCCTCAAACGCCACTCGATAGCCCTCGCCCTTGTATCTGGCACATCCGCTCAATAGTTTTCCACCTCGTTCCACCCTACACCCGCAAATCACTTTAGAAATCATGACTAGGAACCGCCACATCCCCAATACAACCTTGCCTAATCCTCCTCACCGCCGTCACCGCCGCCACTCCTCTTCATCAGGACACCCTCACTCTTTGCCCCCGACCCCAGCTCCCACCCCACCGACCCGGTCCAGTACGCCTGCTCCTGCAACTGACACCACCAGTCGCTCCTCCACGCGTCAATCAGCCCTAACCTTCCAACCATCCGCTCCCCTTCGTCCTTCTCCTCTCCGTTTTTCCGACTTTGAGCACTCGTCTTGCTCTGGCGAATCGACGCCAACCCTTCGCTCTTTCGATAGTGCAAGCACAAGCAGCGGCACAGACTCTGACGACACCAGCAGCGGCCAATCTTCACCAAGGACTACTGCGCGCCGCAAGCTTTTGGAAAAAGTCGCGCCGGGCCGGTACTCAAACCACGGCTCAACATCGTCCGATCGTCAACTGCACAGCACTAGTAGTCGTACCACGGCTGACGCCCCACCCGTCTTCTTCTCTCCAAGCGGTGGCCACTTTCTCTACGCTCTCCCTTTCGGCATCCCCCACTCATATCCTTCCTTCCATCCGTGTCCAACCAGGGCCTCTAGGACCCGCCGCTATTTGGGCATGATACGTTCAACCGTACGCAGGGCGCTCGTCGGCCTGTCGACCATTTGCGCCTCGGCGCCCATTGAGGTCGTTACTGCCACCTTTATCATCGTCACCCTCATCTACTTCCAGCTCCTCCAGGCTATCCGCGGTTCAGACTTGTGAGTCTCCACGCCCATCCCGTGCCCAATCCGCGTGCCACCCGCGGGCTCGTTCGGCTATCGCCGCACACCCACTCTCCTATATCCCCACCGCAACGCGTTCAGCGAGGCCATGCTCTCAAACTTGCAGGAACGTAATACTAACGGCACAGTTTCAGCCTTCCTGTTGCCGCCCCGCCTGCTGGCCCTGTTCAGTTTGTGAGACTAGCCGATGGCGATGGCGGCCGTTCGACCTATGCGCACACGTCAACGTGGTCCCCAGTGGATGAGAACTGGTCGCCCCTCTCTGCTGCCGACTTCCAGAGTGCGATCAGGACCAATGCACTTGAGGGTGGCTACGTTATCCCCAAGGACGAAGGCGGTAACAACGCTGGAGAGAGTGCAGCGATTGCTATCGTGAAGCCTTTCACCGTGCTCAGTGAGGAGGGCTCGAGTTCGGTCGCCGAGGAGTGGCGCCAGTGGCTGCTCAAGGACGCCGCCGTGACTGTTCGCGGCAAGACGTACACCTACGCCGACCTGTGTTACGGCACGGGCTGTGCTGGGGCTGCCGCTCCCAAGCTTGAGGCACACCCCCTGCACTCGGATCAGATG